>CM053784.1:232688916-233351416 GCA_028749045.1 Cupressus sempervirens | reverse complement strand
CGATTAATTCACAAAACAACACATAAAATAAATAAGTGCAAGTTCCAAAGTTCTTGCCTTTCATATTGTAGATTTTAGAGTAAGAGAGAAGTCAAGTTGTGCTCTTAAATTGTGAGGACTAACTACATCATGTTTACTTATGAGCTTAGATGTTTACTTTGATTTGAGACATGTTAATTGTAGGAGGTTGATTTAATGTATCCAAAAAGATGGTAAAACCTTTGTGATGTAGTTAACAATATTTTGTTCAGAAGATATTAAAGAGCATTTTGACTACCATAGAATGATAAGTTATTAACACTAGAACTTGTAGAAAATATTGCCATTTTTTAGAAAAAGTAAAAGATTCTAAAAATTACAACATTAATGCATTACTAATTTGTTATTCTGAATTCCAAGCTAGTGGTCATATATGCATAAGTGGTTTTAGATTTTCATTTATATTATATGCATCATTGATCCTTTGAAGATTGAAGAAACATGTAACATGGTAGAAGTTAAGATTAATTATTATGATGTGTTGATTAATTATTTTTATTTATTAAGCTCAAATGGATTCGAACCCAAGACCTCCCACATAAGAGGCTTACAATTTATCATTCTGTTGTAGGCTCTTGCCTTAAGATTTTGTATTATTATCCTTCCAATTAATAATTAAATATAATTATATTAAAAACTGCTTGTAATTTACAAATACATTTTAAAAATAATTTCATATAGTGAATAAGATTTTTAGATTCTTATCTCAAGTCAAAATACTATAATTTTATCAAAATAACTTTATTGGTTGTGAAATTTAAAATTGGCCTTCAAAATTCATATTGTCAAATGTTTAAAGTAAAAAGGCCACCTATTTAATGAGTGCCTAAAATGAGTGAAATAATTATTATTACAGGGCAAAGAAAATGCATTTTAAAAATAAATTTACAAAATAATACAAATTACATTATATTGAACATTTTAATTTTAATAAATTTAGTGAAAAGTAATATTAGTTTTAAGTCATTTGATGCTACATATGTAGAAAATTAGCATTAGCTTGTAAGAGCACCAAGCCAGAAACTATTTTTATAACAACAACATGAAACTTAAGAACTAGTATAGGAACCACCTACAATCAACACATGCACCCAGCCTTTGAAAAAAACTATAGGCATTTAGCTCAATATGCTCAACCCTTTGTTCTTCTACTTTTAGAAAAAGGGAACTCTCCAACTATAGTCTCGAAGAAGAAGAAAAGTGCATTATGTAGTAGAGATAGCTAAGAGGCAATCTACTCCTCAACCATTTACAACTGTTGTTGTAGTCACTCAACCATCTATAGCTACCCCTCAACCATTTACTAATGTAGTAGAGATAGCTAAGAGGCGATCTACCCCTCAACCATTTACTGCTATTGTAGTCCCTAACCATCTACAGCTATTGTAAACTACAAATAATATTTTTTAGTTTGCTTTTGGCATCCAAATTATCTTGGAGGTTTGATGATAAACTCAAGATTTAAAACAAAAGATTCCAAAAAATTGTTTGAACTTCAAAACAGAGTGGCAGGGACATGCCAAACAAGTGGCATGTATAGTGAATTACATTTGGCAAAACATCCAATAGATTCTTTGTAGTCTTATTTAGATACAATCATTAATTTATTTCTTTGTTAAAAATATGTATAAGATTAGCAAGATAGTAAGTGTTAGGAGGAAGGGCAGATGGATATTTAAGTGACACATGCCATTTTGCAAGTCAATTTACATGTCTGTTTGTGCTTCTAATTCTTGTCCTACAATAGTATTGATAGGGGATCCATTTGAATACTCCTATAGAGTTTATTACAGTACACATGTGAATGTGGATGGAGGAGTTCCATTCCAAGGAGCTGGAATTGAAATACGAAACCCAATATAAACTTCTTTGTTCATTGAATGTAATCTTCAAGCCCTCCGAGAGAGTGACATGTGGAGGTTAATGGTAAATATAATCTTAGAGTTCAAGACCAAGTCATGATTCTTGAGAACAAGTAGTAGAATAATGTAGCTTTCGTGGCACCTGTGGCATCCTAGTTACCTTAAGTCTCTGGTATGCTACCTATTCTATCAAATCTATCATCTTCAATTTTGTTAATAAAGTTTTTAAAACAAATTTACCCCATCCTATTCCATGTTTGACAACTGCAACACATAATTATAAGCCATCTGATTTCTATTTTCTATACGTAGGAATTAAAGGGATTTCGCAACACAATCAACAAACTTGGTAATAGTAATGTTAGATGTCTAGTACCCGTGTTTGAGAAGTCATTGTGTTCTCAAATCACATTTTTCTTAGGAAAGATGGGTGGTCATGTTGACACACAAACTACCTTGTTATGGCTCGATATCTACAATTACAGGAGGAATTTTACAAGCATTCCTTTCTAGATTCTGTGGAAAAATTATTAGCACTATATTAATTACAAAAGCTACATTAGGTAAGCTAGAAAAGTGAAATGAACCTATCTCAAATGAATAGATAAATGCACCAATGCTAATCACAAATTTCTCTACTCAGGGAAAATGAAGACTTGACCAATTTGTGGTGAACATGGGTGCATTTATCAATGATGGTTTTGTAGTGGTTGTTAATGATTATTGTTTTTAATTCTCCAATTCTCATCAAGTACTTATGCTTTGTTCACTTTCCTTTTCATGGGATTGAATTCAATGGTCCCTATATATGGGGCTTTAGGTCCATTGAAGGGTGGTGAGGGGTTTTTGTTCTTTAGCTAATGGTTAGCTGTAACTTTGCATGCATAATTCATACTGGAGTGGGCATTTCAAGTGGGAATGGGCCTATATTGAAAAAGGGGGTTTAGTCCCATTCTTTTATGATTGAATTTAAAGCTTAACTTAGCAACGAACACAAAGAGCAGTGGAGAAGAGATTTACCTGTACAATGCAGATTTAAAGGTTAAATTTTCTTGTATAACTCATTCCATTTGAACTGGATGAAATTATAGCTAATATCGAAGTGCTCTGTGAAACAATAGCTGTAAGCATCTCAAGCATGTGTTTAAAAAATTAAGTAATTTTGTTTTAGTATGTGAAGGTTCAACTATCATAAAGTGAAGTGGAGCTTTTTGGAAGCCTTAATTCAGATTGGAAGTCTCTCAAAAAATTTCAGATTAGAAGCCTCTCAAATGTCTCAAACTAAAAAATTTTATATTTATACCAAGGATAAATTATTATTTTCATTGCTCCATCCAATGAGAATTTAGAAAAATTATGTTTTAAAATTGTTTAAAATAAAACTTAATACTGAACTATTATATTTTGATGAAGTTGGAATTAATATTTTGTTTTTATTGGTTGTTTGACTATCAAATAATAAATTTTGGCACTAAATGATTACATAAGTATCCAAAACTAATAAACATTATCAATCAAAACAAATCATCATTTAAATGTCTATGCTTCATTCAATATGGGCAAAAAATTAATCAAATTTCCATGATAATCGAAATTACAACAAGAATACATGTCTTAAAGTGAGTGTTATAGGTAAGTGACATCCTCCCCATATAATTAAGCTACATTGTATTAGTTTGAGAAATAATGCCATCATTTTGGGTAGCTTCTTGATAGCTAGATTGTTCCCAAGGGACTTGTATAATTCTCTTACATTTTTATATACCGTGTTCGTCTAGAATTGTGAGTGGAGAAAGGTGCATTCTGTTGGCCTCTTGTGCTTGTGATCCCTGCCAATCATCACATATATGGAATCATAAATATATTTTCTAAGGAAATGAAAGATAAACCATTTAGATAGAAATGTGTAGGAGAGAATGTATTAGAATGACTTTATAATTCATAATCTTTTTTAAAACCTCAAATGTTCTAATATATCAAAAGAATAATTTGGAACTTGTCAAATCTTATTGAACCTCACCTATAGTGAAGTCTCTTTGAGATCATTTAATATCTAAAAAATTTCTATAATATTCCACAATATATTTAAACTTCACCTTATTTTACCTATTGTCATATTCACAGAGCATGTTTTGTCCAATTGCCACTTAATTGTCTAAAAGTTCATCCCATCTCATTGATGTCCTACACTTTCTACCACAAAATCTTTCAAATATGCCATCTAAATGGAAGAATGTTAAAATTTCTTGTGAGGGTACTCCACCAACGACAAATATTCTTCCCACCTAGTGAATACATTCATAGAATATATCATACGATTTGATTTTTTTTCTTGATTTGGTCATGGGTAATTGTGCCAAGATGGGAGGCCAAATAGACACCAAATTATTTGTTGGCCCCCTTCAAGGCATTTGATGCTAGCCAAATAGCTCTCTCTCTCTCTCTCTCTCTCTCTCTCTCTCACACACACACACACACACACACATACATAAAGTCAAATATGATCTCTAAGAAGGAATAAATACATGAAATATAACATTTAAGTATTAACCATATTTTAATTTTATTTACATTTGATGTACATACATTATTAGGTTGTTTGAGAGTGAGTTCTAATCTCCAAGAGTTATAATCTAGCTTCTAGACTTTTGAGGACCATATAGATTTACAAACTTAGTCAAATTTCAATAATTATCATGCTTTTCTCTCTCTCTCTCTCTCTCTCTCTCTCTCTCTCTCTCTCTCCTTCTCTACTCAACACTTTTTCTCTATGTTCTCTCTCTCTTCTCTTATCTCCCTCCCCTATCTAGGATTTAGGTAATAAGGCTTAGAGCACAGGGTTGGAGATATATGGTTTAGGGTACGAGATTGATGATATGGGGTTTAGGGTATTAACTCCATTAATACTTCCCTCTACCTATCAATCTTCCTCTCTTTCCTATCTCTCTCCCCTTTTTAGGAATTTCCATCCCTTTCAATCTAATTCCCCCTTTCTAACACCTTTGTGTGTGTGAAAATATATGGCATATGTGATTATATATATATATATGTGTGTGTGTGTGTGTGTGTGTGTGTGTGTGTGTGTGTGTGTGATTATATATATATATATATATATATATATATATATATATATATAATCACATATGCCATGTATTTTCACACACACAAAGGTGTTAGAAGGGGGAATGGTCCTTCTTTACTCTCCTCCCACACTTCTCTTATTTTTTATTCCTTGGGTTCCTTATTCCCTTCTTCTCTACCTCTCTCTCACACACAAACTTTGTTACTTTTTCTTCCCTCTTCTCCTCTCCCTCTCATCTCTAGGTCATCACCTCTTCCTCCAATTTATATGGTATAGGATTTATGGCATGAAAATGGGGGAAGAAGAGGAAAGTGGAGATGTGGGAAGGAAACTAGAAAGGGGAAAGATAGAGTAGGGGAGATAGAAAAAAGAGATACCACATATCTTGTGCTCTATACCCTATTCCAATACCTTGAACTTGAAACCCTATACACTATATGTTATACCCAAATGAGAAGAGAGAGGTAGTTGTGATACATAGAAGGATATTAAGAGAGGTGAATAATTGAAAGAGAGATCTCATAAAGGGATATAGGTAAGGAGAAGGAAGAGAAAGGTGGAGAGAAAAATAGACAGAGAATAAATAGATAGGTGAGGGGCCTAGAGGGGAACGACAAAGAAGCCAAGATGATGAAAGATAGATAAGAGGATTGAGAGAGATGTGTAATAAGACATGAATGTAGAGGTCATAGGGTCATATAAGTGGAGAGGAATGAAAGGAAAGGTGTATAATGAGACATGGATGTAGAGGTAGATAGATGGAGAGGAATGAAGGTTGGAGAGGTGATGACTTGAGAGAGAGCAAGAGCGAGTGAGTGAGCGAGAGAGAGAGAGAGAGAGAGAGAGAGAGAGAGAGAGAGAGAGATGTTAATGTTGTAGCTTTAGTTAGATTTAATTGACCTAAGCGATAATTCTTTTTATGATTATTGGTTATATATATATATATATATAATTGTTAATATTGTCTAATTAATTATTAACTAATAATTTATCATAGAGACATGTCTCCTCTTTTTTTATATACATTCAAATCTGTATTTGAAACACAGAAATTAATGACATTGTTATTACATTTGCAAAGATCTATTCCATCAACATGATATCAAAGCCAAACTATGAATGTAAGGAAACAACTTGTTTTGCATGAACTCTTCATTAAAATTCAAAATATCATATACCATAAACATTAGACGTTTTTTAGGGATGGGCTAAGTATCTACAAATTCACAAGAATGTGGTGATTTTCATACTCTCAAGGCTAGTATTTGGAGTTGATAGTGATTAGAGGATGCAGTAAATCCATGGAAGTTGTTGCCACTACTAAAGTAAGAAGAAATATTTACTGGTGAGAGGCTGAATAAAACTTGCTTTGGTGTGTAATAGTACGTTGTAATTGCATCCTGCCAACGCAACTAGATCCTCTACTACAATTCTCTTAAGACTTTGCAACAATGGTGCTTGGGTTTTGTAGTGAGTACAATTAGTTAGGACAAGGATGATAGAGAAGAGAAAGATGATAGGGACTGAGCAAAACAAAGAAGAGTTTGAGATGCCTTTGGGTGAAATTCCTCGTGCAACTACGCCTCCACATAGGTAGAGTGTAGTCTGAAAAAGGTGTAGATGAAGGAAATCAGACTAAAGATGATAGGGACTGAGCAAAACGAAGAAGAGTTTGAGATGCCTTTGGGTGAAATTCCTCGTGCAACTGCGCCTCCACATAGGTAGAGTGTAATCTAAAAAAGGTGTAGATGAAGGAAATCAGACTCTGTCTCAGTATCACATGTTATCGTAATCAGTCATATTTCATTGTAATTGGTTCGGTTCATTCTTTTTCAGAAAAGGTCGCCTTTAAACATCATATATTAAAGAAGAAATTAAGTTTGAAAAAATAAGTCAATTTTGACTATTTAATATTTTAGTGTAGAAATTAAGCCTTAGTATGTAATGTTTAGAAAGTAAAAATTGTCCAACAGAACAAAGATTTTGTCTAGTCAGACTTAAGATGCATGCGATCAACATATTCAAAGTAGCTGAAGAATGTCAGGTCTCTACATTGCAGGAGAATAATGGCAGAACTAAATGAGCCACCATCTTACAATTTGGACAAATGGATAGGGCTAGAAAATAGAAAATAAAGTATTTTATTTACATCATAATTTGTATCGAAGAAATATGCAGATGACGTGGAAAAAGTGAAGGTAATGACAAAACAGATATGGAATAAGGCATCGATGGATATATAAGAAATACTTGGACAGCATAGAGGATAAAAAACCAATACCGAGGAGAAGGGAGGCGGGCATAGAATGTGTGAGTGATTAAAAAGGCATTTATACTCCCATTTGATAGTTCCACATATTACCATCGACAGACTTCCATTTGATAGTTCCACATATTACTATCAACAATGTTGGAGCAAAATAAAATAAAATTAATGGAGCCATATCAGCGTTAATAAAAAGATGCAGTCACGAATATCCATCTAATTATAATCAGCAACGACCATATCTATTAACAAATAAGCAGTTTCCATATACTTACGAATGAATGGTCGAATTTTGGAACGAGAAGAAACTACAGATGGGAGGAGTTTAGAAGACACAGTGATCGGCATCCACAGCTAAAAATGAAGAGCGATACACAACATGGAATTTATGGTGTCAACGGTTTGTTGTTTCTAGAGTCATGTAGGTAGCAGATGTTTATCATGCCCTCTACATATGCCTGGAAAATATTTTTTCTGTTGTGTCTTATTTTTTGTTTACAGTTGGAAGAACAACCACATCACAGAGTCTGTTGGGTTATACAAAGAAGAAATGATGATCTTAAGTATGGCTTCTTGTGCGGAGATGTATTGAGTTGAGTATTTGGGATTAATTAATAACCATATAATAAAAGTTGCATATCATTCCATATTATATTCACGTCAAAGCCAGGTCAACAAACTATTTTGTGGTAGATTAGTCATAAAATGGTGCAAGTTAAGAGAAATTGAACATGGTAAAGACAAAATTCACATCAGAATAATTAGTCATAAAGAGTTAGTTATTCTAACTAACTTAGTCATGTTTATATAAACTAATGGCATTCCTACTATTTGACAGTGATTATACTTCATTAAAGCAACTTGCATCAAAGATATAAGTATTCATTAGCTTTGAGTATTACATTTATCTACTTATTATATTCTCTCTTAATTGTATTCTTACTAAGAGTTATTTGCCTTGACCTTTTCCTTTGTGTAGAGATGTTCTTGTAGGAAAAGAAGGTAGTACCTTACACCTACTACCAAATATTGTGCAAACACAATCTTATGACAATAGCTTCAAAAGAAGCTTTGATCTAGAATTCATTAGTCATTTGATGATATAGCTAAATAAAGTGAGGCTCATGAAGTGAATATCTTTGATGATTGAGATTATGAGTATCCTTTCGTATCAAGAGGGAGGGAGGTATACATGTGTGTGTGTGTGTGCAGAGAGAGTGAAAAAAGAGATAGAAAGGGATAAGATAAGTATGTGATAATACAAATATTGAGAAGTATAGAGGTTGAGATGGAGGAAGAGAAAAATGTTGAGAGATGAGAGAGAGAGTGAGAGGGAGAGGCGGCAACCTAGTGCATGGAGAGATAAAATAAGAGAGAGTGGGAGAGGGAGATAGATATGGGGCTAAGGAAGGAGGGGAGATGAAGAAAGGAAAAAGATAGATTTATGGAAGGTGAGAGTTGTGAGGCATATAAGAGAGTCGAAGAGGAGGGGGGAGAGGCACATTATTAATACGGGAAATGAACCTTTAAGAGGGAACATGGAGTAAAGAAGGAGAGAGGGTGGTAGAGACCTAGAGATGGGGGTAGGGAGAGAGAGGGTGGGGAGGATTGGTCTAGATTCTTGAGGAGATAAAGAGAGTGAGGTAAAGAGAGCAAGAGAATAATGATAGGAGCATGGTGATTGGTGAAATTTGACACTGTCTAAAAAATTATATGATCTTCAAAAACCTAGTATCTAGACATTATAACTCCAAATATCTAAAATCGTTCTAATCAAACATCCTGACAATATATATATATATATATATATATATATATACACATGAGATATAACTTAAATTATATGACTTAAATGTATTGGTAGAGGAATAAAGTATTTTCTTATTAATGAAATCATGTTGATTTAATTATTAACATATTATCTATAGTTTAATTAAGCTAAACTTTGGGCATATAATAATTAATTCTTTTATTAATTATTATCAAATAACCTAGGTTAGTTACCTTGGAGGGTTTCGTGTTGGCAATATTCTGAGGCTTCCTTTGTCGAGTGTTTTTTTCACAATATTAGCCTCATGATGTGTTGATGATGTGTGCCATTATAGGTGTTTGTACCTCTCTTGCACTCTTGATGTTCTCAGTTCTTCTTTCTACAAGAGATGTTGCATTTAGTTTCAATGTTCATGTCTTACCTCTTAGCATTATAGGGGGGTTATGTGGTTCTATTGATTTCTTGGATTGATTGAGTGAGCTATGTATTCAGTATTTGATCCTATGTACTAGGTGATCCCAGTGGTTGGATACCTATGCATTTTTGTGAGATGGATAATTCACCATATAGACATGCTTTTATTCTTATTTTTGGAGGCCATGAAGATACCTTTCATCTTTGATTGATTATCTCTTCAGACTTAGTCTTCTCTACCTAATCATGTTCTATACATTGGAGGTTCTTCAAATCAACAGTTTGGCAATATTTGCAGCTTCGTGCTTTAGTGGTGCTCTTCATGATCATCTTTTATTCCTATCTTCTAGGACATTCTCTAGTTTGGAGGCTTCTTCAATCCTTCACTAGTTCTTTTCAGTATTATTTATATTTCTTTCTAGAGTAGGGTTTTTGCGATGTGGTTTTCTCTATTCCTCCTCCTTTTAGAGATTTGTTTGTGCTTAGGTACCTCATCAAGCCTTGTTGTCAAGACCCAAATTTACTTTCAGTAGTAGTTTCTAGGTTTTTAGCTACTCCCTAAGTTTATCTTAAGGGGGGGTGTTAGAGTAATAATTTAGTATTTTCTTATTAATTGAATCATATTGATTTAATGATTAACTCACTTATTATCTCTAGTTTACTTAAGCTAAACTTTGGGCATATAATAATTGATTCTTTTATTAATTATTAACATGCAACCTAGGTTAGTCACTTAGTAGGGTTTTGACTCTTTAAATATAAGGATTTATTTTTTTGTAATTTCTTCATTCACTTTTGATCATAGAAATAACTTTTTGTTCTCATCAAGAATGTCTCATCTATGGATCCAGGAATTTCAACCTCCATAGCTTTTGTTTCTCTTTTTGTGACATGTATTTTCATGCAAGTGATTCTTAAGAGTTGTGGGGTTGATATTTCATCAACTTCAACATGTATTATATCCCATTTACGTTTGTGTGTGTGTGTGTTGTGTGTGTGTATATCTATATGGATGAATGCATGCATGTATGAATGTGTATATATATATATATATATATATATATATATATATATATATTATTCTTTCTTGGATATTTCATTTGAATAGAGTTTGAATAATACCATCAAATTGTGAGGAGGAGGGGGGGGTGGGAGAGAGAGATCACCAATGAAAATCATTTCATGCATGCCAAATGAAAAAATGTGTTGTTTATATTTTGGGTATGCCAAATTTGGCACAAGCTATAAATTTTATGTAGAAAATAATCTATATTGGGAAATATTGGTCATTAAACCAAAAGGCTTGGCGATGGAGAGAGATTTATGGTCTTAACTAAACCAATCACAATTTGTTAAAAAGGTCTTAATGACAATCCAATGGTCTACCTACAAGTGGCCTACCCCAAGGATCCACTAAGAAATTTCTCTTCCCTTCCCAAAGGCTCTACCAAGACAATCCAACTCTTCCTTGGTTGAGATACAAATTCTCCAACCAAAATGACCTTGAACCCTAGTCCTTCCTAAGGAATACTTACCACAAACCCTCTACCAACTTGGATATGATAAAATTCTCACTTCTCATGGATTAAATTGAGTTGCTAGATTCAATATGGCACCATGGATTCTTGGTTTCTACTCCAAGAAACCCACAGTTCAATATGATGTAGGAAGGCCTAAAAGAGATATCCTAGAATTAGCCCTCTTAATCAGGTATTTGAAACGTTTCTCCCACAACTTCTAAATGACCCTTGAAACAAATTAAAATTTCAAACACCATTTTAGGACTTCTAAACTATATCCAAAGTCTACATTAGAGTTTTTCTTACAATTCCCTCAACTTGAAAAGAGGAGACATGTGCCTAATTGGCAATTTAGGAACATCTATGCAAACAACTAGTAAACATATTCACTGATAAACTAACCTTTGAATATAAGAATTCATATGGAGTTTTTACATGATCTTCAAAATACCTAGTATCTACATTATACTCTAAGTCTAAAAATTTATATGATCTTCAAAAACCTAGTATTTACATTATAACTCCAAATATCTAAAATCATTCTAATCAAACATCCTGACAATATATACATGAGATATAACACAAAGTATATGACTTAAATGTATTGTTAGAGTAATAAAATATTTTCTTATTAATTAAATCATGTTGATTTAATTATTAAGCACTTATTATCTATAGTTTACTTAAGCTAAACTTTGGGCATATTTAATAATTAATTCTTTTATTAATTATTATTAGGCAACCCAGGTTAGTTATCTTGGTGGGTTTCATGTTGGCCATATTCTCCATCTTCCTTTGTTAAGTAAGTGTTCCTTCCACAACATTAGCCTCATGATGTGTCCATGATGCATGCCATTATAGGTGTTTGTACTTCTCTTAGACTCTTGGTGTTCTCGATTCTTCTTTCTATAGAAGATGTTGCATTCAATTTCAGTGTACATGTCTTACCTCTCATCATTATAGGGGGGCTATGTGGTTCTATTGATATCTTGGTTTGATGGAGTGAGCTATGAATTCAATATTTGATCATATGTACTAGGCAATCCTAGTGGTTGGATACCTATGCATTTTGGTGAGATGGATCATTCACCATATAGACATGCTTTCATTCCTATTTTTGGAGGCCATGAAGATACCTTTCATCTTTGGTTGATTAGCTCTTCAAACTTAGTCTTCTCTACCTAGTAATATTCTATACAATGGAGGTTCTTCAGATCAATAGTTTGGTAGTGTTTGTAGTTTCATGCTTCAGTGATTTTCTTCATGATCATCTTTTGTTCCTATCTTCTGGGAAATTCTCTAGTTTGGAGGCTTATTCAATCCTTCACTAGTTCTTTTCAGTATTATTTATATCTCTTTTTGGAGTAGGGTTTTTCCATGTGGTTTTCTATATTCCTCCTCTTCTTAGAGATTTGGTTGTGCTTAGGTACCTCATTAGCCCTTGTTGTTGGGACCCAAATTTACTTTCAGTAGCTCAGTTTCTAGGTTTTTAGCTACTCCCTAATTTTATCTTAAGGGGGGGTGTTAGAGTGATAAAGTATTTTCTTATTAATTAAATCATATTGATTTAATGATTAACTCACTTATTATCTTTAGTTTACTTAAGCTAAACTTTGGGCATATAATAATTGATTCTTCTATTAATTATTATCATGCAACCTAGGTTAGTTACCTATTAGGGTTTTGATCTCCTTAAATATAAGGATTAATTTTTTTGTAATTTATTCATTCACTTTTGATAATAGAAATTTCTCTTTTTTCTCATCAAGAATGTCTTGTCTATGGATCTGGGAATTCCAGCCTCCAAAGCTTTTGTTTCTCTCTTTCTGTGACAAGTATTTGCATGCAAGTGATTCTTAGGAGTTATGGGGTTGATATTTCATCAACTTCAACATGTATGTGTGTATGTGTGTATGTGTGTGTGTATATTATGTGTGTGTATATATCTATATGTATGCATGTATATATTTATGTATGAATGTGCACATATATATATACTATTCTTTCTTGGATATTGCATTTGAATAGAGTTTGAATAATTCCATCAAATTGCGGAGGAGAGAGAGAGAGAGAGAGAGAGAGAGAGAGAGAGAGAGAGATCACCAACGAAAACCATTTCATGTATGCCAAATGAAAAAATGCATTGTTTATATTTTGGGCATGTCAAATTTGGCACAAGCCATAAATTTTATGTAGAAAATAATCTGCATTGGGAAATATTGGTCATTAAACCAAAAGGCTTGGTGATGGAGAGAGATTTATGTTCATAACTAAACCAATCAAAATTTGTTAACAAGGTCTTCATGACAATCCAACAGTCTACCTCCAAGTGGCATGCCCAAGGATCTACTAAGGAATTTCTCTTCCCTTCCCAAAGGCTCTACCAAGACAATCCAACTCTTCCTTGGTTGAGATACAAATTCTCCAACCAAAATGACCTTGAACTCTAGTCCTTCCTAAGGACTAATTACTACAAACCCTCTACCAAATTGGATATGTTAAAATTCTCGCTTCTCATGGATTGAATTTATTTGATACATTCAATATAGCACCATAGATTCTTGGGTTCTACTCCAAGAAACCCACAATTCAATATGATGTAGGAAGGCCTAAAAGAGATCTACTAGAATTAGCCCTCTTAATTGAGTATTTGGAATGTTTCTCCCACAACACGTAAATGAACCTTGAAAAAAATTACAATTTGACACACCCTTTTAGGACTTCTAAACTATATCCAAAATCTACATTAGATTTTTTCTTCCAATGCCCTCAACTTGAAAAGAGTAGACATATGCCTAATTAGCAATTTAGGAACATCTATGCAAACACCTAGTAAACATATTCACCAATAAATTAACCTTTGAGTATAAGAATTCATATGGGGTTTTTGCAAGTCCAATAAACCATAATACACAATTAGGTTCCACCATTCAATCCCCCATCTATTGCAAATGAGTTTATTTCACAACTTCTTAGAGCTCACCATGACCTAGTGATCAGCTTAGGCTATCATTGCAAAAATACTAAATTGATCTTGAAACACCAATAATTAAAGGGAAACATTATATTTAGGTTATCCTATAATTCCATGCAATAATTTGGAATTCTAATTGTGGAATGTTAGGGTATACTCATTTAATCCCTGAACCCTAAGTCTATGAGGGTTTAAGACTATTTTAGCTTCAAAACAATGGCTCTTCGTACTCAATCAACTTCATTACTTCAAGCCAACTTCTACAATGAGCTAAGACACAATTATTGAAGAAAAACCCAATTTATAACTCTAATAAATCAATGGGAAACCAATTACTAAATGGAAAGTAGCAAGTTTATAGGGAAGTAGAGAAAATCAAATTTGTGATTGCAAAAACTTAATTGTATTGCTTTGATCAGTGAACAAACTTTAAACTTAATTGCCAAAGCCTTTTATTTGGCACTTGAAACAATTGTGCCCATCCCTAAGTGACTTTTTGTCTCAAACTTGCAATCTTGCAACATTGTTGCAAAAGTTGCAAAGTTTCAATTTTTCTACTTTTTGAGCAACTTTACAATTTTCAACATTTTATGCTCAATTTCATTCCTAGGAGATTCAACTCACCTCTAAAACTCTCCTAACTCCAAATTACCCTTAAAACACCTTTCCTAAACTTTAATTACATCATTATCACCCATTATAGTTCAAATTCCCAAAATCTACTAAGATCACCATTTAAGGTTCACAAGAAAAATGGATCTAGTTAGGCTCAACATACATGATTTGTTTCCATTAGAATTTATAATAATACTTAAAAAAACTTCACAACAAAATTTGGAGGTACTCCTGTAACACTTGGACAACTACTTTAATAAGAGGTATTTTTCCCAAAAACATGCTAAAATTTCTTAAAACAATTGATCACAATCTGTGTTAGGTTCAAGCACATGTTTAAATATAATTAAAAATTCACCACAATGTTCTTAAGCTCTCTATTTTCTATAACCACATATTTATTTCTTTTCATATTGTTATTATATTAAGCTTTTCATCTATGATTTCTTTTTTTAGTATGTTCATCTTTTGTCAAAAAACATTTGGTATTTTGGACACATTTTGGCTTGTCCATCAATTTTTGAAACATTTTTTTTGAAACTAAACTCCATTCCACACACCTAAAAACCAAGAAATTTTAATTTTTGATTCATTTTCAAAATGATTAGTTGGGAACAAGCTCAAATTTTAGTTTTTCTTGATGTGTCCACTTTGAAAATTAGTAGAAAATTATATCTTCATTACAAAACCACCAAAAATCAAGACAATCTACATGGTGTTAGCTAACTTCTTATTGGAACAATTTTAAAAATTTGAGGACGTCTTTTTGGAGGGGGGAGGGCGGCACACACTATATGCTATGTTATATTTTTAATTTAAATAAATAGACTACTTGGTGTGATCCCACATTTTGAGACTCAGAAAGCCCGACATCTTCAAAACAAATTACTATTTTAGAAACTAGATATGGAGCACTTCAACTCTTGTTTTTGTTACATATTCAAATTTTGAGCGTAACCATCTCTATTTTCTTGTTAAAGTTTACAGTTTGTTGATTTTAAAAAACAAAATTTTAAAAATAAAGTGGCATCTTAAGACCCCCTTTTGGTCCCCCACCTAGATGCATTTATACACTTTTTTTTGTACATAGTCAATAATAATAAAATTGAATTTAGAGCTAATGGAAACCAAAAAAGTTGTCAAAAAAACCTACAAGTATTTTATCCTAATTAGATATAATTACTCCAAGTATCCAACGCAATCTAATGTATCTATGAATATTCTTCACAAAATTTGAGCATCAAGATTAGAATTTTTAGTATGTAGTGTGTAATGTTAACTAGGTTTTTTTAGATCACTAAAATGCTGACATGATTATTGTGTATCGTGGGAAAGCTTATCACAAAAACATTGAAATTTTTAACCATTTGTTTCATCATTATTTATTTCATGTGTACAATACTCCTATAGAGTAGAAATAGTCAACCTTATCTTTCCATCACTCCAAATAGTTCCATGAAGTTAGCTACCTCATTAATTCCCAACTAGAACTATATAGCTTTCGCATATGCATACACTTTGGCTTCCCAAGATGTTCTTGACAAGATATGCTCTAATATATTTTTTCAAGAAAAATCCAATTCTTAAACTAGGTATATAATAATGAAAGGAAAAGAAGTTAAATTGTTCCTCTTCCTCTATTATACAATCAAAAGGAAGATGACCCACTAAGGTCAAGTAGGTCTTTAATGCTAAGAAAGTGAAAATATCCTTTAGTGAATTTATTAAAAGATGCTTATAATAGGATGACACAAGATACAATGATAGCTTTTAGTATAAATAGAGTGACATAAATAAAAATGAAACATACAATGACTAAAAACAACAACTAAATGGTAGTCCCAACTTGTGGCTAAAATATGAAGTGAATTTGGAGGGTCTAGAATGCCTTCTTGTTGTATACCCTGCAACTTTGCTTGATACTTTCCCATATTGTTTGTAGGATCCTACACTTCTTAAATTCTCTCTCATATGTTTTTCATATATTCCTACACATAGAAAAGTAGGAAATCGGGCTGTATAAAGGAATTTGCCTTAGAAAAACCCTATTCAAAATCAACCTTGAAAAAAAAAAAGATAAATGAAAGAATGTTGGCATAAATGATTTAGATTGTATTGAGGAGATATTGTAGTGAAGTTTTGATTCTCAATTGATCAATTATTGTGTTGTTATTGATTTAAACTTAAGTGTTGATGGTTGATAATCATAGGGAGTATTATGCTGGCATATGCAATGTGGAAATAATTATTGAGGTCATGGTGTCATAGGATTTGGAGTGTGTAGTTTGTATGGAAGACTTACAAATGTTTCATGATACCATGTCTATGATCACACACTAAAAAAAAGTCTAGACAAAGTTATGATTGATTGAAGTGTGACAAAGTGGGGAAAATTAGTCAGTGACATTCAATGAATGATTTGATTGGTCTATCAAATCTATGAAGAGTCGGATGGTTTAGTTTTGGATTTATGATCTGGACTTAGTTATGGTCTTGGTGTAATGACCACACATTTTTTAATTTACTAGAAGGCATGGTTTAGATCAGGTGAAGTTCATTTTGTAGAAAATGATAGAACAATTAATGTTTGATCCTTAACTAGTGATGTAGTGGCTGACTTTGGTTGATCTTTCACAATATGAAGTATTGTGGTTATGTTATGATGAATTATTCTTGCATTGATCATTGTGATTGAATTTTTGGAAGCCATGCATGTTCATGAAAAAAGTGAAATGGGATAGATGTTCTTTGTCAAATTGATGTGTGATTCAAATTAGTGATCGAGTGGATCTAGTAAATGAAAGATTAGGGTTTAGTAACACCTTTTAGTGTTCCATAGGTAAAATTAATATGTAATACATTTTATAAGGTGATGGTTGTCCTAACAAGTGAAATGTGCATTTATATTTCAACAATTGTATTCACAAAGTTGTAAATCATGAATGGTTAATGTGCTTCGACAATTGATTGAATGTCTTCAAGAAGAAGGATGATAAAATCTTAATTGGATTTGTACAAGAAACAAATAAATGTGTTTCCCAATCATCCTCCTTGTTGAATCCTAACAGGTTCCCCAAGTTAAATCCCTTAACTAGGTCACTCTTGACAGGGTGAACAAGATCATAAAATGTCTATTTAGGTTCATTCCCTTGAGTGAGTGCATTAATTTGAGCAAGAATCCTTCAATGATGTTAACCATAATAGGGTAAAGCACCTAGAAGTGCTAGAGGAAAATCCCTTAACTAGGTAACTCCTAATAGGGTCTTCTCTTAACCGAGCATTTTTGTAAGCTTCTAATAGGACTAGGCCTTTAAAAGGGAACATTTTAGAAGAGTGAAAATTTATTTGTGGACCATACTAATTCTCACTATAGTTTTTCCCTCTAACCAAGAGTTTCCACATAAAAAATATTGGCCCATTATTGTGTTACTTGTATGGATGCTTTTATGTGTTGTTTTTCTTATAGCTTCACACCTTAACATTGAATGAATGTGGTTGAATGTTTCATTTGGCAGATCTCATTTGAGTTGATCATTCAATAATAAGTTGCTAAAAGTTAGAATTTAATATATTATTGATTCACCCCTCATCTTAGTAATCTTGGACCTTCTTATACTTACAAAACATGCTATCATATAGCAAAGACAAGATCTAGAAAATGAATTATATCATACCTTGGTAATGCAAATTCTTCTTTGGATATGATCAAATATTTTGATCTAATATGAATTAACATAGAAACCCCAAAAGGATAGACAAAACCTTTTGTAACTGATGTTGTAGGTTTCCACAATGCTTGGGGGGTAGGGGGTTGAATACTTGAATTCTTTGATGAATTTGGATCAATGCTTGAGTGTGTGATCTTCTTAGTAGACTCATTTTCTCAGTCTTCAAAGATAGAATGAAGCTAAATACGTGGAAAGTAAATGATTTCCCTAAAAACACCTTGAAGTTCTTAAAGAATGCTTGAGAAATGATCTTGAATTCTTATATGTGAAATTGTATAAAGAGAATAATTCATGTCTTGGTCATGACTACCAAAATTAGGAGAGATAAATGACTTATACACCTCTCACAATATCTTTTGGGTTAAAAATTGGGAGGACCAGCCAAAAATCCAAATACCCTACTAAATTACCAAGACATGACCTTGATTTGAATCTCAACCCAAAACATAGAGTATGGAATGATTAGTCATGCTATACTTGGGTATAGAATCTCTAAGCATTGTATACCCACCAATTAGGGCTTAAATTTAGCCCATGGGCCCTAGATAACTAAGGGATTCTAGATTACAAAGCATAATTGGTTTTGAAGTCAAGGGAGAATAAAAGCCCACAAATAATAGAATAAATGGTCTATGTGATTAAATAAATTATTGGATTGGAGGAATAATATAAGAGAACACTAAGAAATAAGGTTTTTCCTTCATTTTAAATGAAATTGAAATAATGTATGACTCATATTTGAATTAAGGTGTTCATTGTGTGTCATATGAAGTCTTGTTATGAACGTTAAGCTGAAAAGACACTAAGGTGTGTGCTATTAATTATGAAACTTTACACACCAATAAAGTATTTACAATTTACAATGGTATACAACCTTATTGGGGTACACATATTTTCCTTGGTATCAAAGAGTACCATTGTCCATCTATTGATTCTACAAGTGAGTATTTCTTAGTATAGTTAATCTCAAGTATTCACTATGTTATTCAATGTTTACCGAGCTAAAGAATTGGGCATAATTATTACTAAGTAGTCAAAGTCTACTGAGCTACACACCCATAGGGATTTGAGGTTAAAGGTAGGGAAAGTTTAGTGCGTAGATTAAAGAAATTTTTTTATGACTTGAACCGAGCATCTTGGCAATGGTATCTTAAAGTGTATCTAGGTTTATGAATGAGCATAGTTTATACTTGGTGTTATTCAGACCATTGTGTTTATTTTAAGAGGTTGGATGATGACAACTACATTATTTAATGTTTATATATGTTGATGATATGCTTGTAGTTGGGTCTAACATGGATCACATTAAGGGGTCAAAAAAAGAGTTAGCACATTCATTTTCTTTGAAGGATTTGGGCGCAAAAAAAAAATCCTTGGTATGAAAATTTTTAGAGATAGGAAGAACCAAAAAATGACTTTATCTCAAGCTAATTATATTAAGAAGGTGTTGTAATGTTTCTCTATGGAGAATGTCAAAGTTGTTAGCACACCTTTTTCTGGTCATTTAAATTTGACTAAGGAGATGTGTCTAATGACACAAGAGGAGGAGGATAAGATGTCCAAGGTACCTTTTGCTTCAACTATAGGGAGTTTGATGTATTTATTTTTTATTTAGCAGGCTAGATATTGCACATGCAATGGGAGTTGTTAGCAAATATATGACTCATCCTGGGATTGAGCATTGGAATGTGGTCAAATGGATTCTTAGATATTTGAGATGAACATCCAATAAATGTTTACATTTTGGAGGCTCTACTATTGATTTACAAGGCTATTTTGACTCAAATTTGGTAGGAGATCTTAATACCAAGTACAGTACTATAGGTTATGTATTTAATATTGGTGGGACAACAATGGGTTGGCTTTCTTAGATGTAGAAGTTTCATTCTTTATCCACTAGAAAGGGAGAGTATGTTTCTACTAGAGAGGTAGCTAAGGAAATGATATGGCTTCAATTCTTCATGGAAGAACTGGAACATCCACAGAGGGATAATTATCTTTATATAGATAGTCAGAGTGTCATTCATTTTGCCAAGAATTCTTCTCTACATTCAAAGACAAAACACATACAGTTGCGGTATCATTTCATTTGGTCAATTTTGGACGATGCATAGTTAAAGTTGGACAACATACATAAAGATGATAATCCAACAAATATGTTTACAAAGTTAGTGACAAGGGAGATGTTGATGAGCTCCTCTTCAACTTCAATTGGTCTTTTAGACTAAATAAAATAAAGGAACAACTAAGTCTAGGGTGGTTCAATCAAATGGGAGCCTCATGGAGTAGTGGTATTGCTACAGGATCGATCTCTGAGTGGGAGAGTGTTATCTAGTGTGGAGCCTGGTCATTCCCCAACTTGGAGATTGTTAGTTTGTGATGAGTAATCAAGGAAGTATTATACACTCACTATAATTCCTCTACAGAGTTCAAGGTTGGGCGAGGGCCCGAGTGGGGGGTTTGTGGGTGGTAGCCCTTAATGCAGTCATGGTTGACATATATTTTTCTTTGGGCCAATATGTCGTAATTATTCTAGCCTTAATTTTGTAAGGAGAAAAAATATTGTATAAAATGGCTTAGGATTAGAGATTTTATTATGTATGATAACAATGTAGCTTCTTGAAGCAGTATTGAGTTGTAAGGGATTACAAATTGTAATCAAATTGTAATGATTGAATAATAAGAATAAATTGAACTTGTTGTTAGTGGACATAGCCCATGGATTGGGTGAACCACATTAAATCTTTATGTCTTGTGTTCTCTTCTATGTGATTTATTATTTTTCAAATATTGGTTATATTTGCATGTAATTGTTATTTTTATCTCGTTAATCCTAACACACATTTGAAACTACATATGTCATATATACAATTATCACACTTTCCTAATTCCCAATGATGTCTCCCACCATTTCATGCACTGAGTCTGCAAAATCATGTGTGGTGATATTGATATAATCATCTGTTTATTATCAGGTTTGTAAGAATTTAGTATAGCTCTGATACCATATAAGAATTTGCCTAAGGGAAAAATTCACCCAGGTACTAAGAACTCAAACACAAGCACAACTATAGACCAAAAATGGATATGATCAATTAATTAGAGTATGTCCTAATACATTTCTTTTTTAGTATGTGATATACAAACACACTAGGAGTGTCTATATATAAAGGCCTCTTAGGAAGCACCTAGAATGTCTCTAGAAATAACTAGGAGATAAGATAAGCATTAACAACTAAGCACACACCTTATCCAACATTCTAGATGAGTGGATAAGAATGAGAAAGTTGTAGGCACCATGTGCTTAATTAGTGTGCTAACTCCTGTGTTGTAGACAACATGTGCATAAAAGAGGTGTGGACTCCTATGTTGTCAACATGACAATTCACAAGAGTGCACATACTGCTAGGTGGGTAATAAATAAATAATAAAAATATGCATTAACCTA
Organism: Cupressus sempervirens; assembly: GCA_028749045.1. Taxonomy (NCBI): domain Eukaryota; kingdom Viridiplantae; phylum Streptophyta; class Pinopsida; order Cupressales; family Cupressaceae; genus Cupressus; species Cupressus sempervirens. Next base: position 233,329,697 of record CM053784.1, on the reverse strand, counting down.
AGTAAACTTAAGTAAGTGTAAATAGTGAATACTTATTTACACCAACACCCCCCCCTTAAGTGCAACTTAGGGGAATGCCCTTAAGCTTACAAAAACTAGGATGAAATGCATGATGGGTCCCGGCTACTAGGCCATGTTAGATACCCATGTACATAATGAAAATGAAATCTCTCATAAAGCGGAGAAAGAGGGAAAACATCATGGGAAAAATCCTCCCCCAAAAAGAGAGATGAAAAGGGATGCATGTATGGATGGAGTAATCAAGACCCCCCCATTACGACATACATCCAGTATATATAAAAGAGAAGATGGAGAAGGACAAAACCCCTTAAGAGGAAAAAGTCTCCCCAAAAAAAGAGAAGAAGGAGATGAGGTAGTCCCCCCCCTTTAAAAGTAGTGTGTCAATCAGTGAGTAATGCTCTGATGTAGAAACTGATCCATGACTGTAGAATGATGTTCCTCCCCTTTGGAAGAAACAAATGCAAGGGTACCTGTGAGATCCATCCCCTATATGGAGAAGGAATCTCTATGATGACTGGTGTCTCTAAAACCTATTCAAGTGTCCTTGTGTTGATGTTGATGATGGTTTCCTCCAAAACTATTGAAGAGAAGTATAGATTGAACAAGGAAGGATGTAGAACTTGTTCTAGGAAACCAATTGTCTTCTCAAATGTGAAAGAGACCTCCTATAGATGTTGTACATAAGTATCCATAATCACGCTAACTTGTGAAGATTGATCATGTAGAGAATATGTAATAATTGTCAAAGAATCTGCCTCAGCAAAGAGAAGTGATAAATCATCAAAGAAGTCTTCCATATCTATTGTGTGTGACTTCAAGAACAGAGCTGAAATGTTTGGCAAGAAGTCATCACCTAGAAGACCATGTATACCCTACAGTGCTGAAGTACATGAATTCTTCACTACGACAAAAGAATAAGTATCTGCCTCAAAAAGAAGATGAATGTCATCAAGAATGTCTCCCACATCTTCAATGTGAGACTCTAAGAATAGGCCTGCAAGGGCGGGAAGGAAGTCTTTGCATGAAGGTAATGGAGGGAGACAAAAATGGTCCTACTGCACTAAATCTGAAGCATCTATGGCTAAAACAAGATCAATATGAGAAACAGGAGCTAGAGGTGTGATCTTATCTGGAGTTGAAGAAACCGTAGCTGGAGTGACTGGATGTAGAATGTCCTCTAGAGATGGAGGATCACAAGGATCTCCATATGCTTCCCAAATAGACATCCAAATATCATAAGGAAAATGTGCCAATCTAAGAGGAGCAAAAGATTCCTTACTCATACTTTTACGTAGAAATTGATGAAAGGTTGATAATATATGTCTAATTAAAATGCGGTGGCATTGAATAGAGATAAGGAAGCAATTATGGATGTTCTCTTAGATGGTCAATTATCAAAGTACTCCATTTGTGATAGTTCCTTGGTTTCAATTATGGTATAATACCAGATTGACAAATCTGACAAGACTCCATGAGATCAATCAATGAACCCCCAAAGAATCAAAGAACCCCCCCAATGAATGATTTAGGCACTTGATAGCCACTTGCCAATTTAGGGCCTATTTCTGAAAGTAGTATTTCTATCTACAAAACTTATAATATAATTGTAGATATGAAAAGTAGACTAAAAAAATGCACTTTCAAAAAAATAGAACCTGATTTGGAGTCCAGATGAGCCTATACTAAGCATTTTAAGTGGCAAAATTTACGATTTGCGAGTTGCAGAAAAATTCATGAACAAAGATCTCAAACCACTTGCACCAATGTTTAGATCACGAAATTCTACCCAAAAAAAAAAAAAAAATCTTGCAAAAAGGAGTCTGTATGAGGAAGATATCATTGTTTGAAATTTGTTGCTATTGTTATTTTTTTCTGAATCATTAGTGCACCTCCAAAAATCAAATGGCTCTATATTTTGCCTCAGATGTCCGATTTGGATGAAACAAAATCCAATTTGGGGATTTTTGGACCTTTTAAATGTGATGCAAATATTTGATTTGCACCAATAAGCTTTTGGATGAAACAAAATCCAATCTAGGGGTTTTTGGACCTTCTGAATGTGATGCAAATATTTGATTTGCACCAGCAAGCTTCACTTCACCTACAAAAAATCTCTCCTATGGCCCTATGGCCAAAAAAAAATTGGAAAGTAATGCAGATCCAAAAAAAATAGTAGAGATGCAAATGAAAAAAAAGCAGATTTGAAAATTAAATGTATAGATCTGAAATGATCATACCAATTCTGCAAATCAATCCTTCGGGTGTTGGTTTGCAAAAATAAAATTGCCTCACAATCGACTTTGGCCTGAGATAGGCATATTTATTGCTAATTTTCACCAAATCAGTGTTCTGGATGCAATGGTGAGGTCAAATCTAGCGCTGGACACTCCCAATTTCTACGATACTCCAAAGTCAGGCTACAATGATGAAGCAAGATGATGGTCTTGAACGACTTTGTGAAGAGGAATTCTCCAAGAGCTCTGATACCATGTAAGATTTTGGTATAGCTCTGATACCATGTAAGAATTTTCCTAAGGGAAAAATTCACCCAGGAACAAAGAACTCAAACACAAGCACAACTGTAGACCAAAAATGGATATGATCAATTAATCAGAGTATGTCCTAATACATTGATCTATTTAGTATGTGATATACAAACACACTAGGAGTGCATGTATATAAAGGCCTCTCAGGAAGCACCTAGAATGTCTCTAGAAACAACTAGGAGATAAGATAAGCATTGAAAACTAAGCACACACCTTATCTATCATTCTAAATGAGTGGATCAAAATGAGAACATTGTAGACATTATGTGCTTAATTAGTGTGCTAACTTCTATGTTGTAGACAACATGTGCATAAAAGAGGTGTGGACTCCTATGTTGTCAACATGACAATTCACAAGAGTGCACATACTCCTAGGTGGGTAATAAATAAATAATAAAAATATGCATTAACCTAAGTAAACTTAAGTAAGTGTAAATAGTGAATACTTATTTACACCAATAAAGTGAACAACATCTTTATTAGTTTAAGTATCATCAATACCAATTGTTTCATTCGAATCCTTGATATTATAAATCTATCTCCATATCACCTATGAGTCTTTTTCAACTAATTTTAGATAATTCGATAAAATATATATGGCTCTATGCTTTTGTACAAATCTATTCTTTTGTTTTTCCATAACTTCAGTAATATCTTCCAAACCAAATCTTGGCATAAGGTTTGCCAATACTCTACTTCTCATTTCCTTCTCTGTTCTCATGGCATTTTTTCACCGATTGTTAATCCTTTGATAAAGTTCATCAAGAATTTGGTCTCTAATTTCTAGTGGTGCATATTTGAATTTTTTCATCATGAAAATTAAAGCATCTTCTATTCTCTTCTTGTCTTCATCACTCATCAATTCATATTTATAATATTTGAAAGTTCCTAGGCCACTACTCTCACTAATAACATGTACAATTTGATCTATAGTCTTGGGCCTTTTGTATGCATCAACTCAAGTATGGCTTACCCCATCAAACTTAATTTTCTCGTTGTCATAAATATAATCATCATCTTTTACTATGAGATTATGTCTCCTTATCTTAGTCTATTTTCTAGATGACTCGAGGGCTTGCTTCCTTTTCTAATAAGTCTTCACTTGTGGTACAATTGGCTTCATGATCTTATCAATACCTTTCTTTAATGTTGGAGTGGCTTCCTATGTAGCTCAAGTTCTAGATCTTGTAGTCATAGGGCTTATAAGGGTAGCTGAAGACCTTTTCTTTTCTTTTACTAATTGTGGCTCAGAAATAACAAATGCTTTTCCTTTTCCTTCTTCTCATGCTTCATCTTTGCCTTTTCCTTCAATGATCATTAGAGGCTTGTCAAATTCATCACCACCAAATGTGCTCTCAACTGAACTTAACATCTTTAATTTCTTCTCAATGTTGGTGAACACAATATCTATTTTTATTGTCTCATTGGTCTCTTCATATGTGCCAAATCAAGGGGCCTCCTTATTCATGGGTTCATTTAACAAAGCTTCAATGGCCTTAGTTTCCTAATTTGTATTTACTTCATAATCCATGGACTCTATCCATGCAACCCTTGGTAGAACAATTTTAATAAGTGTATTATTAGTGTACACTTAGTGTTAACAAGAAAAGAAACATCTTCATGATATTTCTCAACCAAGGTAGGAGGTATCTTGAACCTTTGATTCATTCTCAAAGTACTCACTTATAACACTCTCAAAATTATCTCATAATCCCTAAATATACTCATTAATTTGATAAATAACTTGGGAATTTGATTTCTAGTTTTCTATCCTAACTAATGGAAAAAAATTTGTGCATATATAAGAATCTATACATACCAAAAATGAATCAAACTTGCATGTATTTGTCCTAGAAACTTAGATATTCTTCAAGTTGTTTACAAGTTACTTGAGTTGTAGCTCTGCAATGCCACATGTGTGTCATTTCTTCACAATTTTATAACCTATATATATTGTTATGCATGGTACATTGTTCAACCTTCTTGATTGAAAGATTCTTTATGCAACCACATACACTTTGGATTTTATTTCCAAATCTATTATGGTATCCACTCTTAGACCTCTTATGTCCAACTATGCTTTTGTGTTCTCCTCAATCTCAATTTTTGATGTCGTCTGGATGGTTTTTACCTTTTTAATAATAGGGTACTTGATAACCATATGAATATCGTATTTAGTAATCTTCACAATTTCATCCAACCACATGTGCATCTCATAATCCATTTTATTTTGAACTCTTTTAGAAATTGTAGGACATTAACGAGACTTGTTGATTCCATATGCTTATACTTGTCTTTCAACTTTCCATTAATACACATCTCTACATACACCTCTCACAATTCATGATCTCCAACTTCACCAATTTTATAGTGATACAAATATCGAATATCATTAACAAGTAAAACCTAGGTGGAATTGTAGATAGGGCACCCACCTTTTATGTTTGTGTGGTAATTTCTAGATATAATTTTTATTTTAGCTCTTCACATGCATCTTTATGAATCAATTTTAGTGGAGTCACCTTTCCATTGGTCTAACTCTTCGCACTGGTAGAGCTTGCAACCATTTTTGCTAGGCAGGGTTTTGGTAAGTGCTTGACAATTCACTTAGTTTTCTTTCAACTCACTTTGCACATGAATTATATGATAAATTCTCACTTAAAAATCTTTGGCAAATGATTCTTCTCTCAAATCACTTGAATTTACTTTTTCTCTTTGAAATATAGGGTAAGAAAATGAAGATTGAAAATACAATATATATGAAATGAAGTTATCTTTTCGACTATTTGGGTACATTAAATGCATTGTACTCTACATTCTAGCATATTTAATGAACTTAATTACCATTAGTTTAAAATAATAAACTTAACTAAAACTTAGGTAAAGCATCATCATACAATTTGTATTACTAGCTCAAATGTCACTACTAGCATCTAGTTGTTGACAAACTTGGTAAAGTTGACTAATTGCAATATTTTCATACCCCAACTATTTTCTTTTCACATCTAGTATTATGCAAATATGGACTTTCTTCCATTTCATTCTAGAAATTAGTGTAAGATAAAAAATAATAATCATGCAATTCCTTGTCTTCTCCTAAGGCTTAGTTGGAGTCAATGCATGCACCTAATCCATTGGATGAGGTGTCACCATTTGTTGCACTAGATGTCTCATTTTCTAATGATTTCCATCTTCATGTCATTCATTTTTTCACTAATTTCATCCACACTCTTTCCTTTACATTTTTTATCTCCTTCTTTTGGCGTTGACACCCAATTTCTACAAGTTTTTCTTAGATGATTGAAATTGTGACAATGATAACATGTCATTCTGATACTTCTTCAATTACCAGATCTTCCTCCAAAGTGTAATCTCATGCAATTTTCAGCAATATGACCATACTTCCCACGTGTAGTACATGAATACCATGTTTTGTAGTCCCAATTGATTGTGCTACCTTTCTTCCTTAATTTCTAGTTGTACTTCATCAATGATTTGCACTATTGTGACTTGTCACCAAACTTATTGCAATTATAACAGTAACCATGAAATGCATACTTCCTAGGTGACTAACTAAACTTGGATCTACATTCAAATGCTTGATGTCCATACTTATTACAATGATAATAATAACTATCAAATTTAGGAGTGTCATTTCTCTTACCATTTTTTCACTTACATACATTTGTTGTGTGTCCATGCTTTCCATAATGACAACATGTTATTTTATTTGGCTTTGGATTGGTGTACATACTTCTTTACTCATCTTGCTTTGATGATTCACCTTTCTTAGTTGTAGAGTGCTTGGTATAGCGTAAGATAGTTGTATCTCTTGCTCACCTTTGTCCTTTGAGTTGTTCATCTAGTATTTTGATACTTTCTTGTGATTTCTTCATTCTTTCAATTAGTTCTTTCTCAAGTTTTAGTTCACTCTATAGTCTTTCATTTTGAGTCCTTAACTCAACACTTTCTTCCATCTTCCTAATCATTTCATGATTTGTATCGAGTAGTTGGTTTGTCATGTCAAATTGATTTTGTGTTAATCGTGAATTCTCTTCATCTTTGGCATCCATTCTTGTAGTAATTTGTCTCTTGTCTTCTTCCATCATTTGTTTTTCATCCTTAGGATTTCTCTTTTGTTCCATTACTGCACACATTCTTATATAGACTACAATTTCTTCTCCCTTTTTAGTGATTTGACCTTCTTGGTAAGACTATGGTGTTTCTCCATTAGATTATCTATGGTGGCATTAGATTCATCACATGTTTCCATCAAAGGACTCTTCTATGACTTTCTCTTGGTAGTAGTCTCATTGGTTTGTTGGGAAACTTATTTTCTCCTATTTAAGGATTGCTTCAAGTTGTTCATTAGTTCATTGATTTGATTCATGACCATCCTCAACTCTAGTATCTGATTCACAATAGTCTTATCTAACCTATACTTCTCCATGACTCTGATCTTTTACTCTCAAGTACTAAAACTTTCAATCACGAGAACTAGGATCTGATACCAATTATTGGAATAGTGGTGATGTATAGGATGCTAAGAGAGGGGGGTGAATCAGTGTCCTCTAAAAATTTTTCCTTTAACCAGATTTATAACTTTCCTTATCTAACTTATATAACTTGATAATCAATATCCTCTGATCACATTACTTAGTAAATGAAAGTATCATAACTAATTTAAAATTTACCAACTTAAAAAAATAATCTCATGAAATGTACAACATAACATATTCATTTGTATCACAAAAACCCTTGGTTAGAGGGAAAACTGTAGTGGGAATGGTACCCACAAATCCATCATTATTGTTGTAAGAGGGTGCCTTGTTAGTGCTATGTTTAATCACTTTGGATGACTTACTCAGTTGGGAGTATACAATAAGATCTGTAAAGATCTACCATTTTCAAGGATTTTACAACACTCTTCAAGTGTGTCCTTGGTTAAGAGATTACAAATAAGATTGTTAAGTCCACCTTTTTCAAGGATTTAGAAAACTATTATAGTGGTTAAACAATAGCAACAATGATCTATACAATAGAAACTTAACTTACTTTTCTTGATTAGTTCCCTCTTTTTCTTTGAACTTATCACCTTCCTGTGATACATTTGTAATTCATTCCAAAAACATTCTTGGGGGCTATGCCCTAAATCCCTGACAATCATGTCATGGCGACCACAGTTGTATTAGGGGTAGCCACCCTTAAACCCCCACTCAAGGCGCAACCTGACCTCATACCCTGTCAAGGAATTATGGTGAGTCTATAGTACTTCCCTAACCAATCACCACAAACTAACACTGAGAAACTAAAGAAAAATGAAGATATCACAATAATTATAGAGTCAACACATGCCCACATACCTAGATTTCAGCTAGTCATTCTACTTATCAAAGAATTCCCCAAGCCCAAGGAAAAAGATGTAAATGATATACCTTTTGGTTCCTTGCACATTTTGTCAGTCACTATTGTGAATATCAAGCAACATCCACAACATGAAAAAGGGGGAGATACAAAAGTTAGTACTGGAAATGAGAAAACTGAAACTAAACATGCTCAAACTTGAGAAAACTCCATAGAGCACAATGTAGACATTTCTACTACAGGTGATCTAGCACCAACCCATGGACCTTTGAGTGAGGGAATGATCAGGAAAGTCTAATTAATACTTGAAAAAGAATAAAAGATTTGAGGATTTACTTTTCTAAGAATTCATCAAGTTTTTCTATTGATCCAATATTTTACAAACAACACTTTTAAGATTACCTGAGGCTAAAGTGCAGTATATATAGAGTGATGAACAAAAGAACAATGAAGAAAATGATACATCACCGAGCATGGAAATTTTACCATTTGTACCACAACTATCCAATGTCAAAATGCCAAAATAAGAGAAGTATCACAAACAAAAACTAGAATCATATTGCCAAATCTAGAAATTCAAGTTCCACCACCACAACATGTTTCACCAAGCACCAAAAAAGGAATGAAGCTCAAAAGGAAGAAGGATTCACATACATTTAGGTCAAACCCAGTAACTTTAGAATAAGAAATTAGTATACCGAGCTGGAATCCAAATACTTTGGATGATGAGTGAATGGCTATTTATACTGAGATATGTGAAGGCAAGAAGGAGCAAGAAATATTGAGAAGAGAGAACAAATAGAAGAAAGTGCTACATGATGTGAAGGATATACTTTTGGAAGCAGTGCTAGAGATTAAATTTAATGACAAATCCCCTATCTTGGATCAACTTGTCCAAATCATTGATTAATTAAATGATCTAGATATTGACACAAACTCACTATTATGCAAAGAAGTGATAAGAGAATTGAAAATAGGGCATTAGAGAAAGTCTCTACCAAGATTGCTATTGAGAAAGAGAATTCATCCACTTTTGTTATTGCATTAGAGACTGTTGTACCAAATATTTTGTCATTATTTCAAAAATTATTTGATATTCCATACATCACCAAAGAGGTCAAGAGTAAATTATGGAAAATAGATGAAGACATGAAGTCTAGGGCATATGAGCTCAAAAAAAACCCGAGCACTTCACCATGACACTATACTCAAGTGAGATTTCTCACATGACTTCAGAATGAGTTTCTATAAGAGGAGAGCATCCTGAGAAAAGAAATAAATGAAAGTCAAGGTTTGCTACTACCTCATTTGGAAGTTACGAAAACTCATATATTAGTTATGTTAAGGTTCTCATAGACACCCTGAGTCTTTCTATGGCTGATCATATGATTGATCTTGTGACTAAGCTTAAAATTGACAAGCAAAGTCTAGAGCTAATAAGATCTAACTAGGACAATACTCTAGGGATTGTATTGAAGAATCACAAGGATTTTCTTGAAACATTTTGGCTTATCCCCAAAGAAAGTATTTTTCTATACTAAGAATTATTTTGACACAAGTGTCAAAAAAGTGGAAAAAAAATATTTAATCTTACTATATATGTTTGTTTGTATCTTTTTTTAGAGTTATAAGGAGATTTTATATATATTACAAACAAACACAAATTTGAAAAAGATTTACAAAGCACAAGCTATACCAAGGAAGTATATGCATAGGGGGAGCTTGTATAAAGGTCAAGTTATTTGTACATAATGTTTTTGCCACTAATGTCATAGGGGGAGAATGTTTATTCTACAAGTAATCATATTGCCTATTAGTATCAAAATTGTGTATAACAACCAAACTACTATGTTTCCTAAGTAATGAAGGAGGAAATAAGTGAGTATTTCGAAGTATACCCAAGCTCAAGTAATCACTGAGTTTTTCAACTTTTATCGAACTAAAGAATCAAGCAGAGTTATTACCGAGCAATTCGAGTCTATCGAGATACATAGAGGATGCCGAGAAAATATTTACTAAGCGACAATATATTAGAACATTGTATTTACCACGTGATTCAAGGACAACATCAAATTCAGAATTGCCACAAAGTTTATTACTACACAATCCTACCGAGCAAGGAAAATAGTTTATATTGATAGAGGTAAAAATTTGAAATAATTTTCTTGAAGAATGTGAATTGATTGTTTATGATTACAAGGTTGGAAGGACCAATGGAAATAAATATGAAAAGGAAGAAAAGGTTAGATGAGTTTAGAAGCATTTATTGTGACCATAGAACAAATCTAAAATGTTCTAAAACCTTAACTAGGTCAAGCATCAAAATGAAAAAAGGAAAACTATAAAAGGAGCAGTAAAGAACATTTTAGAAGGTGTTGATGGTGTGATAAATAAGTGAATGTTTTTTAATGAAGTATTGAAGAAAGGAAGATATATCAAGGTTTAGCACAAAGGTCAAAGTTTCAAGACAAATATAGATTTGGAATAAATTACTAATCTATCACATGAAGGTTATAAGTTCAAAGAAGAAGAGGGATCTAATCAAGAAAGGTAAGTCAAGTTGCTATTATAAAGATCATTGTTGATATTGTTTAACCACTGTAGTAGTTTTCTAAATCCTTGGAAAAGGTTGAGTTAACAGTCTTATATGTAATTTCTTAATTGAGGACACAATTGAAGAATGTTGTTAAATTGTTGAAAAAGGTAGATCCTTTACTCCTAACCAAGTAAGTCATCAAAAGTGAATAAGAATTATAGCCCTAACAAGGTACCCTCTAATTGCAATAGTGATGGATTTGTGGGTACCATCCCCACCTTAGTTTTCCCTTTGACCAAGGGTTTCTGCAATACCAAATGAATGTGTTATGTGTTATATTTGACAAGCTTATTTGTTAAGTTGGTAAATGTTAAATTAGTTATGCTACTTTCATTTACTAAGTATTGTGATAAGAGGATAATGATTTAAATCAAGTTGCATAAGTAAGAAAGGGAAATTTATAAATATGGTTAAAGGAAAAAATTTAGAGGATATTGATTCACACCCCGTAGTATCCTAGCTATCCTTATTATTCCAACACCATCAAGTTATATTCTAGATTACTTGTCCCTTCTACCATTACAACTTCATTTGCTAATAGAAGAGTGTTTCTTGTGCATTAATCTACCATATTCATGTAACTTAAAGCTTCCTTGCATGGTTTTTCCTATGTTGGCCTCACAACATAAAACATCTATAAATTAGCTCTCCTTCCCCTTAGCATAGAAAACTTCAATCTCATAATCACTTATTCTATTTAACATCTTCTTTTTGTGCATAAATCATATTGTATGAATATATATTAAAGTTGTTATTCTATGTATTCAATTTGAATGGACTTCCTACAAGATAATGTATCTATAAATTTAATGTGCATGTAATCACCATGAATGATTGATTGAATAAGTATGATATTTGAATCATGATACTCCAATTTATAGGTCTCAAAAGTAGTCACACAATTATCCTACATCAAACTCCTCCTAGTTAGTCCAATGAAAAATCCATTTACCACAAATTATTTCTTTAGATTTGGTACTTGCAATATTATTGTGGTGGTAAGGGTTTGTTTCAATAGTTGGAAGGTAGACTTGCACTTTTTGGTCCACGAAAGTCTTTTTTTCTTTCCCTTGGAGAGATTTTATAGGTTATTTGATCTTGAAAATTCTCTATAAACCTATGACAGGACATGCAAAAATACTTTTTCAACAAAAATGATTGCTATGGTAAATCCATGTTGTTGAAGTATTTGTATTAAATAAAGGAGAGGAAAGTTCCTCACATTGATTTACAAAGATGATGTTTCTAAAAGAAATAATTGTGAACCAAAGATGGAAATTTAAAAAACTACCTAATAAAATAAAGACTAATTAAGATGACCATTAAAGAAGCATCATAATATTTTAATTTACTCCCTTCCCCACTCGCGCCTCCCCCCAATGGTCATCATCTAATTGATGTATTTTGGTCACAAATTTTGCAAACATTATGTTTGTTGAGCCCCTCCTTCGATATGAAAAAATATAAATGACCAAGAATCAAAATTCATTCAAAAAATAATAGAGAAGGGTGCCCCCTTCTTCAAAAAGATCTACAAAAAGAGACAATACAGTATGCCATTGAGATTGGTCTGCCACCAACCCTCCCAAAACCAACAAATTATTTTCATAAGGTTAGGCCACAATAATGATTCCTACTTTTTGGCCAACTTTGACACTAAAATAGATCATTTTCAAAAAATCTTGACTTTCAAATGTGTATTACTAAAAAACCATAAAGAATTTGAAGATGATGTAAACTAGTGATTTGTAGCATTTTTTGTTTATTTTCTAAAACAATTTCAAATTTTTTTTTTCTAAAGTGATTGAAGTCCATTATATTATCTCCTTTGAGAAGTGGTATATAAGAAAAATCAACATTTTTAAAGAGTGATGATCATTTTGTTCAACATAATATCTTTTTTTAAAATTTGATAATGATAAAATTCTTTCAAGGTTAGAATGGTAACATCAATACTCAGGCATTTTAGTCGGTTTTATTCAATTTTGTTAAAATTTGCAAATTCTATTCAATGACAAAGTGACATTAATGATAAATTCACAAGAAACACTCTTCTATTAGCAAATGAAGTTGTAATGGTAGAAGGGACAAGTAATCTAGAATATAACTTGGTGGTGTTGGAATAGTAAGGATAGCTAGGATAATGTAGAGGGGTGAATCAATATCCTCTAAAACTTTTTGTTTTAACCAGATTTAGAACTTTCCCTTTCTTATTTATGCAACTTGATAATCATTATCCTCTTATCACAATACTTAGTAAATGAAATTAGCATAACTAATTTAACATTTACCAACTTAAACAAATAAGCTTGTCAAATATAACACATAACACGTTCATTTGGTATTGTAGAAACCCTTGTTCAAAGGGAAAATTGTGGTGGGTATGGTACCCAAAAATCTATCACTACTGCAGTTAGAGGGTACCTTGTTAGGGCTACAATGCTTATACAATAATGCTACCCACATTCCATCACCAAGAAATCAGATAGAAAGTGGGGTTGGAAATACTAACAGGCTTCAAATGAAGCTAAGCATTCTGATGCAGGAGCATCTTGGGTTTTCTTAGTGGCTACTTTGGAGTTCATGGGAGAAGGCCCAATAGTTTCTTTGGAGGGTTCTTGGACTGGTACTTAGTGGATGAAGAGGTGCTCGCTAGAGGTTACTCGGTCATCTCTTGGAAGTTCTTGGTTGAGAAGTTGGTGGATGAATGGACTTGGTGAGCTTGGAGGTGTTCGGTTGTCAAAGGAGCTCGACATAGCTTGGGGGAACTTGGTCTTCGAAGGAGCTTAGTGATGCTTGCAAGAACATGATACACGCTGGGAGCTTAGTGTATCTTGGTTGTAGTGTTGCTCGAGTTGCTCAGTCTTTGAAGGGACTTGGTCTGCAAAGGAGGAACTCGATAATAGTGTTGCTTGAGTTACTTGGTTATTGGTGGAACTTGGCATATACTTGCAAGCTTGGTTTGGTTTGCATGGTTTGGTTGTAGTGTTTCCTAAGTTGTCTCTGTCAATGATGGATCTCAATTATGCTTGGTGGAATGTTAATGCTCGGTGGTGGTTTCTGACACTCAATTTTTTCTTGGTCTCTATGGTGCCCGAGTTGTCTGTGAGCTAACTTTGACATTTAATTTGTGTATGGGTATTTAATTTGTGTTGCATCTGACTTGTGGGTTGCATGGACATTTAATGTAAGGGTTTATTCTAATTTTTAATGGGCTAGGCCAACTTGTGGCTTAGATGGGTATAAGTAGGGGTTCTTGTGGAGTTTATAGGCATTCATTCATTTTTGGAGGAGTGAATCACAGATGGTAGGATTCATCCAACTTGGAGAAGAGGATGAAGTATACAAGCAAAATTTGAGAAGGGCTGGTAGTTGAGGCTTGGTAAACCAAGAGATTGCTTGGTGCACTTGCGAACACAAGTTGAGATTTCCTTGGGGTTTTTTTCTGGAGTGTAGATCTAGACTAGCTAGTATGGGGTTGGATCTTGATGGATCTTGTAGAACTATTTTGTAATTGGCCTAACCCAGAAGGTCTTACAGTGAGACACATTACATATAAACAATTATTTTATGAATAAAGAGTTGCATTTGGTATCAGATGGTGTATTTTGTGTTGTCTTTCCATTGTGTGGTTATTTGCATGGTTCTAGATTACTTCTAGTAGGGGCACCCTTGGATTCTCACTGCATCAAGTGGTATAAGACCCTACTTATTCCTAAGAGTATAGACCAATCACCAAAGTTAAGGGAGTTTTCACCAGGGCCTTGGGTTGAGAGAAGTTGATCTAAGAAGATCTTGATTTGGTGGTAGATTGTTCTTTCTAGAGTCCTAGATCTCTTGGTTATCAGGTGGCAAATCATGGTTTTGACTTGCAACTGGAGAGGAGTTGTAGATGGATTGATGAATGTGAAGATGGAAGGTTGATCTTGTTGGGGAAAATTGATCTATTGGTAATTTGTTGTAGAGGGTTTGTGAAGATCTTGGGAGATGGCTCCAAGAAGATTGGACCCTAGGATGATTGTGAATCTCCATGATGTGGTGGAGAGGAGGATTTTTGAGATGTCTGCTCAGTTTGAAGCTAGTTTAGCTGATCAAGTTAAGGATGGGATGGGGAGGACATTCTGTAGATGTTTTTAGAGTTGAAGTCTATGGATCAGGAAGAGAGTTGTCTAGCTAGTTAGAAGATTTGTCTATGAGAGAAGATGGCATAACAAGATTGCATACCTCAGGTAACAAAGGTATGTGAGGTTGGTTTTGATCATTTTGTGGAGTTTGATGTGAAACTTGTAGAGCAATTGGTAGTTGTTGCTAAAATACTTGAGCTTACCAAGGAGATTTCTAATCTTGTTGATATTGAGATTGAGATTGGTTTTCATGATCAGTTGGTTAAGTCTAACATGGAGATTGTAGAGAACTTGGTTGTGGATGATCTGATTGTTGGCGGTGGTGAGTTGTGTATTACAGAGCATCTTTTTATGAGCAATGAGATTATTGATGTTGTGAGTCTGGCATGTTTTGATGGAGATCTACATATTTTTTCTAATGCAGAGTTTGTTATTATTGGTGTGGATTCACTAGTTACTAATGAGGTTTTGTTGATGAAGCATTCTATTCAGTTTGTTCCTGGGAGTGAGCATGTTGATCGGATGATTGAGATTCTAGTGTTTGACATATGGCTGTAGATGTGGATGTTTTGCATGTTGATTTTCTTGTCCCTGTTGGAGTAGAGGCCTTTGGTGAAGATGAAGATGGTTGTTGATCTTTCTTTGGACATAACAGTGTGGGACACACTTTTCTATTTACCTGGGGAGTCTGATGCAGGAGCATCTTGGGTTTTCTCGATGGTTACTTTGGAGTTCATGGGAGGAGGCTTTAGTTTCTTTGGAGGGTGCTTGGACTGGTACTCGGTTGATGAAGAGGTGCTCAATAGAGGTTACTCAGTCATATCTTGGTAGTTCTTGGTTGAGAACTCAGTGGATGAATAGATTTGGTGATCTTGGAGGTACTCGGTTATCAAAGGAGGTCGACATAGCTTGGGGGCACTCGATCATCGAAGGAGCTCGACGATGTTTGCAAGAACTCGAACATACTAGGAGCTTGGTGTAGCTTGGCTGCAATGTTTCCCAAGTTGCTCATTTATTGAAGGGACTCAATCTACAAAGGAGGAACTCGACACTAGTGTTTCTCGAGTAGCTCGATTATTGGTGGAACTTGGCATATACTTGCGAGCTATGAGCTCAGTTTGGTCTGCATGGTTTGGTTGCAATGTTGCCTAAATTGGATCGATCAATGATGGAGCTCGATTATGCTTGGTGGAATGTTGATATTTGGTGGTGGTTTCTGACGCTCAATTTGGTCTTGGTCTCTGTGGTGCCCAAGTTGTCTATGAGCTAACTTTGGCATTTAATTTCTGTTTTAGCCAACTTGTGGCTTGCATGGGAATTTAATGTAAGGGCTTAATTAAATTTGTAATGGGCTAGAGTGACTTGTGGCTTAGTTGGGTATAAGTAGGGGGTCTTGTGGAGTCTTTAGGCATTCATTCATTTTTGGAGGAGTGAATCAAAGATGGTAGGATTCATCCAGCTTGGAGAAGAGGATGAAGTATAGGAGAAAAATTTGAGAAGGGCTACTGGCTATGGCTTGGTAAACTAGGAGATTGCTTGGTGGGCTTGTGAGAACAAGTTGAGATTTCCTTGGGGTTTTCTTCCAGAGTGTAGATCTAGACTAGCTAGTGTAGGGCTGGCTCTTGACAGATCTTGTAGAGCTGTTTTGTAATTACTTTTTGTAATTGGCCCTAACATGGAAGGCCTTACAGCTGGGCACATTACATATAAATAGTTGTTATATGAATAAAGAGTTGTATTTGGTATCAGATTGTGTATTTTGTATTGTGTTTTGTTGTGTAGTTATTTGCAGGGATCCAGATTACCTCT
This sequence comes from Cupressus sempervirens, assembly GCA_028749045.1. NCBI lineage: Eukaryota > Viridiplantae > Streptophyta > Pinopsida > Cupressales > Cupressaceae > Cupressus > Cupressus sempervirens. The sequence continues at coordinate 233,313,237 of CM053784.1, read as the reverse complement.
AGTAAGGATACCTTAAGGGCTTCAATTGAAGCCCATCTACTAGGATGTTCGAGTGAAGCCCTGGGCTTCATTGAAAGCTCCACATGGCACATCAATAGTAGGCTTTGATCGAAGCCCCCCTTGGCACCTCTTGACAACTACAAGGCTTCGATTGATGCCTAGGGCTTTGATTGAAGCCTTGTAGATGCTAAAAAGTGCCAAGGGGGCTTTGATGAAAGCATCCTTGGCACCACATGAAATGGTATTGGGGGGCTTCATTCAAAGCCCTTCCGAAGGCTTCGTTTGAAGCACCCTTCATTCAAAGCCCCTTAATTTTTTCTTTTGCAAATTTTATTAGGTAGTTTTCACCTCAAATTATGCCCTTCTGGGGCTCAAACAATGGCTAAATAGGGTTGTTTTTTTAAAACTAAATATACCACCTTGTTCTACTCTGAATAAGCTTTCCATTGACCATAATTTTATTATAAATTATGTTTATTGTGATGTTTTATTTGTAGTTTTATTAAATATAGATTGTTTGGCCATCTCGCAAGTCTTAGTTTGAAGCTTCAGAAAAAATAGAAGATATACATTTTTTTATAAATATGTTCTACCAAGGTATGTGTGTTACCTTTCTAACAAAACAAGAAAAATTTCATTTCGATCTATACAAAACAAATTATATTAGTCAAAATCAACCTATGTCTAATTTATTGTTAACGTCACTTTGTCATTGAATAGAATCTACATTTTTTAATGAAACTTAACAAAACCAACTAAAATGCCTAGGTATTGATGTTAACATTCTAACCTTGAAAGAATTTTATCATTGTCATAATTTTAAAAAAAAGTTATGTTGATCAAAATGACCTTCACTCTTAAAAAATGTTGATTTTTCTTATATTCCACTTCTCGAAGGAGATAACATAATGGACTTCAATCACGTTGAATTTTTTTTTTTAAATAGTTTTAGAAACTAGACACAAAATGCTACAAATCACTAGTTTACATGTCTTCAAATGCTTTATGATTTTTTAGTAATACACATTTGAAAGTAAAGTTTTTTTTGAAAAGTATCTATTACAGTGTCTTATTCATCTTCATATATCATCACAAACATTCAACTTGATGTTGGATAATTGAGTTGATGTTCCCTCCAAACAAGGATAAACATTCAAGATAGCTAGCACAATTTTGAGGAAAAATCATAAAACCCTCCAAACTTTTCAAATGAGCACGATGCCCTAAAATGAATTGTTAAAGCCACAATATTTTAGGAGAATTTTTGAAGAAAAATTATAAACCCAATAGATAAATTTTAATTAAAAAATTACAAACCCACTAGATAATTTTTGAGGAAAAAATTATAAAAGGCTAGCGATGATTTTTTGAAGGATAAAATAATGAAAACTCACCAAAGAAACCTAGATATGACAAACTTGAGACTTCACATAGTAAAACAATACATGTAAGAACATACAACTCACAAAAAGAACATGCAAGTACATACAACCTTTGAAAATCATAAACTTTTTCCCAAACCAAGAAATCATGGAGTCAAAGCCCTCAACTAGGCTTGATATTTTCAACAAAATGATTCAAAGAGAAATCACAAATTTCATAAAATATCTCTAATGATTTTTATTTTTAAAACTTGAAAAAAAAAATCTTTTGAGAAAAAAATCCACATAAAAAAAGGCACGATTTTTTTCTTAAAAAATTCACCAAACTTTATGAAATCCCATCGACCTGCTCTGATGCCATGTCATGGTAAATCAATGTTGTTCTTGTAGTTGTATTAAACAAAGGATATGAAAGGTCCTTATATAGGTTTACAAAGATGATGTTTCTAAAATAAATAACTGTGAACTAAAGACGGAATGAGAAACCACCTAGAATAAACTAAAGACTAACCAAGATGACCATTAAAGAAATATTATAACATTCCAATACTTATGAGGTAGGCTACTTGACAATAGCTTGGATCTTAAGATCCACTAAAATTTCTTGTTGGTTATAATATATCCTAGATGATGTATCTTGAATTGAAAAGACACTCGGTTAATTTTGTGTAAAAATTTATGCTCCTAATATATAGTACTAGATTCTTAAATGAATCATATGCTTCCGTGGTTCTTTGGAATAAATTAGAATAATGTTCAAGAATACTATTACAAATTTGTTCAAATAGTTAGAAGAACATGATTCATAACAACTTAGAGTGGCAATATCCAGTCTTAAATATTTCTTTATAATATTACCATTCTTGATCCTACATTGGTTATAGTTAACTAAACTTATCTTATATCCATTTTTTCACAAAATTGTGACCCCTTTCATTTGGTCAAATAGATCATCAAAAAATTGTGACCTCTTTCTTTTGGTTGAATAGATTGTCAATTATGTAAGGAAGCTATGTATTTTTTTTTTTAATTAATCAATGCACAAAATTGGAGTTATATTTCTTTTGTCAATAAAGATCTTAGATGATCATGAAGACGCAATAGATCAAGCTTGGTTTTTCTCCGCTATATCTTACAATTGTATTTTATACTCTTATAATCAAGCAGTATTCATTTTCTATGGAGTGAAGCACTTAAGATAGGCTCATCTTGAGAATAAGATAAATTGAGAAATCATACGTTTCTTTTGGAGCAAGTTTAGGAATTCTTCAAGAAAGACAACTATAAAAATGGCACAATTAGATGATCTTAATATTTATCTTTAAAAAGGGCATAATTGGATGATCTTAATAGTTATCTTTAAAAAGAGAACAATTGGATGATCTTTATATTTCTCCTCTCATGAAAAACTTCCCCCTCCTTATAGCTCTCTTCTTGGTACTTGTAGCCTTTGGATTTCCTAGAGCACTACAAGTATCCAATGATTTATTTATTTTAAATAGCATTTTGCTCTCTAAACCAATTCTTCTCAATAATTGTATCATAAAACCCTAGCTTAGTGATCAATGCATCTACTACTCAAGTTTTGTAACACCTAGATGAACTTTTGCTTCCCTTGAGGCTAGAATATATCCTTTGAGTTTTACCAAACCCAAACTCCACTTCCAGCTTTGCTCAACTTAATTTTTTATAATTAACGTTGCATCTAATCAACATATTTGGAGAAAAGCTCTTAATTGGTGCTAAATATGAAAAAACAGCAACGGGGTCGTCCAAGAAAAGTACCTTGAAGTTCAATGGGGGAAGCTTGATCATCTGCTTCATGCCCATGCATTGGTGCATTGATCCTAGCTTGAGCCTTAGTTGTTCTATTCAGACTTTCTGGACATTCATTCTTATAATGATCTCCCCCACAATCCCAACATCCCCCAGCTGGTCCTAACCTTCCTACAACTCCAGCTTTAGAAGAAGTTCCTTGCGACAAAGGCTTTGGTTGTTTTTGCCATTTTGCTCCAAAATTCTTTCGTCCCGTAGTCCCACTTTTCCTCCTGTAATCCTGCATTTTGTAAAGCATCTGGGATTAAAACGCATTTGTTCAAATACCTGCACTCTCACTGCTTTCACAAACAAAATCCGATGACCACGTATTTAACATACCTATCACCATAAAAACACTAGATTCAACAATTACAACAGTAAAAGCTGATAGTCTACAATGTAATATAGACTTCCTAGATCCTGTCTAATGTAAGTTTTACATCTGAATTTCAGCATAAGCATATATTCACATATGATCCAGGCCTAACCATTGATTTAGCCATGCTGCTCTTGTTTGGCACATCATCAACTTGCTTCCTTCTAGTTCTTGAGATCTGCAAGTGGTGAGGAAGTAAATATTAGAAGCATGCAAGGAAATAAACATAAGAAGCATGATCTTGCCATTAAGATGGAAAATAAACTTTACTGCAAGAAACATCCCATGTTTTGGTATGTTGTTTAATCCAGCTCCACTACATATTACAGCAGCAGTCAGACACGGAAAGGTTAATGGTTATAGAGATTCCAACATACCTAGCAGGTAAAGCTCAAATGTAGTATAGAGTGAACTACATCAAGGTATTAATTTTTAAGAAAATGACAAACCCGGTTATCTGCAAGTTCTTTTCCCTTGGAAGCACCAGCTAAATCAGCTTCTGGAAGGACTTGAGGATACCAGCTTCTGTGTTTCTCATATGTTCCATACTGTTTCTGAAATGACAAATTCAAATATTTATGTTGTAAATTCAAAGATCAATTTTTATGAATAAAATTGTATTCTAGAGTACCTTCCATTATGAATTGTGCATGTTGACGAACAAAACAATAGTGTAAGCACAGAGACCTTTTCTTAAGAAGACAAACAACTTACAACTAGTGATGGCCAATGAGATGTGTGTTGGGTCCCTGCACTTTCGCGTGATGAAGATTCACAACACAAAACATTGAATATGGCAATGAGGACGCCTGCATCGAGAGCTGCATAACGTAGCTGAACCAAAGTATTGATATCAGAATTTGATGGTTCCATTGAAATAAAGATAATAGACAAAGAAATAGCGGGAATGTCCACTGTAAGGAAAGCCATGGTGAGGAAAAGCCTCCCTAATGTGAAATCGACTAACATTAAAATAATGAGATGTGCACTTAAAACAGTAAAAACAAAAAAAAGTGAAAAAAAATTTAGTACACAAAATCATACTAAGGGAAGGATTAAGCTTGGGAAAAATAAGTCAATTTTGACTATTTAATATTTTTGGTCTAGGAATTAAGCTCAGTGTGTGATGTTTAAGGTGCTCTGTAATCATTATTGTACTTCAGTAAACACACTACTTTTTTGAAATCTTATTGGTTGAAATCAATTTGTGAAGTCTAGATTAATTATTATTTATATGTGTTAAACAAATTTGAACCCAAGACCTCTCACATGAGAGGCTCATAAGTTATCATTGTGTTGTAGGCTCTTGCCTATATGCTTTAATAATTTTATTATAAAAGACATGAGCCCATTTAAAATACGAGAGTAAGTTCACATTTTTGTTTTTATTACAACAAAATTTAAAATTTAAAATTTAAATATGATTTTTTAAAATTAGATATAACAACTAATTAGACAAATAGATTTTATAATTTCAAGTATAAAAAATGATATTAAAAATTATAAAAAGATTTTTTTATTTTAAAAATTATAATTATTCTTTTATATTATAAATTATATTATTTTTATTGATTTATAATTATAAATAATTATTAAATTTAAATGGCAAGTACTAGTCACTATGTGGCACTTGTTACATACAACGAATACAATGAACTACAAATTCTAGTATAGGTTCAAATTGTGTTACAATCAACCTAATTTTTAACACCACTTGAATTCAATTCTTAACGAATCTTGCTACCATTTATGTCCACCGCAATTCATTATAGAATTTGGTATGTCAATTGTCATTACGTAAACTAGCCAACCAACTCACATTCATCCAAATGATGCTCATCATACTTTGACACTATACTTAGCACCATACTTTACTATACTTGGCACTAGCACTATACTATGACATTGGTACTAACACTACTATGGTTCACAATTAATAATGGTATGAGACCAGTTTTTTATCACTTCTATTATCATTTATTTAGAAAAGTTTTTATAAATTTTTTAAACTTTAATTTTAACAAGTGTCACATAATAGCTAGTACTTACCCTTTAAATTTAATAATTGTTTATAGTTATAAATTAATACAATAACAACCTTTCAAGACTGGATCCCATCGCCTCTCTAAATCTAAGAATAGCATACCCAAAGTACGCTTTTTATGCCCGCTCATGCGATGTTCGATTTATTCATCCATTTGTAATGTCAGTAGTTTTACCCAACTTTAACTAACTTTGAAATCGAACGATTAAGGGGTCAAGCAACAAGCAAAAGTTAGCATTCATCCTCACCCTGGAAATGAAGGTTCGAATGAAAGTAAGCGCGACTTATATTTATGCAACTGTTTCGGGAACCTTATCGTGGGCATCCTTCAGCCATCGGAACACTATATAATCACGAGAGGAGCTTAATACCGAGCGTGGGATTGTCGGTGGGCAGCTTCTTCGGCGTCAGTTTATTTAATGCATTTTTTTAAGCCATCTATTTCTATGTGTAGAAAACATTTGGGAGTATAGACAGTCTATTTGGCTGTGTGGATATTCTCTTTAGTGAGCTTTATATCTGTCGGAATTAAGTTACGTGCTCTTAAATTTATATGCCATTTACAGAGCATGCGGAAATTTTGCATTGTGGAGTCTAGGTGATTCTATCTCTGCCGCCATATTTTCCTTCTTTGGGTGAAATGATATGGATGCCCTGGTCGCCTACATTAATGCAATCGGAATATTTTTGGTCGAAATTATTTTGATAATTCTGGTAGATGTGAGTCATTGCTGAAGAGTTCGAAACCGCTGAAGTTTTGAGTTTGGCCGGAGGTAATTCAAGGGCACCAATATTTTAAGGCAGCGGATCCTTTGTGTTAGCGGCTTCCCATGTGCTGGCCACGTGGCGAGCAAAAGCAGCAGCGTAGAGATACCTTTGGCATGAAAATGTATGGTATTGCTTATGCTCTGAACTGAGAGAGAGCTAACATTAGAATGATTTGATAATAATAATTTGGGAAGTGGGGATTCCGAACATAAGGTGCTTGTTATACATCTTTCAGCACACGGCAACATTGTGTTATAATGTATGATACTTCTGGATGTCAATAGTGGCAGATTAAATTGAAATAGTGATAACATTGTTTGTCGTTGACATCTTTCATTGGTCAGTTTAGATGTTTATTTCTGTAACTCTGAGGAAGATTCACAAGGACATAAATACAAATCTGCGAGCTGATTGTTTGACATAATTCTGAGAAGGTAAGAGTAAATTTTTTGTCAAGAGTTCCCTCGGGTTCTTACATTATGCTAGCGGTCACTATAGCACAGGACAAGAAGATAGCTGACAATGTCACTAAGGTCACAATGTGATGTATTTTGGAATGATAAATTAATTTCCCCTCCCCTAACACTGTCAGCAGAGACCAGCCGACCAGGACTGTCTTCAGCTACACAATGCTATCTTCAACCCCATGCTGATATCACCAACTTTATCTCATCTCATCTGCTCTGATAACTGATGCATCTAACTATGATCTACAGTCTATGTAGAATTTAATATGTATTCTGCCAATAATTTGAATGAATGAGAATCCGATCTCAAAGTTCATATGTGAGTCTCTCCTCTGATCCATGTTTCTTTCAAAATATGTAGAGAGCTACTTCTTCCTACATGGACAAACTCATCACCTATGGCCTAAAGGCAATTATAGTTGGAATCCACTTGGTTAGGTAGGTTCACTATTTGGGTATTCTCTCTTGAACCCATATGACCCTTGCGATGGAGTGGACCCCCTGTGTAGTGAGGGCTACATTGAATTCTCTATCCACTTGATTCTTGATCTATTGAATCATCAGTTGAAACTACAACTTTGGCCTTTACAAGATTGTTCCTAGGGAATTTTGTTGGGTCCACTTGGTCGGGGTGGACTATGCAGTGATTCATTTGGTTGGGTTTGTTGCATCCCACAATAATTCAAAAAGGGAATCCGGACAGTCAAGATGATGACATGATCATTTCTGTTCATATTATTCTTGAGGTATTTGAAGCTATGATCCTCTTGGTTTTTTAATTTAATGAATTGTAATAGAGTAAACATAACTATTTTTCTGCTGTTTGCATATGGTTATTGTATGAATACATGCTAATTTTATCTTGTTACCAGAATAATTGCTCTCATTGCAGGATTTTACAAATTTGCACAATCTATATATTGGTCAGATAGAATATGATGAAATTGAAGAAGATAAAGTTAGAAGCAGCAGAGTCAGCGATAGCCAGGGAGCACCCCACATCACTAGAGCCCTCGGCAGCTATAGGGGAGGATGTCGAGACATACTTAGTGGACGTGGTGACTCGAGGTCGCCAAGTAGTAGTTTCAGCACAGAGACGTGCTTTGGAGGCAATAGTGCTAGATTTAGAGAAGGTTTTGTCATTCATGCAGGTTGGTTGTCCAGCAGCCTTCTCAGTATGTTTCGAGCCATAGGGATGGCCGAATACAGAGACCCTTGAGATGCAGCAGGAGTGGACTGCTAAGGAGCCTGTAGTGGAGAACCTGACACGAGAGATAGTACAAGTGTATGAGGAGGCATACTTTGCTCTACGAAAGAGTGAGGCGGATTAGGTAGCAGCAATGAGGGCTCGGGAGGAGACAACTACCAAATTAGCCGTAGTAGAAACCAGTTTGGCCGCATAGCAGGCAGCTTGGGAGAAAGAGCAAGCAACACTCATTACTGAGAGGGAATCAGAGAAGGCAACATTCGTATCTCAATTGGGGGACGTGAAGAGGGAGTCGGATGGAAAGGAGGTGGAGCTCCGAAACATAACTGATATAATGAAGAGAGCATTAGAACTTTAGATGCAAGCTAAGGTGGATTTGGATGCCCGGATGTAGTAGGTACACAAGTTGCGGGCACAGTTGAATGAGTTACTGGCACAGAGGACATCAGCTACACCAACCCTACCAAGGACACACCCCTCTTCTTAGTTTTGTTTTGAGTCTTGATGTACTTAGTAGTTTAGTTGTCTCTATTTTGTTGTCCGGAGCTTTTCTTTTGGAGGCGATGAGGTTGTCGGTAAAAACTATACTGTAGTGGACAGGATTAGTTAGTGTCCGAAGGGTTGTGTGACAGTTGAGTCGCCCCTTCAGGAGATATATGTACATCATCCGAATGTTATTATGAAGCATCATTGTAATTGTGATTGTATATCTGCTTATATGAAGAAAGTACTATCTTGTTCTGTGTTACATTCTAGTCTCTTAATGCAATAATTATCTGTTTACCTTGTACGGTAGACAGTAACTAGCCAAGGTGCCACATAGGCCAACTGATGTGACATGTTGAGTAGTATACAAGATATATCCACGATATTTTTACTCAACTTTGCAGTAACAGTGGGACAATATGGGTATTCAATCAATCTAATTTTTATAGGTTGTCCAAATCTTATCCCTTGGTATGCTCAACATCATCATAAACCATTAAATGTACTCTGAAGCAAATCTGGAAAGGCTTGACTAAGTAGCAGCAATTAGTAGTGAAGGTCTGGAAAAATTGCAAGTAGTTTGAAAAACTTTTCTGAACAATAGCAAACAAACCTGGAAGAGTCTTCAAATTCCTAAAATATGGGAAACTGCAGACACGTGATATGACTTGATACCATACAACCACAAAATTTGAAACAAGATCCCAGGAAGATAATGCCCAGATGACTCAAAAACATTCTGGGACAGGGAGGAAGAGTAAAATTAACATCCGGAATATTAAATTCATCCTCCACAAAGAGAAGGAAATCATCTATGCATGGATCCGTATACTCTTGTCCTTCAAATCACTGATAGGTGAAAACAGGAGCAGGGTAAGGTGCTGAAATCACTCAAGAAAAACACTCAAAATTTGATCCCATATGCCCACAAGTTTTGAAACAAGATCCCAGGAAGATAAAGCCTAGATTACTCAAAAATGTTATGAGACGGGGAGGAAGAGTAAAATTAACATCTGCAATATTAAATTCATCCTTCACAAAGAGAAATAAATCATCTATGCATGGATCCATAGACTCTCATCTTTCCTATAACTGATAGGTGAAAAGCAGTAGCAGTGTAAGGTGCTGAAATCACTCAAGAAAAGCATTTAAAATATATGGTGCAGTGAACTATATCTCTCCACTCTTGGAGGAGAATTGTCTGGCCATATTCCCCAGAGTCGATGATCAAAACAATGGCAGGGGAAGTATGAGTAATGAGCTGCAGAATTCAATGTTAATTGATTACAGGTGTCCTCATCCTTCGAAGAGGGTAATAAATATCTTTGAAAGTACCTATAAGATGACATATTTAAGAAAATTGAAAAAGGTATCTTTTTCTTTGAAGTTGTTTTTCCCCATGAGTATAGATACGACATTCTTATCAAGTGTAAATATCTGAAGTTTTGAAATTTAATTCCTGTTGTTTGTTGCATACAGAAAAGTATCAATTGTATTCTAATTGTCATGGATTTCCACTATACATTGTCTTCACCTTTATCACACTGAAATCAATAGCGTAGAAATTTAAGCACATGTAGAGATATGTGTTGGCAATACGTTGTGAAATAACAGGCCAGACATTATAATGAAGCAGTTTCCCAGACCAGATGAGTGTTTGAGAAAAACTACCTATGAAAAGGTAAGACCATGAGATCATTGGAAAGCATACAATTGCTACAATCCACATCGGAAAAGAAAATTTCCAAAGAGTCCAAGGGTGAACTTGTTTATGGGAAGGCATAGTCTCTGCTTGAGATAGGCTTTCAAGATAAACAAAGCATAAAACTTCCACAGAGAAGTACAACAAATGGAAACTCACATAGAAGTTTGAAGGGAATTGCTAATCACTCAAAGGTGCACATTAACATCAGAATACATCCCTCAATTTTGGAATGAATCTAGAAATGTTTAACCATGCAACAAGAAAAGCTGCCAAACATTAGCAAAGCCGTCTGCAGATTCTTGCTGAACAATACTGAACCATGGAACTACCGCAGCAAAGTCCCCGGATGACTTGAAAAGTTGAGACCCACAATTTTATCGGTAGATGTAATGATTTGAAAACAGGCAAGACAGAAGATGAAACAATACACCATGAAGGCCAGATGATACACTCAAGTTGAGGTAACACTCAGATGAATTTTAAATGTTAAGGAAATACATAGTAAGAGTCAAAATAATGTACTTGAACATTAAACCTATTATTTTGTCAAAGGGAATTGGCCATGCAAGATCTTCTAGTTCCTTCATGTGAGAGACACAATAAGAGGAAAAGCAAGAGTGGGAAAGGAGAAAGGTGCTAAGTAGACTCCAAATGAGTAGTAGCAGAAATCGAACTCCAGAGAGAGCAATCTCTGTTTCCACTCCTATAAAGGATTCTCTTGGACATTTTCTTTATATTAGGAAGGAATGAAGCAAAAGCATCCAATCCAGATTTAAAGAACAGTTGCTCAAAAACAGAGCTGTAACATTATCAGTATTATACGGAACACTCTTGCAAATAAGTGGGATGGAAAAACTAAGGAACCTGTACCTCCCAAAGCCCAGAAAAGCAGAGTGATATCGAACGATATTCCATTAGTTTTGTAAAGAACATTTGAAAAAAATTGTAATCCTAAACTTACTAAGTAAAGAATAGCTTACTTTGTTGGGAAAAAACAATGTGCAAATATTCATTGAGACAAGAATCTAAACCAACAAAGATGCACAAACGTGCATACATTAATGAAAACATGAAATGGCCAAATAGCACATTGATAACATACAATAGTCAAACCAAACAAAATAGTAGCATTACGAGTGTGGACACTTCGCAGTCATTAGGATTGCCTAACATTCTTAAAGGGCCAATTAATGTTTTTGGAAGCATAATATTTATTATTGACTAATGTTTGGTGGAGGTACCTAGTTTGAGCAATAATTATGCAACTTCACATGACATTTACATTTAACAATTGTTCACAAGAAACCCTGGTTTAGAAATCATGGCACACTTAGTCAGAAAACACTACGAAGGGAACAACTCCATAGAACATTTATACATGAAATTGAATACACCCGCAACAGAGATATCTGGACTTGAAGTTTCAAGTACTCTCTATATTAAAAAATTTCTTAAGGCATTTGCCGATTGATCACATATTTTTGGAAGAAAAGATTCCTAACAAGTTGTGAGCAACGAGTTGGAAATGCTTTTAATAACCTATTGTATTTACCAGCAATATTCATCACTAGAAACTCACTCAATAGTAATCAATATACCTGGCTTGGGGTCAAGGGGCGCTGCTCCCAATTGCTCATTCTTCTTCCTTTATTTAAGTCACTTCCTAATACAGTCTGTTTCAAAAAGAAGCTGTTGCTGTCAACTTCATAATGATTGGGAAGTGAAGAGAATTTGTTCATTGATGCGAATTATAATTGTCTCACATTCTAAGTTTATAAGCCAGTCAAAAGAATGTACTTCATGTCGACTATAAAATTGGAATGCTTAAATTTTGTAATGATACACCTTTGCAAGGCCAGAAAGGCCACCCTTAGAGGATATATCAAGCTCTTGAAGATCCAAAACACCATCACAGAAGTGAAAACACTCTAGAGCTCCATATGACTCAGAAAGGTTCTTAAGGTCATGGTGAATAGAATAACCTTGAAGAAACTCAACCAAAAAATCATTCAAATTTCATTCTATAACTAAGACTGAAATCACCTATCTAACAAATCAAGAATATTCTTCCCATAAAAATATCATTGTGTTCTTTTACAGAAAAATAGAAAAAAGATACCTAAACGTGAAGCATCATACCTAACTTTAAAATGTTAGGAGAATGAAAAACAACTTTGAGGCAGGTGTCCAATGCACTAGCTTCTCTCTCAAATAGTCCTATCAAGTCAATTATTAGCACTTTTTTCCGAGTAGCAATCTGTAAAATAGAAACCTGCAAGGAAGTCATTTATGGAACATGTCAAACTGGAATATGCTCATGTCCCAATTCTATATATGGTATTTTAAACACTAATTGATATAAAATAAAAGTTTCTTTTCAAAGATATAAGCTGGAACATGATGGTCAGCTAATTAAAGACTAGCATTTGACATTTACTTAAAGTCTATTTGAAAAGATGCTAGTTAGTTTAGAAAGCAACAGAGACATCTGGAAGTAGCTTACATGAGAAAAAGAAGAAAATCATTAACTCGGTAAATGAAGTCAAACAACTCACTGTTGAACATCATAATCAATTTCAAAAGATGACAGCAGTCTAAAGTAAACATAAAATTAATAACCTAAAGGCTGAAACAAAGTACAAAATTTTTAGAATGTCCTTTTCTATTTCTTGTTGACCTGCCTTGATGGAATGTCCTCTTAAGCAATCTTGTAGGGTTTGGACTAATTTCTTATAACTACTATTGCAAGAGGCTTCTTTCTATCTAAAACTTGTATTCAATTCTTTTATTGGTCGAAAATGAATTTGAATAGAATGTGAGTTGCAAATGTATATTATCAATATCCTTATTTAATAACTTAGACAGGGGAAGTGCAATTGTCTGCTATCCTGATGTTATATAGGAATTATAGTGCCAAACAATGATTCTGATGTAATTCTCCAGTTAATTATGGTATAATTTCTGTATAATGGAAGTTGTCCTTGCTCAACAAATATTGATTATATAACCCTTACACTCAAATGCCTTGTGCAAGACAACCACTGATATAGTAGATATTGATCTGCAATTATATAGGGAATAGATATTGATCTGAATATATATGTTTTTTTGGGATCTGAAGAGTGCTTCAGATATGGACACACACACACACACACACGTTTATAGATATAATTCTCGAAGATCCCAGATAGTCACCACCAAATTGCTATCCATCATTGTAAAGTATCCTGATTGGTTGATCTGATGGATCCATTTTATTTTCAGCTTATTGTTCACTAGCTTGGCATGTATCTGAATCAAGTGATATAGTCTACCATTTTGGATTCTACAAATGGAAATTTGCATATCATTATTTGCCATTTTGGCAATAAGCCATTCTATGACTTTTCATATAATGTAATTTACACAGCCAGATGCTACTATCTGTTTGTTTAATTCCACTGTCCTCATTCTAGTCTTTGTATGCTCTCGCTTTTCCCACATTGAAAATTTGGGGTACAGAAAAAGTTAGGATTCAAGTGATTGCAGAAAATTCTTATGGATTTGAGCTAATGCCCTACTAGGGACATTACAGTGGTGTCAAAGTTGGTGGTCTTGCTAGATTATTTTCATAAACTAATCATTGTCATGCAAAGCTATAGTTTATATGCATCCCAAGGACACATCAAAGAGATATTATTAGAGCAAAATTAAAAATATAGTCCAAAGAATCAACAAGCAACAAATTGAGTTTCCATCTTCAAAATTTGTATTAGAAGAGACAAAAAATATGGAAAAAAGAGAGAGCTATGGGGGGAGAAGACTTACTATAGGCAAGGTATATCAAACTTGTGCAAGGGTAAGAACACCGTATACATACGTTGGCCTAATCGCTTCATAGCATGCAAAATAACATAACCTAGACCTCAAAATGGTATATCAAACTTGTGCAAGGGTAAGAGGACCCTAAAGGTTTGTTGGCCCAATCGCTTCAAAGCATGCAATACAATATAGTATACCTCAAAATGGCGAAGGAAGCATTTTTGGAGTCAATAGTCCTAATAGCACCCACACCCACACTTAGAGGATTGTTGTTGCTTCAATTGCTTGATCTTTCCAACCTACTTTTCTTCATAGAAAGAAAGTTATTGAATAATAAGCCAAAAATTCAATGGTGGATGACATCATAGCTTGTTCTGCTAGATACAAAGCACTACCAAATGAGATCCAACATAAAAGGTCTCTTGGTAGTTTTTAGTCATCTAATTCTCTTCTTGAGCATCATCACTACCTATAAATGCACTTTTTCTCATGAAGGCACATGACAATTAATCATCTACAACAGGGCTGAACTCTATTTCCTTCACCTTGCTAGAAGAAGCATTCTTTGTACTCCTTAGAAGGGTGCAATTTTTGGATGAAGCATCTAACAAGCTTCTTTAGTATGTTCTTTTCCATAATGCTTACAAAAATACATTTTGTTTTCCTTAGCCTTTGTTTTTATGATGATGTTAGCATCGTTTTTGACTTGTCTTTTCCTTTGCTAGAGTACCCACCTTTTTCACCCCCCCTACAATTTTGGTTGCTAAGCGAAGTTCTCCTATCACTTAGGAGGAGTTCTAGCTTAAAGAACATTATCAATCATTTCAATCTTGCCCAAAGGCATAAAGGTCATTACAACATTCTTTTACAACTTACTTAGATCTATTGTTCTCATTCTAGTCTTTGTATCCTCTTACTTTGTCCACATTGAAAACTTGATGTTCAAAAAAAGCTAGGATTTTATGTGATTGCAAAAAAGTCTTATGGATTTCAGCTAATGCCCTACTAGGGACATTATAGTGGTGTCAAAGCTAGCATATAAGATAAGCATTTTCTTGCAAAAAGCTATAGTTCTAATGAAGTATGGCTCTGATACGACTGATGAAGTACGGCTCTGATACCACTTGATGAAGGTACAACTCTGATACCACTAATGTAGATACACTCTGCAACCACTAATGAAGTACTGCTCTGATACCACTGACGAAGGGTCACACCACCCTTACCAACTCATGACAAAGAATGCAACAAGATCTCTCAAGATCCAATCCAAACCCAAGCTAGTCCAGCTCCACACTCTGGTAGAAACCTCTGAGATCTCAACTTGTGCTCGCAAGCCACCAAGCAACCTCCTTGTTTCTAAATTGCAGTCACTAGCTCTTCTCCAACTTTATCCAAGATCCAAGCGTAAACTGCCTCACATTCGGCGCTCTGTCTACACTCACAAGTCCATCACAATCTTGCTGTAAACTGCCTCACATTCGGCGCTCTGTCCACAGACTCAAGAAAACTCACTCTTCACTTCCTCCTTCTCTTTCACACCTTGAAACTTTCCAAGCTTTCCAAGCTTCCACTACTCAACTTTCTCCTTCACGAGCTTCTCCTCCTCGAGCTTCTCCTTAAGCTTCTACTCCTCAAGCTTCCCCCTTGAGCTTGATTTAGAAATGCTCATATGCCTTGCTTAAATAGGCACTTACCACCCCATGCATGACTTATCCACAACCTTCTAGAGTTCCTCCACAACCTTCTACAACTTCCACAACCTTCTACAACTTCCAAAACTTTCTACAATATTCATAACTTTCTAGAATTCTATCCACTCACCTCGATAAATGGAATGACAACCATTTATTTTTTTTATTTTTTTCTATTATGCCACCTATGCACCTCGAAAATAGAAATTACCTTTTCCTTTCTTTTCTCCTTTTTCCCTTTTTTTATTTTTTTATTATTTCTCTCTAATTTTCGTCACTTTCTCTCTCCTCCACAATTTTTTTTTTTCAAATTTTTTTTTTCCCCAATAATTTTCCCATGCAAGATGCTCCTGCATCAAGTTCATATGCATCCCAATGAAAAATCAAAGAGATATTATTAGAGGAAAATACAAAATATAGTCCAAAGAATCAACAAGCAACAAGCTGAGTTTCCATCTTCAAAATTTGTATGAAGAGACATGGAAAATTGAGAGAACTATCGGGGAAGAAATCTTACTATAGGCAAGGTATATCAAACTTGTGCAAGGGTAAGAGAACCCTATAGATACGTTGGCTCAATTTCTTCATAGCATACAAAATATTATAACCTAGACCTCAAAACAGTAAATCAAACTTGTGCAAGGGTAAGAGGACTCTATAGATACATTGGCCCAATCGCTTCATAACAAGCAATATAATATAACCTAGAACTCAAAATGGTGAAGTAGGTATTTTTTGAGTCAATAGTGCTTATAACACCCATACCCCACTTAGAGGATTGTCATTGGTTCAACTGCTTGATCTTTCCAACCTACTTTTCTTCATAGGAAAAAAGTTCTTGAATTATAAGCCCAAAATTTAATGCTCTTGAATTATAAGCTCAAAATTTAATGGTGGATGACATCATAGCTTGTTTTGCTAGATACAAAGAAATGCAAATAAGATCCGAAATGAAATGTCCATTGGTAGTGTTTAGTCATCCCATTCTCCTCTTTTGCATCATTACTACCCACAAATGCACTTTTTCTCATGTTGCCACATAACAATCAATCATCTACAACATAGGTGTACTCTATCTCCTCCGTCTTGCTAGAAAAATCATTCTTATTCTTTTTTTATTCCTTAGAAGGGTGCATTTTTAATGAAGCATTCAAAAAGCCTCTTTAGTATGTCCTTTGTCATAATGCTTACAAAAATACGTTTTTTGTTTTCCTTAGTTTTTGTCTTTATGCTAATGTTAGCATTGTTTTTAACTTTTGACTTGCATTTCCCATTGCTACAATCCCCACCTTGCTTATTTTCCTTACCCCCTACAATTTTGGTTGATAAGAGGAGTTCTGCCATCACTTAGGAAGTGTTCCATCTTAAAGAATGCTTTCATTCATTTCAGTCTTGCCCAAAGGGATAAAGGTCATTACAACATTCTCCAACTTCCTAGACCTTTATTCTTTGTTATTTGCATCCTTGTTTCCAACTTCAGCCATTTTTCTTTCCGCTTTGTTCTACTACCTAGTACTAATCTCAATCTCAAATGGACCCAAATCACCTCTTTCACTCGACCTAGTAATAGGCATGATAACCCTAATATTTCACCAAACAACTAAAACATCAACACTGAGAAGTAATTCTAACCCACTCTAATATCACTTGATCCTTGAACAAGGTGGATATTTCACACACTAAAGTTTAACATTATTTTATTTTGCAGCCTCCAAAAACACTTTACACACATCAAGTGTAATTTCAAAACACTAACATAGTTCTAATGTTGTATTTACTAAGGTGCAAGGTTTGGGTTCTACTAATCGGGTCTAGGTTTGTCGCGGGTTCAGATTTGGGCTAGGTTCGTGGTGGGTCTATGTGGGTTGGAGTATATGCAGACCCACGCAAATCTGCCATGAACCCGGGGGGTTTTGACAAGGACCTGAGAGGACCTTTAGGGACCTACGAGAAGCTATGGCCCACAAGATTAGAAAGTAACTTAAAAACACATTAAATATTACTTTTCTGCTAACCTTAAAAGGAGCCTATTAGAATACATCAAACACATTTTATTTCTCATTTGCTCTCTCATTTTGGTGTGTGCATTTTGCAAGTTTGAAGAGAAGGTGCTAGAGATTGATTGTGGAGCCACAAATTCTTCCAAGAACTATTTTTTAGTGTTTCAAATACGCATTTGATCTTTTCTTTTAGTTCTTTGCTTTCAAGATTTTGTATAAGTTTTGAAATATATATATATTTTTTTCATTTTTGTTATAGATGGCAACAATGAGCAGTCAGAGCTTGGTGGGTGGTGAGGGGCCCCACAAATATAAAATTGAAAAGGGTCTACTATGTGGAAGTATACAAAAAGACTTCAACAATGTCCTGCAAAAGGGGGGGGAGGGGTTTTATGGAAATGTAACTTTTGCAATGCCCACTATAGAAGTTCTTATAACCAAGTGAAACTTTATTTTCTAGGCCCAGGGAGGTATAGGGATCAATATGTGTGAGGGCTCAGGGACATAAAAGAAGGGGTTGGTTGCTAGTTTCTCAAAAGTAGCAATGTTAAAAGAACAAGAAGTTGATAGGTTAGTTTGAAGGGGGAAACAAGAAAAATCAATAAACAAAGCACCACCCCTCAAATAACCATTAGATGTCATCCCTTCTTGCCTATGGCTTCCAAGGATGAAGAAGATGTAGAAGCACTTGAAACCACCACTTGCAAGTAAGGCCCATTAGATAATTTATTTCAAAATGAATTAAGAGACATTGTCGATTTAAAGGTTGGGCTTTGCCTCTTTGTGAATGGCCTTCCATTCAATCTAGTTAGATCACCTTATTGGAGAGATGTTGCAAGCAAGAAATCAAGCCTCTATTGGTTACCAAGGTCCTGGATATGAAAAGGTGAGAACCACCTTTTAACATAGGGAGAGAATAAATGTAGAGAACCTTCTCAAACCACTAAGAGATACTTGGATCCAAACAAGAGTGACTATTGTCTCTGATGGATGGAAAGATTGCAAAAACTATCCATGAATAACTGTGATTGTTGTCTCCCCCAAGGGGTCTATGTTTTTTAAGGCGATGGATTGTGAATGGGAGGTAAAAGATGCTGAGTTTATTTCCCGCATTCTTATTGAATCAATAGAGTCTGTAGGTGTTGATAATGTTGTCCAAGTAATAACGGACAATACAAAAGTTTGTAGGGCTATGGGTGATTTGGTAGAGGCATGATATGATCACATCTTTTGGACACCATGCACCATCCACTCCTAAAATTTGGCGATGAAAGCACTTGGGACCCAAATTGAATGGGTGAAAAAGGTACATGAGGAGGGTGAGGAGATCTAATTGTTTGTGAGATACCATATGTCACAACCAATTTTCAGAACTTTCTCCAATGTAGAATCATTGAAGGTAAATTTTAAAATTTAATTTCTTTAGTTTTATTTATCATTTTGTATCATGTTTATACAATTGAATAAAATATTTTTGTGTTGTTTACATATTTAAGATGTGTTATTAACTTGCAATTAAGATGTTACTCGATGGCTGAATTTCTATTTGCTTCACATGCAATCGTCCTTAGACAGCTTGTAAGGGTGAAAGATGCATTGCCCTAGATAGTTATTAGAAACCAATGGGGTGTCCAGAAGCAATTGAATACAACAAGGACCCAAAAGGTGAAGGCAATGATCTTGGGTGATGATTGGTGGGCTCATGTGGATTATGTATTAGAATTCATCGAGCTTGTCATGTCTATGCATCAGTTTGCCAACATTGATGAGCCTTGTTTGGGGGGACATCTATGATGCCATGGACACTTGTTAGAGAAAATAAAATTGGTACGTTAAATGCAATCCTCTATCTTTGTTTATTAAGAGATTTTAATTCCTTAATTTTTAATTAACATTACATCAAGATAACTTACATGAACATCATTTGACATTAATGCAATCAGATTTCCACAATCCATGATTTATAATGCTAAGTTTCTGAATTAGACTGTGTAGAGATTTTTCATCAACGTTTCGAATCACACTACGTGATCCATCATTAGGATGAGAGAGCAAGAGGTGTCAAACAATGTAAGATGCAGATTTGGCATAGGGTCACTTAATAAAGGAGACCAAGAAGAGAGGGACTGCACATGCCCCAATGCAAGACAAATGAAGTAAAATAAAATAAAGACCAAAAACAAACAAACATGGGGGAGAGACTAAACCAACCAAGACACAAAGTGAAGGCACCAAGAAAGATAACAAAGATAATAATGCCAAGACAATAAAAATGTATGTATATGGTATGTGTTTGTATGTATATAAACAAGTATCTAATACATATAAAACAAGTATATACCTACAAATCTCATACATACATATATCTATAAAATATATATACTTATATGTGTGTAATATATATAACAGGTATATACATGCAAAACTAATACAAACGCAAATCAAAAAAAATTATATATATATATATATATATAACATATGTGTAAGTATATATTCTATATCCTATATAGTAAAAAATATACACTACCAATTTATAAGTACACATTATAAATGTCTATATATATATAATGTGCACTTATACACAACTAGACGAATATAAACCCCCAAACGCATCTAACGTATGTAAATATATATATAAATAAATAATATATATATATATATATGAAACAAAAAGCATGAGAATGCTAAAAATATATATATGAAATAAACTTTCATATATATCAAGTTATGCAAAGGAGAGAGCATGATCCTAAAGACACCTTGTACAAAAAGGTGGAGTCAATTGTTCTTCATTGCTAGATCAAGATGACTACACCTTTACACCTCTTGGCATATACACTATCTCCCAGGTATTATAGTGCTGAGATACTTGGTATTCTTGGTAGAGTGCCACCATGCAAAGATCCTGAGGTTGCTAGTGGGTATAAAAAGGCATTCAGTAGGCTCTTTAGTGATGCTAAGGTGGCATCAAATGTTAGGAGAGAGTTTGGAGATTTTGTCTCAATAAGAGATGCAAACCCTAATGCTATTAATGATGAAAGAAGAATGAATGGTTTTACATGGTATTACCCAAATCTAAACCCGTCCCAAAACCCGAACTGGTAACTTAGCAGTTTCAGTATGAAGATCAACAAGAAAACATAGAAACAATACAAGAAAGTGGATATATATTGATGCATGTGACAATTACTAAAACATAATAGGTTTACCCTTGAGAAACCCTAAAAGCGGGAAAAAATTCTACCAAAAGTGAGCAATTTTCACCTTAATCAATTATGTACCTGTTGAATACACATTGACAAGTTGACAACATGTTTACACAATTTACAAACCGTATAATGGTATTGATATCTCCAAACTCTTGGTATTAATGGTTAACTTGACTAATGATCATTACAAAAGGATAATAAGAAAGGTAATCCTTGCACATGATGTACAATAATGTGTTCTAGCCCTCCAATGACTATAAAGGCACTAATAAACATGTTTTCCCACACTTGAAGATTGTAAAAGATTATTAAGTCCAGGTTTCTTATTTGAAGATTTTAATCTGAATGAGATCTATGCCAAATGTGTATGTGAATCAAATTCAATTATGTGAATCAAATTCAATATTAAGAAATACTGAATATTAAAGTATGATTGTAGAACTCCAAATAAGGCAAAGCATTTATCGATTTCAATACTGTCTTCCCTCGACGAGTATATGCATATGTATGACATTGAAAGACAATGTCTTTTCACTAATTGTGATCTGTTGTGCAGATAAACAATTATTAACTGATGCTAATTAAGATTAAATTGAATTTAATCACACCTCTACACAAGGTCACCGATCTCAATGGAGATTTTGTATATGCATGTTCACCAATCTCTTGATCAAGCACAATCAATATAAGAACATGAAATGTCAAAGAATGAATTTGTATGAACAAATCAATATAGTACTTGGATAGAAGAAACAGATTTATAGGATGATAATATATTGACCTGCATTATGGTATGTGTGTATATGTATTAATATAAGCCAAATGAATTAGTATGTATGCATGTATGTTATTGGCAGCTCAAGGGAGATTATATCATATTATATCATTATCTAATTTATTTGAACGTATCTATTCATCAACACTCCCTCTAAGCTAGGGAAGACAAATAATCTAACCAAGTATATATGTATATCACAATAGGCTCATCCATTGTGAAAAGAGATATCATCTAATTCATGACATCTGAGGATATAATATGCTCAAGAATATCAAGTCACATGCCATCCTTCCTATTTAAATCCACGTGATGGTATGTGCACTAACATCACATCTCATGATGTCTACCATAACAAATCATGGCATATCCACATAAACTCTTTTTCACCATGATTATCTTGTATGGACACAATGACCTTCAACTAGTATCAAGTCTCATGATATCCATCAAAATGTCCAAGAGATACTAACTATCACGACATGTCCACGAATATCAAGTCACATGATATTCATCATGATAGTGAATATTGTAAAGTCATCACCTTACAATGTTAGATACAAATGTATATTATTTGAAAGATCGTCACCTTTCAAAAATGTACACAAGGGGGGCCATAAAGTCATGGAGTCACACAAATGACAATAAAATATTTTTACACACAGACACTGTAGGTTCTCTCACGTGGTGTGGTCATGGCATCATACACATGACATCTACCATGAATCATATCAGAGGGTGGATCCATTATGGTTCAATCCATAGAGTGAAAACAATGGCTTTCACCTCAAATTTCTCTCTCAAAGGAAGGAATACACAAGGATACAAACGATAGATTAGTGATGTTGAAGTTCCTTCTCAACTAAGACTTCATTCTCCAGCGTATTAAGCTTGTCCCAGAAGTACACAAAACTTCTCTCGAGCATGAGGCTTGGCGAGAATGTCAGTCATCTGTTCTTCGGTGATAATGTACCTCAATTGAAAGTTAGAGGAACCATCTCAACATGGTCTACTCCTTTTGAATGAATATCATTGGATGTCAACAGATGTAGACCCTTAGGCTGCTCCCTCTATCACGGAGACATGTCCTATTCATATATTCCAGCCATGGAAAATATCTTGTTCCAAGGGACTCATCATTAGGCACATGATTTATTAGTTTAACACTCACAACATTGTTCACGAGAGCAACTTCCCACACACAAATGTACTTGTTTGATTCTATTGTAACATGAGTGAATGTAGTAAGTTGTGGATTTATCCCCAAATTTGGCTACATTAGGCATTCATGCTAATTCGGCTTCCTTCTAAGGCTCCAAGTACATTTGTCATCCTTTTGGCCTCCTCATCCAAGGTTTCATCTGGTAGATGATTTGACTCTAGCTTGATTGCTACAATTTCCTAGTCACTAGAGAAACCATCTTGATATGGTCTATTCCCTATGAATTAATATGACCAAGATCCTCAAAAATCAGCTGAAACATATCCTCTATCTTCCCCCTCTATTATAAAAAAACATGCTTTGACTCACAATAAGATGAGTGAATGTAATAAATTTTGGATTTACCCTTAGGCTTAGCAACACCAAACATTCAGGCTAATGTGGCTTCCATCTGAAGCTTTAAGCACAGGCATCAACTATTCAAACTCCTCATTCAAGGTTGAATTAGGTGGATTTGCTAGACTGCCTCTGAATGTTATTTCCTTCTATTAGAAGAGCCATCAACTCAGTCTCACAATTGCAGGCCTCAAACTCTTTCTCCCTTGAATGCAATCTCTTGTGCTTCTTGATCTGACATATGACATTCACGAACATTATGAATTACTTATCTCTTTGTGTGTGATACTCCTTGTTAATTCACATCAAGCTCACATCAGTATGTTGAGCATGTCGTACCATGTAATGTTCGACAGTTTTGGGACTGATGAAGTCAAATCCATTGTACCCAACTCTGATTCTCATAATCTTATGGATGGAAATTTCTGCAACATTATTGATTTGCTCAAGTAAGCATTATCTTTAGTCCTTAACAATAAAACAGTTAAGCCCTGATGACACTCCATCAGAAACTTATAATCTTGGACTACAAAGAATATATAGTGAACGCAATTCATAACAGACCTCTCAGTATCATGGATTCAAAGTTCACATATTCTATACTAATAAGTAGTAACTGCAATAGAGAAGTTACAATGAACAGCTTAGAGTCTCTTTTATCTTGATCATCATAGATCTTCTCATAAGCCATGGCTAAATCCATAATTTTGTAATAATAATACTAAGGAAGTTGTCCAGACAAAGTCTACAACAGAGAACAGTAATCGTTGTCCATATCAATGACGAATCACTGTCCAAAATAGTGCTTCTGTAGTATACCAAAAGATGGTTTTTCAGCTTGACGGATATAAATATCTTTCATCTCAAAATTTGTATCATAAATCTCACAAATATAGTATTGATGTTTTGTCAAGGACCTTGATGGTTGTATCAGACTGAAGACTTCAACATGAGTATTCATTGATTTCTATAGTGGCATTAAGTCAACCACTTTCCATACGTTCACTAGTCAAATAACTAAGTGCTGTTCAATGCTTGAATCGTATATTTTGTTATTACCAGACCGTGATAAAGACAAATGTAAGCATGTCTATATTTCCAGATTTTACCACCAATGTATTTAGATAGTTGCAACTGATTATGCTTCAGATTTACATACACATGGAATCTCAGAACCCAATCTCTGCAACAGGAATGATTATTCAGAAGACACATTTTCACATTCAAATTCTTCTGAAATTTATTCCTTTGACGTGAGTGCCTAAATAGAGACGCAAATGTTGTAACTTCACCCATATTCACCCAATGTTTTGAGAAAGTAATCAATTGTATTTTATTTATCAGTTTGTACAAAAATTATTGATTTGGAGGATGAGCTCTCCAGGTTGCTTGTGCTTGTATCTCTTAATAGCTAGTTTCTTTAAGTACAACACACAGGAGTGAGTATTCAGCATAATGAAATGTAAGAATTCACACAATGAGGGCATTCACGTCCGGAGAATAATTCTCAGCATAGAACCTCAAGCTTTCAGATATAGAACTGATCAGCACACACAATCGCATATATAGAGATTACCATTATAGGAAAACCCTATAATCAAGCCCGATCTTAGAATGCATTGATATTTATTATGCCCTTCTTCAAAAAAACTTGTGAAATTTTTCTCTCTTCAATAATAGTGGAAATTCCACGGTTTGATAAAGTCTATTAAACCTTTTTCGGGACAGAATTCACCCAGTAAGAAAATGATTCTTATGAATAATTACTAACCCTGGAAGCTCTAATATCTATCTCCAGAGTTATTCATATCATCACCCAATCATAATTATTGGACTCCTCCCCAAAGGAGTCGAATGAATAATCCTCTAGGATTAAACACTGGTGCACAAAAACTCCATTGTTAGGCATGACCATCTTCTCTTGGTTTACTTTTCCATTGGATTTCAACATCAGGATATATCACCATAGGCCAATCTGGCAGTAGATGAATATTGTTGTAGATAAGTATCTCACTGTAGATATATCAACCCTCGACTATATGTTCAATCTGCTTCAATAGATAGCATTTATTTTCAAGGATATATGCCGTATATATAACCTCTGTTGTAATATCAGTATGCAATATATGTTATTGTCTTCTGTAAGTATTCTGCATATTATATATTATCTTCTGCAATATTTATTATGGTTGCTGTGTATGTACTGTATATTGTCTTTGATGTTTTGATATGCACTTGTATATTGAATATATAAGATTACTGCAGTTATGCATATCGATCTGCAATTTATCAGCAAATCTTCAATGTGTAATGATATATTTGGTGTTGATATCCACGAAGAAGATAGTAATGTTGATAATGAAATGGAAACCTTCTAATAACCTTTACCATCTGATCTTCCTCCCAGGCTTTTTGCTCTGATACAATGTAAAAGATTCTTTTGTCCAGAATTCTTATTTGAAGATTTCAATCTGAATGAGATAGTCTTGATCTATGCCAAATGTGTATGTGAAACAAATTCAATATTAAGAAATAGTGAATATCGAAGTATGATTGCAGAACTCCAAATAAGGCAGAGCATTTATCAATTTCGATACACTCTTGCCTGGACGAGTATATACATATATATGACATTGAAAAGACAATGTCTTGAGTGGACGTGTCTCCACAAGTGGAGACATGTCCACCCAAGACATGTCCCTTCACTAATAGTGATCTGTTGTGCAGATGAACAATTACCAACCGGTGCTAATTAAGGTTAGTTTGAGTTTAATCACATCAATACACAAGGTTGCCAATCTCAAGGGAGATTCTGTCTATTCATGTTAGCCAATCTCTTGACCATGGCACGCTCAATATAAGAACATGAACAGTCACTAATAGTGATCTGTTGTGCAGATAAACAATTACCAACCAGTGCTAATTAAGGTCAGTTTGGATTTAATCACACCACTACACAAGGTCACCAATCTCAAGGGAGATTCTGTCTATGCATGTTAGCCAATCTCTTGACCATGGCACAATAAATATGAGAAAATGAAATGTCAAAGAATGAATCTGTACGAACAGATCAATATTGTACTCGGATAGGAGTAACAGATTTATATGATGATAATATTTTGATCTGCATTATAGTATATGTGTATATGTATTAATATAAGCCAAACGAATTAGTATGTATGCATGTATGTTATTAGCAGATCAAGGGAGATTATATCATCATCTAATTTATCTGAACAAAGCTATTCATCAGCAAACATAAAATGAATCATTTTAACCCTTCATGTTCCATACTCTGTTTGTACAATGGAAACATCATCACTTCTATTACAATAATAGATAAGTCGTCTATTATTAGTTAATGATTATCTATTGTAAATATCTAATTAGCTTTAAGTTTGCTTTCGTTTTTTGCTTTCTCTAGAATAGAATGTTTTTGTTCTTTACGATCGTTTCCTAAGGAAACATTATCTCATTCTTTTGTATAAATTGACCTTTCGGTCTCTGTTAATATCAAGCAAGTATTTACCAATTATTTTGTAATATGGTATCAGAGCTAAATACTTAAATTTTTTCGGAAAAATTTATAATAATTTCTTGAAATTATTTGTTTAAATTTTTCCAAAATTATTTCAGCTAATTTTTCCAAAAACCCGCCTAGGATTTTCTGCTTGGAGAAATTCCCGAATTAGGGTTTGCAAATCGCATGAAAATTGTGGCCATTTTTTACCATTTGTGACTGGTATATGCAAATCACGATTTCTTTTGGCCGAGCTCCTTTGCAAATCGTGATTTTTTTTGGCCGAACTCCTCTACAAATCACGGCTTCATGACTGGAAAAACGCATTTTTTGGAGGTTTGTGTATGGTCGACCCGCATCTAAAATTCACGGGCATCCTTCAAACATTTAAAAAACCCTGTGTTTTGACTACAAACTCGCGATTTTTTGGAGGTCCAACATTCGTAGTTTCATGGTTGTTTTTCCCTATTCGCGTGACCTTAAGGTGTCGGTTTTCTGAGTTTATCTACGTTTTTCCTCCTCCATATTGCCATGACCTCCTTCAAGTATTGGTCGACTGTGAAAACCACCATTTTTTTGCAAATTTGACCTTCAAAAGCCGTCGGCTAGGGTTTTGCTCGAAACCCTAAATTTTGAGCTTGGAAATTTTTTTGCTTGCAAATTCTTGGTGGGTTTTTCAAGAGCTCAATTGGGTTGTCGTCCATTTTTTTGGGTGCCTCAATTTTTGTGCCTTGATTTTCGAGCCAACGGATCCAAAAACTGATATCATAGTCTTTTTAAGTTTTTTGAGCTCTCTTCTGAGTCACTCTTCGTTTCTTCTAGCTCTTTCGTATTTTTGCCTCGTAGAACATGCCTTTACAGATTTTCACAGTTTTTCATTGAAAAACATGCCATAACATCCCTGACAAATATTTTGCTTGAGCATAACTCAAAATTCAATGGTCAAAATTATGGTACCTAGAAGTAGCGGATCATTGCAATTTTTGAATATCAGAATATCGATCAACTTTTTCTGCGTGTTATGAAGCGTCCAACTTCTCCGGGTCTTGATCAAGATACCTAGGATCTGAATAATCGAGAGGCAATGATGCTTCTCAAATTATCTGTGGTTGATGATTAGCTTTCTCAGATTACATCTGGCAAGATAACTGCTGAGATCTAGACACATCTCAAAGGTCTTCATGAGACTTTTGAAAAAAACAGTCTTCTTTCTAAAAAATACTCTATTTTCTATTGTCATGGATGAATTGGATTCAGGAAATCCATGATCAGTTACTTGCCATTGGTTGCAAGATGTAGGAAGAGGATATTATGGTTATCACTCTTCGGAGTTTACCAAAATCCTATGAGCATTTTATTGAGACTCAACATCACATCTTCTGGTGTTGATTTGAAGTTCATTGATCTCTGCACACTACTGCTTCAGCAAGATCGGTGGAAACAATAGTTCGGTAGCAACTCTAATTCCACTTCCACCGAGAAAGCCTTTGCTCTGAAATCCTTTTAGAAGGATAAGGGCAAGTTTCAACAGCCATCTCAGTGGAAGTCTTCTGCTCTAGCACCAGATGGTTCCAGAAAGAAGAACATTCAATGCAACTACTGCCACAAGTTTGGACACATGAAGGTTGAATGTCGAAAGTGCTTAGCTACATAGTCTAAGCAATCAGGTTCGCAGCCCAAAGCGAACAGTGCAGAGCACATTGAGCAGGCGAAATCTACTTTTTATACCTTCATGGCTAAAAGACCTACAAATCATGTGAAGTCATCTACCTGGTACATTGATTCAGGTGCCTTTTGTCATTTCACTCACTGCAGAGATTGGTTTACTAACTACCAGCCTTATTCATACTTTGTTATTTTTGGTGGCTGTAATGATCCCATCTTTTAGCTCTCACGTTCTCCAAAGTCTAAGTGGAGGATAAGAAGAAATTAAATTAATTTCTTATAAAGTCATTCAATTTAAAGGTGCCTTTGTATTTAATTAATTTAATTATTTACAAGGGAGTAGCTTCTAGGGTATGTATTAATTATTGGAAGGACAGAAGCCTCTCGTGATTTAATTAATTATTGCCAGGGAGGAATTTCTAGGGTACGCATTAATTATTGGAAGGAGGAAGCTTTTAGCTCTTGCAATTAATTAATGTTTTAGTTCCTTCCAGAAGGATGAAGAAAAGGATAAATAGGGCTGAAAGTCTCATTGCTGATGATCAGATGATTGTGAATTGCATTTGATAAGAGCTTGGATGTGTGAATCACACTCCCTTCTTTTGACAATAGAGGACGTTCATTCTCTGTTGTAACATTCTAGACATCATTCCCTTAGGGTTTGGCCTTTGGAATACATCTCTTTGTAATTGATTGCAGCATTCATAGCATTAATATTATTTCAGCCTTGGTTTAGCTTTTGGACATTCCTGGGTGTCCATTACAGTGGTATTAGAGCCATTAGTCCTGCCATCCTATGGAGTTTTTATAGGGAATTTGTGTTTACTGTACAGGTAAAGAAAATGAACGCATACAGACAATAGAACATGAACAGAAGAACTTATATTATTATTCGCAATAGTAGATGATTAATCATTTACAATGATCCCAGACGGGATATAAATACTACCACCGAACCTTCTCGAAGGAGTCCGTCGGCCACAAATATTCTATCCGCTACAAACTATTCACCGATGACGTCGGCTACAGAATACAAAAACACCGCCGGACCGTCAGCTACAGAATACAGAAACACCGCCGGACCGTCGGCTACAAAATACAAAATACCGTCAGACCGTCAGCTGCAGAATACAAAATACCGCCAGAACCATCCAGTCGGCTAACACCATCCCCCCCAAAAAGAAAAGTCGTCTCCGGACGACAGTTAAAAAATAACTGAGACAAATTAACAAACAAAATACATTAACAGAGTGACTACAACAAGAGAAATCTGCTTCTGTCACATCACTTCCACATTCATCCCGTTACATCTGTAGCCTCTGCTAACACAATACTGTCTCCTCAAGCTGACCTTGATAGCCACCTGTGCTGCTTTCTCTGTTTTCAATTCTTCGGTACCCTGAGCCAAGTGTCGCTGCACTACCTCCAACTGGATGATCAGCTCCTCCCGAGCTCTCTACGCATCCACCAAGACAGCCTCACAGCCAACACTTGCTCCCACTACCTTTAGTACACAAAAAATCCATGCTTGCAGCAACTTCAACTCTTTTGAACTGGTCAGACTCCCACGATTGATATCCGCAACGGCTGGGAGTCCAGGGGGCAACGCCCCCGGTGGGGTCCCTCGTCGCCAAGACCAAATTAGCACTTCGAAACCCACACAAAAATGCACGAAACACACCATTTCTGTCATTATCTGCCGATTCTGCACTCTTTCTGGCAACCATGGATGTGTCCCCTTCTCTTTGGCATCATCTATCACTCATTCTGAACAACTTGATTCTGTCGTCTTTTTTTTTTTTTAAATTGTGTCCTCTACAATCCACCACAAATCCCTCTGCACACAGAAATTCTTCTCCTTCTGGCAGAACAAGCACTTTTCTTTATGTCTCTGTTTCCCCGCGGAAGTTTGGCTGGAGGAGGGAATGGAGTCTGGCGGAAATGTTTTTTACCCACGGCCTTTCTTTTTACCAGCGAAGACTACCCGTGGACCTTCCCTTGTTACCAGCGGAGAAAGACAAGTTTTATGCCTACGGTCTTGTTTTTGGCGGAGGAGAAACTTTGACTGGCCAAGCTGAATCTTTTAATTACACCCGCGTCCTTTCCGCGGCCTTTCTTTCCTTACCCGTGGCCTTTCTTCTCCTACCCGCGACCTTTCTTCTCCTACCCACGGCATTTCTTTCCTTACCCGCGGCCTGGTGGAGGAAAAATTGTTTTAAGCCCGCGGACAGGTTGTTGCCCGCGGGGCTTATATTAACCCGCGGGCAGGCTGTCCGCGGGTCTGTCCTTAGTCGCCTGTGGGCCTTGTCTTCTTCACCTGCGGGCCGTCAGTTGCCCGCGGGGCTTTGTTTGTAACACCCGCGGACAGACTGTTGCCCGCGGGGCCTTTCTGTCCGTGGGGTCCTTAATTTATTTATTTTTTTAAATTTTTTTAAAAAAAATTTTTAATATATTTTTCAAATTTTTTTTTTTTTTTCTCAATTTTTTTTTTTTTTTTAATTTCTTTTTTTTTCTAAAAGAAATCAAATAACAGAGGTACCTCCATTTTGCCTCCAGGCGTCGCCATTTTGCAACGACGATGGAGTCAGCTGGCCATCCTGTGACAGCGACAGAGTCTTCCTAGCACCATATATTTTGAATTTGGATTTGTTGACTACCGGAGGTATCTTCTGCCCGTCCAAAGTTGATAATCTGATCGCTCCATTGTCGCCGACCTTTCGAATCTGATATGGTCCAACCCATCTGCCCTTAAACTTTTCCACTTTGATTTCATTTTGATCGTCGTACGCCTTACGTTTGTTCTGTGCCACCCCCGTCGCCCACTGTGCCTGCGGTCGTCGCGCAACTGGATTATTTCCTTGCTGTCGGTGCCCTTCCACTAATTTTATGCTGTGGTGTAACCTTTTCTTTCTGCGCGGTCTATTCACCATGTACTGGACAGTGGGATCTTTCGTTTTTCTGTGTTCAAACTGTATGTTCTTCCCCTCAACTTCAGCCATGGCAACTTTTCCTTCTTCCGCTTCCCTGCATTCCTCTGGACATTCATTTTCCTCCTTTTTCTCATCTTCGTCGACCCTTAGCATATTGCAACTCGGAAAGAGTTCGTAGTCTTCTATCTGCCAGTGGTAAAGGCCATTCACAAAGTCCAGGTCGTCGTCATTCGATCCTCCGTCAAGTCTCAATACTCCTTCTTCATCCGGTTCCATTCTCCTCTTTCCTTCGTCATCACTCTCGCCTTCATTGTCAGAATCTGACAATGTTGCCTCCTCGCCAACCATTTGCGTGTGCAGGTCAATTATGAATCTTTTGCCTCCGCGCTCCATTGATAAGGTATTGCGTTTCCAATCATATTTTACTTTTGCTTGCACCAAACAATCCCGTCCCAGAATAGCATCATAGCCTTTTCTTTTTAATGGAATGACCACAAAATCCAATAAAATGGTTGCGTACCAATTGTTACCGGTTGCGCTTTCAAAATTTCCAACGGTTTGATTCCATGTTGGTCTGCCGTGAGCAACTGAAATGCAGGTGGCCACAACATCGGCTTCCCCAACTTCTTCCAGGTATCCTCCGATAAGACATTCACGCCGGACCCTCCGTCAACAATTGTCTCTGTCAAAACATTTCCCAAAATTCCCATCTCAACGACCGCCGGATACCGTTCGGAGGTGAGTGCCAACAGCATTGGGTCTGTTGTCGTCACTTCCCTACTATTCCTTCCTGTGTCCTCTGGTGCTTTCGAAAATGGTGTATGATTCAGAATGGCCGTTTGTAACTGGGGCATTGTGAGAAGGAGGTCACTTATCTTGACTGGTATCTCCGTTTGTAAGATCTGTCATACAATGTTTTGTTCTGCGAAGTTCCTTGCCAAGGTGCCGGTGATGTCCTTCAACTGAGATGTCCCCGCTGACGATGCCTTTGCAATGTCCGCCTACGCTTCCCCCACTTTTCTCTTTTCCTCCGCTTGCCTTCATGTAATTGCCAGAACCTCCTCTACATCCGTGCCAACAGTGATCAAGTTTACTCCAGCCTTTGGACACTTGGAATCTTCATGATCGCCGGGTCTGCACCATCTGCATAATAATTTCAGTGTGTTTGCTGTTGTACAATCCCGTGCAAAATGACCCCACAAATTACACGCTCGGCATTGAATGATCGGCCGTCCGTTTGCATCATACTGAGTTCGACTTTGGCTCCCATTATTATTGTTATTATTTGTATTGTTGTTATTTTGCCCTCTGCTATTATTCCTGTACCCTCCGGATGTGGCACCATCAATATTTGCATTTCTGTTACTGCCCGATAGGGAAGCCTGCTGCGTAAGAAGCACCTGCAGAGATCCTCTTGTCTTCATGTTAAAAGGACAGTCCTTTGTCGAATGGCCCATAATCTGACAGATGTTACAGAATTGGTTCTTCGGACACGATCCCTTAGTATGACCGTTGGTCTTACATTCCATGCACCACAGTTCACTACCTTTTGGCTCCTTCTGTATATTTTTAAACTCCATCATTCGAACCATATCCTTCTGTAGGGCACGAACCTTCTTGCTACTGCCTTCGTCGTCGCTACTATCATCTCCATCAAGCTCGTCGTCATCCAAATTAGAGGATCTAGTTTTCTTCTTCTTTGTCTTCTGCTCACTTTCAAGGTCCAGTGCTCTATTATACGCGTCCACATATGATGACGGTGGCACAATTTTCATTTTCCTTCGCAATTTCGATCGTAGGCCGTCCACGAACCATCTTTTCTGCAATTCGTCCGCCGGCTTGCTTTCCATTTTGTTTATTAAGTCTTTTAATCTCCTAGCGTAAACATGGACAGTTTCGTGCTTCCCTTGCTTGGTATTGAAAATTTCCGCTACGATTTCATTATCATCCCGCAAGAGTTTAAATTCCGCCAAGAACTCCTTTTTAATGTTATCCCATGTATCCAGCATCTGCGGATCCATATCTGAAAACCAATCAATCGCGACACCCCGTAGGGTTGCCGAAAATTGCCTGACCCATTCGTTGGCATCTGTGATTCCATTTGCCCGCCAGATTGTCTCACATGTCTTACAATATCGGAGAGGGTTGGCTGTACCATCACCTTCAAATTTCGGCAGCTTTTCTTTGGGTCCCACCATAACACTAGAGGTCTGCACTCTTACACTGGTCGGCACTCCCACACCAGCGGTTGGCACTCCCACACCGGCAGTCTGAACTCCCACACTGGAGGTGTTGATAGTTGCGAACCTTAGTGAAGACGAAGGATCCTCCGAAATTGTTTCCCGCGGAAGGCTATCCTGGACGAAGAGGTCACTCCACGGTCGTGCTCCGTCGGCACTGCGAGCCGTGCGAGTTGATGCTCTTCTGTCTGAATTTTCTTCCCTCGGCGAACACAAATTCAAGAACTCCTCCCGTGCTTCTTCCACCAATTCCACCCGCTGTCGAGTCTCCTCCAACAATTCCTCCGCATTTCAGTTTCCGTCGGCAATCTTCTGGAACCTTCGTTGGCGTTCGGCTTGCTGTGCCAGAATTAAATTCTCTTGCACAATACGGATTCCATCTTTTCCCTTTGCCTTATTCCGATCCTTGTTAAGCTGATTTGGCATTAGTCTTCATTCTTCCCACCTTCCAGATTCATAAGGCAACGGCACCAAATGTTTACCGTACAGGTAAAGAAAATGAACGCATACAGACAATAGAACATGAATAGCAGAACTTATATTATTATTCGCAATAGTAGATGATTGATCATTTACAATGATCCCAGACGGGATATAAATACTATCGCTGAACCTTCCCGAAGTAGTCCGTCGATCACAAATATTCTATCCGCTACAAACTATTCACCAACGACGTCGGCTACAGAATACAGAAACACCGCCGAACCGTCGGCTACAGAATACAAAAACACCGCTGGACCGTCAGCTACAGAATACAAAATACCACCGGAACCATCCAGTCGGCTAACAATTTGGAACAACGAGATAAAGGGAAAAGAGTTTGACAAAATGTATACCAGTCCCCATCAAGAAAGTGTAATGTTCAGGGTACTAAATACATTACAGGAGCATAACAGGCGAATAGATAGACAAATGGATATGATGTTGCAGCTTATGGCTAGACAAATGGATATGATGTTGCAGCTTATGGCTAGACAAATGGGCATCAATATTGACAATCTGTATGTTGCTCCAGTGTAGAAAGAGGTTGTTTCCTTAGGTGGGATCAAGACACATATAGAGCCACCTAGCTATGATGCTGGTGATATGGAGTCCATCAATGTGGAATTAGAAGAATGCAAGAATACTATCATATCAACAGCCACTTCTATGTCAGTTGAACCATCCAACGAGGAGTTTGGCAGTATGCATGCGGTTGTAGATGTGTGCTCTGATGATAGTACACTTGTTATTGCTAATGAGGTAAGCAATATAGTGACAGAGTCATATTATATTATCGAACAACAAAGTGTTAATGTTCACTCTTGAGATAGTACTATGTTCAACATGGATGCAACATTGTCTTATGTCAATTTGATGTTTGAGGCTGATGTTGATCATTCACCTGAGTGGAGTTGGGCTCGGTTTTCACCCTCTACAAAGATTCAGTTTTGTGTTGCAGCAGTTGGGAGAAAGAGGTTTCATAGATCTTCTATGGAGCCGCCTTCTGGTGACATCCAGACTTATACTTCATCAGCACAAGTTTTGGGAGCTAACTTTCAGGACATGTGGTTGGTCTTAATGATGTTCATTTGTAGTTTGTTTAATGTCCATATGGATATCACATATTACTTCAATTGGGATCCAGGTGGAGGTTGGAGTTCATTATGTTACTTAATTGCTTGAGGAGGGTAGATTTGTAATGATCCCATCTTTTAGCTCTCACGTTCTCCAAAGTCTAAGTGGAGGATAAGAAGAAATTAAATTAATTTCTTATAAAGTCATTCAATTAAAACATAAAAAGGTGACTTTGTATTTAATTAATTTAATTATTAATTACAAGGGAGTAGCTTCTAGGGTATGTATTAATTATTGGAAGGACGGAAGCCTCTCGTGATTTAATTAATTATTGCCAGGGAGGAATTTCTAGAGAACACATTAATTATTGGAAGGAGGAAGCTTCTAGCTCTTGCAATTAATTAATGTTTTAGTTCCTTCCAGAAGGATGAAGAAAAGGATAAATAGGGCTGAAAGTCTCATTGCTGATCATCGGATGATTATAACTTGCATTTGATAAGAGCTTGGATGTGTTAATCACACTCCCTTCTTTTGGCAATAGAGGACTTTCATTCTCTGTTGTAACATTCTAGATGTCATTCCCTTAGGGTTTGGCCTTTGGAATACATCTCTTTGTAATTGATTGCAGCATTCGCAGCATTAATATAATTTCAGCCTTGGTTTAGCTTTCAGGCATTCCTGGGTGTCCATTACAGTGGCGGAGAAGAGCACACGGTTGTAAGTAAAGGCGAACATTCAGATTCATTCTGTTGGGAGGAATCTCATATTCCTTAATGTGTACTACGTTCTAGGGACAGAACTAAATCTACTCTCAGTCAGTCAGCTGCTGCGACATTCTCCACACTTTGCAGTCACCTTCAGTTCACATCAATGCACCATCACTGATCGGGTGACTAAGTCTACTATTGCAGTGGGTCTTGAGGATCATGATCTTTTTAGACTTACTGATTCTGGTGATTCTCAGGACTTAGCTATGGCTGCTCGGCAATCTTTTGTCAGCACACTTTGGCATCAGTGATATGGGCACTTAAACGTGCATTATCTCTCACAGCTTGCTCGGGATGAACTTGTTCTTAGATTGTTAGCAATTCAGACTCAACACCTTGGAGTTTGTGACACATGCCAGGTTGGGAAGCAATATCGCACACCTTTCACAAATGGCGATTCATGGCGAGCTTCTCAGGTACTTCAACTTGTTCATGCCGATATCTGCGGCCCTATGGCCACTCCTCCTATTCTTGGGTCTAGGTATTTTATGTTATTTGTTGATGATTTCAATAGAAAAATGTGGGTGTATTTCCTTAAAAAGAAATCAAATGCAGTTCCTGTATTTCAGAAGTTTAAACCTTTAGTTGAAAAAGAGTCCGAGAAATCTATTATTACTCTTAGATCAAACAATGGGGGAAATTTTGTTCTAATGCTTTCTCTAGCTTCTTGGATACACATGGCATCAAATGCCAGTTAACCACACCCTACATGCTACAAGAGAACAGTGTAGTTGAACGTCGGAATAGGACAATCACCAAAATGGCTCGTTCCATGCTTGAATACAAACATGTTCCGAAGCAATTTGGGCAAAAGCAGTTAACATTGCAGTTTATCTGTTGAACCGGTCACCCACAATGGTGGTCAAAGGTAAAGCTCTAAAAGAGGCCTGGTGAGGTCGCAAGCCCAAAATCAGTCACCTGAAGGTTTTTGGCTCCCTTGCTTTTGTTTGGATCCCTGATGCGTCACGCACCAAGCTAGATGCCAAGAGTCAGAAACTGATGCTTGCTGGATATAGCAGTCTTCACAAAGCCTATCGTCTGATCGATGTTTAGACATCTTGTCTCATCTACAGTCATGATGTAGTGTTTGATGAGCAGCGAGGACCATTCATGCCAGTTTCTCCTGTTCCTAATCCAGCAGACCAGCCTATGATGGCTCATGATTTGGGAGTTCGACTTCCATTAGGTCCACTTGATGGGAGGGCTCTAATAGCTCCTGCAGCATCAGCTATTCCAGTGATACCTGTACAGACACCTTTGGCTTCTCCTGCAGAATTACCTCGCTTTGTAGATGCTTCACTTGAGTTTGATCCAAATTCTTCTGATAAGGATCCTGTTGATCAAGCATCTCCTAGTACTAATGTTGGTCATTCTCCTATCCGGCCTAAGTGGTGGGCTAAGACACTTGCTGATCTTCATGATGATGAGCTCATTGATGGGAGAACTGCTTGAAAAAAGAGCAAAACTACAGATTTTGTTAACTTTGCTCTTATGGCCAACATTCACAGTGTGTTTGAACCTCAAACATATTCTAAGGCTAAAGGCATTCCAGAGTAGGAACAGGCCATGACTTCTAAACACTAGAGCCTACTGAAGAACAACACCTGGGTCCTTTCTGATCTTCCACCAAGGAAGCAACCCATTGGCTGCAAATGGGTCTACAAAATCAAATACAAATCGGACGGTATTTTGGATAAGTACAAAGCTTGTTTAGTAGCGCAGAGCTTTTCTCAGCATCAGGGCATTGATTATGAGGAGACCTTTGCTCCTCCTGCAAAGATGAGCACCATCAGATTAGTCCTAGAAATGGCAACACAGTTTGGCTGGAAGGTCCATCAAATGGATGTCAAGAGAGCTTTCCTGAATGGTGATCTCCATGAAGAGGTCTACATGACGCACC
Source organism: Cupressus sempervirens (assembly GCA_028749045.1). Classification (NCBI taxonomy): domain Eukaryota; kingdom Viridiplantae; phylum Streptophyta; class Pinopsida; order Cupressales; family Cupressaceae; genus Cupressus; species Cupressus sempervirens. The sequence continues at coordinate 233,275,368 of CM053784.1, read as the reverse complement.
CTCCTAGTTTTAAGGTTGCTAGTAAAGAACATCAGGTTCTTAGATTGGTAAAAGCTCTCTATGGCTTGAAGCAGGCCCCTCGGGCATGGTACATCAATATTGATAAGTACCTTAGTAATCAAGGCTTCAAGAGGAGTTCTTCAAACTCAAATCTATACATCAAGACTACTGACAGTGACATCATCCTTCTGGTTGTTTATGTGGATGATCTGATCGTCACTGGCAGTTCAGCATCTTTGATTCAGGGAATCAAATAGAATTTATGCCAGTCTTTTGATATGACTAACCTTGGGCTCATGCATTATTGTCTAGATGTTGAAGTTTGGCAACAGTCTTCTGGTATATTCATCTCTCAGTCCAAATATGCTAGGGCCTTGTTAGACAAATTCCATATGTAAGATTGCAAACCTACATCTACACCTATGGAGAAAGGTCTCAAGTTATCAGCAAAGTCCGATTCTCCTTCTGTTGATGATACTACATAGAGGCAACTAGTAGGCAGCCTCATCTACCTCTCTGCTACTAGGCCTAATATCAGCTTCGCAGCCAACTATATTTCATGCTTTATGACAACTGTAAGGTTGATCATTGGATGGCAGCAAAGCGTGTGCTTCGTTATGTGAAGGGCACTCCAGATTATGGACTTCTGTACTCTCGAAGTTCTAATCCTAAGCTCAGTGGGTTCACAGATTCAGATTGGGCAGGCTCTGTTGATGATAAAAAGTCAACATTTGGATACGTGTTCAGTTTGGAATCCGGTGTAGTCACATGGACCAATAAGAAGCAGCAAATAGTTTCTCTCTCTTCTTTAGAGGCTGAATACAGAGGGACTGTTAAGGTAGGATATGAAGCTGTTTGGCTTCGTTGGATGCTTGGGGATGTGTAGATGTCACCAGCAGGACCGACTACTCTATTTGTTGATAACAAAGGTGTTATCAAGTTAGCACGAAATCTAGTCTTCCATGAACGAACCAAGCACGTGGATGTTTAGTGTCATTACATACGATAGCTGGTTGAAGACGAGAATATAGATTTGCAGTGTGTTCCTACCACAGATCAAACAGCATACATTCTCACCAAGCCTCTTGGTCTTGATAAGTTTGTCAAATTTAGAGGAAAGCTTGGTGTGTTAGATAGATTAACCATTAAGGGAGGTTGTTACAATAATAGAGAAGTCATCTATTATCAGTTAATGGTTATCTATTTTAAATATCTAATTAGCTTTAAATTTGCTTTCGTTTTTTGCTTTCTCTAGAATAGAATTTTTCTATTCTTTACGATAGTTTCCTAAGTAAACATCATCTCATTCTTTTGTATAAATTGACCTTTCGGTCTCTGTTAATATCAAGCAAGTATTTACCAATTACTTTGTAATAACTTCTTCTAGAAAGCAATTTTGGAATTGCCACTTTTAGTAGTCACAAATTCAAAGTCCTGGTTGAGGCATGCTTTGAACATTTGGAATTATAATATCGAGGCCTTTCATGTACCTCTAAAAATGCACGTTCTCCATATAGCTTTTGGTTTATTTTTGAGCCTTATTTTAGTATAAAAGAAGAAATTTATTTTAAACTCCATTTTACATCAACTGGTTAATAGTAGTCATACAGCCTGTATAAGATGTTCTACAATGTGTTCAATTCTTCCAATTTTATAAATGCTCCTCCTATATTTTTTGTTTTAGAAAAATGCAAACGTCTACTCTAAAGAATGATAGACATAATTTTCTAATGTCTTAACTGCTACAACTTAGAGTAGCACTGATTTGGATATTTTCTAAAAACGCATTTCTTGAATAGATGTATGCATAATCGTAATCTATTATTCTACTTATTAAAAAAAATTCTCAAAGGCCTAGATGTAAATTATGCCTTCCTTAGACTGACAATTGAATCTTTCATTTTGATGGAAATATATGCATTGATGTTTCGGAAAATCAAGAACTATAAAACATGGCAAATCTAATATAACACAGATACTGATAATGTTCTAGGGTTTCTTAGTACTGGATAGGGTGCTTTGAGAATTTGGAATACTAATGTCAAACCTTTGAATCAGAGCTCTGTTATTGGATGTGGTGATTGATGAATGTTCAAAAAAATACTTTGCTTAAAAAGTGAAAAATAGGTTGGAACCTAGAAGATTGGTTCAATATTGGACAGTCAAACCCCTAAAGTGACTATAAACTAAAGGTGGGTACCTCATTAAGAAGCAACGTTAAGCAATCACAATAAAAAGGTCGAATAGAAATGAAATTTTTATACCCTCACAAGTGGTAACAGTAGCCCTTATACTCCAATGAATATTTGGTGAATAGAAAATCTATCTTCTATGGTGTCCTAGATAATTTGGACAATAAATAAAAGCATAAAAAATCTTCCAAAGCTTCTCAATTATCTTAAATCTTAGGACTAAAAGCTGCAGGAAGAAAAAAGTTAACCTCAAGATCAAATGCAGGATTGGAATATATTGGATAAGAGGCAATCGCTGCCTGATATGATTCATATTTTTTATCAGTTAGTAGATATGGATAGAGTTCCTTAGCCCTCTATTGTAATCTCTTTTGAGTTTGAATAAATTTAGACCCCTCTTTTAGTCAAAAAGAGCAGACATAATATGCAATACTGCCAGTTTTTAATTTCATTTTTCATGAAAACAAATAAAAAGTATTCTTTTCAACTTTTCTCTAGTAACGGATTCCTTCCAATCAAATAATTGAAGTCAATTAACTGTATGCTATACAACATTAATTACAATATAGAATGGATTGCATCTTTCTAATGTCCTGCTTCGGGTCATAAGGACTATTTTACTTCAGAGTGTCTTGAAGTACATGCTTTCAGATAAACAAGTATACGATCTACTTCATATATTTTAGATTTTGTAAATTTTAGTTGTAAACTTGAATAGTATCCTATGGTTTCCCAGTGCTGGATGGGTTTTATTTTGCACATGTTTTAAGCTAACATCAGAGCCTTTGAGTTGCAACGGTTTATTATTGTATCTGTTTATTTATGAGTGTTTTAACACTTGGTTAGAACGGCTTGAGACTTGGAATACAGTACACTTAAAATTTACGTTGTGTAGAACTTTTAACTCTTTGATATTCTATAATTTCTCAGTGTTGGGTGGATTGCTTTGAGCGTGTGGAATGCTAATATCACAGCCTTTATTCTGGAAGACATTATGATTTTCTCTGTTCATTGATAGATGTCTGAGTAACAATGTAGTTAGAAGATGCTGGAATTCGGAAACAGAGTAATCAATTAAATAGGTCTATGAAAGCCCAGAAGTAAAGGCTGTAATCTTTTTCAGGATCAAAGCCAAGAGATCACAGCTGAATAAGGTAAAAATAATAAAAGGAATTGTTATAGTCTCAAAAGGTATAATTGTACCTATAAGTCCTTAATGATACCCTGGCTAATTTGGGTAATCATTAAGCGCCCATGAAATCTATAAAGGGTCCTGATTCTTGAGAGACCCAGAAACTGAGTAAAAGCCAATTGAATACAATAGATTGCTAATAAGCAGCATCATTGCGAGACTGGATACACTGCACCGTGATAGCAGTTGGTTTTAGTTTCAATTACTGGACAAACATAAGGATGTGATTCTTTCAACCTCTCACTAATGGGCAGTCATCCTCCATAAAGCTGAAAAGCTGTCATTCAAATTTGATGGATCTTATCTGGCTTTAATTGCAAAATATAATTTACTGCAGTTTGTATTTTTTTGATGGAGGGTTCAGACCTGCGAGGCAGCCCAAGACAGCCCAACAGAGGCACAAAGCCTGCAAGCTACCAACCAGTGAAGGCCACCACAGAAATGTTTTAGGAATCCGATATGGGCCCACTTTTGCCTGAAAACCTCTTCGTCTTAGAGCCAAGGACTAAGAGGTATCCATACTGCCAAAATCATCCAGTGCATGATTCCAGCCTCATCCCTTATGATGTCGGAGCCTTGCACTCAGCAAGCCTTGATCCCTGGTTGGGCTCATTGAGAACCTTTCAACTTCACCAATAGACCAAGGGCCTATTGACTCAGTTTGTATTTTAATTCAAAATGCTCTAATATTCATGCTTCTACAATAATACTAATTAATGTACCATCCACTTTAAATATTTTCAATTTTGTAGAAAAGTTCATTTACTATTCATTATCTAAGTTGGCATTCCAGAACCTAGTATTACATGAGTGCATGGTTTGTGTCTGATCCACACGGTATGTATTGGCCAAGGCTAAAAAGGACCTACAAAGCACAAAAGCACGTCTAAGCAGAATTAATGGTAGCACATCTAGGTGGGACTTCTACCATGCTATAAATGATTTAATCTTTGAATGAAAACCTCAAAACAGAAAGAAACATTTTTTAAATAGAAAGAAAAAATGATCTGGGAAACTTGCAATGACCTGATTTGGGTCTGCTCCTTTCACAAAGTTTGGCTTCCACTCACAATCCATTCCAACCAGGTCGACCTCAGCTGAGCTAAAATAGTTTGTAGCATCTACTAACTCGTCCATTGTATCAACCCACCATATAACATTTTCTTCTGACCCAAACACATCAGACAATTGCAGGTAATTATGGGAATGGCGTGGCTTCTTCCCCGATTGCTGCCAATTCTGCATTTGCTCTGCTACCGCCTCCCAACCGTACCCTGCATCTCCTTTATGAGCATTTCCCTTCTCCATGTTATGCCAATATCAACTGAAGCAGAAACAACGGTTAGCAACTTAGCAGGATTAGAATTTTCTAAAGGATTTAACACGGGCAAAGTTAAATACACACTTTCCCTATGGTACAGCAGTAAGGGGATGATTCTTATTTATTATGACCGTATTCCATTACTTGGCATTCAGAACATAAGATTGCTAAATACTTTAAGAACCTGTGTTAATAGAGTCATTGACTGATTTTTAAATAACATTTACTTTAATGGTAGAAGATATTTTTTTTAAATTGAAAATATAATAATCAATTAAATTGTAAAAGTTTGATTTGACTGAGTGAACAAAATTCTGTTTTCTAATTCAGTGGTTTCGATAATGGATTGTAAAATATGATTTGAATACTTCATAATTGTCATTCAGGCAGTCAAATCAGAAACATTCAAATTTAACAGCATGGATTTCGAAAATTGAATGTCTTCAACTATAAAATTATTATTTGTTTTCTTTGGCCTTTAAAAGACTAGCATTTAAAGACAGCAAAGCAAATAAATATTCAGTTTCTCATACTTCACATAATATATAAAAAGATAGGTGTTCATGAATCACAAACATACACATTTGAGTTGATATTTCTGTTCACACTCAACCATATACCAACAAAAATTACTGTTCCGAATAGTCACAAAAAATATAAAATGTAAACAAATACAATAACTATATGTATAAAACCTGAGCAAACAGCTTGTATTAACCTTTAAGTTCTGTGTACACCGGAGATGGATGGATGAAATAAGAAAGTTGACGAAGTATTTCTTTTCCTCAATATTTAGACGATGAAATCTCATCAATTTTTACTATTAAATCTATTGTTTTGTAGTTTGATCATACATATAAAAGATGATCATGGGGTATTAACTTATAATGCAGCTAATGAAGGACGGTCGAGCAGGATTCTTAACAAAAATAAAGTTTTTACTTTTTCTGTCCTGAGCCTCTCAAGGGAATTTACAGTAAGAATAACCGTTGGCGTATGCCGTAGTCTACTTACAAATTGCTTTCATGTGTGCAATAAATAAAGTAGTAAATGAATGATATTGGCAGAGTATATATTTTAAAATTATCTATTATTAAAAAATTATTCATTACATAGAGTCTTTATATATATATATATATATATAAAATATTTTTTACATGTTAATTTGGTTTTTCTAATATTTTATAGTTAATAAGAATATATAAATTATAATAGTTAAAACTAAAATTAAAATTAATTTCTCATAATCTAAATCAATAGAGGATTGAATATTTATTTTTAATTTAATAATAATTATTTTTTACATTCTATTAACAAATTTGTTAAAAAATGATTAAATGGAAAAAATATAAATATAAATTAACAAGCATAAATTAATGATTGATTTTTATTAATATTGTTTTTATAAAGTAAAATATTAATTTGATAATACAATTTTAAAAAATTATTGTTTTATAGTTAATTATTTTATTAGATAATTATAATGAAATTATTATTTTTAATAAATGATTTGAGAAAGTGTATAAATGTATACGTGTATGTATACATGATTATATGTAGGCATATTGCATATAAGTATGAGTATGTTTAAACTAAAACAATTTCTATTTATTTTAAAGAAGAAGAAATGACATGATTAAAAGTTTGGTGGATGACCTCTTTCAAATAAAAACATTAAAAAAAATAAAATAAAAAAGTTTGGAAGCTAATGATGATGATCATTACAACAAACATTTAACAACTGTTACAATTTCTTTTCTTAGATTATAATTTAAGTATTTCTTTTTAAAAAGGAGTGAAGTTACTTTCAAGAATATGTTTTTAAAAGGAGCAGCAAAATCATATAGATTGAAGTACACGAGAATAAATATTATTTAAAGTACAAAATAAAGAAAAGAAAAGTTACTCTAATTCTTGACATATGTTATCAATTATATTTGTTAGATTTTTTCAACATTAGAAAATATATAATTTAAATTTGTAATATAAAATATTTAAGTTGAAAGATGTTTTGACAATAATTTCACAATAATTTTTATTATAATAAGATTTTTTTATTTTTTAATACGTAAAAGGTACAAAGGATATTTGGAAAGCTATATTAGAATGAAAAGATAAATATCAGTTAAGGTACTATTTTTTCCTTCACTTGTAAGTTATACAAATAATAAAATTATTTATAATATAATATCATAAAGTGTTTGGACATTTGATATAGTGGGAAGGAAAAACAATTATTTAGATGCTTGTTAGATCCTTTTCTTCATATATAACAAATAGGTCTATTCATATATAAAGTATTTTGACATTTACTGTAGTAAATAAAATACAATTATTCATTGTTTTATTATGTAATATAAAGTATCTAAAGTCTTCAGAATCTTTTATTTTCAAAGAATAAACAACAATTTGATACTTATTTTTCTTTCTTCATAGATAATATGTTCATTTTTATGATAAAATATAAAAAGTATTTATATAAAGTGTTGGAACATCTTTGATACCTATTTTCCTTTTGATAAACATTAATTTATATCTGTTTTCCTTTCTTTACACATAAAATATTCATTGTCTTAATAAAATATAAAAATTACTTTATTTAGACATCTTATACTTATTTTAAAGTAAGAAAAACTAATAATTTCATGTATGTTTTTCTTTTCTCTAGAAATAACATGTTCATTCATAATAACAAGTAAAAATAATATATTTATATTTATATTTATATTTCTTTTGAATGTATAACAATTATTTTATTTTATTTTAATCGGTGAACGATCGAGGCCATGATTAATTTTATTAAACTTAAAAAGGATTACAATAGCTAAACTCCATTCAAACGGGCACTAGTAGGGAAGAACAAAGAAGAAAACCTCCAGTCTAGCCCAGGATAGATGTCCTATATTATTACATTTTGATAGGGGCATACCCCAGTGAATGTATCCAATGTGTTACAATATATGAGGGAACGAACCCCTTTTGGAAATTTACATCAAAACTACGTTACATAAAAAGAGTTGAACTCTGTCTAAATTAGGAAGGAACAATTCTTTTGTGCAAATCTTCCATAACGAACAATCCTTCCTCTGATTTGAGCTACTCAATTAACACATTAGTCATCAAAATAAATCACCCTAAAGTATAACTATCATTCTAACTTTTCATGAGAGAATGATTCTCAGTCCTAGAAATCAATCTAAAACAACAAAATAAATAAATAAACATCCAACATAATGGGGGACCATAGAACTAGCTCATGTGATCATAAAAGAAAAACACCTAAGTAAAACAAAACTCATAAGTATAGAAGTAAGAATATAGAACCAAACAAAAAATAAACCATATAATAAATATGCCCATAGTCTAAGAGTGAGTGAGCAAAATTAAGATACGAAGTAATGCAGGAAGAAGATTCACACACTGACTAAGCTAAATCCTTAAAAAAATGTCACTACAATAGTCTATGAAGATGAATCAAGAATTTGATCATAACCATAAATGTCTACCTCTATCTGTTGCATTAAAACCATGTAAAACAAACGAAACATCATCCTAAAATATGAAGTCTCTTTAGGACAAATGAATGAGAACAACTGAGGCATTAGCAGAAAATATTATAAGCACATAAGTTGTATAGAAGTTAATATCTCAAATTTATAGAAAAATGTAAGAATCCTAAGAAAATCATGGGAAAGCTATGCTTGGGCATGCTTCCAAGAGTACTGGATCATTACAGAACCACTAAATCGATAACATTATGAAATAACAAAGAAGCAATCTAAATACCATGAAGTATAAAAATATGCCACTTAAAAATCCAAATGCCAGATAGCTATAAGTTCGATGTAATCGAGATCAGACAACATTCTATATTAATCTGAGAGATTACGGTGAAAGATATACAAGAATCCACATAAACCCATTATCTACTTATGAAATTAGTCTTAGTTAAAGCAGATCTGAAATGGAAAGGATTCAAAACATGAATAGTTGAGCCAAACCATAAATAAACAATTAGCAGCAAATAAGCTTCTTCATTGAGAATTGATGGCTAAAACTAAAAATAAAGGAACATGGACACCATAATCATTCCAAATATTATGTAACGAATAAACAAAACCAGAACCCTTAATGATAGATAAACCACTATATATATTGATGAAATATGTCCAATACATATCAGAGATATACATCGCAAGGATCTTAAGAAGTCTTGATACTACAAAAAAGAGTACTAAATTTGCTATATACAGAACCCAAGTCGGTAAATGCGAAACCAACACTGGTAAATTCAGCCCTAAATTTTGATGAAAAAAGGTCATAATTTTGACCATAGTTGGTTGAATAGACGACTAAATTTGTCGTCAATCTTTTTTAGTCAATTTATTGTCATAGTCATTATGCATCAAAATTTTGACTTTAAAAAGGTTGACTTACCGACAAGAGGTTCGTCAATTTCCTTGGTCCAACCTAAACTCTTATTTCCTCATTTATGTCCATCGCTAGTTGAAATTTTGATGAACACCTCTTGACTTTTTCGACGGTGAAGCCAAACTTTCAACGGCAAAAATGACCAACTGTAATTGAAATTGCGACTAAGATCCCTTCAATCTTCTACGGTGGTGCTATGCCATGGACAATAGAATTGACCAACCATCGTCGAAATTGCAACCAAGACCCCTTAATTTTCTATAGTGGTACCATACATTCAATGGCAAAGGGAAGACATGTTCGTCAGAATTGAGACCAACGCTTGGTAGAAATTTAGATGGGTTGTGCCAATTATTGCAAAAGCTTTGCTCTCATAGGAGCCTTCTAAACTACACAAAATTTGATTCTAAAGCATAATTGCTCGGTGCATGAGACTTAGGGTATCGTGCACATTTCTACCTCCACACCATTGTTTCGTTCATCACATGATTTATTTCATACAAAACAATGGGAAGGAGGAAGAAATGTGCACGATATCCTGAGTCTCCACCGAGCAATTATGCTTTAGAATCAAATTTTGTGCAATTTAGAAGGCTCTTATGAGAGAAAAGCCTTTGCAATAATTGGCACAACTCGTCTAAATTTTGGTTCTTGAGATACCATTGCTTGTGAAGACTACAGGGAAAAATAAAATTAGGAATGAATTATTTATCGGGAATGAAAGCCAATAACACTAACTAATCTCTTTTTTTTCAAATAGATAAATGTGATAAAAAAAACTTATAGTCCCAATCACATCATCATAAGAGCGTATATATAACTATAACCCCTTATTTGGCTGCTTGTTGATCAATTCCTTGGCAAGAGCATCCAAGACATAATATTAAAATGCAATCAATCATTGAGCCTATTAGCTCTTTCCTACCACCAAGTTTGGAACATAGTAACTTTGTGGATAGAATCAAAGAAAAAAAATGCCATACATATGGATAACAAAGACTGCTAAGGAGCTAGAAGCTCAAGTAGCATTTTTAAAGGATTAGTTCAAGGTAGATTCATGGAAGATCTTGGCTAGCATAGTCTCAATTTTTTCAACTTTGGCCTTATTCATGAATGAAAATGTTTTAGGGCATTACAGACTTATGTACCAGAAGTGTTATGCATAGTCCAAAACTCAAATGTGATAAGATGTTTTGCTTGGAACCACAATTTCTTGTGTCTTGTCTCTAACAGACTTGCCAAAAATTGATAGTATTTTGATTTGTCACTTTCATAAGAAAACAAAACAAAATAGTATGACAGTTCTTCAAATTGTAGAGGGAAGCTACTAATTAGGATCTAACTATGTCTAAAACCAACATAATTTACAAATATCCACAATCCAAATATCATCCCTTGATGTTTTCTTTAATGCAAAGTTTTAAATCAACTATGTTATCGCCCTAGATGTAATACCAATGTCATTAGGCTAAAGAATGCATCAAGATTTACAAATGCAAGGAGAACTACCCAACCAAAGTAGAAAATGACATGAAAAGTTAACAATCTATTAATTGACACCTCTAGATGAAATATTTCTAGCAATTGAATTGTACTATAGGAACAAAAATTGCCTTAGAATTGACACCTCACCAATTGTAATTCATTTGCATCCGTAATGGCTTCACAAAAGTTGAAAGCTTACCATTTGTCAAGAACACAAAAGGCACTCGTAGTTCAGTTGCATCAATAAAAGCAAAGTTATTTGAATGTTCAAAAAATGTGAAACTTCCACTTAATAGCTAGAAAAGCCATATCCTCAGTCTACATCATCTTTGATGGAATGTTCATAAGTAAGTGATTTTCTCTAAAAGCTCAAACTTATGCACAAAGAAGCACCATGCTCTTGAAAAATAAAGACACAAAATTGATGGTGGTGCCCATAGAAATTCAACCATAAAATTAACCCAAAAAACTTGAATTTTTTGGAAAAAGTACCTACTTGTGTTCGTCAAATATTGAACCAAAAGATTTTAACCAAGCAAGTAGCATCGAGAAATGATTTTAGCATAGAAATGATGTCATGATGTGGAGAAGTAATCTAAAATGCATCCATCTTCTTATAATAAAAGTTTTCATAAATCATTGTTGAATATATAGCCTAGTTTTCCAAGTAAAGACACTACCATGAAACGACCCTCTTTTCAGTTTTAGTCAATTGATAAAGTTTATGTGCAATTAGCCATCTTATGCCTTACTACTATCTTTCTTCTACTAGTTCCATATTGGCCTTTGATTGGAAAAAAAAAAAACTACTACATGTATCCTTGTAAATTTTGTTAAAACAATAAATGTGATTCTAAAGCAGACCTTGAATGATGCAAACCAGCTCCTCAAACTCAAGAGGTAAGAAAAGGAATTGTTGAGGGAAAAAAGTCTGATTGATGACATTGTGAAGATTATTCATGATGCCTTACATTCATATTGATGCATCTTTTTCCCTGGAACAACAAATGAAACTACTGATAGACTCATTCAAAGATCACTCTTCGCACCTTGAACAAAAAGCATAAGAGGTCATAATGAAGATGAATGATAAAAGGAAAGTTAAGAGATGTATCAAGTGCACTAATGCTCATACCATGCTGCAAGAAAATCTAAAGAAGGTTAGATTGTGTGTCAAGAATACTACAAATCTATTCAAGTATAGTTTGAAATGGCAAGACTCTACCAAGCACATCAAAGCACAAATGGACTCAATTGAAACCCATATTTTGGTAATGGACACATGATTTAGAGGAAGACAATGACATCTCTCCTGTTGCATACTAGTCAACTTCATTCTCTACTAGATATATTACAAGAGAAAACAAATCAAATTAAGAAAGAATTTCTTCTATTAAGGGAAGCAATTGATCAAACGATGGTGACTTTATCTTAGGTTTCAAAAGGCACATAATAGATTGAGAAGAAAATGTAGAAAATAGATAATGTTGATATTGCAAAAGATTTTTTCTTGTAATTTAATGTCAAAAAAGGATTCTATCTTTAACCATTTCCTCATGGGAATCTACTATTGGATTGTTGAAGATACATTATAATGGCATATTACCTAACATATAAGACCCAACTTTGGTGGTAAGACATTTTTGGATCTGCATATACACTGGCAAATGAGGAATACAGTTTTGATTTCTATTGTATTCATTTTTGGTGCATTCCTTAGGGGGAATCGATAGAGATGGGGAAGCTAATGTAAATATTGAAGTCATGAATTGCAAAGAAGGATCTGTGGGTGTAGTTATAGATATGATTTTTCATATTACAGGGAGTAATATATGGTAACACAAAGTCCATATAGTGTTTTAGAGGACACCCTTTGTCCTTGATGTCAAGGGGGGGAAATATATGATGTTGTGAAGAGTCCAAAAGTGTTTTCATAAATGACGAAAGGAGGTATTGATGCAAATATGTATGTTGGGTTGCCATTAATTTCAAACTTGTCATTGATGTCAACTATGGTCCAAAAGGTGTGTCAACAACATTTCTACATGTTCCAGAGTGGTATAGTGACAGTAGTTTCTGCACCAAGGATTTTTGGTTGCCATGATATCATAGCCAAATATCTACTTTAGATTAGCATTGGTTTAGAGTATAGCTCATCTAAATCCTTCTTCAAATTTTGCATGTCTACTCACACAAGGTCCACATGGAGAAAGTAAGCTCTAGAAGTTCATGAACCTTGATCTTACTTATCTCCATACTCTTAATAGAAGATGGCAAAAAAATTGATAGAAAAGATGCAACAACAAAGGGATGATTTGGAGAAACATTATGAATGGATATAGGCTATAAGCATGAATCCAAATTAGAATGTCACATAATATCATATAAACAACAAAAAACACCATAAACTTGTAATCATAGCATCATGATCATACCATCATATCATCATATGCTTAAAGTTCAACATCAAAATAATAAAATGTCAAATGAAAAATCATAACATCAAGTTCAAGTAAAGGAAACATAGCCTGTATAACCATATTTGTTTGTCATACCCTTTTTGCAAGGAACTCAAAAATTATTCAAATTAAACAAGTATGAACTGTATGAGACTAAGAAATAAGGCAAAGGTGTTACCTCACCAGGATGATAGTAATAATGAGACAAAGAACCATGAAGACTAAATCCAAGGAGTCTAGATCTGAACATCTAGCTTCATTCAAATTCAAAAATTAGTTTGCCTTCATAGCACTATCAAGTCAACAACATGAGCATTATTTTGTGTCTAAAGTGTCATCAATGTTTTTAAATGTAGAATGAAATGGTTGTAAGTATGCATTTCTAACACATACAAATGATTTTGAGATACAGAACTATGCAATCCAATCTCCCAAGGAATAGACAGCACCACTTATCGCCACCTTTGCCAAAATAGGATTTGTCATAAAGCAATGTTAGAATAGTTACTAAAATGGTCATAAATTATGTTCTTATAGTAAAAGAATACTTTGACTTAAGAAAAAAGCTACACAATATTAAAACATGACATTGTACTTTAAAACCTAAAAAAGGTACTTGTAACGAAGAACTTCATTTGGATTTGCTAGTTGGTTGTCACTATTAACTATAAGCTTATCTTTAAAGTTTGAGCTTCACTTGGTTTTGAGAATAGTTTAATATCATCTACTAAACAAGGCCAACCCCCCTCCCCCCCCCCTCCCAACATCACTCTAAATTCCCCATTAACATTTAATAACATTCATTCATTCATCCATTTTTGAAATATAACATCCAATCATTATAATCGCATGATAACATTCATTAACACATAAAATTCATTAACGCACAACATTCATGAATAATTCATTAACATGCAACAGTCATGAATAAGTCATTAACGCAAAAAATTCATTAACACACAGCAATCATTTCTTTTTGGCTTTCTTGCTATTTTTTTTCATGAAATTTCTAAGAGGAATATCAATGTCCTCGTCATCCCCTACCTCTACTGGTTCTAATTGCAACGCATGTCTCCTCCTCATCTCTTTAGGAACATGAGGCCATTGCACCAAAGGGGGGTCCACTATAATAACACGTACTTCATGAGTTAAATTCACACCATTTTATATTAGTGAATTACAAGTTTTTATTTAAGTAAAAGAACTATAAAAAAATATATATATATATTTAAAAGAACAAAACATAGATTTTTTTTACCTGAATGTGCAACATGATCCACTTGTTGATCAGTCTGAACATCCTCTGGCACTTGCTCAACACGACATGATTCTATATCCTCTAAAATATACACAAAAAGGTTACACCAAGTTCAATTAATGATGTTAAATTGTATTAATAATTACATAATTAGTTTTAACTAGAAAATGAGCACCTCCATGGATAGTACAATGTACATTAGGGGCTTCATGATGCAGCGTATGATCTGTGTCACGATTAATAGGCTACATTGCAATGTCATGCACATTATTATAAAATAGATTGTTGCTCAAGTATTAAATTTCTAATTTATTTTTTGGCATATTTACCTATGCACATGATGTAGGAGACTGTTCAAGTGTGTTAGTGGAAGCTTGCTATAGGCATTCAACCATGACTACATAGCCTTGCTTGAAGGTAATTCTTTTGTGTTCTTCCGTGGCCTCTAGATTAAAATCAGCACCCTACATTTTTTTATTAATTAACAAAATTATTTGCATTTTATAAATAATTTTTCTCTGCAATTCATTTACTGCTACTTACAACTCGTGCTTTGATTTTAGAATATCCCCTAGAGCCAAGTCTGTGCTACCCAATCTTTTCCAACCTGGCCTTTGTTGCCTTTGATGTGTCCTGCAACCTATGAAAAGTTTGAAATATGTTAGATGATATAGATATAAAGATCAGTACTAATTAGTGCATTATTACATTAATGTACTAGTAGTTAATACTATTGCATACCTTCTCACATTTGCTGGTGTAATTCCTCTATGACCATCCCATTTCTCCTTTGCATCCAAAATGAACTTATTCCATTCCCTCACTACAATAAAGGGAGGACGCTCGTACTTTAGGTTTAGGATGAGACTCTTTCTATATGAGTCCCTCACAACCTTAAGATGTTTGCAAGCTTTATGTAACATTTTCATCTGACCAAAAATATTAATACCAAACTCATGCTCTAAATATTTGATGAGCTAGTCTTTTAATTTTTTATCTTACAAGTTCCACCTTTTAAGAAAAAACACAAAATTGTTAGATATAGCTAATAAAAGAAAAGACCCGAATGAAAGGAAAAATGTTGCACCAATTAATGATATGAAAAAAAAATAGTGGGATAAAATTAGTTCACTTATGATGTTCCACCTTGTACATATGGTGGGCCCAAATGTTTGCAATGTGAGGTCGTAAAGCTTCTTATAAAATGTATCGTTTCCTACAAAAAATGTCATGGGATAATCAATCCAAAGCTTCTTATGAATAGGTAAATGCATATTACAATATAAAAAGTAATTATTTAAAGTACATGGAATCTTAGAACATTTTTAAGGCATTGATTCGTCATTGTCAATCAAGAATGACGTCTGCATAGCTCCCGTGCTAGAAAAACAAGTAGCTCTAGGAAATATTAGTGAATTATCACCAATACATGTACTATGATCTGTATCTAGCATAGCAGACTGTGCATCCACTATGTGATGCACCCAAGATTAAAGTACAAATTATCAACTCATAATTAACACAAAACCAAATATAGAAAAATAAGGATTTACTAGCTGGACGTCCCCTTCTTGTTGACATTGCAGTCGGCAATCTCATATGGACATCCGTCAACCTCCTAGGAGTCTCCTGCATGTGATGACCTAAACAATAAATTGTTAGCAAAGACATTCTGAAATAATAAAAGTAAGAGTTAACTTAAGAAGTTTTTGAATGTTTGAAATAAAAAATCCCTTGTAACTTGTCAACTAAAAGGTTATTTTACCAGTGGCAATTAGAGCTCTGCTAGTACCGTCCTCACCACGTTGTCCTTCACCAAATTTTGGATCAGTTGCCAAAAAACCCTGTAACAAGAACACATATTACATATTTTACTTCACAACATAAAAGATTATAAAATATAAATCTGTATTGAACTTTTGTTATAACTAAAGGTTCATTACTGCTTACTTCAGAATGATGAGCTTGCGCTCTCAAATCAGATAGCCTCTTCATCATATCCTCAGATGGAATATTTGCTTCATCCAAAATTCTCATTATTTCTAAATTTTTTAAAAAATTTCTTCAACATAATTGTTACATTATGTGTTTCTGCAATATCATCATCAGAAGGGGTAGTTATTGGCTTTGTACTTATTGCAGGTGCTTTTCCCTTATCTTGAACATCAAATTGTGAGAGGAATATCAGTAAAACTATCATAAAAACTCAAAAAATGTAAATAAATTAACATAATAATATAACATTTTTCAACTATCTAATTTGTACAATTTCAATAAGGTTTACCCTTGCTGAAGAATGGGTGGGAGTAGTGTCCTCATGGCCTCTATCATGTGTGGGATCCATATCGTCATGTCACAAAGATTAAACATAAAAACTTTAGCTAATTGAAATCAATAGACAACAAAAAAAAACTTATTAACAAAATGGTAGATAGTACTTACAACCCTCATGATAGTAACTTTGTTTGTATCTATGCAATTCAAATGGTAATCTATTAGCAGTTCTTCCCCTGCACTTATTGATTTTATTGCACAAACAAAAACTTCATTCCCCTCATGCACCTCAAATATGCAATTGGGTTGCTTACTAGTTGAGGAAGGTTTCGTACTATTTATAAAACCTGCAATATTACCTATTTCTTTTGGTCTCCCATTAATGTACATAGCAAATCTTTTACTTTGATCATTTTCTTTCCATTGTATATAAGTAGCTAATAGTGCATACCTACACATACTTTTTTTTAATCGAACAATCCGCATCCAATCATTGTAATTGTAACATGGATCGACATACTTGAACAATTTGACAACTTTTTTGTAACATACCTTTATCCCATCCATGGAAAATAGGCCCAAACCATGTAACGAGGATGGAGCAATGTGATATATCCTCTCATTAACACAAAAATCGGTGTTAATTGGAGGTAGCTCATTGGGTACCCATTCTTTCTCAATGTGTGTGTACGAAAAGGGCACCTTGATGTTGCCTTTGGTCTCATCATCATAAGAACATGACCCCCCATTAGCAAGGAAAAATTGCATGCATTTATCAGATTGTTTTCTAATCTTTTGACCTATCGTTGATCTCCCTATTTTAGCCATACTACATGTAGAGCTTTCATCTACCATTTCCTTATTTCCCTCATTTGATGTAGATAGATCTGACAAGTACCTATCTGATGGGTCCTACAATCCATCAAATGGAACTTTGATAATATTTAAATAATATATATAGAATAATCAAGTCGTGACTCATACGTGCAATTCTTCTTTGTCTATATGTGAGAGATATAAAATGTAGTAAGTTGAAAGTGATTATACAATTATATTTCTATACAGACCTTCTTTGTCTATATATACATTATATGATTATATAATATGTCTATTTATAATATACATGCTAAATGATAAACAAGAAGAATATAAGAAAATTATGTCTATTTATTGATTTGTACCTGCTGATCCATGTCACTGTGCATGATCCATGCCAAAGGGGTCAAATTTCCTACATATGTTAATCATTTATCTTAAGTTAGCTAAAAATTACATGACACATGTATACTACAAATAACTTAGAAGACAACATGAACAATATGCAACATCATAAACATGAACAAATTTACCTTATATATGGAATGCAAGATCGTCAACAAAAGGGGTGATGATGTCTATAGTCAATTGCCTATTTTCAAAAAGGGTGATAATCAGACACAATATAAACATTCATGGTAATTATAAATAACATATGTTGTAATCATTAGAATTGAACACAATAAATATGTAATCATTACAATTGAAAGCAATAAATCATGTCAATCATTTCATTGATCATTTCAATTATTTCATTGATTATCTTCATCATCATCATCATCATCATCATCATCATTTCCATCATCACCATCATCATCGCCATCATCATTTCCATGATCACCATCACCATCATCATCATCATCATCATCATCATCATCACCATCATCGTCATCACCATCATCTTGATCCTCATCATCTACTTCTTCATCATCTTCAATATCTTCTTCTTCCATAACATTATACTTTATCCACCTTCCTCTTAGATCATGTCAAACAACAAATGACCAACCCTATTTATGTGGAACCTTTGAGTAAAACACTTGCTCACATTGGCTTGGAAGAATATAGGGCTCATCTCCAACTAGCTCAAATGACCTTGTATTAATCATTGTAAATCCATTTTCATCTTGAGTAATCATTCTATCTGGATCATTTTGATTTAGTTGTAACTTGTACCATTTGATGATGAATAGAACTACTTTGAAGGATTTAAAGTCACACTCAATTATATCATCTAAGATGCCATAGTATTGATTTTGAGATTGTTGAGGATGTATGTCATTTCTAGATGATATATTGGTGACCTCAAAAACTACAGTTATCCCAGAATCACAAGTTTTCTTTGTGTCATCCAAATTTTTTATGCAAAATTTGTGGCCATGATAGTACATAGCTTTGTGGTGCTTGACCTACAATTTTTGAAGTGTCTGTAAATTATTTGCATCATGAGTTGATACGAAACATATGTCGAGCTATGATCGTTAATAAATTTCTACATACCTCTCCACCTCTTAAATCCTTTACTAGATCAACTACCATCAGCATAACATTGGAATCTCTATTACGATGAGCTTCTATAACCAATGAAGCAACACCTTCCTATGTTAATGAGAAACCATTTTGTTGACATCGTTCAATCCATACCATCATCCAATCAAGATTGTTCACAATATACAAATGTATTGCATCCCACTCTCGACCACTTGTATCAAAAAATTACACCAATTATAAATAACTTATATTGAAGATTTATAAGAATTAATTAACTACAATAACATCTTAGATTTAACTCCCACTTTCCTCGATCTACCTTTTCCCATCAAGTACTCCCCTTCAAATTTGTTAATTGAGTTGGGATCCCAAATGCGATCTACATGGATCTTTGTTGCAAATTTAGGAAGATATTCACTAATGCGCACCATGGTCTGGTATACCATATATCCCTCCACCATAGAACCCTCAGGATGTGCTCTCTATCGAACCAAGCCTTTCAAAAAATTTAATTGCCTCTCAACCATCCACATTGACTTGGTTGGTATAGGTCCACACAATTCAATCTCCTCAACTTGATGTACAATGTAGTGTTCTTGTGCATTGAAAAAACTTTGAGGTAGACACTTTTGCATTTCACACATAAGAAGAGGAATTTTTCTCTTCCAATATTTTATATCTTCTTTATTGATTTCTTTAGATGAAAACCACCTCATGTATTTTCCAAGATCATGTATAACCTATTTGACATTGTTGGCAAAGTGGTGTGGGAGAGATAGAGGTAGAACGTACTGTAATATTTGTAAAATGATCTTGTCAATATTTAATAAAAGAATGCAATTAAAACTACATGCAGTATAAAAATATATAGTTAATACAAAATAACATGAATTACCTTAATAAATGTATGCCAATCGTGTGTTTTCAACCCTGGCCCAAATTCACTTTTCTTTGATATGAGATTGTTTATGTTCATAGAAAATCTTGTGGAAAATCATATTTTTTATATGACTTCTTTTATAGCATTGCTCTACTGCTCTAACAATAGCCAACTAAGGGCAGTTTTATCAATTTGATCTCCATTGTTATTTAATCGAATGCCATTTTTCATTGCATGATTGGATTCTTCAATGTCACTACAAGTTTTGACAATTTGGTCTTTGCCATGCCTTCCATCCAAGATTTTTCATAATGTCTTTGTAATATTCTTTCCAATATGCATAGGATCAAACAAATGCACAATTGGGAGTTGCTTGTAGTATGACAACCTATTAAATTGTGTAGGATAAATTTTTAGTCCTTTTAGAAGTTGGTCATTGATGCCTTGATGACCTTCACAAGAATCATTTACATCATCAGTAAACAAAACAAAATATCAAAATATAAATTTGAAATAAAAACCATCAAATGGAATGACATTACCTCGATGATTTATTTCATTGTATGCCAACTTCCATAGGTGAGCTGTCATTCTCTATGGCTTTGACATAGTCTCTTCTTTCCCATTGAAAAGATGTTTTTTAGTAATTCAGTACTTATGATTTCTATGTAGAAAGTGTCTATTCTCATCGAACACTTGTTTTCTTAAACTTTTTGGATGACGAAATTTCGTCTTTGGACCACAAACTGGACATGTAAATTTTCCCTTTGTCTGAAGACCTACAAGATCGTGTATAATTGGATTAAATGTGTTAATTTTGTATTGTCACTATAACATACCAAAAAGGAGGTGTTAAGAAGAGAACATAGCACAAAAATTTGTTAGCCTAGGAGCATCATGTATTGTCCATACAAGCGTTGCATGAAATTGAAATTTTCTTTGTCCTATTGATCTACATATGTTATACATAGTAACCCCATTCTATAACACCATCAACTCGTTGATAAGGGGTTCAATATATACATTGATATCTTTAACTTGGTACTTACCTAGTTGAATGAACAAAAATATTACATAATTATTATGACCATTTTGATGGATTAGTAATAATAAATTAATTTAGATGACCATTAAATAAAAAAATGCCTAAAACAATCAATGTCAACATTATGTGCTCTCTCTATATGGACAACCAAGGAGGTATGTTATTGTTGATAACAAAAACAGGCCACACCGAGTAAGTAGATCTCATCTCTCCAAAAGGATTAACACTATTTGCTGCCAATGAAAGCTTGAGATTATGAGGTTCTTCTTTAAAGTGTGTCCATTTTTTCTCTATTTTATTAAATGCCAAACCATCTATACGCATTCGCATAATGTTATCTTGACTTCTATTGTGTACATGGTAATCCATAAATTGTGCCAAGCTATTGCACCTGAATAATCATTGCAAATGTGGAATAATGGGAATATGCCGAAGAACCTTGCGAGGCACCATTTTTGTTAATCAATCTAATTGATATCTACTAATATGACAAATAGGGCATTGTGTTGCAAATTCATACTATTTATTATATATAATATGATCGTTCAAACATGCATGTATTGTTTGATATTCCATTCTAATATCTTTCATGATGTTTGATAATTCTCGGTACAAGCAAGGTAGAATGTTTGATGGTGGTAAAAAACACTCATCTATCAACCTACGACCAAAAATATAATTTGTTAATTTCAAGAATATTAATTGCTACATGAACCCAATGTTAATTTTAAGGGAACGATAAGTAAAATAATGAAAGAAGATGACATACCTTAACATACGTGTCATTGCTACATTGGATAAACCATTCATAACCTTCAAGTTCACCAACAACAATACAACGGCAAGAAGAGTTGTTTCAGAGCCTTCATATAGGGACTCATGTGCCTTCTCAAGTATAGGTACATCAAGCTCTATGTCAACATCGTCATCATCATCATCATCTTGATCATCGTGATCTTGATCATCATG
Organism: Cupressus sempervirens; assembly: GCA_028749045.1. NCBI lineage: Eukaryota > Viridiplantae > Streptophyta > Pinopsida > Cupressales > Cupressaceae > Cupressus > Cupressus sempervirens. Next base: position 233,253,555 of record CM053784.1, on the reverse strand, counting down.
GTCTTCTTCCATGGTATCATTACCTTCTACTTCAATATTCACACCTCCATGTTCCCTCATTTGGAAATCTGCATTCTCCGAATTGTCATGGTCCATAACATGAAACTCAGGGACGTTGACCTATATGAAAATAATGACCTTATATTAGCCATGACCATGATGTCATCATCAAATCATGTCTTATGTAATTTATAAATTATTAAAATACATACCAATGGATGATATTGATTTCCCCCTTCAATGTGACCATGTTGCCTACAATGTTCCTCAGCTATTTTGATTAGATATCTTTGAGTCTTTAAGCCCTTACAAAATTTTCAAGGACAATAACATTTTCCATCACCTTTTCTTTTAAGATAGACCACAGTCTAGCAATTGTCTCCCTATTTTTTTTTGTGTTGATATCACAAGACATGGTCTTTCTTGAATGGAATGATTCATTGGTGGAAGAAGGATGATTTGTTTGCAACCTATAGATGGAGTAGTAAGAGGAAGACACATATAGAAATGAATACTAAAGTGAGATAGATAGAAAGAGGTATAGATAGAGATATAGATTGATAAAGAGATAAAGAAATATAAAAAATGAAAAGAAAGAAATACTTAGTTGACCTTCCATAACTCTACCTCTACATATTGCACTTGCTACATACACGCACTTCCTGAGAAAATGAGCAATAACAGCCAAGAAGGGAATAGGAGAGTCCATTTGACTCAAGAGGAGGATGCATAAAATGACCAAGGGGCAAGAGGAAATGTTGATCCAGAGAGAGGAGAGTGTCTAATATTCAATAGAACCTTGCTGAAGACTATCATAGAGCAAGAACCTCCCCAAAGAAAGACATTATTCAGAACTCTCTACAAGATAAGAGGTAAGGTCTAAAAAGTTATTGTAGATTCTGATTTAGTTGATAATATAGCCTCAGTAGAAATGGTAGAGAAGCTTGGATTGAAGAAGTTGCCTCATCCTAACCCTTATAAGGTTTCATGGCTAAATAAGGAGCAACAGGTCATAGTAAATGAACAAGTTCATGTTCAATTTCAAATAGGGGAGTACAAAGACAATATTGTCTATGATGTTGTTGAAATGGATTCTTATCACATATTGTTAGGTAGGCCCTAGCAATTCGATGTCAATTCTAAGCATGATGGAAGGAGCAATGTTTACATCATCTCCAAAAATGGGAAGGAATACACCATGAGACCACTACCAGAAGATAGGAAGGAGATCCAACATGCATCTAGTGTGATGATGGTTGGAGAGAAGGAGTTTTTGAAGACCCTCAAGGTGAAAAACACCCCTTGCTTGGCCATCGTAGTAAAGCCAAAACTTGGAGAAAAAGGAAAGGAAGGCATATCCAATGAAAGGATTGTGGGGCCCAAGGAAGTAAGGTAGCTATTGGACAAGTACAAAGAAGTAATTTTAGATTGTACCAAGGGAAAATACACCAAACTCATGATGAAGAAGATGGGACCCTTCAAAATTTTGCAAAAATATGGCACAAATGCATATAAACTTGAACTCCCTGCTATTATTGGTTTATCTAACATTTTTAATGTTTGTGATTTGTATCCCTATAAGGGACCTACTAATTGTGATATATGTCAAATGGATGGAGTGGAGGTGACTGTGATAAGGCATTTAAATTAACCCTTTGTTCACTATTGGACATCAAAATTCCATAAGCTTGTGATTCCACTAAAACATAATTATGTTCTATAGATAATTATCCGCAAAAAAATGACTAACCTCCTCAGAAAAAGAATTCTCACTACTAGAATCTTTTGTTGGCAGCTTCTTTGCAATGGCAAGATTTTTGCTTACAGGATGCTTGACCTTTATCTATAGAGAATTAACACAAAAATGAGTACCATAAAGTAAAAACATATGTTATATTATCAATATGATCCCAAAAAGCAACAAAATAACTAGCATTCTTCAAATTTGGTATTTTTTTCAACATAAATGTTCTAGTTCACTCAAAGACAAAGACAAAGACCCTAGGAGAGTGGGTTCCACTTGGGAAGGTAGAAAGCCACATGTGGTAGGGCTTGGTAATACCTGTGTACTAATGCACAATCTATGTTGTGCTATCAACCATCTCAATAAAGAAAAATAGAGAAAATTTGTACTTGAAATTAGATGGAGAAAGATGTAGCACATGACTTTTGAAACCAAGGCTTAGGATCTATAGAATAAAATGTTGGATTTTCAAGTGTAAAGAACTGAGTTTAAATACATGCATTTTTTTTAGTCTATAATGTATGTCAAATGCCATGCTATGCAATCAAGGGTTAAACTTGAAAGCAACTCAAAATGCATAAATAAACATTCTTGCATTATCACACACAAAATGAAAAAACATGTTTGATTCTAGAGAAACCCTCAAATAGGAAGAAAAATCTTGTAGAGTAATTAATATTCTTAATGCCACTAGATTATGGTCTAACAAGAGTAGAGGTGGAGTCTCTTATACCACAAAGGCATGGCATTATTTCCTAAGAAGTTGCTGGTGCAAAGGTGGAGTCTCTTATACCATAGAGGCTTGGCATGAATGCCTAAGAATCTATTGGTGCAACTAATGTCATCATGGTAGCCATAAAAGATGTTTCCACTTCTTGGGAAGCTCATGATGATGACAAGCATTATTACCATGAAGACCAATCTAGGGCTAGAAAAGTTGAACAGGTATTTTTCACAATCAATGATGTCTATTGTTAAACTTTTGAACATTGTAAAATTTTATTCATCATAAATGTTTCAGATCATACATCATGATCTAAAATTTAAGTTCTTCGATATTGATAACAATCATGATCTAAAATTTAAGTGTGATGAGAAATCGACTAAAAAAGATCAATGAGAAGTTGTCAAGGTTGACATGTTATTGACTGGGTCAAATTTCATGTTTGACTAAAAAATGAGTAGGAGGGGTCTCAAAATAGTTAGATATGTTATTGAAACCAAACTTCACCCTTTAGGAGTGATCATGACTTTCCAAGTCATTAAAGTGAAAAAATTACAAAAGTTGTCAATGACAACTTTGATAGCAATATTAGAAAGTCACCAAGAAATGGTTGGGGATCAATAAAGAAATTTGGTACTTGGAAAATAGAGTTATATAAGCTCATTAGAAATCATTTTGAGGGGTTGGAGTTCCCAGTGTATGAAATATTGACTAATAAAGCCAATTTTTACATTAAAAAACTATCACAATGATCTTGCAACTCAGAACTCTATATTCTAATGGATTGAAATGAGTGGTTTGATTAAATGGTTTGATGAATCATTCCAAATAATTTCTTAGTGCATTAATTAAGTTCCCATTTTATGTTTTGGTAGTTGTAAATAAAAAATTTCTTCTTGGCTAGTTCACTGGCCTAGCTAGAGTAGTTGGTGCATGAGCCCCACACACAACCAAGCCAATGGTGCAGCTTATGAAGACCACAAAGAAAGCTAGAGGAAATCAGGGAATTAATTGGCAAGTTATAGGAATTAGACTAATATGATGATTCAAATATTTGTAATGTCCTTAATATGACTAAATGAAATTCTAATGGACTATCATTGTCCAAGCACAAATAACATTGGAGTGTTTAGAGTCTAGGAATGTTAGTGATCATAAAAGATCAAAATTTGGTTAATGGTCTTTTTGTTTAAAGGGATTCCATAAAATATATGTTGACATTAGTTTGAGTTTGTTCTATTTTAAAACCAAACCATTCAACTAATCAATGAAAGTTGTATTGATTTTGAGTTAGTTTTAGGCATTTCTATATTTTTGTTTTGAGTCTCTATTATAAGAGAGACAGTCGGGTGTATGGACAGTAGAGAAAGACATCAATAAGAAAATTCTATTATTTTCAATTAATTTACATTACTTTGGATCTCCAATTGATTGGTTTGTATTCAAAAGACTTTGACAAGGTTTTATGCATGAACTACTATGTTTTATTGATACATTTCCTAACATTGTAGGCTTGTTGTCATACCAGTTTTGACTTAAAATAGTTACTCTTGATTTCAATGTGTTGTTGCAATAACACCTTAGATAGAATGAGGATCATCCCATGAATGTAGAGGCATAACCTTCATGGGATGAAATTGTTAACATGTATTATAATCTGCTAATAGTGCATATGCAGTTTTGTGGGGTGCAGAAGTGATCACAGGTTAAAGATATATTGGAATTGAAAGCCATATACAACAAGGAATATTTTTCCCAAATGTGGAGTGAATCCTATGTTAGAAAAACATATAACATATTGAATTTGTGTGTGGAGGTAAGAGTTTGAGGGAACTCTAGTCAAATCGGGTTTGAGTCAAGATTCAGGGATTGTGGTGTTGCAAGGCTCAAGAGGTCAATCATTTATAAAATTTTATCATTTTTAGTCATCTCATGACTCTAGTGTGAGTTTGGAGAGATAAGGATAGCAGGTGTGGTGTCCCTTATTAAATTGATGAATTGTCATGCTTAGATGTGGGTTACAGTTATGTATAATCATATTGGTCTATTGTAACCATATACAACCCTTTGCTGTGTTATAAAACTCTTTAAAAAGGGTATTAGGAAGTGTCTTTAGATTGTCAAACATTTTGAGGAAAACCAAAGTTGTCCCCATTCCAAGCATGCAGCATGACTGACAAGTAGGGTATTGTGCATTTGAGCCAAATTTATAGAAGTATGGTATTCTCTTAGAGTCTTAAGGATCCCTGTGCTAGTTAATTGGGTGTCTAAGAAACCAAGTTAGAATCTAGGAATATTGTGATATACTTAAACAAGTTAATTCCTTGAAGAATTTGAAGTTTTCAATAGGCACAAGTATCTAAGTCTCTTAATTTTGCAACTTTTATTGTGTATTTAATACCAACGACCCTTCCTTTGCATTAGTAGTATCATAGAAATTGCTCTAATTTGATTTCTAATTGTTGGAACACAAAAACCTTTAGGAATATATTGGGGAACTATAAATAACTTGGGATCAATATGAAATGGTCCTCTATTTTTGGAATCAATCCCTAGGTGGATTCAGGCATACCCGACAAGATAACTTGATGGTTATAGGATTTGGATAGAGAAGTAGTTTGATTGGTTTCTGCCAATCAAGGATTGGAGTATGTATAGAAATATCTAAAGGTATAGTATCCAAGAACTAAGAAGGATTTGAATCTTTTTGTGTTCCTTTTGAATCTTTGTAAGGCCCATCAACAAGTAAAGTCTTAAAACCCTTGTAAGTAGGCTATTTTATAGGAATGAATTGTATGGAGACGTTGAAGAACTAAAACCTTGAAAATATTCAAGCTCTCTAAAACCATAACTTAATTGGTATCTTCTTGAGTTTCTTTTGAAATATTTTCAAAATGGAAAATTTGGAGGCCTAATTAGTGGTGTAGGGGCACCAAGATCATCCTATGAAGACACCAAAACATACCATGAAGACCAGAGAAGTGAGTAGGACAAGGAGATATCCAAGCAATGCAAATGGACTAGAATTAAAAGCTATAATGGTTTTCATAACCAAACAATGTAATCAGATGCGTTTATTTTGTAATGTCCTAAAAGGATTGAAAGTCATACTTGTAATGTCCTTAAAGGACCAAGAATTTGTTTGTATTGGACTAATGTTGTCCAAACCTAAGTTATATTTACAAGAAGTTTAGAATGGGCATGGGATAGGTCTAAGTATTAGAATAAGGGTTGAATATAAATTTAAAACCATTTTTGTTATTTAAAATTTAAATATTTAAAAACAAATGGCTATAAAGGTATTTAGAGGGAATTAGTGTTTGGGGTGTCTTTAGGTTTAAACTAAGCCTCCAACCAGTAAGAGTTGGTTGTGATAGTTTGGGGAAGGCTATTAAAGGATGAATGCATCTATTGTATGACAAATATTTGGCTGTATAGACTAATAAAAATAGTGAGCAATAAAATCCTCATTTTGTTGTTTCATTGATTTGTTGAACTCTTCATTGTTTGGATTGACATATCTATGAATTAACAAGGCTTACTGATTCCATTTTAATCATTTTTGAATGAACTTCACTTCATTTTGAGAAGTCTGTATGCTTGGTGCAAGTAAACAAGTGTTGATTATGTTAGTTATCTTGTAACTAGTCCTAAGACCTATTACTTTATGGCCATCCCATGAATTCAAAGGTCCCAAACTTCATGGGATGTGCATTTATAACATGTATAATTATCTTCTAACCTTTTAATTGCAGAGGAGAATGTAGCATTGGTTGACTATTATGAAACAGTGTAGGTTTCCTAGAAGGAATTCATGGGTAGAGAGCAGCAGTAGAGTTTTGGTCTGAAGGAGGAACCTATTTTATGGTTTGAACCATCTTAGTATGATCATCTAAAGGAGAAAAAACTATTTTTTGTTCTTGGAATTGATCAGATACAATGGACTTGAGAAACTCTTGGATTGAGGGTTTGGAAGTCATAAATTAGGGTTTTGGGGGTTTCTAGTGGATTGAGTCTTAACCCTCTGGGATTTAGTCATATTTAGCCATTATATGACTCTACTGAGAGTTTGGAGTGATAAGGATGAGACAAGAGTGAGGATGCTCTGTTAATTGATGGGATTTTAAGGGTCACATTGTGTAGACAGTCAGACTTGGTCCAAAGAAGTCTATAGTAAGGTCTAGGTATGTTAAGGTACTTGGAAAAGGGTATTTGAAAATGCTTTTACTTTACCAAGTGTTTTGGGAAAAGGTAAAGTTATTTGAGTTTTAAACCTGTCGTAGACCTACTAGATTGTTAATACCCCCAATCAAAGATGAAAAGAACAATGTAAACAATTAAATTATTTTTCAAATTTCATTGCTTAGAAAACTACCCATTCCCATCCTTGCAAAATAAAAAAAGTTTTGCTATTTTTCAACTCACCTATTCACCTATTCACTAGTTACGACATGAAGCCAGGCGAGTTCATGTATGCTCGAATGACGGTTGGCAGTTCAAGTTTAGGGCTCCAGTAGATGCTTACAAGGTTTTGAAATGCTCCAATGTTAAATGCTTGAAGGATGCAAAATGCTAGAAATTCTCAAATTATCCATGAATGATGCTTGAAATGCTCATCTCAAGTGAAATGATCAACTGATTTGATTTAATTAATCAAAATTGATATTATTCAAAATTGATAATATTGTATTTTAATTAAAGAGGTTTTCTGTTTGTTCAATATATATTTTTATTGCATTATGTTTTAATAAAAGAGTTCTTTCCTTTGCTCAATACAAATCATGTTTAGCACTCTTGTTACAAACTTACTTACTCTACGACAACATAGCTTTATATGGATACAATGGCTCTATAAAATAAACACAAGTTTATCTTTTTTGTTTAATGTGCCTATCGTGCATTTCATGCATTATTGAAACCATCAAATGAAAATGAAACTCATTTTTAAAAAATTGTCTTTCCACACAATTTTGTATGGTAGTCACTAGAATAGTTCGTGGTGGTGAGGCTTATGCATCACTTAACAATGTCCCCCCTATAAAGTTTAGATCTTAGTTGGTGGAGACAACCTAAGTTAGATTTCTTCTTAGTATATTCTTCTTTTATGTCAAAAGATCTTCCGTGTATAGGGATACAGTTCTAACTTATTTATTTAATGTATAGATGATGTTCTAATTTCTAACTGAGATCTATATGCCACGGTTATTGATATGATCTATAGTTCTAAATGAATTATATTATATGTGTATGAGACATTACTTCATAGGGGCATGACCCTACGTAGTCATGCCTCTACACATATTTAATATGTTACATAAACACACTTATTCATAACCAATCAATGATAACAAAAGTGTTTAATGATCGACATAATCATAATGCCTGATCATGAGGAGTGATTAGCATAGTAGATGCCCGATCAAGAGAAGGGTGTACGATTTACACATTATATTATAAATGTAATAGAACCATCTCATATGAAAGATGGACAATATTATATGACGCACAGGAATTGACATAGATATTTTAATAATGTAAGATTATGATATATATATATATATATATATATATATATATATATATATATATATATATATATATATGTATGTATGTATATATGTATGTATGTATGTATGTATGTATGTATGTATGTATGTATATATGTATCTATATATATATCTACATATATATATATGTATGTATATATATATGTATATATATATATATGTGTATATATATTTATGTATATGTATGTATATATATGTATATATATGTATATATGTATATATATGTATATATATGTATATGTATATGTATATCTATATGTATATCTATATGTATATGTATATATATATGTATATATACATATATACATATACATACACACACACACACACACACACACACACACACACACACACACACACACACACACACACACACACACACACACACATACACACACACACACATATAGATAGATAGATAGATACACACACACACACACACAATCAGTTCTACAAAGTATGAACAATGCATAAATTATATTTGCTTTTAATTTGCTATAAGGCTAATATCCTCAACACTTCCTCTTTAGTAAGAAAGACATTCAAGAAGATATAATACAAAAACAAATATCACTTTAAACATGATTTGAAAAGTTATGGTGTCCAGCAAAAATTGGCCTGAAGAACCATAATTGATTTTCATGGCGTCTCACAAAATCTGACCCAAAGAACCAAGATAACACTTTGCTCCAACATTTTAATGTTAGGAGATAGATCAACTATTGTAGTAACCCTAAGTTAATATTTACGATATTCCTAATTGGATTAACCCTGATCCTAACTATATGTACAAAAAGTCTAGAATACAATTATAACTAAATGTTAAATATGCTTTAGAAAAAAGATTGCACATGTGTACCTTGCCTCCTGTAGTATCCTGCTAAAGATTTTTGACTATTTTCATCTTCTTGTTCATGAATTCTTCTTCGTGCATATTTACTTTCTGTTTTATGTTGATTTCCCATGTCACAAATTCGTCTTCCAAAATTCAACAATAGAAAGTTGCAAAATAATTTTGTTGTCACAAAAGTTTGTACCTGTGTCTAAAGTTTTTACCTAAGGACAACCTTGTGAAACATGGAAATAACCTCCAAGCTATGGGACTTGAACTATGAGGTTGAATCTCTAGAGAAGGTTGGCTTACTTTGGTATCAGGGTGCACCTAACTACACTTGGAAAGGAAAAGGAAGAAGGAATGAATAGAAAGAAAATCTACCTACTCTAACCTAAGGGGGTGATGCACCAAAATAGAATGTAAAAACCAATCTCTACCCATATATGCACTTTTGAAAAATATGACACCAAAAGATATACACATCCAAACTTATTTTAATCTAACAATCACATGCAAATTAGAAAACAAATGACACAAGGAAGAAGAGAATTCACTTATATATCATTCATAGGCCAAAAGGAGATATAGTCATGCAAAATTGCAGATATTCACAATAAACGAATGAAAGGAAAATAGGTCTTCCACAATACATCAATGGCTGGAGGAGATAAGGTAGAATGTCATATAAGTTCAAAGGAAAAGGGAATTTATAGTGAACTTGTAGAGAAATATCAGAGAAAATAGAGAAGAGTCGACTTTTACAAAATTTACAAAAATTGCCTTTATAGCTCAGGCATAACTGAGATATTTTTTGTCCTAAGCCAAACTCACCACTACCATTTAAGATTGCAAAGAACAATCATATAGATCTAGAGAAAATCTAATCTTGGCACATATTCAAATACAAGGAAATCCAATATTTTGCCAAAATAGAGCCTCAAGAAGAAAGAACAATGCCATTAAATTAATCAGACCAAGTAGATGGATAGAACTAGAGATGGTGGAGTGTGTTCCTTCATTCACTGGGCACAACATTCATTCGAAAGTTTTTGGAATCGATCATGAAGATTAGGTCATTCAAGAAAATATTCCTTTCCCCTATTTTTGGCTCATGAATTAGTGAGGTTAGCAGGTCAATCGAGTTCTACAACCAGAAAGCACCACATGGACCAATATTGAGGTCTTCACGTATTTGACCACATAACCTACTAAACGTGCCAACTTTCTAACTTAACCATGATGCCACATAATGGTTAGCATAATTGCCAATGTTCACTGTAGTGTTATCTCCTCGGGCCCACAAAGTCATGTGTCCTTTGAGCACTTCCCCACAATGTCTAAAGTTCTCAGAATTTCATAATGTGGGGATGTGTTGATCATTGATCTATAAAAGATTGATGATCAATGAAAAATTGGATTTTCATTGCGCCTGCCCCATTTAATATCTTGGGTCCATGAAACAATCAGCATCAACCTAACATCCAATTGGTACTACGTTAAACCCAGTAGCTCCACTTGCCCATGCATCAAATAGGCACATTACCACTTCCTTAACTTTCAAACACTTCCACAATGCGATGAAGTGTCATCCATTGATCTCTACTAAATGAATAGTAAAATCTATTAGTCCCACTATATTAACTCTGTCAGCCAACTCGACTAGTGACATGATGTACTTTATCCACCTCACCACCTACCTGACACCCTTTGGAATAGCTAACCCCACATGTTTCTCAAGCATAAGATTGAAACTAAGAAAAAATCCCTTTATGACCTTACAAAATCTGGCAACTTCATAAGATCTTTTCACCCTTGGCCTTATGATCCTATGACATCCCCAATCTTACGAGTCTGGCATAACATCAAAAACCTTTGAAAATTACCCCATGATCTCCTGATCACATCATAGCATTGTGAGCCTTTTAACTTTCCCTCCCAATTCTATGCCATATCGTAATATCAGAGGACCTCATGTTTCACATTCCTGACATTACAATGACCTTGCTATTATGATCTTATGATGGACTCCTTGTCGTAGCATCTCATCTTCATAATCTGGACTCCTCGATCTTATGACCACCGTAACATCACAAGCCCCCAATTTTCCTCACGTGATCTTATGAACTTTTGTAGAATCATAGACCCTCAACCTTTGGCTCTCGACCTTATGATATTATAATTCCAAGGTATTGACTATTAAATAGGGAGTGGTTGTTTATCTTTTAAATTCAAATGTGGTGATTTTGGTGGGAGGGAAAATTTGGTTAACATTTATGGCAACTCAGAGGGGATGCAAGCCCGTTATACATAAGACTAGTGGCTTGAAGAATCCATTGGGCTATAGAGTCATAAAAAATGTGGATCCTATGCATTATGAAACCCTAACCCTACCTCTATGATAGAAAAACACTAAAAATCTTTCCTCTGACTGTAAAACAATAACTCTACAACTGAAACTAGGAACCAGAGCCCTCTGCAACTTCAAAACTTTAAAATTTCAAAAGAAACTTGACCATCCCATAGAGAGACAACCTATTCTCACACACTTCTTGGAAAATAGGTAAAACTAAAAACAAAAATCTACTCTACTATGTACAAGTGTTTACATATATGCAAGTTTAAACAAACCCATTAACTGGTTTGTTGAAGTAGCTCCCTTTACGCACTAGTTGATTTCTTCTTTTATACAAAAGGGTAGCTGAAAATGATAGCAAGTATGACAAACATGTTGCTGCATGGAACACCTCTTTCCCAATGCTGAAAACAATGAAGCTTTCCAGCACTAGGGTGTTGCCTTGTGGAGCAAAACATACTTGTTCTTCTTTGTGATCTTCCTCCTCATGAATAGGTATAAGCATGACTGGGGGCAACTTGCTGATTTTTTGCAGAGCTAGGTGCCTTATGGGACATCCTCTTGATGGTGTAGGGGCAAAGGAATCATCCTTGATTTTTTGATTATGCTCTACAATGGCATTATCTTGTTGGTTTGGAAGTGGCTCCTCCTTCCACAAAGAGAAATTTCCCACATCTTGTTCATGTTGTTCATAAACCACTTCCTTTGGAGCTACTAGTATGGTGCAATTTTTCATTCATTTTTGTAGTGGAACGTGCTCCTCATATACAAGAGATGATGATTCAATATCTATGGAAAAGCAGATAGCATCCAACTCATCCAAAATATCATCATAATTGATCTCCTCTATTATAGTTGCAAAGACATGCATAGGTTGAGGGGCAACCTCATGTAGGTTAGCATATTCCTCCTCAAGGACTCAACTATCCTTGAGGCTCTCTTTTCCATCCTTCACATCATGGAGGGTCATCTCTTGCAACAAATGCTTCTCTTCTTGCTCAACTTACAATAGATCCTCATTCTTTGGCAAGGGCTCAAAAGCCATGATTTGTTCCTTGAAGGAAGGAACAACCTTTTCTCCTTCTTCTTCTTCCTTAACAAAGGAGGGGGGGCTTTTTAGATAGGAGGATTGTCTCCTCTTCCTTTGTCTCAGTAACTACCTCCTTGTTCTCCTTAGTAGACAACAACTCCTCCCTTTGGAGCCTTCTAGGTTTGAATTCACCCTCCCAAAACTCCTTATTTGGACCATCAAAAGTTCATACAACTAGTCCATCCTAAAATAGGGAAATAATGATAGATCTGGGGGGGGGTGGTGGGGGTGATCATGACCAATCCAACTATCTTTTATAGGGGGTGGAGGGGTGGAAGGGTTACAATAGTAGGCTCTTATGAGGGAGGGGGCTTCCTAAAGCTTGGGATGACATATTTGGGAGAAGGGGGGGCATCTACTTCCTTGGTTTGAGAATGAGCTAACTAGAGCCTCATTTCTTCCTCTCTCACTATAGCAACTTGCCTTACAAGATTCTCCTCAAAATGTCTCTATTTCTCTTTCTCTTGTTCTTGTTCTTGTTGGAGATGTAGAAGTTTTGAAAACCAACTTCATAGATTTCCAAGAACATGTACATGTAAATAACTTGTGCTGAAGAGAAACTAGAGAAGAAAAAAAGTAGAGCTTGGAAAATCTCAACGAAGTGAGAGAAAAATGTATTCCAAGATTAAGAAAATGAAAAATACAAGAGTTCAACCTTAAAGGTGAAAAAAACCCTAAAGCTTGAGAAAACTAGGTTGTACATTAATAATTAATATAAGAATTAATTATTAATGCACCTAGGAGAAAGCTTAAGCACTAAAGAGTAATAAATTAACTAATTAAATCAAAAATATTTAAGTAGTAAGAAAGCAAAATATTGCTCTAACACCCCTCTTAAGCTAAGTGAAGGGGAAAAGATAACCTAGCACATCTATGAAAGCAGGAAATGGGTCTTGGCAATAAGACCTAATCAGGTACCCAATACAAGGAAATCTTTCTAAACCAGAAACAAAGGAGAAAACCCAATGGGAAAAACTCCTCTCCAAAAAGAGATGGAAAAAAACAACAAAAATAAATGGCTCAAGAGACTCTCTCAAAACCATAAGTACAACCAACCACACCCCCCCCCCCCCCCCCATGGGAGAGAGAAGAGACACCAAAGCCCCCCGAAAATGATGGAGCCCCTATAGAAATGAGCAAACCAATGGAACTTCGATGCAAAAGGAACAAGGGAATAGAACATGGAAACCCCTGAATAATTGGAAGGCCTAACTGATGCTCAAAAGAGAAAACATGAGGATCCTAAAAGGGAATCCCTAATGCAGGTGTGCTAACACTGTCATAAAAGAGGAGATGAATGCCTTCTATAGAATCTTCAACAAGTGCACCTGGAGGCTCAATGAGTGGAGCTAGAGGGTTAGGCAGAGTAGAAGAAGAATCCTACTGAAGAGAAAAGACCTCAACTAGATGTGGTGTGGTAGTCAAATTGGGGATCTTGGGAACAATACAAAGGTTCAAGTGTCCTGACTACACCACATGATGCTCTCATGAAAGAGAAGAGTTGTTCTTCAATAGTGGAGATGGTGGAGCAAAGTGCAAGAAGGGGTAGAGATGGGTAGTATGATCTATAGTACCTATTTCAAGAAGGCCTCCTGTTGCACTATCCTGAATGAAGATTGAATCTGTAGTGAACTCAACTATCTTCCCCGATCCACTGTGTGTAATCTGACAAATTGAGAGAAGGTTTGCAGATAAAGATGGAACATACAATACATCATTGAATGTGCCACCTTGAATGTTGACTGAACCTTTCCCACAAATTTTTAGGGTAGTGTTATTCCCCATGAGAATATGAGGAATGGGAGAAGCCTCAATAATGGAGAAGACCCCTTAAGAAGATGCCATATGGTGAGAAGTACCTAAATCCAATATCCAAAGGACTTGGGAAGGGAATGCAATAGATACCCATAATGCATGACCCTATCCAAAATCTAGTGTAGATGTTGAAGATGTAGAAGATGACTAAAAAGCTGACCCCTATGAGGTAGAGAGGATGGAGAGGAAATAGTGCTCTTCTAAAGAAGAGCTTGCAAATCTATAATATGTTGCTCATATTGATCAAATCTCTTATAAAAACAATGTGACTCATCATGAGGTCCCTTCTGACAATAAGAATAGCTAGGAGTCTTAGTCTTCTTTGTCTCCTTCTTAGAGGAAGATGAAGGATCAGTAGAGTGTTGAGAAGAGGAATTTGATATATGCTTCAACTTCAGCTTCTGTGTATCCTGAGGTGACTTGGCAAGGAATGCCTATGACTATGAACCTATAAGTGAATCCATCTAAGTGAGCTTGGACTACTCATGAGTTAAACTATCACAAATTGTCTCAAAAGAGGGCATAACATGTCATGCACCTAGAGCATCCATAATGGATTAGTAGGTAGAAGTGAAAATCTAATAAGGACCACGAAGCTTTGAGAGTATCAGAAAGATACACTCATCATCTAACTTTGTCTTTATAGCAACCTGTAAAAAAGATTGAAGAGACTTGACTTTCATCAAGAAGTCCTCAATGCTATTGAATGATTCAAGAACCAAGGAGGTGAACTCTACATCTATCTATAGAATCCTGAACTGATTCATTGTGCCAAACAAGGTGGGAAACTTGTCCCACATAGCACTGGGTGTGGTCAAACCATCTAGGTGAAATAGTAACCCATCTAAAATATTCATTGCAATGAGGCCCATTGCCTCATCCATCTTATGGCACTACATAAGAACCTCATAAGGCCTCTATAGAACTGGTTGAGCCACATCTAGGCATGACCATAACCCCTTTTCCATAAGCAATCTTTTCATCTATCCTTTCCAAGTATGGTAATTGTGAGGTGTAAGGTAAGTGATAGAAGAGTCTGCCATTGAGAGAAGAAGATAGAAGTAGAAGGGTCATTTCTAAATTAAATGACAAAAATGAAAATGCAACCCTCATAATGTATAGATCTGTCCCTTGTAAAACAAAGAACCAAGGAAAGCACAAAAATGAGAAGAAAACTTAGATGCCAAATGCAAAGAGGAGGAAACTGAAGCTTCTACTTCAACACCAAAAATAAGAGCCTAAATGGCTTGTAACAAAATGAAACCTACACAATTGTCTTCATCTTGGAACCAACTTTTTGGCACTTCTTTTGAATCAAAAAAAGACCTTTGTATGCTCAAGTTATGGCCAAAAAAT
Organism: Cupressus sempervirens; assembly: GCA_028749045.1. Taxonomy (NCBI): domain Eukaryota; kingdom Viridiplantae; phylum Streptophyta; class Pinopsida; order Cupressales; family Cupressaceae; genus Cupressus; species Cupressus sempervirens. The sequence continues at coordinate 233,238,071 of CM053784.1, read as the reverse complement.
GAACTACTCCTCCAAAAATTAGCTCTTTGGAAAATTATAGAGATGGGAAAATATTTGATGGCTGTATGGCCATTAAATGCCCATCACTAAAAAAAATTCAGCTGCCAGAAAATGATGTTAGCAACCAAAAAAGTGACATCAGCAACCAAAAAAGTGATGTCAACAACTATAAAAATTAGTCGACTAAAATGTGATGTTAGCAGTCAATAAGTTGACATCATTGTTTGGAAGGTGATGTCACTAGTCGAGTTGCTATGTAAGTAGGCTAGGTGGTGGTCGCTGGGTAGAGCTGCGCTAGCAGTGGTGGTCACCAGGCGACGTTATGCCAGTAGAGGTGGTCAGAGGGTCGTCCACCAGTGGTGGCTAGGTGCAGACTGCACCACTGGCAATGCACTAACTATGACAGAGTGCAGGCTAGGTATGGGTGGCACTCTGTGGCCACTGGGTGGAGTGGCCGAAAATGGAGTCTTTTTAATTTTAAAAAAAAATTCTCAATTTTTGTGTTTGTATGGCCTCTGAGAGGCCAATTTTTTTTCCAGAGGCTACTGTGGTCAAAAATCGCAAATTTTATATGAATTTTGACTATACCAGGCCTTCTAAGTTTGATGGAAGGATTTGTTTTTTCTCAAAGTAAACCAAAAAAAGGTGCCTCCTCTCGATTGAAGAAAAAAACTCAAAATAGATGGAGTTTCTACCTTCGAACCGTGGCTTCAAAATCTCCAAACCAAGAAGTAGTAGGGACACTCTGATACCATGTAGAAGTTGTGAAAACTAACTTCACAGATTGCCAAGAACACCTACATGCAAATAAGCTATGCTAAAGAGAAACCAGAGAAGGAAAAAGGAAAAGCTTGAAAAATCTCAATGGAGTGAGAGAAAAATGTATTTCAAGATTAAGGAAATGAAAAATACAAGAGTTCAACCTTAAAGGTAAACGAAACCCTAAAGCCTAAGAAAGCTAGGTTGCACATTAATGAATTAATCATTAATGCACCTAAGAGAAAGATAAAGCACTAAAGAGTAATAACTTAACTAATTAAATAAAAAATATTTAAGTACTAAGAAAGAAAAATATTACTCTAACAGGAGATAGGCCTGGTAGGCTATCTTCTCCTGTTGTCTCTCTATCTCTTGCTACCTCGCAACCTTAACAAGTTGCCCATTAATCTACCCAAGATGTATATCCTAGGCTAATAAATACTCATCTTGTTTATGAAGTTGGAACTCCACCATCTTTTGGAACTCCAAAATCACATCCTTAAGCTCTCCATATGGGGATGTTGGGTTTGGTGGAGTAGATGTCGGAAGAAAGTAATAGTTTTGAGCAGCTTAGGGTTGAGATTGAAATTGGTAATATGAGGGTTGGGGAATAAAATTTTCATGATATGGGGGGGAATAGTAACTATTTCTAAGAAATGGGTCCATGATTAAAGCTTCATAAAAACTACAAACTCATAGAAAACTTGAAAATCACAAAGATCAAGGGTGATCTTTTAGATATCAACACTTTGTCTGTATGAAACTAGAAGATGTGCACTAGAGTCACCATGGTGTTTGATTAAATGCCTCCAAAGGCTAATGGCACTAAAATAACACCCAAACTCCTAGTGTATCTAGATCAACTAGCTAACTAGTGGACTTATATAGTTGAATCTTCTTTGTCCCATCGAGCATGCCAAAAACTATTGTCACAAAAGTTTGCACCCTTGTCCAAATTTTTTTACCTAAGGACAACCTTGTGAAACATGGAAACAACCTCCAAGCTATGGGACTTGAACTGTGATGTTGAATCTCTAGAGAAGCTCAGCTTCCTTTGCTATTAGGGTGCACCTAACTACACTTGGAAAGGAGAAGGAAGAAGGAATGCATAGAAAGCAAATCTACCTACTCTAACCGGCTAAGGGGGTGATGCACCAAAATAGAATTTTCAAACTAATCTCTGCCCATATATGCACTTTTGAACCATCACAATACCAGAAGATATACACATCCATACTTGTTTTAATCTAACAATCACATGCAGATCAAAAACCCAAATAAATGACACAAGGAAGAAGAGAATTCAATTATATATCATTCATAGGCCAAAAGGAGATACAGTCATGCAAAATTGCAGATATTCACAATAAACCAATGAAAGGAAAATAGGTCTTCCGCAATACATCAATGGCTGGAGGAGATAAGGTAGAATGTCATAAAAGTTCAAAGGCAAAGGGAATTTATAATGAACTTATAGAGCAATATCAAAGAAAATAGAGAAGATTCGACCTTTAAAAAATTTATAAAAACTACCTTTATAGCTTAGGCATAACTGAGATATTTTTTGTCCTAAACCAAACTCAACCACTACCATTTAATTGCGAAGAACAATCATGCAGATTTGAAGAAAATCTAATCTTGGCATAAATTCAAATACAAAGAAATCCAATATTTTGCCAAAACAGAGCCTCCAAAAGATAGAACAATGCCATTAAATTACTCTAACCAAGTAGATGGATATAACTAGAGATGGAGTGTCTTCCTTCATTCACTGAGTCCAACATTCATTGGAAAGTGGTAGGAATCGATCATGAAGATCAAATCATGCAAGAAAACATTCCTTTCCCCTATTTTTGGCTCATGAATCAGCAAGGTCAACAAGTCAACCAAGTTCTACAACCAGAAAACACCATGTGGATCAATATTCTTTTATTTTCCACCACCTCGTGAGGTCTTCACGCATTTGACCACATAACCTACTAACCATGCCAACTTTCCAACTTAATCGCGATGCCACCTAATGGTTATCTTAATTGCCAATGTTAACTATAGTGTTATCTCCTTGGGCCCACAAAGACACATGTCCTTTAGGTGCTTCCCCACAATGTCTAAAGTTCTCACAATTTTATAATGTGGGGATGTGCTAATCGTCAATCTATGAAAGGTCGACGATGAATAAAAAATTGTATTGTCACTATGCTTGCCCCATTTAATATATTGGGCCCATGAAACACTCAACTTCGACCTAGAATCCAACTAGTACCACATTAAACCCTAGTGGCTCCACTTGTCCACATGTCAAATAGGTGCATCACCGCTTGCTTAACTTTTAGACATGTCCACAATGCAATGAAGCACCATCTATTGATCTCTATGAGATGAATGGTAAGATCTATCAGTCCCACTGTATTAACTCTATCAACCAAGTCTACTAGTGACACAATGTATTTTATCCACCTCAACACTTACCTAGCACCCTTCAGAATAGTTGAGCCCACATGTTTCTCAAGTATAAGATCAGAACCAAGAAAAATTTCCTTTACAAACTTATGAAATTTGGTAACTTCATAAGATCTTACATCTTCACCCTTGGCCTTACGATCCTATGACATCCTTGATCTTACAACACCTTGATCTTATGAGTCTGGCATAACATCAGAAACCTTTGAAAATTGCCCCGCGATCTCCCAATCACATTGTAGCATCATGAACCTTTTAACTTTCCCTGAAGACGCTATGCCATATTGTAATATCGAAGAACCTCATGTTTCACTTTCTTGATATTATGATGACCTTGCTATTACAATCTTACGATGGACCCCTTGTCGTAGCATCTCATCTTCATAATTTGGACTCCTCAATCTTACAATCACTGTAACATCACAAGCCCCCACTTTTCCTGACATGATCTTATGAATTTTTGTAGCATCATAGACCCTTTACCCCTTGGCTCCCGACCTTATGATATATTATAATTCCATGGTATTGAATATTAAATGGGGAGTGATCGTTTATTTTTTAAATTCAAATGTGGTGATTTTGGCGGGAGGGAAAATTTGGTTAACAATTTCCTCCCTCCCAATTGAAGTGCGAATTATCTAATTGGATTTGAATGTTAAAATTGAAAAAAATCAAATATTATTTATGTGACAAGTTTTATAAACAAAAATAAACCCCTAAAGGTTGACAAGAGTTTCAATCAAAACTACCTAGGGTCAATTAACCACATGCATGACTTTCTTTCTTAGTTTTGATAGAAACTTCAAGATTTAGTTTATATCAAAATTAATATTTTTAGTTTCGACAAAAACTTAGTTTTTGTCAAAACTAGAAAAATTATAATTCTTCCCCAAATGTTAGAAGATATCCAATGTTTTCATGGCTTCCAGGCTCAGTTACTGGGTCCAGATGGAGCACTAAAGACATGATATTTTGCATGATAAAAGTACTCTAAATGAGGTTTCTAATGACTATGAATTTGATACATTTTGAATTTTTTAGGTATACATTTTTTTAGGTGAATTGAAAATAGTTTTGTTATCAAAAATAAATCTCTATATTGGACGCTCATGACAAAATAGTAACTAAGAGAATAATTTTTTTGACTACTAGCTACAATCTCCATATTTGAGTCCTCTTTCAATCAAAAAAAGAAATTTTGAAATCAGGTAAATATATAATAAGTTACATGTTTCAAAAGCCACGTATGTCCAAATTAGTGTTATGTCAACTTTAAACTTTGATAAAATATGAAATACTAAGGATAAAGACATTAGATTATTGCACTATTTTGGTATGGATGTTAGCAAACTAAATTTGAAAGAATGAAATTGATATCTATTTTAGAAAAAAAGTTATGTGTGTCAAAAGCAGCATCACTCTTTCAAAATAAGGTTTTTGATAACATACCAATTTTCATGGGAGAGAAAATAATTCAATAAATCAATTAAAAATATATATTTAGAATCTACATAGAAAATCCTAAAAAAATCTAATTTACTTTTCAAATTCCTAACCATAAACAAAAATTTGCATTTGAAAGTGAGTTTTCTCAAAAATTCACAATTCAGTATCAGTTTAGGCAAAAAAGTGTAACCCACTATTGTGGGTTCACCCTAACGTCAATAAGGTCACCACCTTACAATAGTGATCTTACAAATATGAAAGATCATCACTATTCATAACACAAGTTTTCAAAAAAAAAATTTTAATTATTCATGAATATAAATATAACGTTACAAAAGTATTTACAAATTTGTCATACCAAGTTTACCTCTAAAATACTCCATTTTCAACCTTGCAAGAGGCTTGGTGAAAACGCCAGTATTTTTCTCATTAGTGCTGATGTAAATCAGCTTAATAACCTTTATGTCAACCATGTCTCTTATATAATGGTAAGGAGTCTCAATGTGCTTTGAGTGATTGTGGAAGACAGGATTTGCAAAAAGTTTGATACAACTCTGGTTATCACAATGAATGACTGTTGGACATAGCTATTTTCCAAAAAGTCCAAATAATGGCTTTCTCAGCCATACTACTTCCCGAGGTCCCATGGAGGCTGCCATATATTCAGCTTTGGTGGAACTCAAGGCAACTGTGGGTTGTTTTCTACTAAATTGTGATATTATAGTTGATCCAAGGCTGAAGCAACATCCTGTAGTACTCTTACAGTTTATAGAACAACCAACCCAATCAAAATTAGTGTATCCTTCAATTTTAATCTCAGTATTTTATATTTCAAACCAAGACCGATAGTACCACTTAGATATCTCAAGATATGTTTAGCAACCATCAAATGAATCTTCTTTAATTCACACATGAAATGAAATAAAATATTGGTGGCATAGCAAATATCAAGTCTAGTATTTACTAGATGCATATGTGATCTAATTATTTGTTTATAGAGAGGGGTCAATAGATTTTGAATTTATAGCTTCATATTTTAGATTATGTATAAATTTGTTTCCATTGGAGTTGCTAGAGGTTTGATATCCATCATTCCAAATCTAGCCAAGATGTCATGAGTATACTTCCCTTGATTTAGAAAAAGTATGATCTTTCTTTTGGCATACTTCTAGACCCAAAAAATAGTGTGGTAGGCCTAGATCCTTCATTTCAAATTCAACTATAAGATCTTTTTTGCATCTTTCAATTAAGTGATCTTCACTTTTTATCAAAAGATCATCAGCATATAAAAACAAGTATTAACATGTCATCATTTGATATTTTGAAGTATATGTTAGGATCAACTTCATTCTTAGTGTATCCTAGTTTGGAGAGGTAGTTGCCTATTCTTTCATACCAAGCTCAAGGTGCTTGTTTGAGGCCATAGACATATAGATTATTAACTTTCATCACAAAGCCTTCAAGTTGTTCAATATATACTTTTTCATTAATGACACCATTTAGGAATTCAGTCTCATCCATCCTTTGGATACTAAAATTGCAACAATTGTTCTCATGGAAATGTATCAAGAAAATGGACCAAAAGTTTCCTCATAGTGAATACTTGCCTTCTGTGAAAAACCTCAAGAAATAATTCTTGCTTTATGTTTTTCAATACTACCATCTAAAGCATATTTGATTTTGTATAACCACTTTGAAGAAACAACTGATTTTTCTTTTGGCCTACGTACAATATCCCAAACATCATTAGGTAATATGGATTGATATTCTTCGACCATGGCATCTTTCCAAGCTTGATAGGTTAGGGCTTCTTTGACAATTGATGGTTTAGATTTAGTAAGCTTGATTATTAGTGTAGTATAACACGATTTGCTTCTAGTTTTCTTGCTGTCCTTGGAAATTTTATCTAGCTCAACATTGTTTTCTTCAATCATTTTTCTTGCCCATGATGACCTTTTCTTGATATTAGAGATGTCTCTATTTCTGAATCTGGCGATGGGACATATTCCTCTGATATGTTCTCCCTCTAATTTTCAATTTGTTGAATTTCACCTAAGTATGTGATTGGCTCATATTTTGTACTTTTTTATAGTTTTAAGGAATTTTTTTCCTCAAATATGACATCTCTTCTAACATCAACTGATCTCTGCCCAAATACATATACTCTATATCCTTTGGAGTTCTCACTATACCTAAAAAATATTCCTTTCTTCCCAAATGCTTCTGACTTGGTTATCTTTTCTTTAGATATGTGAATGTAAACATGGCAACCAAATATTCTAAGATGACTTAAGTCAAGTTTAATTCTTGTAAAAAATTCTTTAGGAGTTATGTTTTCTAGAATTGAGTGTGGGCATCTATTTTGAATATTTACAACAATATTATTAGCCTTTGTCCAAAAAGATAAGTGCAAATTTTGATCATGAAGCATGGTTTTTGTTGCTTCAACAATGGTTCTATTTTTTTCTTTCTACTACCCCATTCTGTTGTGGATTATAAGGTATAATATGATCCCTTTAAATCCCAACAGAGGTGCAAAAATCTTTGAAATTTTTAAAGGTATAGTCTCCTCCATTGCTTGACCTAAGAGTCTTTAATCTTTTTTATCTTTGATTTTCCACAATCTCTTTGAACTCTTTGAATTTTGATAAAACCTCATTTGATTCTTTGACCTTTAGGAAATAGATCCAAGGTTTTCCAAGAGAAATCACCAATAAATATTATGTAGTAAGAGAATCCTCCTAGAGACAATGTTGGCATAGGTCCACATAAATAAGAGTGAACTAGTTCTAGAACTGATTTAGATTTGTGTTCACTAGAAGGGAAAGGTTTTTTCTATATTCTTTCCTAAGGCACATCCTTTACAAGTGCCTATATGTTTTGAATTTAAGCTAGGTGTTCTAGTGGTGATTTTTTTGACATTTGGAAGTGAACTAAATCCAATATGTCTAAGCCTTCTATGCCATATTTCATTAGGATTTTTCACTTCAAAGCTTAGGGCTTGCTTCTAAATGTTACATAGTTTATATAGGGTTCCATCTCTAGTCACTATGGTGATTGCATTCTTGAGATTAGTATTGTTAGGCTAGTACAATACTTGGTCTTCACTAAAGATGACTTGAAACCCTTCATCTGTAAGCCCATAGATCGATAATAGATTCCTTTTTATGCTTGGTACGAAAATAACATCTTTCAATTTTAGTGTAACTCCAGTTCTTAGTTATATAGAACAAGTCCTAATTCTTTTTATTGGATAGGTGGAGTTATCTCCAATGGTGACTCCTTTAGTGATATAATTTCCAAAAGTCTCAAACTTATTATGTGGTAGGAAGCACCACTATCTATTATCCATACATTTTCATTTGATTTTGTCTCACTTGATAGGGCTGAGTGGAATAACACATTTTCATCCTTTTTTGTTTTGGCCAAAGAAGCTAGGATTTGTGTTCCCTTTCAGGACAATTTCTAAAGGTGTGTTTGAATTTCTCACACTTATAACATTGAACTTTTGAGAAATCATTTCTTTTGTAATTTTTATTACTTTTCCTTTTATCATTTTTCTTTCCTTTGAATTTCCACTTCTTCCCTTTGTTATTAGAGACTGAGAAAAGAGCTTGATTTGCTCCCTCTTGATTTGAAATGATTCCTCTAGATTCTTTTGATGTGCAATCATTTTTTAGTTGGTCAAAAGATGGAATTGAGGGTCCACTGACAACCTAGATGAATGCTTCCCAAGATATAGGTAATCCTCTAAGTGCTATTATGGATAGTTCTTGGTCTTCTAATTTGTTGTCAATAGAAGATAAATGATTCTTTATTTTAGAAATTCTTCCAAATTAGGATGAAATTGGCTCTCCTTTATTCATTTTTTTGTTCATCAGTTGATTTTTTAATGTAATCAATCTACTTGAGTTGTTTATCTGAAATGTATCCTTAATTGTTTGGAATACCTAGAATTCCTTTTTGAGATTTGAGATGGATGGAAGAATATGATCTTTTACTTAATCAACAATGATTTTCTTGGCTTTATTATTTCACCTTTTCCAAGTGGTCTTTTCTGCCTCATCTTTAGGCATTGAGATATCTGATTCAATGAATGATTATAGTTCTAATTCTTTGAGATTTTTTATAATTCAAATTTTCCATGAGATGAAATTTTCAGGTCCTTCACACCTATCGTCTACTCTAGCATTGTTTGTCATGATGTCACTTTTGTTTTAATAATTTAGTTTGGAAGTCTCTTTACCAACTTGGCTTTGATACCATGTAAAGTTTAAATATTAGTTGGTGGAGACAACCTAACTTAGATTTCCTCTTAGTATATTCTTTGTTTACGTTAGCATATCTTCCTTGTATAGGGATACATTTATAACTTATTTATTTAACATATTGATGTTGCTCTGATTTTTTATTGAGATCTGTATGCCACTGTTATTGATATGATCTACAGTTCTAAATGAATTATATTATATATGTGTATGAGACATGACTCCATAGGGGCATTGACCCTACGTAGTCATGCCTCTACACATTTATAATATGTTACATAAATAAACTGATTCATAACCACTCAGTGATAATAAAAGTGTTTAATGATCAACATAATCATGATGCCCAATCATGAAGAGTGATCAACATAGGAGATGCCCAATCAAGAGAAGGGTGTACGATTTACACTTTGTGTTATAAATGCAACAAAATTGTCTCATATGAAAGATGGATGATATTATATGATGCTCAGGAACTGGCATTGATATTTCAATAATGTAACATTATGATATATGTGTGTGTGTAAGTATTACAATTAGTTCTACAAAGTATGAACAATGCATATATATTGTATTTGCTTTTAATATCCTATGAGGTTAATATCCTCAACACCCCCTTAATAATAAGACTCACAATATGAACTTGGAGCTTGAAAACTAAATATTTGTAATTTGATAAGACCCTAGTATTGATACAAGATAGCATTATACTTTTTTCATTTCAAGTGTAGAAGTCAAGTACTTATTTAATCATCTCTCTCCTTGAGAGATCACAAGTCCTTCACTTCCTTTCTCTAGCATATAGGAGACTCGCAGTCCTCCAAATTGTTGACATTTATACACTTTTCAATGTGCCAATCATAATAAGAAGTCATGCAACACTTGAATCGGACTTGCAAACTTTGTTGGACCACTATCTCTTCTTACATGCAAACATTTAGGCTTATAAAACCTTTTTATCATAACTCTTAATTTTTCTCCACATGTATCCATTAATCTATTCATAATCAATTTTCATATGCAAGGCTTCATCCCAACCCATCATAGTACAATTGATACATTGTTATTTTGATACATTATGACTCGATATGTTGAGACATTGTCAAACAAACTGGAAATTATTATGTTATTTTATGTCGTGTGGTGTTTTACTTTGAGATTTTTAATTTTTTTATTTAATGTTTTATGAACATGCATACTGATGATGTAGTACAATAAGTGAATGCAAAATTAGGAATATGATTAACACTTTATTATGCAATTTATTTTAATGGTTAAATATATGAGCATAAATAAGACAAATAGTTAATTATATGAAATATTTATGTGATATATATATATATATATATATATATATATATATATATATATATATATATATATATATATATATATATATATATATATATATATATATATGCATGTGATTTTCTCGAGCTATTGATGTGTGAAATGAGTGTGCATGATTATTAGCTAAGAAATCTAATGGAGAATCGAAACTGGACCCTATGTACCATTTGTGAAAACCAGGGTTGAGTCTAATAAAAGATGTAGACCCCATTGTTTCGTATTTTATTTTTTATTGTAAATTGAATGTATGTATCATTATGTAATTGTAAAGTGTTTAATGTTTTGTAACAGTGATTGTATAGTGTCACTTGATACCCATAATCCACATATGCATATTAGCATGATAATTAGGGTTAGTCGAGCAACCTAATAATCTTAGTTGGACTAGGTTAGTGACCCAATACTAATTAGTTAGTAATCGAGATTAATTACCCTAATCAAGGTTTAGTGATAAATTTTCTTAAAGGCCAAAAATTATGAAAACTAAGTACCTAGGGGGTATAGGTATGGGTTGGGGGAATTTTCCACCCCTCTAGCCCCTTTAGTTGACTTTTATAACCACCCAAATATCCCATTTTTTCTCTAGTACAAAAATTGGAGTTTTGCCATGAGTTAGACAAGTTATACTCCACCTTGAAGTTTTCTTTAGTGATGAGTTAAGTTAGAAGACTCTAGAAGCCCTTAGTCAAGTGGGGGAGTTATTGCATTTTTTAGGTGGTTGAGTTAGGAGCCTATTTAGTGGGAGATTTGAGGGTGGAAGAGCCACATTTGGAGAGTAAAGCCAATATTGAAGGAAGAAGAAAGATAACTCTGATCAAATTTCAGTTTTCCATAACCATTTGTGAAGGTAGGAATCCTTCAAGTTTGTGTCCTCATGTTGTGTTTCATTTCTTAAGTAGGTTTTGCATATGTGTGTTCGTGTGTATGATGAATATGTTAGGGATGAAATTTTAATGGGTTTTCTTTAAATGTTTTCCTTTGTATTTTACATTTGGCTTTTGAGGGAAATTGTAAGGGTTGCGTTGACACTACTCACCCTTGGATAGGGAAGAAGTGGCCATGTATGGGAGGAGGGCTTTAGTTGGACTCTAACAATGCAGAGTCTCTCCTCATGACAAGGAAAGGGAGAGATTAGGGTGTTATGGGACCCTACTTGTTAGTGCAAACTATGTTTGTGTTTTGGGAAATTAAAAAGTGAAAGAAAGTAAGTTCTTATGATTATAGCCTCGAAAGGGCATCTATTTTGGTGTTGCGACTGACTTCTCCTGTCTAGAAAAATCCACCTTCTCCCTTGTTTGGTTCGATAATGAACCTATTGTGCAAACTTGGGATATAAGTAAATGGTTTGAATGTGTCCTTGTGTTAAATCTATTTGTCTCCTAGTTAGTTTCATTTTCTCCATGGTTATCTTGATGAAATTGTAGATTTCTTAGTGCCTACCTTGTTATGGAGCCAAGCAAAAAGTCAGAGTTGATGTTTCAATTCAAATGTGTCGAAAGATTTCTCCTTGAGATAATGATCCTATTGTAAAATGTTATTGTTAAACTTATTTTTGAAACGATTATGATCTCAAGTTGTCTTCCTTAGTTATTTCTCAAGGGAGTCCTTAAATAAGATGATTGAATAAAAATGAAGTATTTTCCATTCATATGATATTTCATGTGATTAAATTTATGTGCATATGTTTATCAGTAAATGGATGCAATGATCTTTTACCTTTCCTATGGCATTCTTATAGTTCAAATTGTATTTGTGTGATTAATGGTAATTAGCTAAAATGATGTTATATATAATGTTATGCAATTTGATTTCAAATTATGTTAAGAAAATTTTAATTACATGAATGGTACTTCGTCTTGTATTTTCATAATGGTTGAAACAAAAAATAGTCCTACGTGGATGAATAAACAAAACATTAAATTCTATGCTATAATTCAACTTAGAAAAAAAAAAAGCCTCCTTTGGTTAACTAAATAAATTTGAAAATCTTCACTTAGAAAAAAATGAGACTTGGAAAAAAATTACCTCCTTAGAGAAAATATGTTCTCCACCCTTTGTATGGGAAAATTTTTAATCCCCCTCATTGAACATAGAATATTCCTTTAGGATCCCTTTAAATATCCTTGTTTTAATTTTTTTGTTAATTTTATAAATTAAATACACAAAAAAAGAAATTATATATATTTATATATAAAGTAAATATCTACCCTATCCTAAGAAAAAAACTAACTAAACTTTTGACATAATTACCCATCCCTCTAAAGACTCATCTACCCTCCCCACTTGCATCATACCCTTTTACCTAGGCATGGAAAAGGAAAAAGTGCCATCATGACATGGTTGACGTAACCCTCCATTGCCTCTACATCTTGGTCGCTACATGCTTTATAGGAAATGATTGCATAAATTTTTAAAAATAAATCAAACCTTTTCTTCACCATCCACCAATCATGTCAAGGGAGGCATAGACTTGATGACATGTCCTTGAGCTTCCCTCACGTACCTTGGACAGGGCCTGCTTGGGAGTCACATTAGGCAGACCTTGGTCCACATGAGGAGTAATGGGAGCAACCCAAAGACTTTGGGAAAGGGAGTAAGGAAGGTGTGGGGTAGACAGGTATGGGGTAGATAGGTAAGGGGTAAGGGATAAGGTTAGATGTAGGCGGTAGTTAGTATTTTTTGAAAGTAGAGTTTTATAAATTTTGTTAGTAGGTGGAGTTAATGATTAGAATATGTTAGGTGTTAGGAATAGTTAGTAGGTGTTTAGGGATAATAAAGTTAGTATTGGATTTTGTTAGTTTTTAGGAGGATGTTATTTTTAAATTTATTTTTTAAAGAGTATTAATAATTTAGTAAGAATTAAATTATAAAGTTAGTATAAGTGAGATTTGATAATGTCATTTTGTTAGTATTAGATAATGTTAATAGTTAAGTGTTAGGATTTGTATGTTAGATGTTAAATTGGTATAGTTAGTTATTTTATTTTAATATTTTGATTTGTTAGATTTAGATTTATTTAATTTTTTATTAGAGTAATTTAATTATGTTGTTAATTAATATTTTGCTTGATTAATATTATATTGGTTAAGTTAATATTATTTTTAATTAGTTAGAATTTATGTTTACTAGTAGGTTTAGTGTATTGTTGATTTACGTTTGGAATATTGAAAAGTAAAAAAAAAAAAAATTGTTTTAAACTAATTCAATTTAATTAAAATATATATTATTTATCATGTAATATTTAATTAGTATTGGTAATGCTTAAGATACTATTGACAACATTAATCTTATTGATATTAATATTGTGAAATTTAATTGACTTTAAAAGGATGAGTTGGTTAGTAAAGATAGTTAGAGGCAGTGTTATTTCGAAGTCTAATATAAATTCAAACAAATGTTGAAATCGATTTAATAACAAATGTTCAAATATAATGAGTTAATCCTACACATTGGTTATAAATTGAAATGAAATGTCAAGGTATTGTTAGGGGAACCTATATTTGTCTTTCAACATACATATACTTTAACTTGTGAAACAAATATATCGATTTATATCAAAACCCTATGTGTCATGTAAGTTATAGTCAACCATATATCAAACTTAGTGGATTAATTAACTTAAAAATAAAAAATAAAAAATTCATGTGTTTTTGCCCCATGTTTTGGGCATGACATCATACAAACTTCCATAGGTTGTCCATTTGAGTCCATTTTTCAACATGAATTTTTGGCCTGAGTCTTCAACCCATAAATTATATGAGGATGAAGATCCCAAATTTCTCTACTCGTGTCCTTTGCTATGGCAATGTGAATATTGCACATTATTTTAGCTAATTTGCATGGATGTTTACCCCCTCACAACATCATTTCTATCCCTCTTAACATATCCAAGGTGTTCATTTTTTGGCTTCATAACAAATTGAATAGACTCTCTCATTCCTTAACCATTTTTTTATCCTTTTTCTTTCTTTCATCACCGATTTTTTAGTAAGCATCACAAACTACACCTATATCCACATCCTTATCTTCAACTTCACTATCTTTAGCTAAAGAAAAATTAGCTACATTACCAATATCAAATAAAAAAACATGCCACCTATATCACATGCAACATTATATATTGATTGCCCCAATCATATACTCTCATTTTATTTGTTTAACAACCTTAACTTTTCTTCTAATTCTTGGTTCTTCTTTTTCACATTCTGTAGTTCTTTTTCAAGAATGTGAATTTTATATAACTTATCATACATGTCTTTTCCCAATAGCCTTATCTTTTCTATTATTTTTACTTCTTTTTTTCATCAAATTTTCTTTCAAAATATGCGTTTGTGCAAGATCATGACGATTATAGCTTGGTAAAACTTTTCAATCCCATAGAATGTGACACATGCTTCAAATTTAAAAAATGAGGGCAAACCCCAAGGCAACATATTTAAAATAAATTGTAACAGATAGTAGATAATATTTGATATTCATAGATATCAAATATTCGATATTCCATCCATATTGGAGATTAAATTCCTTATACATTTCAGTGTCTTATACCTTACAATATTTTTTCTATAAATATATAATATAGATATAATTTATTATAATCTCTTATACTATTATATATAATGTATAATAGAATTTTTTAGAATAATTATGTGTGTGTGCGTGCGCGCGCACACGTGTGCATGTGTGTGCGCGTGCGTGTGCACATGCGCACGCGCTTGTGTGTGTATGTATATATATGTACTATAGATATATGTATATGTATATGTATATGTATATGTATATATGTATATTTTTATATATGTATTTGTGTGTGTTTATATATCTATGTGTGTGTGAGAGAGTGTACATGTGCATATACACATATGTTTAACTAGCACTAGAGGATCAAACTACTTCTAGTTTGGTCAATTTAACTAAGTCAAATATTAACAAAAATTGAATTTACCTTTAGAACGGGTAATCTATCCATAATTTTATGCGAGCACTTTAATTGTTCCAGACGTATCTGATCTGCAGAATCAATCATAAATCATTCGAGGATAAATTAGAGCATTTAATCCAATTAATGATTATGTTCTTTACTATGATTATAAAAAATGTTCTTTATCTTTAATATCACTAATATTATTGATGATCTTCGAAAAAAGCTATATTGTTAACTCTTAAAAGCTTATGTTTCTGCACAGAAATGGATTATCTACTCTATTTATTGAAACACTACGCTATAAATTTTTTAAACATACTACAATTGGACAATAAAGTTACGTATTAGTAGACCAAGTAATTAGTGAAATCGAGGAAAGGAGGTTTAATCATATTAGTTTTAGGGATAAATAGAAATACAAGTTACTTATATGAATTACAAACCAGTCTTCATATCGAATGATCAATAGCTTATGGATAGAAAAATCAAAATTATGGAGATGTACTATAAGATTCAGTAGTGATGTCGTCATAAGGGTCATCTGGTTTCAGTAGTGATATTATCCACATTTTTTTATATACCTATCTAAGGCCATCCTTAAACATCACACACTAAAAATAAATTTAAGCTTGGAAAAAATAAGTCAACCTTGACTATTTAACACTTTTAGTGTTAGAATGAAGCTTAGTGTGTGATGTTTAAAACATTCACCTACCCGGTCCTCTGTAATGAAGTGATCTATCGATTCTATAGATGGAGGGAAAAAAAGAAAGAAAAATATGTAACAAAAAATCCATTCTTACAGTCAGAAGCCATTTCTTGAATCTTTGAGGGTTCAATGAGGTTATAATAGGAAATAATAGAATAATCCTCCCACACTTCATGTTTAAATGATAATTGCAAGGCCTTGGAATTTTAAAAGCCTCCTACATAATGTGGTTATACAATACTTATCCAATTCCACTACATTAATCATAGCTAAAAATATTGAAGTGATATAAGTAGAAACTCAATATGTGTGTTTAATAAGGACAATTTTTCTCGAGAATGCGATAAATCACTCTAATCACCAAGAAATGGGAAGATGGTAGAATATTCTTAAGATGACGACCTATAATGGGACCATCAAATGCAAGATGGAGACAATGTTCATGAAGCTTGATAATGGTTTCCATTATGGACCTTAATTAATGAAGAAGTCAATCTCTAGAGGCCATGTCATAGAGGAAGAATAGGGTTTCTCATGGAGTCAATATGAGTACATTGGGTAGAGTCTTAAGTAGCTATATCATAGAAGATGAAAGGATTTTGAAATAAGATGAATAAAAGAACCTAGTTGAGAAAAGGTTAAACTAATGTTGAAGAATAAAAGCCTAGAGCTTGAAAAGCTAATTTGAAAAAATAGGAAAAACATAAATAATTTATTACAAATATACAAGATAAGGGGGGAAGGGATAAAGCTCTAAATATTAATGACAAAGCTATTGAATTAGCCTAAGCACTTCCTTCAATAATCTTGAAAGAATTCAAGATATTTTCTCAATTATGACACAATATTCGAGGAGTAATATTTTGTTTGTAGCAATATAGCTTAATCTGAAATTCCTTTTAATGATGAATTCATTTTGAAATAATCATAATAAAATGGGATATTATTATACTAACCTAAAATCTATGTGGTTTATATATTTTTTGTCAAAGAAATACAAATTTAAATTACTATAGATAGTCTTTATCCCAACGCCTAAACTCAGTGGAGGTCCTTTTGAGATTGAAGTTGAAACATCTAAGTAAATACAATCAACAATATTTTATTCTAAACATAACGAAAACTCGATTCTTATTCTTAGCATAATAATGAATCCACTTTTCAAAAATAAAGAAATCATGAGTGAACAACACAAAGGAGAGAAACCATAAATAAGAGAATTGATACCTTCCCCCAGTTATAATGGTCTTAGGATATAATAATGAAAGGGGAGAGCATCCCATCTAAAGTGAGAGCATTGAACTAGACTGAAGCTCAATGAATCATTCTCTCAATTATCAAAGAGACAGAGAAGATTTAATTGAAAAGGAGAGAACTCAACAAATCTTGGGATATAGAATACTATTGAGCTGTCATTTTGCATGATGCTTAATAGAAGGAATCCTTTCAAACTCCTCTCTTGAAAAGCTAATCTGGGATCAACTCCAAGGTTTCAGGCAATCTTGCAACCTACTGGAATCCGCTCGGTACAAGATAAGTGTGATTGTTCACAAGGAGGCCTTTGCTAGTTTGACCAATTTCGGTTACGATGTTGAATCTACTTGCTATCTCAAAAGAGTAACCACACAAAAAGAAATATATATATATATATTTTTTCTATTTATAATGAATACAATTTTAACTATGGAACTATATGAATGCCTAAATTAACCAAGTGTTTGTAAAAGAAAATAACGAAGGTAAGGTAGCAAGAATTTTAAGCAAATGACTTGAAAAATAAATCCCTAATAGAAATAGGCAATGGAAACAACACATCTGTAAGTTAAGACTTTGAAAAGATTGGTAGGTAACCAATGAAAATAGGAGCAGTTCTTCCTTAATTCCACTTATGCAATTATCGATGGGAATTTAGTAACTGTAAGATGTTTCACTTATCATCAAATCGCAAGGCCACAAAAAGTGCACTCATGTGAGACAAAAAGCTATGCAGGAACAATAGGTGATCTCTTCTCTAACTAAGTACTTCAACAATATTTGCAAACATGCGAACACCGAATTAAAAGATCGCTCAATCAAAATAACCCAACAAAACCATTGGCTTCATTACACTCCATGAACATACATTCACAAAATATAACACACTTTGGCAAGAGTAACTGCACTCAAATTGAGAGCACCAATAGCATATATTATTGTATCAAAATAACGGCCTAGAATACATATTTAATTCCTCAATTTATATGCAATCATCTGCTCAATTTGTGTTGAGAGTGAGAGGTTCCTTTAAGAAAGTATATGCTTAAAACTAATAAAACAAATCTAAATATATACAAACTAACTCTCTAGGAGGTGCTAAGTAGGACTCCACCCTTGTTTATATCATTTAATGGGTGCATAAGCCTTTACATGTCTTAAAACAAAGAAAGCATGAGACAATAAGAAGGAAGCCAATAGATGATGTAGGAGTCTTTGGAGATGCCAAAAATAGAAGCTCAACCTTCTCTAGATGTTTGTAGGAGTTGAATTGTTGTCATAATGCATTTCCACTTCATGGAAAGCTCTAAATTTTGAATTGGCAGTTAACTTTCGGTGTACCTCTGACTTCTTCAAAAACTTCTGGCACACCTTTGGAGAAGTGCACCTTGGGAGTGTCAAACCTTAGGAAACATTGCACCTTATGCATTTGCACACCTTGTGCACCTTTGGAGAGGCGCACCTTAGTGACAGGGCTAAAAAAACAAAAAAAATTCAAGTGTCAAAACTGAAATTCTAGCTTCTGGGTTTTGTTCCCCTTTATACTACAACTATGTCTGGATGTTTTCTCTTGAATTTATCTATTGTCTCCATCACTTAGGGTTGCATCTAGAAAATTCAAAGAATAATATTTATCTTTTACTATTTGTTGATAGTTACCCACTTCTATACGAGTCTCCACAAAGTCTTCAAGCTTTACATCCAATTCTAGCAATGTCTCCTCCATATTAAATGCTTGTCTAATGTCTTCATCAGTCAAAGATTCATCAAAGATCTTTCAAAACTATTTGATGACTATTTCCACTGACAAGAGTTTATCTCTTGACTCATCTTCAAAAATGTCAAGGCACACATCACTATAATACTTCTCTACTTCCAAAATTTGCTCTTGGGTTTGATCCTTGAGCTTATGAATATCTATGTGTAATCTCTCCATTACTTTATTACTAGTTGCAATCTTCTCAATCCAGTCATCTATCTTATCTAACTTATCCCCCATATGTACATCCATTAGCATATGATACCTTTGACCTTTTATTGACTACAATGCTTGAAGTTCTTTTCCCTAGGTATGTACCTCATCCATCAATTCAAAATCCTAGTTCAAAATAGCAACCCATTTCTCTGCATTATTTTGCATATGGTGCAATAACTTAAGGTTCCCCTGTATTATCTAGACACACTTTTCCTCAAAACTTTCTCACCATAACTAACAAGCCTTGAAAAATGGATCCACCTGTATAACTGCCCTCTCTTTATCTTTCTTCTCTAAAGCTGCTTCAAGGGTGGACTCTGAATTATCTGGGTCAATACGACCGACAAACTTATGGAGAAATCCCCTCATGATTTCATTCTACTTTCTCAACTTGACCAATTTAGCCTCATCATTGTCTAAGTGCTTAAACACTTCTTTGATTCTAGTAGTAACCAAAACTTTGATAGTGTCCACTGTTGGCTTTGCTAGCAAGACCTCCTTAATCTGATAGTCTTTTGGGGTTAGATCTTCAATATCTTCATGTAATGGAGGGATGGGAATATGAGCCAACAAGTCTTGATTTTGGTTCTTCATAATGAAGGCGAATTTTTGTGCATCATCCATAGGTGGGTTAGGTTTCTTGAGGGCTTCAACCAATTATTTTGTTGCCTTGTCCTTAGTTAAATGCAGTTGCCTCTTCTTTCTAATCATCACCTCCCTTTTCAACCAGCTTGAAGAAGTTCCCATCAGACACATATACTAAGCTAAAGAGGTGGTCTGTATAGCTAGGCCCTTTCCCTTATTGCCCCTCTCCAAAGTCTTCTCTTTCCGTGAGAGATCTACATCAAGCATCATTGTATTAGTTGAGTACACAATCCTTGCCTCTGTATCTTGGGAAGTTTGTTGAGGTTCTTCATATATCTACCCCTCTTCTAATACTTCATCAGCAGGTCTTTGTTGTGGCTCTTCTTCTTGCACTAGTTGCACCTATTCTTCATTGACTAGAGGGAGAGGAGTGCCTGAACCTTTATCCAAGAAAGATAAATCTTGACTTGGTGATGGTGGCGCACCTTGAAGTCCTTATGGTTAAGGTGGTGATTGACTCCACTCCCCTCCAAAGGCTGATTTTTTGGTGTATTCCTTATCTTATCGCCAACAAGTTCAGTGCCCATAGGCATGAAATCAAAATCTAACATATTAAATTCATTGTTTCCTTGATTCTCTTGCTCTTCAATCTATTGTTGTAGTTCATCCTTTGAAGTATTAACCTGAATAGGTTGTGTAGGAATGGATGGTGATGTTACAATGGAGCTCCTTCTTCGCTCTTCTTTCATGGCCCTAGCAAGATGAGTCCTTTGACTCAAGGGAAGGTCATCCTCTTCATCTTCTTCATCTTCTTTGGGGATGGTTTCTGGAACTGAGGGAATAGGATTGACCCTTCTTATCACCTTTTGTCTCCTAGTTCTTCTTATTAGAGTCTTTTTCTTCTTAGCTTTCTTAGCTACTAATGGGGAAGCCTCTTGACTAGGCAAAGAAACTTCTTGTGCTTCTTCTTGGTCAATTAGAGACACTTGTGCTCTTTCTTCCAATCATTGCCCTTGTTCCAATGGTGGTCCTTGCAGATTATCCTGGACTTGAGTAGCTTCTACATTTCCCAACTCTTAATTCTCAGGGGTTTGAGTTGCCTCTTGAGCTTGAGTCTCTTTAGCTTTGGGCTCAACTTGTTAAGGAGAATCCCTCTTTCTCTTATTCTTTCTCTTGTCCACTTTGAAGTACCCAACTTCCCTATCATGTTGATATACTATCTTTGGCCCAATTGGAGATTGGGCTGTGAACGTTGGTATTGTAACCTTCACTCCTCTACCTTTCACTAGGTGGATTGTGGCTTGGAAAACTACTCCTTGCAGAATTAGGTCCAGCTTGAAGGGCTTCTTGATCCAATCTTTGGTTAATTGAATAATATGTCTCACCCTATCCTTTATATTTGTGTTCTCCTCCTTGTCAATCTTTGCATTCATGATCAATCAATCAAATATCTTATCTTGATTATAGAAGGGATCCAAGACCTCTTATGTGTCTTGTTGAACCAATTTCAATGGGACCTTAACCTTCAAGACCTTTCCTACTAGATAAGGAGTCATCCTACAATAATCCCTAATTTGGATATCATAGTTGTCTACCGCATTCATCTAGTGATGTTGTATAGCATCCTCAAGCTCAAATTACTTTCCTGCCAAATATTGGACTCTGCCAATATTGTCAAAACATGAACAGGGGGAGTTATAATCCTCTAAGGGATATTGATCTCATTCTGAATCAAAAGTCATTATGTCTTAATTTTTCTTAAATCCAAAAGGACCTATAGTAATGGGCCATACCCAGGTCTTCTTATGTTGTTTTCTCACTCTTTCATATGCAAATGTGAGTTGCCTTGCTATCTCTCGCAAAATGAGTCTATCAAATAGATACCTAGGGAGCTTCTTGGGATTTACCATTGTGCCCACTACCCCTAGCTAGGTAAATGTCTTATATTGGATGTAATAGGAACCTATTTCTAAAATTCTTGATGCTAACTCTATTGACATCCTTTTTGCATAATCACCTTCAATGAATCTAATTATTGCAAAAGTGAATGCGTCATTCACAATCTGATACTCTTTACTTTGATCTAACAATTTTTTCTTTACCATCTGGGGGTATACCAGATATGGCCAAGCATTAGCATCTTGCATGCTTCCCCTCTTAAACAACCCTGGGTAATCAATAAACCTTGCTACCAATAGATATACCAAGTATGAGGTCATATAGAATCTTGGATCAATTTTGACGACCACCATCTATTTATCCAAATTCTCACTAAGCATTGTAGCCCAGTTAATTGGCATCTTTGTTGTTTTGCTAGTTTCGATGAAGTGTACCATCCATGTGTTTAAGTGTCCTACTACTGGTAATCCCATCATTCTGCTTAGGAGCACTATAGAATATCCCATATCATCCTTCATGTAACCTCTTTTCATGTCTACTTTTCCTACTCTTTTCCCCATGGTGTTCTATCAATGAGATATGAGGATTGAATGATTTTAGTTTCTTTTTATTCATTGTCCCTATACCACCTTTCTGCTTGATGGTATGTCATTCTTATATATTGGTCTGCCCTCGGCAGATGGAATACTTTCTCAAAGTTCTTAGGTCTTAGATCAAGAATGATCTCTCCTGTTAGAATTTTCACCACCCTCTCTTCTGAAACATAGTTCTCGGCCAAAGCCATGATCAACTCAAAAAATTGTACTAAAATAGGGTATGAAGCTAGGCTTACTAATCCCAATCTTATGATTGCAAAAACTATAGGGGACCTCTCTTTAGTTTTTTTTTTAGAGAATTGGGAATGCATTCCAGTTAATATGACGCATTTCTATATCTCAGATCTGGAAACATGATTTGGATGGTAGACCTTGAAACTTGAAAACCATTGGCTTAGGAAAAATCTTTTCTATGGGAGAGAAAAAAGAAGAAGTCATTATATCTACAGAAAATAGAAGCACGTGAGTCTAGAAGGTGGAAAAAATCAATCATAAACAAACCCTAACTAGTGAAAATTTTGACCTAGAACCCTAAAACCCATTTAGAACACCCTAAAACCCTATCTTTAACATTTTTGCACAATTTATTGGTGCACCTTGAAGGTGTGCTAGGTGCGCCCATAACACTTAACAAACTTTTCTTTTAAATGAAGTGTGTGAATAATAGGGTGCACACATTACATACCTTGTAGGGTGCACAATGTGTGCACCCTAATATTGCAGAATTTGATTTGTACAAAATGGTGCACAAGTACGCACCTTGGAAAGGTGTGTGCTTGTGAACCATTCTCTTTTCTTCAGAGTTTTATGTCTTGAAAGGTGCGCATATATGCACCTTTCAACCTTAGGTGAATGTTTTTATTTGTTAAGTTTTTTCTTTTTGGTGAATAAAGGTGTGCATCTTTATTATTTTTAACTTTGTGTGTTTTGTGCAAGGTATTAAAGGTAGAAGCACACCTCAAAGGGTGTAAAGGCATGTCTATGGAGATCTAGAGGAGAAAAAATGAATGCACAAAGGAGAGGGGTCTTGGGCTTTTATAGGCCTGGAAGGGAGAACACCTCTTGGGGTGTGCACCTATGCATGTGCGTAGGTGTGCACTTCCAAGAGGAAATGCTTTGCACTAGTGCGGTTAGTGCACTAGCGCACCTCAAAGGGTGTGCTAGGTGCACTAATGCATCCCTTGTACTTAAAAAATAAAATTTTCACCCAAATTCCTCTCATTCCATGATCTAGGTTCCTTAGGTAGAGGGTAAGGCTTTTCTCTGACACTGCATAAAGCCCTAAAAAAGACTTATACCTCAGACTAGGGGTTTGGAAAAGCAAAAAATTACTAGGGGGTCCCCATTTCTTGGGAGAAATGGGGCATGCATTGTGAAACCACAATAAATACTTCTACAATTTAGTTGAAACATAAGAAACTTAGTAGAATATATCCTAAAAGCAAGATGACATAAAGAGAAGAAAGGAAAAATCCTTAAGCTAAGATAAAGGGATAAAGGAAAGCCCCATAAGCACCATATATATCTATAATAGAGAAAAAAGAAAGAAAATATCCTTAAGCTAAAGATAAAGGGATAAAGGAAAATCCCATAAGCACCATATCTATCTGTAATATCATGTCCTGATAGTTTGAAATCTAAAGGATTTCTAATTATCTAGGCCACACAATTGTAGATAAGGGAGGATATCTAATAACATAGAAAAAAAGACATAACTAAGCAAAGAAAGATCATTGGAGTGACAATAACATTATCTAGAGGAGGATAACGTACTATAGGGGAGAAAGAATATCTTAGGGGTATTATTATGTTTTAGAGCCCTATTGGACTCTGATATATATATATATATATATATATATATATATATATATATATATATATATATGTATGTATGTATGTATGTATGTATGTATGTATGTATGTATGTATGTATGTATGTATGTATGTATGTATGTATGTATGTATGTATGTATGTATGTATGTATGTATGTATGTATGTATGTATGTATGTATGTATGTATGTATGTATGTATGTTGTTGGAATACTTTAGAACAACTGAGAGGTGGGGTGGGGAGCGGGTGAATCAGTTATTCAAGGTCCAGATGTATAAATAAAACTTTTCACAACTCTAGTGAACCCATAAAACATTCATACTCATGCATGCATCCATAAGATTATGCAATCACTAAAACTTGTAGGTTACTATCAAATCAACTTGTAGAAATGTAAAGCATGAAACATAATAGATTCATCAACACACTTGACACAATGATTTACGTGAAAACCCAATTTGAAAAAAACCACCAGTAACATGCTACTCCTTTTCACTCTTTTGAAATGATGCCTTGTGAAAGGCCAAGCCTGTTAAAGGTTACAATACACACTATTAAATGTGACCTAGTTAAGAGATTTCAATCACCTTGTTAGAAGTGAGCCTTGTTAGAGGACTTTAGGCCATTCATTTGGATTGTCACCTAGTTAAAGGATTTACAAATGATTGTTAAGTCAACCTTAATCCAAAGGATTTACCCTAGACTAATACAATTGTTAGAGAGTAACAATAAATAGAGCTTTGATCTGATACAATTTACAACTTCTCTTGCAGATTATATATAGATCTCTATTCAATCCTCAATTTTTCTTTTCATTCATACTTTGTAGCTTTGATAGCTTGTTCACCCTTCAAGCATTCCTCCCCTTAAACTGTCTTTCTTAACATGTCATTGTAGACTCTTCTCATAGGTCACTTGATGAAGCAAGACCCTTAACTCCTTCTCTTCCTTAGGTTCTCACTCATTACTCTTTTGCTTCATGACCATGCATTCTTATAAATAGGAAATTAGGATAATTTCCTACTCATTTTCCATCATCAAAATTAGGGTTCGGATGGATTTGGTAGGATACAATGTATCTACCCCATATCTCATATCTCTTCTAGAAACTTCTCCTAGAATCCATTTGAATTTCCCTAAAAATGGTTTACCTCAAATTCCATGCCACTAACTCATCAACCTTATCTTCCTCCTAGTTCACAAAATTCAAGAAAACAAACTTGTTGGCTTAGATTCAGTGAATCTTCAATCTTTAGAATAATGCAGCAGCTCAACATTATCATACTTTTGATGCTCGGCACATATTGCGTTGCTCAACATCTATTATAAAATCACTTAGCATCAACTAAAGTTTAAAGATGCTCGACATCAAATAAACTTTACTCGGCATCAATTGTCTTACTTGGCATCCACTAGAATTTTCTTTCACTCAGCTCTAACTAACTTTCTACTTGGCTTGCATTGACTTTTCTCAACACCTACTGTCCACTTGGTCAAGCTTGGCAGACAAACTTTGTGTAACTTGTTCTTTGTTGGTGAACAATTTTTTCTTTTTACAAAAATGATTACAAAAAGTGACTCAAGAATGCCCAATACGAAGACACAATAATCTACCAACAATTGGGTCACTTGGCCATTGTATTGAGCAAGTGCCGTCTGAATTTTATAGGGTATAGCTCCCCGATTAAATATGAAAGGAATTAGATTTACAATGCTTTTAACCTAAAAGAAAAGGCAACCCTCACTATTCTTGGATATTAGGCAAATAACTGAATAAATACAAAAGTGAGAATACAATATTAATACTGCATGTAAAGGAAAGGAAAAATCAAATCCTATAATAATATAGGAATGAGCAAAGATCACATAAAGATTTTGGATAACTAACAAACCCACATGAAGTATGAATTCAATAGCAGTAGTTAAACCCATAATCTGGTCTAGATTCAAATATGGATCACATACATGATTCATAAAACACAATCTTTGAGCACAATATGAAGTCTTTCATTCATTTAAAAGTAATTTCAAAAAAACAAAACTACTGAAAAGCTCTTAAAATCTACAAATGCCTCCTCACTAAAAGATCACAATCTAATATAAATCAAAGAACTACTCCCTCCTAAAATAGTCTACGTTTCCCACAAAATGCAGCACAAAGTCTGCTCAAAAGTGAAAACTGCCTAACTCACCACTCCTAAACAAGAAGAAGAATACTCTTAGCCTCCTTCCAAAAAGAAGAACCTACTCTTCAACTTTGAGTTGCATAGTTATGCTCCTCTTTCGGTAAGTTATTTTGAGTTATTAAAACTGACCCTTGTTTGCTTCCTTACCACCTTTGTTTTTAAAAGCTTCTTCCTTTTTATCTTTGTCATTTCATAAACACTATGTTTATAATGATGATAAATGAAACATTTATCAAATCAAGAGCCTATATAATCTGGACAAGTGTCACATAATTTTAATTTTTTTTATTCTTCTGGTGCAAATATTAATAGAAGCCATTTTCTATCATTATCTTTCCATTTCTTCTCTCAATATCATTAATAGATGTATCTGTATGGTTGATGTTCTATCTTATTGTATTTTTTTTATTCTCAGGTTTATACTGTCATGTCTTTGACCTATCCCAACTATCCTTTTAAATAGCACTTTGATCCTTTCCATAATCTTGAGCTCTCTACATCTCCATACTGCAAATTCTATTAGCTATTAGATGCTCACTGACATTAATAGTGGAGGGAGCTTCTTATTCACATAATGTTGTATCTTGGGAACTCTGTTAATTTATATCCATTCACTTTTACACACCATCTCAATTGTAAGTATTAATAATTGGAGTATTGTGCTTGGGTTCTTTCTCACAAGAAATGTTGAATTAAACTTTATCTAAATTCGTCCTTACTACAGCTGCTTGGCGAATGATAATGAAACAATGTGCTTTCATCAAGTGAGGGAATTGTTGACATTCACCAAGTAGCTTCATGTTCAACCTGGGTGTAGATACATTATGTTCAATAGCTTTCAAACATTCATGAACACTCCTCCATATCAAATTTTCATGATGACGTATATATATGTGAATGGGCAATCAAATATCATGTGAAGATGCCTTACTGCCAAGTTTAAACATGTTTTTCTTGACTTGGCACTATATGTGATCTTCACACTCTAGTCATATGCCGTGGGATCCCAAAATTCTTTAGGATTATGTTGTTCAACTTACCAAAATTTTATTGATCCATACATCATTTACCTTTACTATAGGCCTTCTTCATTCTTTTCACCTTCTGGTTGACATGAAATGAGGTTTAGGCTCCTTCACGTTGGTGCTGAGTGGGGATGTGGATCTCATCTTTGAATGATACTAGTCCTTGGTTTTCCTTCCTGATCAAGGAAGACCACTACTGACTATTAATCCTTATTTTGTATTGATAGGAGACTCGATTCATCCTTGTACATGAGCATAAAATCAAAAAAACTAATTATTATATCACAAAGTGTCCTCCTCCACCATCTTCATGAGACCACACTCCATGGCTCGAGTTTTCACTAGTTTTGGCAATGTCGAAACATTGCAAACTAGGTTACTGGCATATATGATGATGCCTGGGTTACATTTTTAGAGATAGTACTTCTCAACCCTCCATTGTGTCTCTTACAATCTTGAGCTCCCAACAATGATGGATTTGGAACTAGCTCCTCTCTCTCTGCCACTAGGACATGCATGGAATACACCTTGTATCTCGAATATGATGGCTTGAGCACTCTGTTGTGTGTATTCATGAACTCTTCTCCTTCTTTGAACCCTCTCAAACCATGTTGCATTAACTTATAATGGTTCAATTGTGTTTGAAACACAACACCAACTCCCATCTCATCAATACATGCCATGGTATGTCAAGCTAGATATGTGTAAGCACCCAAAATTTACATCTAGTCCATTAATCCATTGACATATAGACAACATAATGATGTGGGAATCCTTCCAAGTTCTTGAACTTTTAATTCAAGAGCCTCCAAAGTCTTTTATTAGCCTTAGTTCAATTAATTATCCTCATGTGTCCAAGCATAATCATGAATCACTACTATGGATGCATTCACATTTAGTCAAACAGTTCACAGACTTCTCTATTATGTGCTAGTCATAGAGAATTAGTAGCTCTATTTTGGAGATTACATATAAGAGCCACATTTTGGCATGGGAAGAGTACCCATTAACCATGTATTACCTACACACGACTTGATGGGTTGTCTATTTTATATAGATGTCTAATACCCTAGAAGCTGGTATCAAGCATTGTGAATCTTTCTCAAATCTTGAATGATCACCAGGTTGTCTTTTGATTATATCACTGAAGGTGACAACTCAACCTTGTTGTACACCAATTCAATGAGCTATACAATCTAAATCTATTATCTGGCTTGAAGCCTTGAACCTAAACTTGGATGATACTTCTATTTTGGATATCTAAACTTTTGAGGTTGGGTTGATCACTTACACTTCAAAATCTGCATTTGGGGTTGTGAGTTTGAATTCACATTCCCAATTTGACAATGGCGTGCATCTAAAAATGAAATTGGAACTCGAGTTCTACAAACTCAACTTTGAACCATCAAATCACTAAACCTTGTTCAATAGGTACAAAGTGGTTCAAGAATGCCTTGTACCATCTGAACTTTTCTTCTTGATCTCAAGTTTTGGCACATGTGTGACTTGTCTCGTTGTCATAACAATTAGTCTAAATATTGCCTTCCTAAAACAAAATTTCACAAAGAACTCCTCAAAATTTGTTAAAGAAGAATCATTAAGAAAGCTAAATTTTTAGGTTAAAACACCAACTAAAATTCTTCTAAACTTTCTTAGTGTAGCCAACATTTGTAACCTTAAGTAGATTATCAATACATCATGTCATCACTTTCTTAACTAATCCTTGTACTTCATTACATAATCATAACTCAACCTTTCCTCTAGGTGCTATTGTTACCTGTTATTGATCAAATTCTCTTCATCAATCAACTAAGTGATAGTACTTGAATCTTATAAGAAGTTGTCTTACCGACAAATAGCAGGTTTGACATTAGTGACAAAACAATAATTGAAACACATAGTCTTCTTCAACAATCTCCCTCTTTCAACAATCTCTCTCAACAATGATCTTTTCAGTCAGATCTCAAGAATCACCCTCTTTGTCATTGATGGCAAACCAAACTGATCAACCAAGTCAATCAATATGATGAACATCTTGTTCAACCAAACTGACTAGGTTAAAAAAGTAGGACAATACCAAAAAGAAAAATTTGTATCAAAATTTCTCCCTCTATTAGCAACTTCTGTCTTCTGATTAAGTTACAAAACTCCTTCTTATGACTCCCTCTGAGTTCCTTCTTGTATATTTTTCATCATTCATGTGATTTCTTCTAATATTGTTGATTAGTAACACTTTTCATCTCCTTGACAACAATCTCTTGATACTTCCCTCTTGATATCGTTGATCAGGAATATCTCCTTAGCATTTATATTGGTTTGATCAATAGAATATCTCCCCCTTTGATTATACATTTTGGCTTTGATCTATCTCACTTTTGATCAATAAATCTCTCCATCTTTTTTGGCTCTTGATCAATACCTCCCTATCTATTTTAACTCTTGATCAATATCTCCCTAGATATTCTAACTCTTGATTAGTAGAATATCTCCTTCTTTGACAACAATGCCAAAGACATATCATCTTTTCATCTTAAACATGAAGATATAGACTTTTTCAATTTCTTTATTTTCTCCCTCTATCACCTTGCTTGTGACTGATTTGGAGTTGTAGCTCTTTGATTACTTTAGATAACTCCTAAAGTAAGATCCTTTGCATCAATGTGTAACATATGAATATTAGCTTGTTTGATGCAGGGCACTCCTCTTGTTACTTAGATAGCCTTTGATAGGGGTATCACCCCACCTCTTAGATACTAATGAGCATCCTTAGGTAATGGTTTTGTGAATATATCAGCAATTTTCTCCTTTGTGTTAACATATTCCATCTTCACCTCTTTATCTTGAACTAACTCTCTTAAGTAATGATACTTGATTGCAATGTACTTTATCTTTGTGTGCATAACTAAGTTCTTTGATATATTGATAGCACCTATATTATCACAATAAAGTATCACAGGTTCTGTGATTTCTTCCTTCATTCCTTTGACTAGTTGTTTGATCCATACAATGTTTGTGCAATTTACAGTAGCAACAACATATTGAACTTCAACAGTAGATTGTGAAGTACAACTTTGTTTCTTGCTATTCCATGTAACTAGTCTCTTGCCTAAGAAAAATGCTCCTCCACTGGTGCACTTTCTGTCATCAATGTTTCTAGCCCAATCAGCATTAGCATAGGCTCTCAATTCAAACATTTCATTCTTCTTGTAGTATAGACCAAATTCTTCTATTCCTTTCAGATTTCTCATTATTCTCTTCACAATCATTAAATGATCTCCCTGGGATTAGTAGAGAATCTAACAACTATCCCTACAGATAATGCAATATCAAGTATGCTATGTACTACATATTGCAATTTGCCAATCATGGACCTATACATGGTTTGGTTCACCTCAGTAAAATCATCATTCTTTGACAACTTGTGTCTTGTCACCATAGGTGTACTTACTGGTTTGGAATCCTCTAATCCAAAAAAATTCAATATTTTCTTGGCATACTTTGACTGAGTGATGTATATACCATATTTCATTTGATATACTTGCGAATCCACAAAAAAATTGATCTCTCCAAACATAGACATTTCAAATTCTTGCTTCATCTGATTTGCAAAATCCTTACATAAAGCATCTTGACCTCCAAATATGATATCATCAAAAAATATTTCATATAACAAAATACCTTTTCATTTCTCTGTCTTTATATACAGATTGTTGTTATCATCAATCCTTTCAAATTCTATCTTCACAAGATAATTATGAAGTCTCTCATACCTTGCTCTTGGTGCTTGTTTCAAACCATATAGATCTTTGTGCAATCTACATACCATGTTCTTATTGTTATCATCAACAAAACTTTTTGATTGTTTTATGTAAACTTCTTCCTCTAATATGCCATTAGAAATGCATATTTAACATCCATTTGATAAAATTTGAAACCTTTGTATGCATCATAAGCAAGAAGAGTTCTCACTCCTAATCTAGAAACAGGGAAAATGTCTCCCCATAGTCAATTCCTTCTTCTTGTGCATATCCCTTGTAAACTAATCTTTCTTCATTTCTTGTGACTTCACCATTCTCATCTAGCTTGTTTCTAAATACCCACTTGGTGCTAATCACATTCTTGTCTTTTGGTCTAGGAACTAGACTCCATGTTTTGTTCTTCTCTATTTGTTCAATCTCCTCTTCCATGGCTTTGTACTAGTCAACATATTCTATTGTATCTTTTACTATTTTGGGTTCCTTCAAGCTTAACAAACATGTTTCACTTCTCAATATGTTTCTTGTTATTGTTCTTGCATCTTTATCTCCAATGATTTGAGAAGTAGGATGATGTCTTTTTACATACTTAGAAAATCTTGGTTCAGTTCTTGTTTCTTCATTTTGTCTTTCAATTTTAGAATCATTGTGAGTATCTCTATAAGGTATCTCAACATGTGTACTAATCTCAGAATCAGAATGTGCATCCACTTCATTCTATAACTCAACATCTGAATGCATCTCAGTTCCTAAATGCAACTCGGCATTAATAGGATGTGACTCGGTAGTCATTATAACTTAATGTTGATTTGTAACTTGATTTGCAACATCTTCTTTAGTAGGCACACCATCATAAAAGTATACAAATGATTTGTATTCTTCTAGCCTTTTAATAGGTTCAGCCTCATGTACTTCTTTATATTCATCAAAATTCACATTTGCACTTTCCACAATTCGGTTAGTGTTAGTATTCAAACACTTATAGGCTTTACTTCTTGTGGAGTATCCTAGGAATATACCTTCTTCACTTTTTGCATCAAGCTTGCCATTCCTTACATCTTTAAGAATGTAACACTCACTCCTAAATACCTTAAAGTATTTTACATTGGGTGGATATCCATACCATAGTTCAAAAGTTGTTGATTGAGTACCTTTCTTGATTTGCACATGGTTCAAGGTATAGACAATTGTACTTACAACTTCTCTCTAGCATTTCAGAGCAAAATTCTTCTCTATCATGAGTGTTCTAGCACAATCCATTATAGATCTATTTCTCCTTTCAGCTATTCTATTTTGTGGAGGAGTTCTAGGGGCAAATGTCTATCTTTTGATTCCTGTGTCATTACAGAACATCTCAAATTCACTTGATGTAAATTCTCCTCCTCTGTCAAATCTCAAACATTTCAGGTTCTTACCTATTTCCTTTTCAACTCTTTCCAAGTATCAATTAAACATTTGAAAAGCATCAAATTTCTATTTCAAAAACATAACAGTTATCATCCTAGAATAATCATCAACAAATAGCATTATGTACTTATCTCCCTTGTAGATTTGCACCTCAATTGGTCCACACGAGTTAGTATGAATGATCTCTAGTATTCAAAAGATAAGTTTTACTCTTAGAACTTGACTTTGTCATTTTGCCTAACTAACATTGTTTACACATTACATTATCAGGATTCTTCAACTTAGGCAAACATCTAACTTTTTTCATGTTACTGATACTAACCAAGTTATCAAAATTAACATGACATAACCTTTTGTGCCAAATCCATACATCATCAATTTTTAAGAGAAGAAAAGTAGCATCCTCTAAATCAAGATAAAATAGATTACTTCTAGCTTGATCACCTTTTCCAATTAGTTTCCCATTTGTTTTATATATCTTAGCAATCTTGTTTTCAAATTCAACCTTGCATCCTAAATTATTTAGTTGTGACACACTCAACAGGTTATAGTTTAATCCTTCAAAATAGTAAGCATTGTCACATGAAATTTTATCTGCGAGTTTGATAAAACCTTTTCCTTTATCAAATATGCTACATCATTACCAAATCTTACACTACTTCCATCATAACAATTTAAGGTAATGAACTTACTTTTCTCTCTAGTCATGTGATGTGAGCAATCGCTATCAATGATCCATCTATCTTTTTTGTTCACACAAGTCACAAGTACAGTTGTCTCATCTTCATCAGATTCATCCTTCATTTCAACATACACCACTTCATGATCATGTTCATCAAAATCATCCCTTGTTTACTCTTTAGCAATGTAGCATGACTTCTTGCCTTTATCTTTGTAATCTTTGCTATCTTCTCTTCTGATCTTGTACTTGTCACCACCTCTATAGTTTTTCTTCTATGTACATCTTGTAGCAATATGACCAACCTCATTGCAATTGAAACAAATGATGCCTAACTTACCTTTGAACTTGCCTTTACCTCTGTGGAATCTTTTTGCCAGCAGTGCTTCTAGCTATTCAACATCTTCCTCATCTATATCACTGCCACTAAACACATATTTTATCTTTCTCTTCTTCTTCTATTTCACTTCATCAAAATCTTTCAATAGTAGCTTAGCTTCGAAAGTAGATTCAAGACTCTCAGATTTGTAATTATCAAAGTTTGATAGCTGAAAAGTAGTGAGTCTACCTACCAAACCTTCAGGGTTAGATGATTTCCTAGGATGCATCTTAGTTATTGAATTGTAGAAACTCTAATAGCATAAATAGGTAGTAGTATTTTCAATACTTTGCTTAACACAATATCTTCATCCATTTGATTAGTAGCTCATTTTATTGCACTAACAACTTCTTTTATTCTAGCAACATATTGAGCAATATTTTCACCTTCTTCCATTCTCATATCATCAAACTTACCTCTGAGACTCTCAAATTTGGCTCTTTTAACATTCTTTTCTTCTCCATAGATGGTCACTAGGGAATCCCTCATTTTCTTTGCACTATCAAGACCTTTGATATCATCAACTTCAACATCGCTTAAAGCATAGGCAATCTCCAACATCACCTGATTGTGTTCTTTCTTCTTCTTCATATCTTCAGCAGTTAGGACTCCAACTGGATCAACATGTTCCATAGAAATGATAGATTTTCCATGATCTCCAAGTCCTCCAAGGTGTAGCTTCATCAAAATTTTCAATGCAAGAAAGTTATCTCTATTGATCTTGGATACTTCTCTTTTAGACATCTCAATCTTTGTGCTTCTTGTACCTTAAAACTAGTCCTCTTAAGCAAACAACTCTAATACCAATTATTGGAATACTTTAGAATAACTAAGAGAGGGTGGGGGGTAAATTAGTTGTTCATGGTCTAGATGTATAAATAAAACTTTTCACAGCTCTAGTGAACCCATTAAACATTCATACTCATGCATGCATCCATAAGATTATGCAATCACTAAAACTTGTAGGTTATTATCAAATCAATTTGAAAAAATGTAAAGCATGAAACATAATAGATTCACCAACACACTTGACACAATAATTTATGTGAAAATCCAATTTGGAAAAAACCACCAGTAACATGCTACTCATTTTCACTCTTTTGAAGCGATGCCCTGTGAAAGGCCAACCATGTTAAAGGTTACAATACACACTGTTAAATGTGACCCGGTTAAAGGATTTCAATCACCTTGTTATAAGTGATCCTTATTAGAGGACTTTAGGCCATTCACTTGGAATGCCACCCAGTTAAAGGATTTACAAATGACTATTAAGTCAACCTTAATCCAAAGGATTTACCCTAGATTGATACAATTATTAGAGAGTAACAATAGAGATTTAATTTGATACAACTTACAAATTCTCTTAGATTACATATCTCTATTTAGTCCTCATTTCTGCTTGGCCTTCATACTTTACAACTCTAATAGCTTGTTCACCCTTCAAGCACTCATCTCCTTAAACCTTCTTGCCTAACATGCCATTGCAGACTCTTCTCTTAGGTCACTTGATGAAGCAAGACCCTTAACTCCTCTTCCTCAGGTTCTCGCTCATTACTCTTTTGCTTCATGACCAGACATTCCTATAAATAGGAAATTAGGATTTTTTTAGCTCATTTTCTATGGTCAAAATTAGGGTTTAGGTGGATTAGCTAGGATACAATATATCTACCCCATATCTCATATCTCTTCTAGAATCTTCTCCTAGAATCCATTTGAATTATCCTAAAAATGGTTTACCTCAAATTTTGTGCCACTAGCTCATCAACCTTATCTTCCTCTTGGTTCACAAAATTCAAGAAAACAAATTTATCATCTTAGATTCAGTGAATCTTTGATCTTTAAAATAATGCAGTAGCTCGACATTATCAATCTTCTCATACTTAACACATATGACATTGCTCAGTATCTATTATGAAATCACTTGACATCAACTAAAGTTTACTGATGCTTGTCATCAACTAAACTTTACTCGACATCAACTATCTTACTCAACATCCACTAGAATTTTCTTTCACTCGGCACTAACTGACTTTCTACTCGACTTGCATTGACTTTGCTTGACACCTACTATTGACTCAGTCAAGCTTGGTAGACAAGCTTGGTAGACAAACTTGGTGCAACTTGTTCTTCTAAACATTCTTAGTGTAGCCAAAATTTGTAACCTTAAGTAGATTATCAATACATCATGTCATCATTGTCTTAACTAATCATTGTACTTCATTGCATAATCATAACTCAACCTTTCCTCTAGGTGCTATTGTTACCTCTTATTGATCAAATCCTCTTCATCAATCAACTAAATGATAGTACTTGAATCTTATAAGTAGTTGTCTTACCAGAAAATAGCAGGTTTTCTATCAATGACAAAACAATGATTGAAACACATAGTATTCTTTAACAATATCCCTCTTTCAACAATCTCTCTCAACAATGATCTTTTCAATTGGATCTCAACATATATATCCCTAATATACATTCAATATAGAAGATCTCCATGTCCTGGAAGGAAGAGGGGAAAATAAATTGAAATCCATCAGGTTAAAAATGGAAAAGAACAACACAGACTGGCATGATATT
The DNA here is from genome assembly GCA_028749045.1 of Cupressus sempervirens. Taxonomy (NCBI): domain Eukaryota; kingdom Viridiplantae; phylum Streptophyta; class Pinopsida; order Cupressales; family Cupressaceae; genus Cupressus; species Cupressus sempervirens. Next base: position 233,202,005 of record CM053784.1, on the reverse strand, counting down.
ACTATCATGAGAAGGACCACTGAGAATTCATACACCTAGATGAAAGAGAGAAACTTGGATGCAAAGCAAAAAAATTCCTTAATATATTGGTCAAATAAATGAGCAGACAAAGGCCAAATTATAGAAGACTATAGGTTTTAATCCAAAGAACCTTGAAGAAGATTAAATGAAAATGATTATAAACCATTTAAACCCATAATTAGGAGACAATCCCAATCTTACTCAGTGCTCTTGGCATAAGACTAACTTTAAAATGAATAGATAAAAGCATATATATTATATACAGGCAGAGCTCAAGTCACCTAATCTAAGCAAGAAGAATTGTAATTGTAAAGATAAAGAAGAACAACAATAATCTAATTAGATCAAACCTTAAAGCGAATAAGGGTCATATTCTAGTTGAATGTTCAAAAGTGATAGAAAAATTGTAGCTAAGTGTGAGGAAGATTGGGAACCCAAATGCTTGATACTTGGAAGAGGAAGTTCCTATGTGAATAAAGATGTTTAAGCTAGAAATCTTAGGAATGAAGGCTTTGATAATAAGACTACTTAAAATCTAAAATAATTTGTTATAAATATCAATCAATAAATTATAATAGACTGAAATCTTCTATAGAAACAAATATTTATTTCAGCCAAATCATTACAAAGATAACCTTAAATAAAATCAATAAATCTATTGAAGTTCTAATAAATATTTAATTGTAAAGATTAATTTTGAGTTAGGAGGGAGAGCCACTTGTGCAAATAAATCATGGTTCCCTATTGTAGTGAAAAATGCAAATGGTGTTGCATCATGTAATGGAGACTCAAGTTTGTTCAAGATCTGTACAATATCAGAAATATCATCCTCTAAAGCATGGAACTGAGGCTTAGCACACCTAATTATCTCTTTTTGGAACCGTCTCGAGATGTGTTTCTTTATCACCTTGGTTGTGGATGATGAAGGGGTGTGTTCAACTACCTCCTTCACTTTATCACTCTTGCTTGGAGCCACATCCTATTGTGAGGACTCTCCTTCTATAACTTTAGTCTTTGTAGATCTTGTAGCTTGCTCCTTAGCATCTTGGGAAGGCTATTGTGCATATTCTACCATCTGTCCCTCTTTTGGCACTTCATTAGTAGCCATTGGCTATAGTTGCTCTTATGGTGATGGTTCCTTTTGAACTTGATCCTCTTCTGAACTGAAAGATGGGGGAGTTACTGAACCCTTATCTACCACCATAATCTATGGTGGAGATGGAGGAGTAAGATTAGGACCTTATGTATATGGCAGCATTTGTGTCTAATCTTCCTATTGGAGTTCACCTATATGGGTGTCTCTAATCTTATCTCTAACCAACTATATACCCACGGGCATGAAATCAAAATACATAATGGAGAAAACATCCTCACCTCCTTCCCTTTGCTCATTCACCTAGTGCTTCACTTCATCTTTCAAAGAAGAGAGTTCTAATGGTTCTACTTGGGTAGATGGTGGGGTACTGGTGGCACTCTTTCTTCTTACTAACTCTATAGCTTTTGTGAACTGAGTTCTTCTTTGTAGGGGTACCTATTCCTCCTCCTCTTCTAACTATATTTCTTCCTCCTCTTCTTCTTCCTCTGGAATAGTTTCTAGAATAGATGGATTAGGTACTAATCTCCTACTAATCCTTTTCCTTTTCTTCATCTTAATCTTGATCATCTTATGTTTCTTAGGGACGGACGAAGAAGGGGGCTCTTCTTGTACAGGAGTAATGGAAGCTTCTATAATTTCTCCCTCTACTAGTTGGCTTGGTACAATAGGAGGCAATTGAGGTTCATCCTAGATTTGAGAGTCTCCAATACCTTGGGACTCTTGTGAGCTTTGTTCATGCTACTAAGGAGACACATGTTTGATAACCTATTCTATTTGAATCCTCTAAGGAGAGGTTCTCTTCCTCTTTCCCTTCCTTTCAGAAGGGTGATAATATTCCACTGTGTGATCAAGCTAGTAGACTATCTTTTGCCTAATAGAAGACTGGAGTGCAAAGATAGGAACTGTGACTTTCTTTCCTTTACCCCTTTCTAGGTGAGCATGTGCATGGAGATTACAGTATTAGGAATTGGATCAAGTGGAAAAGGTTTCTTGATCCAATCCTTTGTCATTCGAATGACATGTCTCACTTGATTATTGATGCCATCTCCTTCCTCTCTGTCAACCTCTACATTTAGAATGGATCTTTCACCAACTTTATCTACATTGAACAAGGGATCCAATAGTTCTTTGGAGTCTTGTAGCCTTATCTCATTAGGGATATTCAAATGGAGAGCCTTTTTTGCTAAATACAAAGTCATCCTACAATAGTCCCTAATGCGGACATCGTAGTCATTTGTGTCATTCGTCCAATGATCTTCAATGTCATCCTCATAATGGAAGTCCTTTCCTACTAGGCTTTGCACTTTACCAACATTGTCAAAGCATGGCCAAGGAGAGTTTTTTTTTTCAAGAGAATAGTTCTCCCATTCCCACTCGAAGGTCGAAATATCCTTTTTCTACTTCACCAAATATGACCCAATGTCCACTGGCCATTCCTAGCAAGGTCTCCATTGCCTCTTTATCTTCTCATAGGCTGACTCAATTGTCCTAGAGATCTCCACTAGTACCAACTTGTCACTTGGATATCTTGGAAGCTTCTTAGGATTGATAGATGCATCACCCACCCAAAGATATGTGAATGTCTTGAACTAAATGAAGTAGGCTCCAAGTGCCATGATCTATGCTTTGGCTTCATCAAATAACCTCTTCTCATAGTCTCCCTCAATGAATCAGATGATCACAAAGATAAACACATCATTGATGATTCTATATTCCTTGCTCTATGTTGAGAGCTTCTTCTTCACCAACTGAGGGTAGACTATGTATGGCCAAGCATTGAGGTCCTACATACTACCTTTCTTGTACAAATCAAGATAGTTTGTTTCCTTTACTACAAGTAGGTACACCATATAAGAATTCATATTAAACTTCTTCTTGTTATTCACCATCCTAGTTGCTCACACAATTTTTCACATAGTGTGGTGGCCCAATCCAATGGTATCCTTGCACATCTGATGGTCTCAATGAAGTTGACCATGAATGTAGTGAGATGACCTACTGTAGGTAACCCGATGACTCTACTTAGGAGAATGATAGAGTATTTGATGTCATCTTTCATGTATCCTTGAGTCATATCCACTTTACTAGTTATCTTTCCTAGAGGAGGCTTCTCAATGAGGTATGAGGATTGTATAATGTCAATGGCCTCTTGTTGATGCTCCCTATGCCATATTTTAGCCACTTCATAGGAAAGTCAGATGAACTAGTCTACTTTTGGTAGCTAGAAAACCTTCTCAATGTTATCAGGTTGCACATCCAATACCACTTCCACTATGACGCTCTTGACCACCCACTCATCAGGAAAAAAATGTTGTGATAGGGCCATGATTAATTCAGCTGACTATATTGCCATAGGATGTGACGCAACACTCACTAATCCAGAATGGATCAATGTAGATACCAAGGCTAACCTCTCCATTGGCTTGTTGCAAATTCTCAGTAAATCTCCTAGATCTATGTGTCTAAGGTCAGTATCTCTGATCTTAGCATAGTCATCATGGAATCTTCATTTTGAAGGCATGCCTTAGAACTTGAATACAACCAGCTTGGGTGTTGCTCCAGATGTGGACACCATCTAATTACATTACCTGCACATTGCGAGAAAAATGTTTATTAATCACAAAATAACATAAAAGAAAAAACATAAGTTTAAAAAAAAAATGTCCCCCTTAAGGGATTTATATATTTCTATATTTGAAATTTTTATTTTATTTTTTTTTATTTTAATTTTTAATTATTATTATTATTTTTAAACATTTTATACTTAAAAAAATATTTAAAACATTATATATATATATATATATATGTATATCTATATATATATACATGTATATACATGTATATATATATACATGTATATACATGTATATACATATACATGTATATATATACATGTATATACATGTATATATATATTTATATATACATGTATATATATATATGTACATATACATGTATATATATATGTACATATATATATGTATATATATATACATGTATATATGTATATATATATACATGTATATATGTATATATATACATGCATATATATATACATATATACGTATATATATATAATTTGTAAAACCAAAAGAAAAGGAAAAGCAAGCATGACGCGGGGCATGACGTGCACCCTATGCACGTGTGGCTCTGGTGTGCACAACACCAAGCGGCACCCAGCATGTACAACACCGAGTGAGACCTAGCATGCATAGTGCGAGTGTGACGTCGACACATGCAGTGTTGAGCGGTGCCCAACGCACGCAGCACTGAACACGGGTGTGTGACATCATGCCATGGTAGAGATGAATGGGGAGCGCCCACTGCAATTCCTAAATGAGAAAGACAAAAAAATGAAGGGGGAAAGGGGAAGAAGGGTTTTATAACCCCTCCTCCCCCTTTGCACATCAAGCAAGACATTCACCATACCTCATAGCATGCATTGGTGCATGGTGCGAGGAAATTTTTTTATTTATTTTAATATTTATTTTATATTATTATTATTTTATTTTTTTTGGTTGAAATTTCCATTTCATTTTTTATAAATTTTTATGTTTTTCTTTCTTTCTTTGTTGTGATTCCTTCAACTTCGTAATTTTTTTTGTGTTTTTCCACTTCTTTTTTTTTTTTACTCTAAAATTCTAACTTTTAACCAAATTTTCTTCTCCCGACTCTTGAAATGTGAGTCCAAGAGTTGGAAAAAGTAGGGGGTCCCCATTCCTAGTGAGGAATGGGGTGTGTGTTTTGGACACCACAATAAATAGCCCCAAAAAAAGGAAGAAATGACCAAAGCATTTCTTCATCAGCAAACATTCCTCCAACGTGTGTCAAACACCAACTACCCTTCAAACATCTCGAGCATCTTTCAAATGACTCTTCAATCAAAATCTCAGAATTCAAAACCTTCAAACTCAGTGTGTGTATAATGTATTTATTTCCTTTGACATGTCAAGATATAGTCAATCAAAGTTTTCTAATGACTATAAAACAATCTTCCACTCTTCCAATTTCTATCATTCAAAATCTCGATGAAGGATTTTTATCAATCACTTGCTTAACCAAATAAGAGAATCAATTTGAAGGCTCTTGATGGGATGCCATGTTCTTTTATATTTTTGGTTATTTGCATAATTGCTCCACATCATTCAAAATGTTACTTTTGATGAAATAATGCTTTGAATACATGATACTTTGTTTTGAGAACATATCTTTTACCATTTTAGATCTTTAGAATCATTCGAACTTAACACCACATTTTCTCCTCTCTTTTTTCTATATCCTAACTACACTTAGACTATGTAGTCAAGACATCAGTGTCATTTCTTGGATTTGATCTCTTTTGAATGTCCCTCATGTTCCTCTTTAAGAACTTTTTGGAAACTCTCACACCAAAAAATGATCTTAGCAACCTTTCGAGGGGATGCTTCCAATTCAAACCAATTGAAGTTTGGATCATCTCTCACCATCCTTAACTTCAAATTGACAACACCTAAAATAATCAAATTTTTAAGATTTGCAAAGTGTTGAGAACTTGTTGGTCTAGGCCTCTGATTTTTAGACTAAAATTATCCTATTTCCACAAGAAATACTTGTTGCTTGGTTGGTATAAGACACACAATCATTGAAATATTTTGACAAAGAAATCTCTCTTCCTAAAATTGGAATCAAAGAGTGGTTAGTGAAATCTTTGAGAAAATCTCAAGTACACGTTACCCCCCAGGACTGACACAACTTTGAAAGCAAACACACAACATGAAAGAAAACACACTCACAGAAATAAACACACTTGTAGAAATGAAAATCTAAGCTAAATGCAGAAATAAAATCTAACTAATTTTTTTTGTGTGTTTTAGCCTTTGAAATAATGCTTCAAAAATTGCCCATTTATGGGCAAAGAAAAAAATTCCCCCCATAAGGAATTGAGCCTAAAAGTGTTTTCTCCCAGAATTTTCCCAATTTGATAAGGGCCTATCCACAAGCATTGAAACTTGGTATGACTACCTGACTTTTCTTTTGCTTTATCCTAGAGTAGAACAAGGTTGTAAATCTTGAATAACTTGATCATGGCTCTCTTGTTGGACCATATTTTCACAAAAACCTATTGTTTAGCCATGTCTTCCAATGCAACTATTCATTTTTCATCCATCTCTAAAAGATTCATCAATCTAATTTGTACTTTGTCAGCATCTTTGGCATACCCACTCATGAATTTCAAAATCAAAATTCTAAGATTAAGTGGGAACATTGGTTCTTGTCTGTAGACAAGAAAATATGCAAAAATCCCCAAGGCATTTTTGACCCTCACTCAATCTATCCATAGGGCATATTTTAGTTGTGTATGCCAATCCCTAGGGTTCTCCTTTAGTAATCATTTTATTACCATGATCAAGTTCTTGTTTGTGGATTCTGCTACCCCATTTCCTTGTGGGTAGTAGTTTGAAGAGAACTTGATAATGAATTTTTTTCAAAATGCCCACTAGGTCAAGAATGCAGATACGAAAGCAGATCCATTATCACATACAAGAGCAAACAACATTCTAAATCTAGTAACAATGTGTTTTTCCAAAAAGTCTATCACCACCTTTGCAGTGCAATTTATGAATGTTTCTGCCTTGGTCCATCGTGTGCAATAATTTGCAGCTATGAGAATAGATTCATGCCCAGTTGATGATGGTTGGTTGATTGGACCAAAGAAATCTAGCCCCCACTTTGTGAAGGGGCATATCTCATACACAACTTTTAAGGACATTGCCAAATTTCTTTCTCTATTGGCACTAGTTTGATAGATATGACAAGAGCATACATGCTCAAAAGTGTCTTTGAATATCAAGGGCCAAAAATAACTCGATCTCAGAATCATGTGAGTTGTTGCTTCTATTGAACCATGTCTTGTACCATACTTGTCATGAAAGTGTTCCAAGACTTCTTTTGCTTCCTCATGGCCTAAACACTTTAGATAAATCCCTTCATAATTTCTTTTATACAACTTGTTGTCATGCAACATATAAGATTTACACTTCATTTTAAGTCCCCTACATTGTGAACTATTCATCCACTTGGGGCATTGGTCCTATAAGAGATAATAGACAATGTCTTGATACCAAAAATCTGTCACCATTCCCCAATTATTTTCAACTTGTGATATAACCATCTTCTTTTGATCATCCTAATTTTTTTCATCGTCAAACTTGAATTCCTTTTCATTTCCATCCTAGTTATCAGCTATCATTTTTTTCAACCCTTGACCTCTGAGTAATCTCATAGATTGAATTTCAAGATCAAATTCTTGAAGTATGGCCATCCACTTTCCTCTCATTTCACCAAGTTCATTTTGCATCAAAAGCATCTTTAGTACTGGATCAGGTACAATTGGATACACCTTACTTCTGAGTATCTAGTGATAGAACTTCTTTACTCCCTTGATCAATGCAAAGGATTATTTATCAAGGTTTGAATATTTCAACTCTGCATTCTTCAAAGGACAACTCATAAAATAAATTGTTCTCTCATCTTCCTTCTCTCTTTTTTGTGTTAGGATCCCTGCACAAGAATGTTCAAAAGCAAAGGAATAGATTTTGAAAGGTAACTCATAATTTGGACTCACCAAAACTGGGGCCGTTGAAATGGTAACCTTGATATCTTCAAATGACTTCTTTATCTCAGGCACCCAATTTTTCTTAGTCTCTTTCTTGAGTAAGTCATTAAGGGGATGAACTATCTCTACAAATCCACTTATGAATTTTTGCACAAATTTTATCTTTCTGAAGAAATACTTCAATTCCTTCTAACTTTGCATAGGTGCTAACTTCAAAATAGACTCAACTCTATCTAGATCAATGGAGATTCTAGCCTCAGAAATAACATGTCCCATGAGCTTTCCTTTAGTAACACCAAATGAACATTTCTTGGGATTGAGAGATATGTTGTATTTATGACATCTATTGAATACCTACCTTAGATCAGAAATATGGGTACTTTGATCTTTTGAAAAGATAGTCAAGTCATCCATGTAGATAACTATACACTTTTTAATCAATCCTTTGAAAGCTTCATCCATTGCACATTGAAATGTAGCTCCTGTGTTAATTAGTCCAAAGGGCATCCTTTTGTAGGAAAAAGTTCCCCACTTCATTGTGAAAGCCTTCTTTAGCCTATCTTCTTCATCAACCATCACCTAATTATATCCTGAGTAACCATCCAAGAATGACATCATTTTTGAACCATTAACAATTTGCAATACCTCATCCAAAGAGGGTAGAGGATAGTTATCCTTTTGAGATGCTAGATTCAAGTTATGAAAGTCAACACAAAGATTAACCTCTCTTGTCTTCTTCTGCACGGGAACCAAATTTTCCACCCATGTGGAATGGTGGATGGGAAATATGATCTTAGCATCTAGTAACTTCTTTACTTCTTTCATGATCAATGGTTCAATGAGAGGATTCACTAGTCTTTGTCTTTATCAGAATGGCTGGGCATCAGGCTTCAACGGGATATCATGCATAATAATCTTAGGATCATAAGTCTTCAACTCTTCATAGCTCCAAGCAATGACATCTTTATACTTAGTGAGTAATTTGAGCATGTCTTACCTTTCTTGTGAGTTGCATGCTTTTCCTATCTGTACCATTCTTGGTTCTTCATCAGTAGCCAAATTGTATGAGTCACATTCTTCGATTCCCTTTTCTTGAGTTTCCCTTCTATTGAGTTCTAATTCATCATGGTCAAAGATTCATTCTAGTTCAACCATTCCTTTCAGAATAGTGTTGGTTTTTAAATTCAAAATCTCATCTTCATCTTCAAGTCCATCATCTTTAGGTCTATCATCTAGTGTATCATCAATTTCTTGTCCCTCAAAATGACAACTACATATGATAAACTCAAGTATATGTTGATCATCTTGAAAGACTTGAAAGTTTGTGATATTATCATGGATGGATGGAATGATGACCAATTCAACCTAAAATCTTTTCAACCTGGTTCTTTCAACTAGTTGTAATGCACTAGTTGAGATGGTGAGAGCATCTGCTACCATGTTCTTTCTTCTTAGAATGGACTTAATATTTAAGGCCTCAAAGTCATCCAATATGTCCCATACCCTTTTCCTATAAGCAAGTAATCTTTTTTCTTTACAAGAGTATATGGATTTTACTTGTTAGTTAACCAATTGGGAATCCCCTTTGATTTTGAGAATTGTGACTCCTTTCTCCATTGTAAAGAGGAGTCCTCAGATTAACACCTCATATTCTATGACATTTTTAGTACATATAAATTGCAACTAATACACGACATAGAAAGACCTATCTTTTGGGTTGACCAATTCAATACCTGCACTAGCTCCCATCTTGTACCTAGAACCATCGAAGTAGAGTGTCCTTAATTTCTCTTTCACTTGAGCCTTGAATGACTATTTCTTAGGAACCCATTGTAACTTTCCTTGTGTAGGACTTGATGAGGTCACTTCATAACCTGTAGATAGAGGAAGTGTGTGTTTTTCTTGTTTATCTTGAATTTCCCCTATCAGATCTTTGATTTCCCCAACTTTAGGTTTAGGATGAATGACTACTGAAGTCCATCCTTTACCTTTCACATATCATCTTCTTCTTTAGACTTTGATCATCCCTGGAGGAGGAGAAGACAAACCTCCACCATTTGAAGAGGTATCACTATATCACACATTTAAATCTTCACTTTCTTCTTTAGTCTTTTCAACAAGGTGGGATGATTTCATAGAATTTTGACTTTCTACGAGTTCATCTATTGAGGTCTTTTTATCCTTGTATTCCATTATGTGTGTTAGTACTTTTGCTACTGCTTCTTGGCAAGATGAGCATTCAAACTCAAAGTGACTAACTTTATGCAACTGATAAAATCCAAGAAGAAGGAGAATGTTGGGATCAACTTCCTCTCCTAAACAATGTAAATTAGTCACCATACTATCTATCAATTGTTTCATGGTTTCACTTTTGGGCACTAGCACCTTAGGTTCTCCTTTCTGATCTTGAGGTGTATTGTTTGGAACCATATCCAATACCATCACTTTGTATGAACCCAAATCCGATTATAAGAATGCTATCTCATTTGGGGCATTGTAATCTATGATTAATATTTTCAATTTTGGCTCAGTATCTATCTTGATTTTATTGTTCAATCCTTTCCATGGCAGCCATAATTGAGTGAAGTCTATAGAAAACTATCCTCTTAGACATTTTGTCTTGTCTCTACTTAGAAGTAATCCATATGTTTTTGGGATGTCAACCACATGTATATCAATAAAATCTTGAATGCAAGGGTCAACTGTTAACTATATTCGAACATCTTTCAATACTCCAATGACATTCACCTTTGTTTTATCCAACTATATCACCACTCGACTAGAGGGTTGAGGACTAGCTCCTAGCCTTTGAGCAATTGATAATGGCATTACATTACATGAAGCTCCTAAATCAATGAGGCAATTGTGAAGATTCTTCCCATATATCCTTATGCTTAGCAAAAATGGGGGTACCTCAACTTTGTCTTTGAACATAGTGGGCATCGCTTCTCTAGCATTCACTTGTTGAGATACTATCTTTTGAGGGACAACATTCATATTGTGGGAAACATTTGTATTATCCAATGTCTTCATAAGAGCTTCTCATTTTTGTGGAAAATTCTATAACATGTCAAACATGGACATGTTGGCTTTAGTTTTCTTCAAATATTCTATTGCATTGTACTTTTGAGTGGACCAAGTGGGATTCTTCAGTATTTTTAGTATGTTTACTTGATTCTAATTCTATTGTCCTCCCTGCACTGGTCTTATTGATGGTGAATTGTTACTCACTCTTGGATCAGGTGGAGTTGGTTTCAAACCTAGAGGAATCCCATCTATCAAGGGATCCTTTCTATTTTTGAGATTGTATGTATTCTGATTATCATTTTGAAAGGCAAACATCTCATCATGTTGAAGGTCTAGTTCTTGGCTAAATGGGAATGAGAATTCCTCATTTGCTAGTTGTTCCACTTGTGGATTCTGTGTAGAATCATAGGATTCCAATAGCATAGCATTGAATTGTATAGGAGGAGGATTTTCATTTACTTGTGAATTTTGATTCACCTCCTGATTACCATTGTAATATGAACCATCATTGTTAGGCACATTTTGGCTATCATCATACTGATTGATATCAACATATTGCACATTGTTGTTGTTGTTATCACCAAGAATGCTTCCATTATTGGGACGAGTGTTCCATTATCAGTTTTTCCTTTGGAAGCCATTGTTATGATCAAGAGGATTGAAGTTGTTTCCTTCACCATTGTTTCTTGCATTGTTGTTTTTATTCCCATTGAAGTTCATGTTGTAATTCTGACCAAAATTGTTGTTCTAGGAGCCAACATTATTTCTTTGGAAGTTGTTATTTTTTCTTTGTGACAATCTAAGATGTGTCAGCTCATTTTTCATTTGTGACATATTCTTCTTCAGTTGACCAACTTTTGAAATAAGATTGTTATCCATTTCCATAGAAACCATTTCTTTTTGTTCAAAGAAAGTTATTTATGGAGGCTGATACCCTAGATATGTTATAGCTTGAGTTTGTGGAGTGGGTGCCTGCTATAATGGAAATAGGTTCATAGGTATGAACTGGCTAGGCATGGTGGGTTCTCCTACGAGGTATGTTGGTATTGTAGGGATTGCTTGTGCTGGAAGCATCATTCCTCCTCCATTAGGATTGGCTTTCTTCATGAACGTGATCACTTCTACAAAGACTTTATCCAATGTGTCAATATTTGCTGCAGGAAGTCTTCTCAAAAAGATAGCAATAAGAGGGTCCATAACATTCAAATAAATCTTAATAGCGGCTTCAACCGATATGGTGTATGGCATTTCCAACTTATGGTAGGCCATATGAAATCAATGGTTGAAGCATGAAACTATCTCAGTAATATCCAATGCATCCGAGTGGAAAATTGATGTACTAGTTAAAGGAAATTTCTCCCAAAGAGTAGGGCAATAAACAAAGAATGACATCCTCATTAGCAACTTGTTTGCTATTACAAATTTCCTTGAATACCTTGACATGATCTTCAACAGTTTGAGTCTCACCATAGATGAATTTGGGGAAAAACTTCTTAGGATTCTTGGGGAGGTCATGGAGTGCACCTCTCAAGTTTATTGTTGACTCTACAACATTTTTGAAAAAGGCTATTGGAGGGATTGGTAGACCTGACAGTGGTTGTTGAGGAGTAGCTATCGGAATATGTGGTGGTTCTCTAGGTGATTGGAGTGGAGGTGGAGTTGAAGAAGATGTTGAAAGTTTGAATAGAAGTGGTAGGACATTCTGTTGTCACTACATGGTTTATAGAAGTGGGTAAGCTCAAGAAACTTATGTGCACTCAGTGTAGACCTTAATGCTCACTGAAATAGGGATTTTGGATCAATATCCTCTAGCTTGCATTCATTTTGGAAAAAGCACATCTCTATGCAAAAGTACACTTTCTCACCTCTCTGAATTTTGTTCATGAGGAGGCATTTGTTGGTTCTACTATGATCTCATAATGAAGTAAATCTATTTTCTGTCTCAAAATCACACACAAAAGAACAATATTTTTGTATTTTTTGGGTATTTCAATGAATGCAATTCTAATAGTGCAACTAAAATGAGTTCCTATTCTAACAAGGGGTTAGTAAAGAAATTAATGAAACTGAAAACAAATAACATGAAATTGAAATAACTCAAAATTGAAATCCTAAATGGACATAAGCTACAGAAAGCAACATGCTACAAGTTAAACTTTCAAAGAAATTAGTAGGAAACCAATAAAAACAAGAGTAGTGCTTCCTAGAATCCATTGATGCAATCATTAATGGGAAATTTCAATAATCAAATGATGTTTCACTCTTCATCAAATTGAAAGGCCATGGAAAGTGCACTCATGTGAGACAAAGAGTTATGCAGGCACAATTTGTGATCTCTCCTCAAGCTAGATACGTCAACAGAATTCGTAAATCTATAGCAAACACCAAAACTAAAAGATCAAACAACCAAAAACAACACAATAAACCTTTGATTCAATCACAATCTCATGAATAAAATCAACAAAACAATGACACATTCAGGAAAGAATGACTACACTCCAAATGCAAGCACCAAAAGCATAATTTTTTTGTATAATAATGGTAGCCCTTCTTACATTTTACAATGGGGTATTTATAAGAAATTGTCTCCTCATTTTGTGTTGAGAATGAGAGATATCTTCATGCAATAAAATGCTTTTAAAACATTAAAACAAACTAAATATATAAAAACTAAACATTAATCTGGTGCTTAGAGGGACTCCATCCATATTTTATTCATTAATTGGATGCATGAGCCCTTTACATGTCAAAACAAAGAAAGCATGAGAGAGAAAGTAGGAGGAAGCCATTAGACAAAGTGGAAGTGCTTGGAGGCACCAAAAATAGAAGCTAGTCCTTCACTAGGCATGTCTCAAAGTTAAACTACTATTGGAATGCGCTCTCGATGCATGGAAGATGCTATTTTTGGAACTAGTAATTAATTGTTGGTGCACTTCTGAATTCCAGAGCTATGAACCTGTGTAGCTACACACCTATAGATCTGTATGAAAATGTAGAGTTGGGGACCTGTGGAGCTGCATGAAAATGTGGAGCTGTGGACCTCAATAGGGTCAAAATCTCAAAATTTTACTAAGTGTCAAAATTGAAATTCTAGCATTTGGGTTTTTTTCTTCTTCATCCCAAAGCTATGTTTGGATGTTTTTCCTTGAATTTCTCTATCATCTCAGTAATTTTAGCCACATCTACAAGATCTAGAGCCTCATATTTATCCTTTAGCTTTTGTTTGTAGTTTTCCACCTCAATCCGAGGCTCTGCAAAATCTTTGAGTTTGGTGTCCAACTCTAACAGGGCTTCTTATGTCCTGAAGGCTTGCCTGATATCTTCATCATTGGATTCTTCCTCTAATGTCTTCTTGAAATTTTCTACTACTTCATACACTAGCAATAGTTTCTCTCATTCTTCATCTTCAAAAATGTCCAAGCATGCATCACTATACAACTTTTCTATTTCCTGCTTCCAAATTTGCTCTTAGGCTTGGTCCTTGAGCCGATGGATCTCTTAACACAATTTTTCCATTACTTTATCGACATCTACTATCTTCTCTATCCAATCATCAATCAAGTATTTAAATCATAATGGAATTAGCCCTCAATTCAAAATTTTTGAATAGATCACTTTAGAATTTATCTATAATAGTACAAATCTATTATATTGGTCAATCTAAAAGATAAATCCAAAATTTAGAAATTAAACTCATTTGTTTGTTTATGTTGACCCTAACAATAATATTTAAGAATTACTTAATCAAAATTAATCATTCAAATTTCAAATTTATGCCTACATCTAATTAATCTAAGATAAATTAACTCATTGATAAATGCCAGATATATCTAACCAAACCTAATCTAATAAAGTACCATATCATCATGGAACTTCAAAGATTTTCCATAAATAACTTTGATTTTATGTAGTGTTGTGATATGAATATCAGGATTTAACTGTAATACTGGGATGGGTGACCTCCCGGGAAGTCCCGGTGCTTCACCCCTGTGAGCATCACCTAGATCCAATGAGTGCTAAGTGTTCCATTTATTCTCATGAGAGATGGATTCATGTTGAATCACTACTCATGAAACATGGGTCATCGAGTTTGACTCAAAAATCACACAGTTAAATCCTGATATTCATATCACAATTTGACTAGCTGTGGAAATTATCTCCTACTTATCAATTTATGTAGTGTGTCTAGTCCTTCATAACCAATATAAGACATATAGCTACTTCAATTGTAACTAGACTACCAATATACTCTTCTAGAAAAGGAATTTCTTCCATTTTGTTAAACTAAAAATGACATAATCCAAACCCACCAGCCAAATTTTGTCATTTGACGTAAATTTAGAATATCCCACTTGTTTGTCTTTGCATGTATTGGACAAGAAATTAACGTACCTACCATGTTGTTGTTGGTTCTCCAGGTCTTGGAGTAATTAAAATGTCTCTACCCCAACACTCATTCCACTTCATGTCGAGCTAGATCATCCAGATCATTTAATATATGATTGGACACCTCTCTCGTATTGTCCTCTTTTCAAATTTGTGGAATAAAATAATATTTGTTTCCATAATCAAACTCCACTCTTTCATGTCCTTCTCAGAATATGACTAACTAATTTTTTCACTTGACATTTAATTAGTTGGCGGTTCTTATAAATTGACAAGTTTACACCTATGTATTGCCAACTCAAAACTTAATAGATACAGAAATCTAAAAGCATCAATTTTGTGAAGATTTTTGGGGTTGATGTAATGATGAAGATGTCTTCCCAAGATGTATTTTAGTGTAAAATCATTAATTGATGTGGTAAACTTGACGAACTTACCTCTATATCCACAATCTTGGTTTTAGTTCTTATATTTGAGATGTCATATTTCCAATCTAGACACTTGGTACTATTAGCAGGTGACCTTACATCAATAAGTAACTCTTTCTAGAGTTAAAAGCTTTTTATTACCTAAAATACGTTTCTAGAGTTAGAAGCTTTTTATTACCTAAAATAGGTTTCTACAGTTAAAAGTCACTATAAAGTGCCAATGATCTTCTATGAAGTGCACAAGAAACTATATTCATTTAGGGCCCGTTTGGTGAGCGGAATAGGAATACGTATTTCAAAAATTGTGAATTCCTTGTTTGGATGCACCAAAATGGGATTGGAATAGTAAGCAAAAATGGAATACGTATTCCATTTTTGGCCCAAAAATGGGGTTTTGCAATTCCACCAAAATAGGTGGTATTGGAATACGTATTCCTATTCCATTTTTTTATTTTAGAAAACATAAATTTTTGGGTCCATGAATTCCCATCAAATATTCGCTGAACCAAATGGAGAACATGAATACGTTCTATTCCAGAATACGTATTCCTATTCCGCTCACCAAATGAGCCCTTAGTCTAGGTGATTTATTTTGTAAGTAGGACCTACACATTTAAAATATTAAATTAACAAGTGAACATATATAATAATCCTCTCCTAACAAGTTAGGACATTGGAACCTATATAGGTCTATAACTAATTATAATTATAAGGATTCTAAATTTATTTGTGTCCTCTAGAGCTTGGGTCTCTCAAAGAATTTTTATTGATTTCACTTGTTATGGTCTATATAGTTTGATCCTTCAATCTCTTCATTGCCCAATTTATTTGATAGTTCTATTGCCTTAATGATATATATGTTTGAATTTGTATTCTTGAAAATATCTTGATAATTGTAATGAATTCTCAACAAATTATTTAAGCCTCCATTTGGTAGTCTTACTTGAGCATAACACATTAATGATAATTTGAGAATCTCCTTCAATTTCTAATAACTTAATACCTAAATCCTTACATTTAATTCTTTTGTGAGGGCCATAATCTCTACCATATTATTAGTTGTTTTGATTAAGGCTTTGCCAATTTGGATATTACTAGTATACCTTCATGATTATGAATAACACAAGATTTTTTTTCTTTACCTGTTATCTTTAGAAGCACCATCAAAATTTAGCTTATGACAACCTAACTTAGGAGGTAGTCATCTATAGATAGCCCTCTCTTCTTTACTACTCAATCCATCTTTCCAAAATTGAGGAGGAATCATTAGGCCATACCAAATCTTCCAACATAGAAGATAAAAATACCCTCTATATTATTTTGATTATGAATTATATTATATAGAGTCTCAATAATACTTGCTTCTATTTTGTTAACAAGCATTTGAGTTGTCATTTCCTTATCTTGGAAAAATTATCAATTTCTTTATTTCCATACTTCCAATACTATTGTGGAAGGAGATATCATTCATATTATTTGATAAAGTCTTTTATGTACCATCATACTAAAGTATAGTGATGAGGAGTTTGCCAACTTTTAATTTATAGCATATCTCAAACAAACATTGCTTAATAGAAGGGTAGTTAAGCAGGAAATAATCAACTAATTCTTGTTCATTTTACATAAGATACATCTTGAGGGTCCTTCATACCCTAATTTCTTGAACCATTATATAGTAACTTGATCCAAAGAAAGGTACTTGCTTTAGGGGAGAAAAACTTATCCCGATAAAGATTAATAGGAAGGATCGAGTTTTCTAGATTAAGAGAAGATTAAGTATGGTTATATCCCTTCGTAATTCTATAGACTCCATCCTTCAATTCAACCAAAATTAATTTATCATCTCTAGGATTGATGGAAAATTATCGCTTTGAAAGAGGTTCTAATAATAGTTTCTTTGGGTTCTCTAATAGTGAGATTTCATTCAAATCCCTCCATTTCCATCCTAATACTTGATTCTCATTATCCTTGGTTATGTAGTCACTGATCTTACTAGCTATATGTTGGATTAAAGTTGTTTTGATGTTTTGGTTTAAACTTAAAGTATCCAAAGGTTCATATCTAGCGCATGAATCTTCTCAGAAAATTATTGATTCACCGTTTCTAATGTCCCAAGAGATCTTATTGTTGATTATTAGATTGCAAGATTATAAAATTCCAAATTATAAAACCTTTTGGATGAATAAGGGGTCTGAACAAATTGAAGCATTTTGCATTTATAATATATTTATTGATGAGAATAGAAACCCACTTGTGGTTTAGTTCCTCAAAAAAGTTCTGTTAATCTTTATTGGGATAAGATAGTATAACATTAATAGGAAGACTAGCATTGATGATAAAAGCTTATCTCGATAAATATTAATAGGAAGATTAATCTTGTAGATGGTATAACATAAGGCATTTGGTCAGAAGTCTCCTATTGAAGTATAGTTAGATTTTTTTGGTATTAGTGTTATAGATGTATTATTGATATTTGCTAATAGTGAAATTGAATTTTTGGTAGCTTCTATTGCCTCATGTAGCTCCTTACCTATAATATCCCAAAATTTCTTGAAAAAAATGGATTGAAACCATCCAGACTTGGGACTTTGTCAGGTTGCATTTGGAAAACAATTGTCTTAAGTTCTTCAAGAGTTATGATATTATTTAATCTTTTATACCCTCTAAAGTAATAAGAGATGGAATAGAAGATAACATATCTTTTTGGGCTTCTAAGTTTGAATGACTACACTCATTGTATGTATTTATATAATAGTTTACTGGGTATGTGTAGGGTCATGGTGGGTTGAACTATACCCTTAAGTGGCAGTCTAACATTAGAAAATCAGGATTATATCAACTTGACATGCAATTTTGAGCTAGTTATGAAAATTCTATTAAAAAGTTGTAAGAATAGAATCTATAGGAAATTGAATGTAGTTTCTAAACTACTAGGCATAATCTAAAAATAATTTAATCCAATTGGTCAAAAAAATGTATTTTAATGCGGTAGTACAAATATTTCAAGACAAAAATAACAAGAAAGTGTATGTCTAATCACCTCAATGACAATCACATAATAATATTTTTTTAAAATATTCTAGATATAAGTTTTGAAAATATAAGAGTAATTGAGAGGGGAGGGGTGAATCAATTACCACAAAAACAAATTCTAGATCCCTTAAGATGTTAGTAGAAAACAAACTCAAACACTATTGAATATATTGTTGTAACTTGGTTAGCACTGAAACACTTAGTTAACATAGTAACTTAGTTTACAGTTATAATCACTATCACTCGATAAACACTTGATTAATACTAAATAAATGCATTATTTTTTATTAACACTAAATATGCAGATCTTATAATATTAAGTGTGATTAACCTTAATTATCTTAGTTGCAGAAGCATAAAGAAAATAACATTAACACAAGAGACACTAGGATTTAACATGGAAACCCAATTTAGGAAAACCCACCAATTGCAACTAGTTACTATTTTTTAACTCTTCTGAAGTGAGCCTTGTTAGGGGCCAACCCTATTAAAGGTTACAAAATACGCTATTAGGTGTGACCCTATTAAAAGATTTAGTTTACCCTGTGTGGCCTTGTTAGAGGTCTTTAGGCACTTCAATTTAGAAATTCAACCTTGTTAGAGGATTTGGCAAATAGTTATTAAGCTAACTCTATTAAGAGATTTGATTCACTACTACAATTATTAGAGAGTAACAATGATATGACCTAATTGTTGATCCAAACTTTATTTGTTGATTTCAAATCTATGTTCTAGCTTGAATACTTGATCCTTTTTTTATCAGAATGTTCTTTGCATCTTGATCAACTCGCTTCCTTGATTTATCTTTTCAATCCTCCCATGCTTCTTCCACTTATTTCTCAATTCAATCCTCAACTTGACCTTATAAATTTTACCTTGTCAAGTTAGCTTGAATACAATTTCAAAGGGCTCTACAAGAGCTAGAGGCCCTGACTTTTGGTGAAAAAATAGATGATTGTTTTAGTGATTGATTTGTCAAATTTTGTAATATATATATATATATATATATATATATATATATATATATATATGGATAAGATTCAATGCATTTCTTGTAAACAATTTTATGGCAACAAAATTAATATTAGTTATTGTAAATAAATTTATTTTAAGATAGACAATAATAAAATAATTGTATATACTTATTTCAATATATATTCATAGTTGATGTTTTAGAGAAAAGACATTTGAATACACCAATTTATCCCTCAAAATATCACATGTAACAATTAGTCTAAAAATTTGAAGGCAAGAAAAAGATTAATCAGATAGTAGAAAGAAATTATGAAATTTACTACAAGAAGGGCCAAACACTAGAATATTCACCATGAAATCAAAACCCTATCTTTAAAAAATATTTTCTTTAAAAAGAGATGTCAAAGAATATGTACCTGGCTAAGGAGGAGAATAGATACATGGTCAAGGAGGAGCTTCACATTGAATGGTAGTACAAATTGAAAGTTAGTAACTACAAATATAAAAAATGCCCAAAACATAGAAAATTACAAAAAGAAGAAAAATGAAGATGTTTGGAGTCTTCCATACAATGACAAAAACTATGTACTATTAATTTCATAATGAGAGTAGACATCCTCTTCTAAAGTATAATGTTGAACACCATTTTTATCCAAGGAGTACATAACACACCACTCTGACTTGGGGTTTTCGTTACTTGAAGAATATGAACTCTATATAACTCTATTTTGATGCATTATTGAGAATGAAATCCCTACAATAAATACAAACCCTTTATAAAAATATATAAGGTTGTTGCAATACAATACAAATCCAATATTGATGTGATATGAACAAGAAAAAATCAAATAATATAAAAGACAAGAAAGCCATAAGGCAGAATGAGCCATAGAATATAATGGAGAAAATGTAGAAAGACAACTAAACTGGTTTTACTTATCTCCAACCCAACCCAAAAAAACACCAAAGCTTTGTGAGTATTCCAGAAAGCAAGTATGAAATATAAAACAAGTGCAATATAATGGCTTAGTACTTGCCTTAGTTTTAATAGTTGTTAATATAAATCTAATGTTAAAATAATAAATTTATCATAGTATATAAAATATTTTAATCAACGCAAATCTTATATAGTTAAATTCTATTCATATGTATCATATATACTATTATAAATAAATTATAATATAAAATAAAAATATTTTAATAATAATATATAATAATGTTTCTTAAAATATAATATAATATAAGTGTAGATAATATTTTTAAAAAATATTTTAGTTGAATGAAAAAAATTAATTCTTAAAAATAGAATATTGAAATTATAAACATCTAAACTAACTTACTCACAAATAAAAACATTTAACCTCAATCCTGCACATATAACTATATGCATTTTATAATTAAATTTGAAAATGCTAAATTAAAACTCATAAAAATAATAAGTTTTAATCATGAGTTAGACATGAAATGCAATGCACAATAAAATGTATATATGGTTGCTCAATAAAATGCATATATGGTGGAAGTGTAATGAATATAATGCAACCACTAAGGCCAAATTAAATGCCAGTCCTTTATTTAAGCCACTTTCCTTTCACATAGCAATAAAAGAATTTGAATGGATTTTTAAAAATGTTTAAACCACTAGAAAAAATAGTAATAAACAATAAAAAAAGAGTATTTAATTGTGAAAAATATGTATTTTAATAATAATATTAAGAGACATTTAACATTTGGTAATGTTTTCAGATTTCTGAAAAAAGTAATAATAGTATAAACAGGGAAAAAACAATAAAATGCATATATGGCTGCTCAGTAAAATGCATATATAGTGGAAGCTTAATGAATATAATGCAACCACTAAGGCCAAATTAAATGTCAGTCCTTTATTTAAGCCACTTTCCTTTCACATAGCAATAAAAGAATTTGAATGGATTTTTAAAAATGTTTAAATCATTAGCAAAAATAGTAATAACCAATAATAAAAATAACATTCAAGTGTGAAAAATATGTATTTTAATAATAATATTAAGAGACATTTAACATTTGGTAATGTTTTCAGATTTTTGAAAAAAGTAATAATAGTATAAACAGGACAAAAACTATAGTCTCCTACCTATAAGGCAGGGACTAATAAATGAAATTCATTTGATGAGTCAGCTAGGACTAACCAACAAAACTAATATAGGAAAAGTTTTCATTAGCTGACCCAACTTAGTCAACACTAACTCAGAAACAATTTTTCTTTAGACTTCCTTTGGTAATCGAGTGAGCTTGGTTAACACTGGTTCCATGCCAACTTTTCTTTAGTTGTTGAGTAAACTTGGTAGGCACTATCTTCCTGCAAACTCCCTTTGGTAGCTGAGTGAGCTCAATTAACACTTACTCTAAACTTGGTAAACACTAAGACACTTGTCATATACTGCAACTTCCTTTGAATCCTGAGTGAGTTCAGCATACACTAATTTCTCAGTATATTCTTGGCATTTGTGTAACATCAAAGACAACATACAATTAAATGATTTTATCCAACAATCTCCCTCTTTGGCATTGATGGCAACACAACATGTCATGATACATAGAAATTTTAGAGAAAAATAGAAGTAAAGATAATATCCTTAGTTTTATTCTAATTCTCATCCATGAGAATTGCCTCTATCAGTGTGAACTCACTCTGTCATCAATCTTTAATTGCAATGAATTCAATATCAAATTCTTCCTCTTTGATATCAACCAAATTCATTTTCCCTTTTTGACATCTCTAATATATAATAGAAATCTATCCATATCAGACATAAAATTTCTTTGAATAAAATTTCTCTGATGTATGACATCAAACTCTCCCTCTTTTACATCTTATGTCGAAGACAAAAATCAATGTAGTTTCCATGTACCTTGATATACATATTCATATGCAATCTACTCTGACAATACTTCACCAACTTTTCTGATCTTCAACATGCTGGATCGATGCATCACTAAATTTTGATTAGTGAGCTTCAAACAAAGGAATGACCCCTAGCTTATCTCTTAGATACAAAAATGCATCCTTAGGCAATGGCTTGGTGAATATGTTTGCAAGTTGTTCTTTTGTGTTCACATATTCCAATCTCACCTCTTTGTCTTGTACCAATTCTCTTAAAAAATGATATTTTATTGCAATTTTCTTGGTCTTGGTATGCATTACTGGATTCTTGGATATGTTGATTGCACTTGTGTTATCACAGAAGATAACAACTAGGTCCTTGATCTCCTCCATCACACCTGACAATAGTTTCTTGAACTACACAATGTTGGAATAATTAACTGCCATAGCAACATATTCTACTTCTGTTATAGAATGAGAGATATAGTTTTTTTTTTCTTGTCCAAGATACCAACCTTTTTCGAAGTAAAAGTTCTCTTCCACTAGTGCTCTTCTTATCATCAATACTTCCTTCCCAATCTACATCAGTAAAAGCCTTCAAATCAAAATTTCTTCCTTTCTTATACCACAAACCATACTCTTCAATACCTTTTAGATACCTTATGATTCTTTTGATTGCCATGATATGATTTTCTTTAGGATTAGTAGAGAATCTAGCTACCATACCAACTACTAATGCTATATCTAGCCTTGTGTGTACCACATACTGAAGTTTTCCAATCATTGATCTATATATAGTCTAATCTACTTCCTTGGTATCATCATCCTTGGAAAGCTTATGTCTAGTAGACATAGGTACTCAAACTAGTCTAGAATCCTACATTCCAGATTTCATTAGTGTCTCCTTGATGTATTTTGATTGATTAATATTGATAGCATCCTTCATCTGTTGAATTTGTAAGCCAACAAAGAATTTGATCTCTCCACACATTGACATTTCAAATTCCTTACCATTTCCACATAAAAATATTTACACAAATCATCATTTCCATTAAATAATGTATCATCCATAAAGATTTATGCCAACACAATCATCTTATTTGGTCGTTCTTTGATGTATAGGCTGGTATTATCATTAGTTCTTTGAAAAACAATCTTTATAAGATAATTATGTAACCTTTCATACCATGTTCTAGGGACTTTTTTAAGACCATACAAAGCTTTTTGTAGTCTACAAACTATGTCCCTTTTGCTAAGATCAATGAAACCTTTTGGTTTCTTCGTGTAGACTTCCTCTTCTAAGATTCCATTCAAGAATGCTAATTTCACATCCATCTGATATACTTTGAATCATTTGTGTGCTACACATGCAAGTATTTTTATAACACCTTAAAGTCTAGCAACAAAATTAAGAGTTTCTCCATAGTCAATACCTTCCACTTGAGCATAACCCTTGCAAACTAATCTTGCCTTGTTTCTTGAAACTTCACCATTCTCATTCAGCTTATTTTTGAATACCTATTTTGTGCCAATTACATTCTTATGCTTGGGTATAGGAACAAGAGTCCAAGTTTTATTCCTTTCTATATAATCAATTTCTTCATTCATTGCTTCTATCCACCTTTCATTCTCTAATGCATCTCCACCAAGATTTTGGGGACTCGGATGGTGAAGTCTATTGATTGCTACTTCCTTGAATTTTAGGTATAGTATCGGGCTCATAGTAAACAAATTTTATGTAGTCTTTGGGTTCTTTCCTTCTTTGATCTTTAGACTCTTCTACAAACTCATCAATCTTCACATGTGCACTTTCTATAAATTTGTGAGTAGATAGATTCAAACATTTGTATGCTTTACTCTTATTGGAATATCCCAAGAATATGCCTCCATAACTTTTAACATCAAATTTCCCTTTTCTTCACTCCTTTAGAATATAACATTTACTTTCAAATAATTTGAGATTAAAAACATTGGGTTTATAGTCATGTCATAATTCAAAAGGTGTTTGATTTGAATCCTTCATCAACTAAACTCAGTTCAAGGTATGAACTACAATGCTAATTGCTTCTTTCTAGAATTTGGTAGAAATGTTCTTTTTTTATCATCAAAGCCTTTGCACAATCTATAATTGGTCTATTCCTTTTCTCAAAAATGTCATTATGCTGAGGTGTACTAGGTGAAGATACATGTCTTGTAATTCCTCTTTCATTATAGAATTCATTGAATTCATTAGAGATGAATTCACCTCCTCTATCTAATCTTAAACATTTCATTTTCTTTCATGTTTCATCCTCACTCTAGCCAGATGCCATTTGAACTTTTGAAGAGCTTCTGATTTATCCTTTAGATACATAATTGCCATAATCCTAGAATAATCACCAACAAACAAAATAAATTATTTATCTCTAGTATAGCTTCATATGCCAATAGGTCCACAAAGGTTTGTATGAACTAGCTCTAGTACTTCTTTAGAGTGATAGTTTTTGCTTTTAAAACTTGTTTTTCCCATATTACCAATTTGAAAATTCTTGCACATGCCCATATAAGGATTTGTTAGGCTTGGAATGCCTCAAACTCTTTTGTTCTTGGTTAGGTTTACCATGTTATCAAAGTTCACATGACATAACCTCTTATGCCATAACCAGCTTTCTTTTACTTGAGCTATGAAACATGAATTTATAGTTAGATCTAGGTAGAATAGATTACTTGTTTGATTAACAGTCCCAACTAGATTTCCATCTCCATCTAGTAGCTTGGCTTTTCTATTCATTAATTATACCTTGAATCCAATGTTATTCAATTGTTCCACGCTAAGAAGATTATGCTTCAATCCTTCAACCTAGTAAGCATTGTCACATCTGAGATCAATGGTTAGTATAATACAACCTTTTCCCTTCACATAACATGGTTCATCATTTCCAAATATGACACTTCCACCATCACAGTGTTCCATGTGCTCAAATTGTGACTTATCACTAGCCATGTTTTGAGAACAACCACTATCAATAATCCATGGGTCACTCTTACTAACATAATATAAGGGACATCTTATCGTTCTCGTCACCTGATTCATCTTTAACAAAAATGTATACCATTTCATCTTCTTTAGTACTATCAAAATTATTAGCAATGTAACAAGATGTCTTACCTTTGTCCTTGTAGCTTTTGAAATCCTTCTTGCCTTTTTACTTGTCATATTTCTTTTCTTCTTTTCCTTCTCTATTTGGACACCTTGAAACAATGTGACCAACTTCTTCACAAGAAAAATAGATCAAAGGAATTTTGGCTTTGTACTTTCCTTTGCCTTTGGGAACTCTTCATGCAAGTAATGCTTCAGTAATTTCAAGATCATCATCAGAACCATCTTCATCTTCACTATCAAACTTCTTGCTTCTGGCCTTTGTAACTTTCTTTTTGAGTGATAGCTTAGATTGCAATGCAAGCTCAAGGTTACTAGAATTAGGAACATAATTATCAAAATTATCTAACTCAAATGTAGTCAACCTTCCCACTAGTGCATCTAAGGTTATATCATTCTGAGGATCATGTCTCATTTCTTGAATAGTAGACACTCTGATTGCATAGATTGGAAGAAAGGTTCTGGATACCTTGCTTACCACTATTAAATCATCAATTTTCCCACTTGATGATCTGATTGCATACACAATGGCTTTGATTCTTTCACTATATTGTGCAATTCTCTCATCTTCTCTAATCTTCATATGAGAAAATTGACCTCTAAAACTTTCTACTTTAGCTCTCCTCACATTATCAATACCTCCATAGATAGCTTTTAGTTTGATCCACATCTCATAAGAAATGCCACAATCTTTTACCTCATCAAATTCAACATAGTTAAGAGTTGAAGCAATATCAATCATCATAATTTTATGATTCTTCTTTTTTGTAATTTCTTCAACAATCATAGTTCTAGTAGGTGCCACATACTTGGTGTCTAGGTACTTTAGGCCCGAGTCTCCAATGGTTTCCAAATGTAGTCTCATGAGTTCTTGGCATGCCTTGAAGTTATCTTTGTTTAGGTTAGGGATCTCCATTCTGTAAGACATCTTGATCTTCAGCTTAGGTCCTTGAAACCTTCTCTACAAGCCCCAAAAGCTCTGATACCAATTACTGGAAATGTAAGAGGAGTAACTGAGAGGGGAGGGGTGAATCAATTACCACAAAAAATAAATCCTAGATCCCTTAAGATGTCAGTACAAAATAAAATCAAACTCCACTGAATATATTGTTGTAACTCAGTTAGCATTGAAACACTCGGTCAATATAATAACTTGGTTTACACTAACAATCACTATCACTTGATAAACACTCGGTTAATAGAAAATATATGGACTATTATTGATTAAATTCAAATATGAAAATATTATGATATTACATGTGATTAATTTTAATTAACTTAGTTATAGAAGCATAAAGAAAATAACATGAACACAAGAGACACTAGGATTTAATGTAGAAGCCCAATTTGGGAAAAATCACCAATTGCAACTAGTTACTATTTCTCACTCTTTTGAAGTGAGCCCTATTGGGAGCCAACTCTGTTAAAGGTTAAAAAACACACTATTAGGTGTGATCTTGTTAAAGAATTTAGTTCACCCTATTAGGAGTGTCTTTGTTAGAGGTCTTTAGACACTTCAATCTAGAAATGCCACCTTGTTAGAGGATTTAGAAAATAGTTGTTAAGATAAATTTGTTAAGAGATTTGATTCACTCCTACAATTATTAGAGAGTAACAATGATATGACCTAATTGCTGATGCAAATTGTATTTGCTAATTTTAGATCTTTGTTCTAGATTGAATACTTGATCCTTCTTGATCAAAATGTTCTTTGCAGCTCAATCAACTCGTTTCCTTGATTTATCTTTCTAATCCCATGCTTCTTCCACTTATTACTCAATTCAATTCTCAACTTGACCTTATACTTATATATTTTACCTTGTCAAGTTGGCTTGAATACAATTTTGAATAAATGAAATTCATCCCATGAGTTGGCTAGAGATAGCCAACAAAACTGATATAGGAAAATCCTTTGTTAGTCAACCTAACTTGGTCAACACTATTTCAGAATTATTATTTTTTTAGACTTCCTTTGATAACTAAGTGAGCTTGGTAACATTGGTTCTATGTCAACTTTTCTTTGGTTTTTGAGTGAACTCGGTAGACACTATCTTCCTGCAAATTCCATTTGGTAGCCAAGTGAGCTAGGTTAATACTCATTCTAAATCTGGTAAACACTGAGACACTCATCATACACTGCAACTTCTTTTGACTCCCAAGTGAGCTCAACATACACTAATTACTCAGTATATACTTGACATTTGTGTAACATCAAAGACAACATACAATTAAATGATTGTATCCAACAATAAGAAGTAGACTCATGCCTAGATATGACACATATTTTTGGATATCTTTATTCCAAAATAAAATTAACTATGAATTTTTTCTATAACATTTTTAGAAGAAAAAAAGGTTCTTATTTGACTACCTTAACTAATTCATTAAATTACCAAATTTATTTTTTATTTTATTTTTATTGTAATAGGCAAAGCATAGAATGTGATACATCTTTCAAATTTCAAAAATATTTTATGATTTGAAAGTTATAGCCATTTTTTAATTAGTATGCAAATCAACACTATATAGATATCTGCATTTTAAAATGAGTAATAATTGCTTATCAAACTCATATTTTGATAGCAATTATATCATTGGAAAGGTGAGAACATCCTCAAGAAACCCTTTTTTGTTTTAACAAATTTTGTCAAATTAAAAGTCATCAAGTACCTCCTTAAAGTTTGAAAGTCACCTAAATGGGGAGAAATCATATTTATTGCATTGACCAAGGAGGCTTGGTGATTATGAAGCCTAATTAGATATAGTAGATACTTGATATCTCCAACCTAAATATGTAAAAGAATCAAATTGAAAATGGAGGGCAGGGATTGAAATTTGAGGAAGGGTTCTCATTATCCCATCCATGACCCATGTGAGGTGTTTTAACTATTACAAATAGTATTTTTGTTTGTGTATTATAATATATTCATATTATACTTTATTATAATATAATATATTATGTTATCTTATCTTATTATATAATAATATATTATATTTTAATATAATATAATTTATTATATTATATCATATTATATTATAATATAATATGAATTAGATTATATTCTATTATATTCTATTCTATAATAAAATAAATTTTATTAAATTATATGATACAACATATGTCCCTAGGGGTCTTAGGATCCCAAGGGACATATGGCATCATGAAATGTATTGAAAGGGGTCATAGGTTAACCTATGACCCCTTTCGATGCATACAATCAATTAGAATGTGTCCATAGGGGTCCCAAGACCCCTAGGTACATATGTTGTTATCAAATGTGTTGAAAAGGGTCATAGGTTAACCTATTACCTCTTTTGACCCATACTATCATTTAGAATATATCCCTAGGGGTCCTAGGACCCCTAGGGATGTATGTTGTCATCAAATGTGTCTAAAGGAGTCATAGGTTGACCTATGACCCCTTTCAACCCATATGATAAATTAGAATACATCTTTAGGGGTCCTATGATCCCTAAGGACATATATTGTTATAAAATATGTTGAAAGGGGTCATAGGTTAACCTATGATCCCTTTTGACCCATATGATTAATACAACATATGTCCTTAGGGATCTCGAGATCCTTAGGGACATATGTCATCCTCAAATATGTCAAAAGGAATAATATGTTAACCTATGACCCCTTTTGACCCATACAATAAATTAGAATATGTCCCTAAGGGTCTTAAGGTCCCTAGGGACATATGTAGTCATCAAATGTGTTGAAAGGGATCACAGGTTAACCTATGATCACTTTCAACACATACGAATAATAAAACATATGTCTTTAGGGGTCCTACATATATTATCATCAAATTTGTCAAAAGGCCTTTTGACCCATATGATCAATTAGAATATATCCCTGGGATCCCTAGGGACATGTTGTCATCAAATGTGTCAAAAAGGGTCATAGGTTAACCTATGACACCTTTCAACCCATACGATCAATCAAAATATGTCCCTTGGGGTCCTAAGATTCCTAGGGGCATATTTTGTCATCAAATGTGTCAAAACAGGTCATAGGTTAACCTATGACCCTTTTCGACCCATACAAACAATTAGAACATGTCCCTAAGGGTCCTGGGACCCGTAAGGACATATGTTTTCATCAAATGTGCTAAAAGGGGTAATAGGTTAACCTATGATCCCTTTCAACCCATACAATCAATACAACATTTGTCCCTAGGGGTCTTAGGACCCCTAGGGACATATGTTATCATTAAATGTGTTGGAAGGGGTCATAGATTAATCTATGACCACTTTTGAATGATAGGAACAATACAACATATGTCCCTAGGGGTTCTAGGATCCCTAGGGACATATTTTGTCATGACCCCTTTCAACCCATATGATCAATTAGAATATGTCCTTAGGGATCATAGCCCCCCTAGGGACATGTTATCATAAAATGTGTCAAAAGGGGTACTAGTTTAACATATGATCCCATTCGGCGCATACGATCAACACAACATATCTCCTTAGGGGCCCTAGGACCCCTAGGTGTATATCCTATCATAAAATGTGTTGAAAGGGGTTATAGATTAAACTATGACCCCTTTCGATACAACATATTTCCCTGACATATGTCTCCATGAAATGTGTTGAAAGGGGTCATAGGTTAACCTATATCCCTTTCAACTCGTAAGATCAATTAGAGGGTCTTAGGACCCCTAGGAACATACATTGTCATCAAATGTATTGAAAGGGATCATTGGTTAACCTATGATCCCTTTTGACCCATACAATCAATACAACATATCTCCCTAGCGGTCCTAGAACCCCTAGAGACATATGTTGTAGTCAAATGTGATGAAAAGGGTCATAGGATAATATATGAATTGGGGTACACAATTTTCACTAATTATGCATGCTCTCACTCTTGTACATGGGGGATGAGACTTAATCATCTTCCTACAAGATTTTTAAACTATTTGATCTCACCCATTTGACTATCTAGTTTTTTGATCAGAATATTCATCCCATTAACTTCTATTTTTCCCTCTTTTTATAACTATAGCTAAAAAAGGGAAAAATGAATCTCATATTCCAATGAACCACACATAGAGATATAGATAACACATAGAAAGCTAAAGGAATTTTGTAACTAATAGATTGAGTAATAGCTCGGAGACCACCTAAAAAAGAATATTTATTATTGGATGCATATCCTACTATAAGAAGTCCAAGGGGAGCAATACTTGAAATTGTGTCATAGGTTAACCTATGATGCCTTTTTGACCCATACAATCAATTAAAATATGTCCCTAGGGGTCCTAAGACCACTAAAGACATATGTTGTCATCAAATGTGTCGAACCTATGCCTGCTTTTGACCCATATAATCAATACAACATATGTCCCTAGGAGTCCTAAGACCCATAGGGATATATGTTGTCATGAAATTTGCTAAAAGGGGGTCATAGGTTAAGTTATGACCCCTTTTGATCCATACAATCAATTAGAATATGTCCCTAGGGGTCTTCCTATGACCCCTTTCGACCCATATGATCAATTAAAATGTGTCCCTAGGAGTCCTAGGACCCTTAGGGACATATGTTTTCATCAAATGTGTTGAAAGAGGCCATATGTTAACCTATGATCCCTTTGAACCGATATGATCAATACAACATATATCCCTAAGGGTCCTAAGACCCCTAGAGACATATGTTGTCATCAAATGTGTCAAAAGTAGTCATAATTGACCCATACGTGACCACTTTTGACACATTTGATGACAATAAATGTCCCTAGGTTTCCCAGGATCCCTAAGGATGTATGTTGTCACCAAATATGTTGGAAGTGGTCATAGGTTAACCTATGATCCCTTTTGAATTATATGACCAATACAACATATGTCCCTAGGGTCCCTAGGTACATTAGGGACATATGTTGTCATCAAATGTATTGAAAGGGGTCATAAGTTAATCTATGACCTCTTTTGACCCATACTATCAATTAAAATATGTTGTCATCAAATGTGTCAAAAGGGGTCATAGGTTAACCTATGAACCCTTTTAACACATTTGAAAATGTGTTGAAAGGGGTTATAGGTTAACTATGACCCCTATTGACCCATACAATAAATTAGAATATGTTCCCAGGGGTCTTAGGACCGTTATGAACATATGTTATCATCAAATATGTTTAAATGAGTGATAAATTAACCTATGACCCATTTTTATCCATACAATCAATTAGAATATATCCCTAGGGGTTCTAGGACCCCTAGGGACATATGTTGTCATCAAATGTGTTAAAAGGGGTCATAGGTTAACCTATGACCCCTTTCAACCCATATGATCAATTAGTATATGTTTCTAGGTTGTAGGGCCCATAAGGACATATGTTGTCATCAAATGTGTCAAAAGGGGTAATAGGTTAACCTGTGACCCCTTTCAACACATACAATCAATTAGAATAACCTATGACCCTTTTAACCAATACGATCAATTATTGTATTATAGAATATAATTCATATTATAATTGTTGGTGTGAATAGGTATTTACTTATGACACTTTACTTAAGTTTACTTAGGTCAATGCATTATTTTATTATTTATTAGATTAGACACCTAGGATTTTGTGTACTCTTTTGAGTTGTCATGTTGACAACACAAAAGTAAGCAACTCTAATTTAGCACATGGTGTCTACAACACTAGAGTTTGCATAATTAACTAAGTTGTCATGTTGACAACATAGTTATTCGCACTCTTAATTAAGCACATGGTGTCTACAACATAATTTTACATGACACACCTTTGTAGGCTTATCCTCTCATCATCGCACTAACTCTTGTGCTTAATGGAGGATAATCCACACTTGGTGGACATGTGCTTAGTTGTGAAGCTTATCATATTGCTAACTCCTAGAAATTCTAGAAACATTTTAGCGGCCTCTATATTTAGGCACTCCTAGTGTGGATGTACATTAATTGAATATCATATTATTATTATGATCATACTTTGGTCCATTCTATGCTTGTGCTTGAGTTCCTTGATCTTGGGTGATTTTTCCCTAAGGAAAATTCTTATATGGTATTAGAGCTAAGGGAATTTCTCTTCACATAGCCATTAGAGACCATTTTCTTGCCTCACCTCTTGAAGGACCTCAACAAAGATCTAGAGTATCATAGTCATTAGGAGCATCTAGAGTCAAATCGGACCTCACATTGTGTTCGGAGCGTCAATTCAGTGAAATTTGACTATAAAGTTTCCTACCCTAGGCCATAGTCAAATTTGAGGCAATTTTTTTTGCAAATTGGTACTCGAAGGCCCAATTTGCAAATTTAGTATGATCTTTTTCAGATCTGCTATTCTCTATAATTTTTTGAAATATTTTTTCAGGCCATCAGGCTTGTAGAGAACTTTTTTTTGCAAGAACTAGGCAGTGAAACCCCAACCCCTGCAGGGAATATTCATTGTAATTTTAGAGTATTCCATCAACCATTTTTGGGCACATTTCATAGTCTGGCACCATATTTCCAATTTTTAGGGGGCATTTAACATTCTTTTGGAAACTACATACCAAAGTTTGGCAATCTCAACTTATTTTAACATTTGCGAGCTTCACATTTTAAATGCAGTAGAAAGTTTTTGTTTTGGCAATGTGGGATCAAAACTGCTAACCCCACATGTTGACCATCCTTCCAACTCCCAGCGTCCTTCTCATTGGCATGGCAAAGCACTTCCCAACCCACTTACCTCCGACAATGGCCATGTTTTAAACTAGCACCAAACTCCTATTTCTCAGCATCGACACAAATTCCCAGTGTTACCTACTTCCTCCGTTGTCATTCCTAATTGCTGGACATAAAACCCCTGCCAACAACAACCTCCACTAGATTATCTATGACCACCATGTGCAACCTACCACATCTGCTCCTATACCTAGTCACCTCCATGTCAGTCCACATCATCAGTATGGCACTCCACATCAACTTGTTGTACAATCCACATGTTAGTCCACATCATCAGTATGGAATTCCACATCAGCTTGCTATATAATCTAACTCAGTGGACACATGGCCTGTCTACACCTACTTGTACTTATTCATACAATGACACATCATCACTGACATCACCCAAGGGATCATTTTTGCTGACATAAGCATTTTGCTATGTTAAAATTGATGGTCATTTGACTGTCATCAATAGGCTAGAACACACTACCACAATGGCCATTTGAATGTCAAATTTAACCCAGTGTTTTCTACTCAGACCCCTCTTTAGATTCAGTTTTGATTTGACAATCCAACTTTGGGAGGCCATAACTCAATCATCTAGACTCTAAATTAGGTGCAATTTTTTTGATTTTGGGTAAAATTTCCTAAACTTTTTAGTGGAGCTATTCTTTTCTGGTTTTGGTGCATGGATTTGTCAGAAATTGCATTTTTTGGCAACTATGCCTGTCTAATCCTACATTTTGCAACTTCCAACACTCCGTACGAGCTCATCTGGACAAATTTTTAGGTTCTATTTTTTTTTAAAGTGCTTAATTTTTTGTCTACTTTCTAGATCTATAATCAGATTATAGGCTTGGATGGAGAGAAACACCACTTTCAAAAATATGTCCTTTTTTTTCATTGTATTACTTTGATAAAACTTCAAAATTGTTGTACATCTAAGCTACATTGCTATGTGCCAGATTTGAACTCCAAGAGGAGATTGTAAACAAAAAAATCAAAAGCTCACTTTTGTCCATTTTGACAAGTGGCCTATTGTAAATGCACTACATATAAAGTGTGAAAAGCATCACTTTTGGGGGTTGGGGGGGGGGGGTGTCTTTGATTGAGTGAAAAAGGGGGGTTGTCTTTTGTTCTTGTGTCTCTCTTTCTCTCTTGTGCTCTTTTAATTTTTTGCATCATGGGCTCACCTAAAACTCCACTTTTAACTTCACAGAATTATACTACATGGAAAGATATTGTATGGAGTGGACTAATGGAAAAAAGTTTAAATATATATGTTGATGGTACAATTGTAAAACCCAGTAATGTTGGTGCACAAGTTGATTGGCATGTTAAAGACAACTAGGCTTTAGGAATTATTAGGAGCTATATTCATAGAGATCTCTTCTTCCACATTTCCAACTTTAAGGATGCCAAGGGTGCTTGGGAAAAACTTGAAGGTTTGTATGATAAGGTGGATGAGGAAAAGGGATTCCAAATTAAGGATGATCTACTTCTATTGGATCCTAAGAATTTTGACACAATTCAAGACTATGTCAACAAAGCCAATAAAATGAGAGCACTACTTAAGGATCGTGGTAATCCCATGAAGGATCATAGATTGATTCATCACATCTTGAAGAGGCTACCTTTAGAGTATGTATCTTTTGTTTTGAGTTACAACACTCACATGTTGACCATGGGAAGTGCCTTCACTACGCCTTCATTTGATGCATTTGCAGAAATGTTGATGTTGGAACAATCCAATTTGATAGATATGGAAATTCTCAAGTCATCCAAGTCTATAGCATTGGTGGCTAGTGTTACCATGCTTTTAGCACCCGCATTCTAAACTTCCAAGTTAGTTCCATTGAGGAAATTTTGGTTGGTTTTAATTTCTAATAATGATTTATAAATTGTGACTTGTGAAGAAGATACTGTTGTGGGGGTATATTGAACTTGAATATCAAGTTCGAGTTCAACTTCAAGTTCAAGTTTTCAACTCAAAGCTCCAAACTATGCTCAGACCTAATTTTAGGTTTTGAACATGCAAAGTTCAA
Source organism: Cupressus sempervirens (assembly GCA_028749045.1). Lineage (NCBI taxonomy): Eukaryota > Viridiplantae > Streptophyta > Pinopsida > Cupressales > Cupressaceae > Cupressus > Cupressus sempervirens. Next base: position 233,166,719 of record CM053784.1, on the reverse strand, counting down.
GATCTAATGCAGATTTAGTAGTTTGATGATTCAAAAGGATGAAAATAAGTTTGGTTTCAGGTTTGCAACACCCATTTATTGGTTCAAAGGCATGAATAATCTAAGTAAATATTTAAAGTCTGAATTCAAAGTAACCAAATATGTAGTATAACTTGGGGATAAGTTTAGATGTAAACATAATACTTATACCACAAGCTTTAAAGAATAAATGATTGAAGGGGCACTTCATGTTATATAACATATATGAGCTTGTGCTTTAATGAGTATATAAAGGAATGTCTAAGACGAGCATCAAGGAGTTTCAAATGGTTTGCAAGATGTCAAACTATAGGGTCTACCTTTATCTCACAAGTCATGTGTGTGACATAATAATTGATTCATATAATGTTTGTCTTGACAGGTTTCAAATTTTTATCCCATGAAATTCTTGGCAACAAAAGACATAAAGCTAAGGGTTGCATGTAATGAGGAAGACAAACTACATTTCCAATTCACAGCTTGTACATAATGAATCAAGCTATCCTCAATAATTAATGGTGAAGTCTTGACACCATTACAAGATGTGTCCTCAGTGGTCAAATAACTTCTCGCAAGAATCAAGGGTCCATAAAAGCTGCAGCTTGCATGTAATGAGGAAGACAAAACTGCATCACATAGTCATAAACCATTACACCCAAGGCATGATCCATATTGGGAACTATTCTTAAAACACAAGCATGATCTTGAAGTCTCGACTCTACACAAATGACTTCATAACACCCATCAACAAGATATCCCATGCTTCCTTGTATAAATTCTATAATCTTAGTTGTAAAACTTTGTTCCATAAAGTTGATACATCGAGTGTAGTGGGTTTTGTGTACAATGAAGCCTTTTCAATAGGGAATGTGTGTGAGAAATGTGGATCATGTATCTGCAACAACAACACACTTCAATAAGATAGTATATCATATGGTTAGCACATATAATGAAACAAAATTAAGAATAAAACCATCGTATTGCTCTCTAACTAAGGAATGAGTATGTAAATGGAATTAATTTCTCTCAAAATTAAGACCAAATAAGTGGCATTGACACGCCTAGAACAAGAGATTCAAGATAGCATGAATGCAAGATTCAAACTTAGAATTGAAATATTAAGCTAGCATGGAGTACAATCAAGTTAAGAAACAAAGCAATTAAGCTAGAATTGAATTAGAAAGGAAGTGAAATGAATTAGAATTGAAACAAAGAATGCTTAATTTAATAGAGTTTCTTTGCTCTAGAATTGCTTCCCTTAGCTCTTAGAATGCCTTGTATTTATAGATTTTTTCAAGGACTTGGATTAGAGCTTGATCCAACCATGGTGAGGTTGGGGGTTGATTATTTTATTCATGGTAGAGATCCCACTAAGAATAAACAATTTGAAGTGGAGATCCCACTCAGAATAAACAATCTAAATGGAGATCCCACTCAGAATAAAAGAATAAACAATCTAAAGTGGAGATCCCACTCAGAATAAAAGAATAAACAATCTAAAATGGAGATCCCACTTAGAATTATTTAAGAATATCCTTGGATCCCATTGAGAATAAAATATTCATTTATGGATACGAGGTCCCTTATCAATATTAAATTAATTTCTAGAATAATGACTCATTAATGCTTATTCTAAAATTAATATTCATGTCTCACAATATAATGAGTTCAAATTGGTTTGACTTGTTTGATTTATTTGAACCTATTCCATTCCAAGATGTAATTCTACATTTAAGGATGTGACCAATTTTGGGTGATTACAGGGAACACATAGGTCAACCATAAGGTTGATTTAAATTTGCCCCATTTGGCAGTGATCAATAGATGACTATAACACTGATTGCATGGGAGTCATCATGCATGGTCAAAGAAACATGGTGCTTGAATTGTAACTATGTGAGCTTGGATCTCTTAGGAGAAGGCATGGGTACAAATACACTAAGGTGGATCACAAATAATGGCATGCAAATTCCAGAATCTAAGTGATGCCTTATCACAACCAAATCTATAGTCCACAATCTTTCGACTATAAGTACAAATCAAGCCATTAAATGGAATGCTTGAAGGTATTACCAACATATAGAGACCTAATTCTTGAAACTAGAACATAGCCTATGTCTATAATTAAGGGAGGACAAACCAAGCGCCTTGAAATGGAACACGGTGTTCAAGGAAATTCACATCATAAGTGGAATTTGATTCCAAATGGAAAAGATATGCAAATGACAGTGAACAGAACACATCCCCAAAGAATGACACAATCATGGTATTTCATCAACATAACACTTGTTTGATAGAATGCTCGAAGATGACTCCTTAGCAATGAAAACTCCCCACAAGGTTGATCTTGAAAATACCACCAAAGTGTAAACAAATTTCCATGTTCTCCAAATGCCTAAGTGATCGGGTCATGAATTTCATGGCATATGGGATGGAGAAGGTAAAAAGCTTAGATTTGATATACCAAGTGGAAGCATGAAAAATATAGTGGTAATTGGTTAGCTGTTACAGCCCACATATGCTTAATTGAGTTGGTGATAAAAAAGAATGTGTTTTCAATTCTAAAATATTGAGGAACAAAAACTTAGATGCCACATGTCAAAGGAACATATTATACAAACATTATACTTATAATCTTGTGATTATAACATTGTAAAAGGTAATAGTGCAATATTTTTTCTTTCTACAATTTCAATTATTAAAACTGAACCATATTATCTTGAGGAAAGGCTTGTAACTAAAAAGAAATTGATCCAGGAGAAAAAGATAATATATAGATGAAAGCGAAGGAGTGGGTTCTTCTTTTCCTGGTGGAGAGTTCTACAGCTACTACAGAGAAAGGATAGTTCTATTTTGTAACAAGGGAAGGGGCTTTATTTTATGCATGTTGATTGTAATAGAGGGATGGAATAATACTATTATTATTTTGTAATGTCTCTAAAATGAAGAGGAATATACGTGTGTTTGATCCTATGGTCTGTACATTTATATTTCTGGTTTTGAAGAATATTGTATTATTTTATTTCCCATTTTAGATACAATCTTTTATTACTACATTGAATGTGATGTATGTAATCTTGTGTTTATGTACTCATGTTTTTGCATAAGAATATCTATAACTTCTCTCTCTCTCTCTTCCATAATAGGAAAGATTGGTTAGGTAGTCTTGTGGTTGCTTATTCATCTTTCCTTTTCTTTTTAGTTTATAAATCCAAACAATCACATTCATTTCATGTCTATGAATGAATGCCCGAAACCTTAGTGTCTTTATGTTAAAGATACATCCTATCATTTAGATTCATTGCAAATCTATAAATGAGGGAGTTGTACCTCTTAATTCAAAGGATAGTTATCAATCAATGACAACTAATCCAACTAGTAGTACATTTTGTCCTTCTTGTCAAGTATATTGAGTCATGTTTTCTAATTCTTGTTGAAGGGAAAAAACTATTTACTAACAACTAGTAATGAGAACCAATCAAATCAAGGCAATAATACTTTCACCAACAGCAAGAAAAAGTAGTGCAAGCAAAACCCACAATCAGAGACACGACAATCTTCCTTCACATAACAAGAAAATTCTTCTTCCAACAAGAAGGGAAACAAAAAAAAGAAGGATAAACCATTTTGTGCATATTGCAAGAAACCAAATCATGATGAACATTATTGTAAGACTAAGGGAATAGATGAGTTAAAAAACTTACTTAGGAAGAACAAAATCAATGTGCCCAATGCCTCCATGGATTCAAATCCATCCACTTCAAAGGGAAAAGGGCAAGCATTTATGGCAGGTTCAAGTTCTTCAAGGGAATGGATTCATGAATCGAGTGCCTCACATCATATGGGTTCTTCAAAAGGACACTTTTCTTCATTGAAGCAGTCTAAGGTACCTCACATCTTTGTAGGGAATGATACACAAGTGCAAGATGAAGGGAAAAGGGAAAACATTTATGGAAAGTTCAAGTTATTTAGGGGAATCGATTCTTGACTTGGGTTCCTGGTACTTCAAAGGGAAAAGGAAAAGCATTTACGACAAGTTCAAGTTCTTCAGGGGAATGGATTCTTGACTCGGGTGGCTCACATCATATGGGTTCTTCAAAAGGACACTTTTCTTCATTAAAGCAATCTAAGGTGCCTCACATCTTTGTAGGGAATGATACACAAGTGGAAGTTGAAGGGAAAGGACAAGTTGAGATGGAAAATGGAGAGTTTAAAGACATTCTCTATGTTCCTAACCTTAGCACTAATCTCCTTTCAATTTACCAAATCACTCACTATGGAGGTGGCAATCAAGTTGATTTCCTTCCTAATTTAGTAATGATGTGAAATTTTAAGGATGATTCATTGGTTGCAATGGTTGAAGTTAATCATGACACAAGGCTTTATTCTTTCTCCCACTTTGTGTCTAAGTATCCTTCACATGCGTTGTTGACACATTCAAAATCACAAAGTAAATTATGGCATGAGTGGTATGGACATCTTTCCTTTTAGTAACTTCATCAACTTAGCCATGGTCAAAGGTCTACCTAGAATCAACTTTTCTAAGGGTGAATGTTCAACTTGTTCAATGGATATGCATTTAGAAGAGAATTTTGATAAAGGGAAGTCTTGGAGAGTATTAGTTGGTATTGAGTTGGTTCACATGGTTCTAGTAGGTCCTTTTTTAGTGACATCAATTAGCAAGGGTCACTATGTCCTCACTTTCTTTGATGACTTTTCATGCTACACATAGGTCTACTTTCTTAATCACAAGAATGAAGTTTTTTATATGTTTCTAGCCTTCAAAAGTCATGTTGAGAAGCAATCAAGGAAAGCCATCAAGGTTCTTTGTATGGAAAATGAAAGTAGATAGGTGAACTCAAGACATAGAGACTTTTGTGGACTTGAGGGTATTGTTCTTCAAAATCTAGTAGCATTTAGTCCATCAAAGACAAGTGTTGTAGCAATGAGGATTATAACTCTTAAGTCAATGAAAAGTTGCATGATTCAAGCTAAGTCTCTTGATCCATCACTTGAAGTTGAAGCTATAAGTAGTGCGAATCACATCCTTAATTGATCTCCTCATCATGTCTTAGATGGAATGACTCGTTTGAGGCATGGTGTGGAAGAAAACTAGTTGTAAAATATTTTAGAGTTTTTGGTTGTCTAGCATGGGCATAAATATCTTCAAGGGAATGCAAGACATCACCACCAAGGCCTTGTACTTTCATTGGATATGATGAAAGCATTAAGGCATATAGACTTATGGATCCTAAGACTCATGAGATATTCATAGAGAGGAATGTTCACTTTGAGGAAAGTTCACCTAGCTTATCCTCTAATCCTCTCCATACTTCATACATTGTGGAAACTAATAGTGACAAAAGTGATAGTTATTCAACATGTTCAGATATGGGGGATCCTATTGATAGATGCAGAACAAGGTGACAACATCAGCACATTCCACATGCATATGTTGCTATAGTGATAGGACCATGCAATCTAGTACAGTTGGGTAAACCTTGTCTTTCAATTCCAGCATCGGGGGATGACTACATAATAGATATTTGAGGTTTTTTTGTGGAGTCATACATAGCAGATTTGGGAGACATCATTGGTGATATACATCTTCTCTTTGATGAAGAAGATCCTTCTTCAATTGTTGCAAGGGCTCACTCTAACCCTCTTTTCCATTCTCTACATGATCGGTCTTACCAGGTTGATATGATTGTGGATCCTTATGTACAATAGTTGTAGGAGGTCTCTTTATCATTTGAGAAGACACATGGTTCTTTGGAATATGTTCTACATCCATCCTTGCAAGATCTAACATTGTTCTTTTCAGCAGTATTGGAAGAGGTGACAGTCAATATCGAGACGGGGATAGTTGAGTAGGTTTCATAGATACCATTCATCTTCAGGATTCTTTCCACACATAGGGGAAACATCTCATTTACACCTATGATATTGTTTCTTCCAAAGGGGAGGAACATTATTCAACAGTCATGGATTAGCTTCTACATTGGAGCAGCTATCACTGGTCGGCATTCTACATTGAGGGGGACTACCTTGTCTCCTCTCTTCTTCTTCGTCTCTCTTGTGGGGGTGAATTTTTCCTCTGATGGGGTTTTGTCCTTCTCATACTTCTTTATTGTATATATATGATGTATGCCATAATGGGGTGTCTTGATTACTCCATCCATCCATGCATCTTATTTTTTCATCTCTCTTTTTGGGGGAGGTTTTTTCCCATGAGGTTTTCCCTCTTTGTCTGCATTATGAGAGATTGCATTGCATTTTGTACATGGGTACCTAACATGGCCTAGTAGTTGGGACCCCTCATGCATTTTCATCCTAGCTTTTGTGAGCTTAAGTGCATTCCCCCAATTTGCACTTAAGGGGGAATGTTGGTTTAAATAAATATTTACTTATTACACTTTACATAAGATTACTTAGGTCAATGCATTATTTTATTATTTACTAGGTTAGACACCTAGGAGTTTGCATACTCTTATACAGTTATTCGCACTCTTAATTAAGCACATATTTTCTACAATATAATTTTATGTGACACACCTTTGTAGGCTTATCCTCTCATCATTGCACTAACTCCTATTCTTAATGGAGGATAATCCACACTTGGTGGACATGTGCTTAGTTGTGAGGCTTATCATATTGGTAACTCCTGGACATTCTAGAAGCATTCCAGAGGCCTTTATATTCAAGCACTCCTAGTTTGTATGTACATCAATTGAATATCATATTGTTATTCTAATCATACTTTGCTCCATTCTATGCTTGTGCTTGAGTTCCTTGATCTTGGGTGATTTTTTCCTAAGGCAAATTGTTACAATAATATATTATATTAATATATAATATAATATAGTATAATATAATATATTTTGTTTTAATATAATCTATTATAATATAATATAATATATTATAATAAAGTATGATATGAATATTTTATAACACACAAACAAAAATACCATTTTTAATAGTTAAAACACCTCATATGGATCATGGAGGGGATAATGATGACCCTTCTTGAACTTTCAATTCCAACCCTCCATTTTCCATTTGATTCCTTTATATGTTTAGGCTGGAGATATCGGGTATCCGATATATTGGATATCTAATATATCAGATACCCGATATTTACTGGTGAAATTTTTAAAAAATATGACTGTGGTCCACTTACCCAAGATATGCAAAATTCCATACACATTTTCATAGATTTTTAGAGTTTTGTAGGGAAAAGACAAGATTTGAGGCCCATACTTTTGGAAAGTGATGCAATTAGTTGATTAGGTGTCCTGGAATTACTGACACTACGGGAAACAGTAGTAGGCAAAATCCTAAATGAAAGAAGAAGGTGACGAATGAAGGGAAAAAGATAGGGGAAACCATCATAAAAAGAGACAGGGTATGTTAAATGTGAATGAGGTTGAACCCATAAAAATAGTTTCTAGTGAAGATGATGTTTAATTTGATAATATGAATAAAGTTAATGTTGTGAATGACTGTGAGAATATTGCAAATGAACCTTACACGTCTCCTCACTATAATTGAAATGAGGTTCATTATAAGAAAGAGAGACAAACATATGACCCTAAACCTAGTAGAACACCAAAGTGCTTATTTGAGATTGATGAGGCCATTTTGAGCACATTAGAAGGAAGGAGATCACATAAAATAGTTCAGTTGTGGGATTCAAGACTATATGAACAATTTTTTGGCAACAAGACATTGGTGGAGTAATACCAACTTTGTGTACAATTGTTAACGATGCAAAAGTTAAGACCTATACTATCAAAATTGAAAATTTGCATGAACAAGAAAATGGAGAGAAATGCCAATATTGTGAAGAAATTTTTAGTGTTCTTAATAGAATAGGAAAAAGAGTAGGGAAAAGGACATGGCAACTGCTTGTAGTGTTATTAAAACTTCCTTGGCAAGTCATCATTTGAGAAAAGAGAGATTTATTAGCCAAACTTGACATAAGGCGTATGATTTTATTAGAGCACTTCAAAGAAGAGAGAGACTTGACGATCCTCTTCAAATTGATACATGGGCTTACTATGGGAGACTTCCACATTCTGATAAGAAACTAACATAAGGTGTGAAGGAATAAATTACACAATTTTGGCATTGTAGCTCAAGAGTGTCACCAAATGTAAAGGATGGTTTGAAGTTGAGAATTGAAAATAAAGACCAGACCCCACATCCAAAACATTATTTGGAGGTAAGTCAAACAATTTTTTTAAAACAATTTTGAGAGACTAATCCAACATTGCATATATCACAAAGGGGTCTTGAATCAATGAAGCCATTTTATTGTGTGCCTCTTAAGTTTTGAATACATGTTGTTGCAAATATCACGTAGAGTTTTCTATCACTACTACATTTGTGCCCAAATTGTGATGGTAGGCTATTGCCCAAGTGATAGTACCAGGAATTGGCTCCCGTCAAATGGGCATTAAACTTTTGTTGTTGCAAATTGTGACAACAAGGGCATCCATTAAAATTGCAATGGATAAAGTTGTCACAACTAAAGGCAAGGGAAAGAGTTCATCTTCACATCATCCCAATTGTGATAGTAAACCATCACAATTACAACGACGTAGGCTTTCAGTCTACTATTGCAATTGTGATGGATGTGTGACAACTATGCTATAGAAGTGAGGGCTATCCATAAAAAAAGGCCATCCCAAGGGAGAAGGGTATGCAATAGCTGTGTTGTGATCAAGATGGCTATCCATTGAAACAAGCATTCAAAATTATGATGGGTAGCTGAAATAAATAAATAAATTGTTGTTGTGATGTAGTTGTCATGCAATCATAGGTTAATGTTGAGCTTCATTTGGTTTAGAGAATAGTTTAATATTCTCTACTAATTAGGGTTAACCACATGAAGGTGGAGCTCATTTGCCCCCCACCCATCGCAACATCTAAAATTTATCCATTCATTAATAAAATTCATTCATTCTATTAATAAATTCCTTGTTAACATCATACCATTGATTTGATAAACTTATGAATGCCACTCTGAATCGAGAATGTACATGCAACTGCATTCTATATGCATGGAAAATGGGTGGAGCTGAAAAAATGTACCATGTTTACATTTATTTAATATGTCTATGAAAACCTCTAACAAAAATGAGAACCTATTGAGTTTTTTTAGCTCCACCTGATGTTGTATGCATATGAGTTGAGATTGCATATTGAACTATGGAATCCTTTTATATTGCATGAAACTAAGAGATTCACACAGTTAGTTGTCACACAATCATAGGTTAATGTTGAACTTCACTTGGCTTTGAGAATAGTTTAATATTCTCCACTAATCAGGGCCAACCACATGAAGGTGGAAGCTTATTTTTCCCCACCCCCTCCCCCCCACACGCACACACACATCTAAATTCCCCATTAACATCTAAAATTCATTCATTCATTAATAAAATTAATTCATTCTGTTAATAAATTACTTGTTACCATCATACCATTTATTTGATAAACTTGTGAATGTCACTTTGAATCGAGAATACACATGTGGTTGCATTCTATATGCATGGACAATAGGTAGAGCTATAGAAACCCACCATGTCTACATTTATTTAATAGTTTTATGAAAACCTCTAACAAAAATGAGAACCTGTTGGATTTTTTCAGCTCCACCTAATGTCATATGCATATGAATTGAGATTTCATATTGAACTATGGCATCCTTCTATATTGCCTAAAACCAAGAGGTTTGCATAGTTAGTTTTCATGCAATCATAGGTTAATGTTGAGCTTCACTTGGTCTTGAGAATAGTTTAATATTATCTACTAATCAAGGCCAACCACATAAAGGTGGAAGCTCATTTGCCCCCCAAACCCCCCCCGCCCCCCCACCCCTTGCAACAAAATTACATTTTTTTAATAGGTATAGGTGTTGATTCAAGAGAAATCAATAAGATTACAATTAGGTATAGGTCTCCCATGCCTAGGATTGAAGATCTAATGGATTATCTAGGAGACTCGTGTGTATATTTCAATCTTGACTTAAAATCAGGATATCACCAAATTAGAATCAGGTAGGGAAATGAATGGAAAACAACTTTCAAGATTAATGAAGGACTATATGAGTGGCTAATAATGTCATTTGGTTTGAACAATGCTCCTATCACCTTAATGAGATTGATGAATTGTTAGAATCTGAAAAGATTAATAACCCATAAAACTAGTGCAAAGAGTAAATATCTAAACTATGAATGCAAATGATACAAAATCAAAATAGCATCATAGAGTTAGTCTCCAAGAGAGTAATGCAAATGCTGGAAGCAAAATAGCATTAAGAGGATGCAAAAATAAGAGATACAAATACAAGCTAGGTAGCATGCTTATATAGGCAAGGAAGAGAGAGGAGGTGGCAACACCAACCAATGAGGAGCAACCATCTATCAGACTAAAGATAGCAAAGTATCTTCCCAAGATAGCTAATGGATGCTCACATGTAGGAAGGTGACACCTCACAACCATTCACCTAATAAGACATGCTTTATTAACCTAAGCAAGATTATTAAAAGTGTAGGAAAAACCTAGCAAAATGGAAAAAATAAAAAAACTACACTAATACCCCCCCATAAGCGAAGCTTAGGTGGATGTAGAAATGGGTCCCGGCAACGAGGCCATGTTAGGTACCCAAGTACAATGCAAGAAGATGCAACCTCTGAAAGTGAGGAAAGAGAGAAAACCACAAGGGAAAAACCCTCCCCCAAAAAGAGGTAAGAACCTAGTGAAGAACTGAAGAAGTCTCCCGCTAGGGAAATTGTCCCCTAAAATAGGAACAAGGAGTGATCATGAAGAAGCAGCATCACTGAAGCATGAAGAACCGCAAAACTCTGTCAAAATGCTGATCTGTAGAACCCCCATGGAAATAGAAGGCACAAACCATCAACCAAAGGAACCTCCATGGAAATAGAAGGCACGAACCATCAACCAAAGGAACATCGATGGAAATAGAAGGCACGAACCATCAACCAAAGGAACCTCCATGGAAATAGAAGGCATGAACCATCAACCAAAGAAGCATAGAACAACAATATAACCTCCCCTTAAGGTAGGTGAGGTGACAGGTAGCTGAAAAGATGGGCCAAAAATCTCCTACAACATAGGAGCCAAACTCATCGAGAGTGAGGTACAAACACAAATAAAGGCATGTGTCATCGACACTGCATGAGGAATTAGAGAAAGAGAGCCTATAAGTAGCAAACAACTATCCCCCCCATGGCACTTTATATAATAGTGCGAGTACAACGAATCACAATGATGAAAAGGATCCCAAAATACAAGAGTGGGACTTTATCTCAGTGCGTTGCATAAAGATGCTTACAGTGAATATCAGCAATGATCAGAAAAAACATAAGGCTGAAACAACAGAAGGTAAAGCCCAAAACGAAGCAACTGAAGCAACAAAATCGATCTCCGGACCTGAAACAAACAGAATATCCACCAGAATGCTAAAATGCAAAAGACTGAATAGGATGTGTCTGGAACAGAATCTGGAACAACAACCAACATCACTGGAAAGAGCACCAAAAGAGCTTTCCAGCGATATAAAGAAGTCCAAAAATGGAGATCGGAAGCTCAAGATATGCCTCCCGGAGTGCAAAATAGAACATCTGACTTTGATTGCCATAATAGGCAACCAAACTGTATCAAAACTCAAAAAAAACCTATACCAGTATCTCTGTCTCAGAACCAGCTTTTCGACGCTTCTTTCGAATCGGAAAAATACCTCCATATGCAAAATTTATGGCCAAAAAACCACAAGTAGGTCTTGATTTCAATGCATTACAAACCCTCATGAAGAGCATATGTTAAAAGTGAAACTTGGGCACAATAATCAAGGAAACGAATAGCACCACTGCGATCTACTCGAAAAATCATGCACTTTCAAAAAAAGAATCGCCTCGATATGAGGTCGTATGAGAAAGTTATGATCCTCCGAAGTTTCCAAAACAAGAACTGTGCACAGTCACGGCTGAGAATCTGCAATTTTTGAAGAATTCATGCATGAAAATCAAAAAATAACTCCAATAGTGGATAGAGCACAAAAAAATAGCCAAGTTCATAACAAGAATCATCAAAATCGGAGTCTGTATGAGCAAGAACGAGACATTTGAAAACTGCATTCAAATCTGCGGCTGCCAACGGAGAGGGGTATGGCTGTAGCTTTGCATGCTCGATTATGAAAAATATACAGCTTGCATGCAAAATCTAAAAGATACCCAGATGGTTTTTCAGGGCTGCAAACAAAACCCAGAAAGCGTTTTTCTTGCTGATGAACAGAAGATGTTGCTGTAGTGTAAATCAGACGCCTTTAACAGAAAAAAACGGCTCCAAAAATCAAAAAACGACCCCAGCAACCAAAATTTGACATGCAAATGCTAGATCAGCTTCTCAAGTTCATCAATGGCATGCTGGAACCTGCAAAACTGATTGAAAACTCCAAATATGCAAGTTGGTTGTCAGATTTGAGATTGAAACCCTAGAGAAAAACTGTTTTTGTCAAAACTTTTCTGATTCTCAAGATCATCCAAAGATGCAAGAGAAGAGCATACTTTGTTTTTCAAAAAACTAGAATAAACTTTATTTGCCCCCCCCCGAATCTCTCAAATAAGGAAACTAAAATCTACTCTTGCACATAGAAAAGCTCTGATACCATGTTAGAATCTGAAAAGATTAATAACCCATAAAACTAGTGCAAAGAGTAAATATCTAAACTATGAATGCAAATGATACAAAATCAAAATAGCATCATAGAGTTAGTCTCCAAGAGAGTAATGCAAATGCTGGAAGCAAAATAGCATTAAGAGGATGCAAAAATAAGAGATACAAATACAAGCTAGGTAGCATGCTTATATAGGCAAGGAAGAGAGAGGAGGTGGCAACACCAACCAATGAGGAGCAACCATCTATCAGACTAAAGATAGCAAAGTATCTTCCCAAGATAGCTAATGGATGCTCACATGTAGGAAGGTGACACCTCACAACCATTCACCTAATAAGACATGCTTTATTAACCTAAGCAAGATTATTAAAAGTGTAGGAAAAACCTAGCAAAATGGAAAAAATAAAAAAACTACACTAATATGAATGAGGTATTAGCACAATTCATTGGTAAATTTATGATAGTCTATTTGGATGACATTTTGATCTTTAGTAGCAACAAAGAAGAGCACTTGAAGCATCCTAGAATAGTGATGAGGAAATTTCATGAAGAAAAGTTACACATCAATTTGGAAAAGTGTGATTTTTTAAAAATCTAAACTAGTTTATCTTGGTTTTTTGATTTCTAAAGGTTGCCTAAAAAATGGATCCTAGTAAAATAGAAGCTATGTTGAATTGGTCTAGTCCTAAGATAGTGAGTGATGTTATGAGTTTCCATGGCTTAGCTACATTTTATAGAAGATTTATTAAAGGGTTCAGTGGGATAGTAGCTCCCATACTTGATACCATCAAAGGGGGGCTCAAATGCAAGTTCAAGTGGACTGAAACAATAGATAGGAGTTTTCCATTTTGAAGAAGAAGATTTCAAAATTTACCACCCTAATGTTACCTAGCTTTGATAAGGTATTTACTGTGGAGTGTGATGCTAGTAAAAATGCTATAGGAGTAGTCCTAAGTCAGGAAAATCATCCCATTACATTATTTTTAGAGAATTTGAATGAAGCAAAGGAGAAAAAATCTAATTATGATCTTGAACTATACTCCATGAAGAAAGATTTGAAGAAATAGAAGCACTATCTCATGTCAAAAGAGTTTATAGTTTATATTAACAATCATGCCCTCATCTTCTTAAATAGACAAGACAAACTCAATCATAGACATGTCAAGTGGGTGGGATATTTCCAAGCCTTTACTTTTTCTATAAAGCATAAGAAGGGGACTTCCAATAAGGTGGTAGATTCTTTGAGTAGAAGGATACTAGAAATTCAAGAAGTCAAGTCGTAGTAGTAGATCAGAGACCTTTATAAGGAAGATTCTGACTTTAGGGAGGCTTATAAGACTTGTTTGGATTATACTCACACTTTCCATGGTGAGTTCTCTAATTATGGATTTTAGGATGCCCTATTGTTCAAAGGTAGTAGACTATGCATCCCTAATTCATCAATGAGGGAAAAAATCATCAAAGAAAAGCACAATGAGACACTTGGAGGTCATTTTGGGGTAGACAAGACACTAGAACAAGTGGCAAGATTCTACTATTGGCCTAAATGCAGAATGAGGTAAGGAGATATGTTGAATGTTGATTAATTTGTTAAAGGGCCAAAGGGACATCATCAAATGCAAGGTTATATCAACCCTTCCCAATACCTACAAAACCTTGGGACAATATAAGCATGGAATTTGTGCTTGGGTTACCTAAAACTGCTCAGGGAAAGGATATGGTGTTTGCAGTAGATGTTAGATTCACAAAAATGGCTCACTTCATTCCCTAAAGGAGAAATCATGATGCCTCTCAAATCTTAAACCTTTTCTTCAAAGAAATAGTAAGAATACATGGGGTTCCAATGACTATAGTGACTAATGGAGACATAAAGATTATTAGATACTTCTGGAGAACATTGTGCAAGAAGCTTGGCACACATCTAGCCTATTCATTAGGCTATCACCCTCAGAGTGATGGCCAAACTGAGGTAGTGAATAGGTCTTTAGGAAAGTTACTTATTTGTTTATCAAAGAAACATGGTCTAGTTTGGGATCAAGTGATTAGTCAGGCAGAATATGCCTATAATGAATCAGTTAACACATCCACAAGGAAAACACCTTTTGAGGTAGTATATGGGTTTTTCAAGGGGACCCATGGAACTAAGGGATACATATATAAAATGAAGCTAGGAAGTGCCATAAGGGACACAATTATAGAGCTAATGAAGACAATGCATGACCAAGTGAAGGATGATCTAGAGAAGTCAGTGGCCAAGTATAAGGACATGGAAGATTAGAAGAAAAAGGAGATTCATTCCAAGGTGGGTGACCTAGTCATGGCATTCCTAAACAAGGATAGGTTACCCAAAGGACTAGGTAGTAAAATCTAAATGAAAAGAAATTGTCCATACAAAATTTTGTACAAGGATGGCAACAATGCATATGATCTTCAATTACCACAAGGGATAGGTATCTCACATATTTTCAATGTAGCATACCTCATAATATTCAAAGGGGACAGTAGCAGCATGAGTACAGACAACAACAACAAGGCAGATTCTAAGATAGAATGGGTAAAGGATTTACCCACCAAAAAACCATTACAACTAGAGTGCATATTGGACACCAAAATAGTCAAGAAGAAAAGAAAAAAAACCTACAAGGAGTACCTAGTGAAATGGCAGTGCCTACCAGAGGTTGAAGCAATATGTATGACAAAGTAAGACATTATGAAGCATGTCGCCAGTCTTCAACACCTAGCAACTCAAGGGACTCAAGTCTTTCAACTATGGAAGTATGGTGCAAGGGCCCAAGATCTTGACCAGTTGGGACAAACCACAATTTTGATATGTTAGGATGGAAATAAGTTTCTAATTTGACACAAAACATTATGTTAGGTTTCAAGCACCTTTAGAGTTCATTTAAGAAATTTTGATAATGTTTGTAATAGGATCTATGTACAACATCTGGGCCTATCAATGCTAGGATTTGAAAAAAAATTATACATTTTCATGTTTGTAATAAGTATCTTATGTTTTAGTTGGAATTTGAATCCATTTGAAGATATTTAGAGTTGAGAAATAATAAAAGATGAAAAGTTGTCACGCAACATTTTTTTGTTGCTGAGCAATTTTTGGAAGTCTAATAGTCATGGCCATTGAGTGATCATTCAAATGTGAAAGAAGGTGGTTAAATGTCATGACCTATATCTTTTAATACAGAACTTGAATCAATAAAGTTGTAAAATTTTTGTGGGAAATCACAGTGTACTATTATGACAATTAGTACATTTTTTGTATTGCTATGCTTCCTTAAGTTGTAGACTACACTTGTTTATTTTAGAGGTCTTCTTTCATTTTTTTTATGTTTTGTTGAGACCTTTTGGTCATTGTAAATAGTTACATTTAAAGTTTTTGCTTTATTACTGCTCATTGTTTACCCTAGACAATAGTTAGGGTTTGTGACAAGAATGAGCTCTCCCTCCTAAGCCCATAAGAGGAAAAATTCCAATTTTTGCATGGAGAAAGGAGAAATGATGGAGGAAGAAATTTTGGGGTTAGTTGTTGTGCCACCCACCTGCTTAAGGTCCTTTGAAGCTTATTAGGCTAAGCATCTCTATGTGCTTTGCAAGTAGATAGTTGCAAGAAGACATTGCAAAGAACAATGGGGAAGGTGTAGATGATTGAAACCATGGAGTTAGGGATATTTTGATATGTTCTTGGTGTTGGTATGAATAGTTGTGAAGTGGGTTATAAAGTAAGGTAAGTTTTAGAGAAAACTATAGTGTTAGCCCTTATTAGGCCTAAATTAGGGCTCACTAGTTGATGGGTAAGGAGGGCAAATCCAAGTTCCATGTTTTGGAGTTTTTGAGGGTTAAATGACTTATTATAAAGATTCTCAAGTTTTTTTAGTAGATTCTTTCCAAGATTTGTGAGTTTAATGACTAATACTATGAAATAAGGTTACAAGGAAGAGCCCCCAATTAAGTCTCCTAGTAAAATTTGTTGTTTGATCTTAGGAGAGTGTCCAAAACATGTTGGTTGTGAGTTTAATGACTAAGACTATAAAATAGGACTACAAGGAAGAGTGCCCAACTAGGTCTCCTAGTAAAATTTGTTGTTTGAGCTTAGGAGAGTGATGAAGGGTGCTCCCCTTAAAACTGTAAACTCATAACAGAAAGAAAGAAACAACACCAAATGCAAGAACAAAATATGGACTTCTTATTTGTGCTGCAAATGTGAAATTACAAAATTCACAAGTACATTATGCTAACCCACCTGGGTGCATTCATTATAGTAATCTACAAGACTAAGCTACGAACTACTACCCAATGTTGTTCTGGACAATGCTTGGGCCTTTCTTAAATAGGCAATTTTATGCCACTGGGAAAGGTTCTAGACATTGAAACTTAATAACTAGGGCCGATAGAGCTTAAAAATAGATATAGAGTCAACCAAGTACATATTTGACAATCATTTTAGATATTTTGGGTGGCCCAATTTTGAAAGGCCATAACTCATGAACCATTGCTCTGATTGGCTATTACAAACACTTTTTGGAAACACCAGCTCCTAATCTACAGGCTCACAATGACACTAGCACCTTTCCATTGAGTTATTGGACCTCATCTAGGAAATCTAATGCCTCCAATGGTGAGCCTGAATATTTTTTTGCAAATATTTCCACCAAAAATCCGCAATAACTTCTTTGATACTTAAGCTTGAGCAATGAGATTTTTATGGTAGACTTATAACTCTAAAATGAACCTTCTTATAGAAAATGGGAGCATTCTAAGCTCATATTACAAAATTACTAAAAATAGCAAGTTCCCATTAATAGTAACCACCCTATCTATTAGTCCTTATTAAAATAGAAAATATTGAAAATAAAATATTTTTGGGTGATGTGAGATTGCTTTTACACCTAGGATGCTCCTACATCAAACACTTGGGGTAGTTTGAGAAGTGACTCCGTCATGTCTCAAGTGTTTAGAGGAAAACCAAGATAGTAAACCTCCTCCCTTGCTAGCCATGATGAATCCTCTACTGGCCTCCCTTTCCATTTGACTAGATATTAATCATAAGTTTTTTTCCTTGTACTTTTGCGAATATGACTATCTAATATCTCCTCAATCTCCTCTGTAACCGAACTAGCTGCTAGAATACTCCACTGCACTTCTGCAACTTCATCTCCATCACCTCCTTCATAATACTCTATCAAATTTGAAATGTTAAATACTGGTGAAATATTCAATTTAGCAGGCAACTCTACTTCATAAGAATTTCCAGCTTGCATGGTCTAAACTTCTTCATCTTTAGGTTATTATATGTACTCACTAGAAAGTGCTCCTTTCTCAAATGAACCATGACTTCATCTCCAATCCAAAATTCCTTATACCTCCTCTTCACATCTGCCTTAGCCTTATACTATGTATTCATCATTATAATGTGCTTTCTCACCTCCTCATGGATGTTCTTCAAAAGTTTAGCAAATTCTTCTACTTCGGCACTGCTTATCTCTCCTTTATCCAATTGCCTCAATTCAGAAGCATTTATGGGACTACTCCCATATTCAATCTAGAATGGTGATTTACCAATAATCCTATTGAAAAAATTATTATATGCAAATTTAGCCTATGGTAAAATCATATCCCATCCTTTTGGCTTGTCTCTAACCAAATATCTTATCAAGTTTCCCAAACGGTGATTCAAAACTTATGTCTATCCATCAGTCTATGGATGATATGATGAACTAAACTTCAAAACTATCTTCAACTTCTTCCATAATGTACACCAAAAATACCCAAAAAATTTGGTATCTTGATCTGAAACTATACTCTTTGGCAGACTGTGTAGTCTCACCACTTTGAAAAACAATTCTGCTACATGAACAACATCACTAGTCTTCTTGCAAGGAATGAAATGTGCCATCTTTGAAAACCTATCAATCACCACAAAAATAGAATCATTCCCATACTGTGCCCTTAGTAATTCAAGAACAAAATCCATACTGACATCCTCCCATGGCTTCTCTAGTATAGGTAATGGCTGATACAACCCTATACTTTGCTTCACTCCTTTCATCATCTGAAATACTCTACAACTCTGTACAAACTTCTTCACATCTTGTTGCAACTATGGCCAATAATAATTCTCATCAACCAAAGTAATGGTTTTATCTCTACCAAAATGTCTAGCCAAACCTTCATTATGCTTCTCCTTGATGAGATTCTCTCTCATTGAACTTGTTGGAATGCATAACTAGATTCGTTTGAACAACATACTATCTTGGATCATGAAATCCAACCACTTTTTCCTGTCAAGTGTAATAGGTTCTATACAAGCCTTCCACACTTCACTAAAATCAAGATCATTTGGATACAAAGTATTGAGTTCCTTGAACCCAACCACCTCTAGCTGCATTTCTATCAGTAAAAGTTTTCTTCTACTAAGAGCATCTACAACTTTGTTAGACTTCCCACTCCTGTGTTTCAAAATAAATGTATAACTCTACAAAAACTAAACCCACTTCAAATGCATTTGGTTCAATTTTCCTTGAATATTTAAATATTGCAAAGCTTGATGATCAGTATACAAAAAAAACTCTTTAGGAAGAGGAGAGTGTCTCCACTTCTTCAATGCTTGAACTATAGCATAAAATTTCTCATCATAAACAAAATATTTTCTCTTAGCATTATTCAATTTCTCACTAAAGTAAGCAATAGGTCTACCTTCTTGGCTCATAATAGCTCCTATTGTAGTACCACTAGCATCAAAGTCTACTTGAAACACCTTGTTAAAATTAGAAACTACTAAAATAGGCTACTCAGTAACTTTCTATTTCAACAGATTAAAACTCTTATCTACTCCTATAGTCCACCTAAATTTTTTCCTATCCCCTCTCATTGTTTCAGTCAAGGGTCCTCAAATATTGTTAAAACCTCTTATGAACTTTCTGTAAAAACTAGCTAGTCCAAGAAAAGATCTTACCTCTATCGCACTCCTTGGAGTAGGCCATTCAATGATAGCCTTCACTTTCTTTGGGTCCATTTTTAGACCTTCTACTGAGACTACAAATCCTAGGTACAACAACTCCTTCTTTACACAATTTCACTTCTTCAAGTTTATCAACAACTTTCCTTCCCTCAACTTATCAAACACCTTGTGAATATGGATTAAATGCTCCTCCAATGTCTTACTAAAGATCAAAATATCATCTAGGTAAACAACAAAAAAATTACCTAGAAACTCCTTTAGTACCTCATTCATGAGCCATATGGAAGTGCTTGGTGCATTAGTTAGCCCAAAAGGCATACTAACCACTCATACAGTCCTTCTTTTGTCTTGAAAGTAGTCTTCCACTCATCACCTTCTCTACTATGAATCTGATGGTACCCACTCTTTAGATCTATCTTTGTGAAATACTTAGCTCACTCAAATAGTCCATAATATCATCCATCCTTGGCAATGGAAATTTTTACTTGATTGTGATCTTGTTGATAGCACAAGAATCTATGCACATCCTCCATTCTCCATTCTTCTTTAGTGCTAATAAAGATGG
This sequence comes from Cupressus sempervirens, assembly GCA_028749045.1. Lineage (NCBI taxonomy): Eukaryota > Viridiplantae > Streptophyta > Pinopsida > Cupressales > Cupressaceae > Cupressus > Cupressus sempervirens. Next base: position 233,146,460 of record CM053784.1, on the reverse strand, counting down.
TACAACACATGGACTCAGACTCTCTTGAATCAACCCCTTTTGCAACAACTCATGAACTTTCCTATTCAACTTCTCAATTTCTATTGGTGTCATTCCTTGTTTGGAAAACTAGCTCCTAGAACCAAATCCATCTCGTGACTGATCTTCCTCATTGAGGACAATCCATTAGGTACATTATCAGATACAATATCAAAAAACTCTCCCAACATATCTGCAACTTATGTATGTACCTCCTCTACTTCTTCTTTACTATCATTTGGAATTATAACAAAGCACATATGCTCATGCTTCATACCTTTAAGAAACTCTTTTCTATTAGAAAAACATATTCTAGCAGCACTACATACCTTTTCTTATTTCTCTTTCAACAACTTCACTTATGTTTCACTCCATCCTTGGTCAGAGTGTAGGCATTTTCTCACCCATCGTATACAACATACCTGTCAAACTACCGCAACCTACCTAGAAACATATGACATATGTCCATATTTATGATATCATAAAGTACCTCATCCTAGTAGCTTCCAATCTTGAACTTCACTGAGTATTGCTCATTGACCATGATCTTGTGGTCATCCTACACCCAAGCAACATAGTATGGATGCAGGTGTTTCTACTTCTTCAGCTTCAACATGGTGACCATCATTTCTGATACTAGATTTTTTGTACTTTTGCCATCAATGTTCACATCACAATACTTATCTTCACATTTGCACCTTGTATGAAACAAGTTCCTTCTTTGATTAGGTTCATTCTGACCACTCGGTAGGACTCTTCTATTAACTAGGAATTCTCCTCTTTCAACACCTTCAGAATGTGAGGATCTGACATCTTTATCAACATATGCAACTCTAGCCTAGCTTTTTGTTCTTTGATCTATCCTTGTTAGGATTAAACAATGGACATAAATAACAATTACATGCAAATATAAACAATATCAAAAAAGAATAGATCACATAGAAAAGGACACGAGAAACCAAGATTTAATTTGGTTCACCCAATCCATGGGTTATGTCCACTAAACAACAAGTCAAATATTATTACGATCTAGTAATAACAACTTGATTACAATCTATAATCCCTTACAACTCAATACTGTCACAAGAACCAATTTTTGTATCACCACAATGAAATAATCCCTAACCCTAAGCCCTTTTATACAAGTATTTTTACCACTTTAGGGTTATAATTAATAATTACATGTTGGCCCAAAATCTCAATAAAATAGGGCCCAAAAATTATGGAGTATGTATAGTACTTCCCTACCCTATCACCATAATCTAACAATATCCCACATGGGGACTAATCAAGCTCCACACTAAACAACAATCTCTCACTTAGAGATTGATCTTGTAGCTATACTGCTACTCCATGAGGCTCCCACTAGATCAAACAACCTTGGACTTTGTTGTGCTTTTATTCATGTTTAATCTAGAAGATCAACCAAAGCTAAAGAGGAGTTTAGCTTCGCCCTTGTGACTACCTTTGTAAACATATATGTTGGATTGTCATCTATATATATCTTGTCCAACATTAACTATCCATCATCCAAAATTGATCGAATGAAATGGTACTGCAACTGTATGTGTTTGGTCTTTGAATGTAGAGTTGAATTCTTTACAAAATGAATGTCACTCTAACTATTTGTAAACAAATAATTATCCTTTTGAGGGTGTCCCAATTGTTGCAAGAAGAACTAAAGCCATATCATCTCGTTCGTTGCCTCTATAACAGCAACATACTCTACCTATTTAGTAAATAATGCATTAACCTTTTGTAACCTAGAAATCTAGCTCACAACTACTCCACAAATAGTAAAAACATAACCTATAGTACTCCACCTAGTATCATATCCCCTACCAAATCTAAGTTAACATATCCCTGTAAATCAGTAGTAGAGCCCCCAATGTGTAAACACTTATTGGATGTTCCTCTCAAATATTTGAGAATCCATTTGACTACATGCTAATGCTCAATTCCTGGATGACTGATATACCTGCTAAAAACTCCCACTACATGTTATCCTCCTCTTCTTGTGTCTTGGGACACATCTCCTTAGTCAACTTCAAATGACCAGGTAAAGGTGTGCTGACAACTTTAGCATTCTCCATAGAGAAACATTGCAACACCTTCTCAACATAATCAGCTTGAGATAGTGTCAATTTTTTGTTCTTTGTATCTCTGCAAATCTTCATACTAAAGATTTGTTTTGCTACCCCCAAATCCTTCATGGAAAATGCATGTGCTAACTAGCATTTTAGTCCCTTAATTTGATCTATGTTAGACCTAGCTACAAGCATATCATCAACATATAAACATAAAATAATGTAGCTATCATCATCCAACCTCTTAAAGTAAACACAATATCTAAATGGCACCTACTATATTCATGCTCATGCATAAAATTATAAAATTTTAGATACCATTGTCAAGGTGCTTGCTTCAAGCAATATAAACTTTTCTTCAATTTGTACCCTAAGTTCTCCTTACCTTGGACCTCAAATCCTTGTGGCTGAGCCATATATATCTTCATCCAAATCACCATGAAGGAAGGCTATTTTAACCTCAAGCTAATCCAAATGCAAATCTACAATAGCCACAAAACTTAAAACAATACATATAGTAGTCATCTTAACAATAGTAGAAAATATCTCATCAAAATCAATGCCATTTTTTTGTGCAAATCCTTTTACAACTAACCAGGCTTTAAATCTTTTCTTACCTCCATCCTCTTGTTTTAACCTACAAACCCACTTATTCTATAAAGCTCTTTTATCTGCAGGCAACTTGCATAAATTCCATGTCTTATTTTTCAACAAAGAGTCTATTTCATCTTTCATTGCAAACTCCCACTAAATCTTAGTATCCACCTACACAACTTCATCATAACATTCAAGCTCACCAACATTTGTTAGTAAAATAGAATACAAAGAGGGATAAAATATTTATTGAGGTCTAATTAGCCTTGTTGACCATCTAACATTTACTAGTGCATGTGGTATTTATTTTTGCAATTGTTGCACATCACGAGGAATGGTTACAATATCATCTTTTAGAGTATCATCTAGCATTACATAGTCATCTTCTTTCTTCTCATGTTGCTACAATAGATCTTTGTACAACACTTTCTTATTGTATATCACATCCCTGCTTCTTACAATTTTACAATTTTCAAAATCCCAAAGCCTATAATCAAATTCATTAATGTCATATCCAAAAAATACACATTTCTTTGACTTAGCTTCCAGCTTGGTTCTATTTTCAAAATCTATATGAGAAAATGCTTCACAACTGAAGGTTATGGGAAAAGAATAACTCAACTGCTTACCAGTCCATGCTTCCTCTAGAATACCAAAACCCAAAGGAGTAGAGGGACCTCTATTAATCAAATATATAGCAGTATTGATAGCCTCCACTCACATGTATAAGGGAAACCTAGCATGCAACCTCATACTCCTTGTACGTTCCATTATAGTCATGTTCATGCGTTCAACCACTCCATTTTCCTATGGAGTCCTTGGAACAATTTTATGTCTACAAATACCATTAGTGGAGAAATAATCTTCAAATTCATGACTGCAATACTCACCACCATTATTAGACCTGAGACAATTTAATTTCTTTCCAATCTCATTTTCAACCAAGCATTTTCATTTCTTAAAAGTTTGAAATACATCAAATTTGTGTCTAAGGAAATAAACCCGTACTTTTCTTGTTGCATCATCAATAAATGTAACATAATAATGAGAGCCACCAAGGGAAGATACCTGAGCTAGTCCACATACATATCTATGTACAAGCTCTAATTTCTTCCTTTTATTTTCCTTCCCACTCTTCAGAAAACTCACTCTCTTTTATTTTCCATATATGCAACTTTCATAAAAATCCATATTAATAGATTTTAGACTTGGTAAAATTTTCTTTGAATGAATTACTTTCATACCTTTCTCACTCATCTGCCCAAGTTTGTTGTGCCATAACACTGTATCATAATCTACAGTTGCTCTTTGTTCTCCTTGCTCAAGTGCAACAATTATTCCTGAACATTTATTTTTCTCTAGAACAATTAAAAGGAACAATATGACCTATACAAGGATATAAGGTGCCTACTTTCACATCTTTTTCTACTACAAGGGAGCCCTTTGAAACTTTCTAATTCTTATCATTAAAAGTAACTATACAACCCTCATCACTGAGTTGCCATACTGAATTAGATTCCTACTCAGCCTTGGAACATGTCTTACCTCATGTAGTAGCCAATGATTCCCATTCTACAACTTAATCTTAACTTTTCCCTTTCCAACAATCTGACAAGGTTCATTATCCCCCAAATAAACAAGTCCAAAATCCCCTTGGACATAATCAATGAAATAACCTCTATGAGGTGTAGCATGAAATGAAGCACCAGAATCTAAAACCCATGAATCATCAACACTTTCTAAAGATAGAAGCAATGTATCCTATTTGAATTATTTACTTACCACAGTTGCCTCCTTGTCTCCATTTGGTTTATCTCCATCATTTTCTTTCAAGTCCAAAAATCTTTCTTTTTATGCCCTAGTTTCCCACAATACTAGCAGTCATTCGATCCTCTTGATTGAGACCTCCTCCCCTTTGACTTTCTTCTTTTTTTGCACAATTTCTAGAATTACTTCCTCTCTTAGTCGTTCTACCTCGACCTTGTGCATTCAAAGCACTTCATGATGTAGATCCACTTGAGGTTTTCCTATGAGTTTCCTCACTCAAAATAACACTAATCATATCATCATATTTTTGGGTACTAGATCCAAGAATAAAATTACTCACAACCATTACCAAGCCATTCCAGCTTTCAAGCAAAGAACACAAAATCAAGAGAGCTCTAATTTCTTCGTCAAAATTGATACCCATAGAAGATAACTAACTAGTAATAGTAATAAACTCATTTAAATTATCTGCAATAGATCCACCTTCTATCATTTTCTATTAAATAAATGCTTCATAAAAAATACCTTTTTTGAAGCAAAGGGCTTTTCATACAGTTTCACTAGGGTTTGCATCAACTCTTACGTTGTCTTTGTTTTTGTAATATTAAATGCCACCAATGGTCCCAAGCATAATCAAATGCTTCCAAGTTCCTTTCTATCCAAAAGATGCCAATTGTCAGTTGACATAGATCCTTGATTCTTGGTTTTGCCTTCCAATGGCTTCCATAAATCATTCTGATAAAGATTATCTTGCATTTACATCTTCCATAACTGAAAGTTTTGCCCATTAAACTTATCAACCCTCAGCTTACCCTCGTCTTTCGTCGCTCCCACTCAACCATGAGACTTTCTTATAGAGGATAACTAAAAAATCAACCTCATTCTAATACCACTTGTTAGGATTAAACCATGGATAGAAATAAAAATTACATGCAAACATAAACAAGATTAGAAAATAACAAATCACATAGAAAAGGACATGAGACACCAATATTTAATGTAGTTCACCCAATCCCTAGGCTACATCTACTAAAAAACAAAGTCAAATGTTATTACGATCCAATGTTAACAACTTGATTATAATTTGTAATCCCTTACAGCTCAATACTACCACAAGAACCAATTTTTTCATCACCACATTGAAAAAATCCCTAACCCTAAGCCCTTATATACAATTATTATTACCGCTTTAGGGTTATAATTAATAATTACATGTCAACCCAAAATCTTGATAAAATAGGGCCCAAAAATTATGGAGTATGTACAATATTTGCCTAATCAGTCACCACAATATAGCACTCCTTCCTTGGCATTGGGAACATTCAAATGCTCTATACCCTTCTTCTCTATAGTGAAAACATTTCCCATAGAAGCCTCCTCTTCCAAATCCTTGTCCTTTGCCTCATCCTCTCTAATCTCTATTTTTTTGATCATGGAAATGATTGGAATTGTTTCCCCTCTAGTTCTGACTACTACTCCCAGTCTCATCCTTATTCTTCCAATCATAATTACATCCACCATAAGATCATTTTCCAGATCTTCCATCATGACCTCTTCCACTATTCTTGTTGTCAAACGTCTTGCTCAATTTCTCCTCAAGTATTAGGGAAAACTAGTGTTCTTTCTCAATACTATTCATTCAAACTAGACTCAACTCATCCTAAGTACTTGGCCTTAACCCATTAAGATAACACACCACTTTCTCCTTATTAGCTTCTACATGGCTAGTTCTAATAAGAACTTGGTAGAACTCTTCAGTATACTCTTGAATAGATTTTCTCACTAGCTTCAACCCCAACAGATCAAGATCATAATCCATGAGAATAAATTCACTTCAGTTTAGCTATCATGCAATCCCATCTTGTAATTTTGTCCTTTCCATTTCTATTTCACTCCAACTGAACCTCTTACCACTAGATCTTTGCATCTCCCTTCAGTTTTTCCTTCACAAACTTGACCCTATTAGGATCTTCAATATCTTCATGCTCAAAGTACTCCTCCAATTCATTGATCCAATCGATCATCTCTTTTGGGTTAAAATTTTTCAAAAATGTAGGAACTTCAAACTTAGGTCTTTTTCCAATCTTGGAGATGGCCATAAAAAGCCTCTCTTCCTCTAGGTTTAGAACTATCTCTACTTCAGCATTTTCTTCTACTTCATTCTCATCCTCTCTTTCATCTCTTACAAGAAGATTTATTCCCATGTGCATTTGTTCTTTCAATGCTTGAATTTGTCTTTGGAGGGCTCAAAAAGCCTCAGGTGTAACACCTGTAGCTCTTCTATGATACTTTCTTCATGGAGGCATTTTTTGTGCTTTCGTTGAAACCCTATTGCAAACAACCTCACAAATAGTGATATGTCTACATGCTTAGGTCAAACCATGGTCCTAGTGCAAACTGTCTCACAGTCAATGATCTATTCACACACACAAGAACTCTAGCTTTGATACCACTTGATGAAGGGTGCTCCCCATAAAACCATAAACTCATAATAAAAATAAAGAAACAACACCAAATGCAAGAACAAAATATGGACTTCTTATTTGTGTCACAAATGCAAAATTACAGAATTTAGAAGCACATATGCTAACTCACATGGGCACCTTCATTATAGTAATCTGCAAGAGTAAGCTGCAAGCTAATACCCATAATTGTTCTAGACTATGCTCGGAGCTTTCTTAATTACGTAATTTTATGCCACCTGAGAGGGTTCTAGACATTGAAACTTAATACCTAGGGTTGATAGACCCTAACAATAGATATAGAGTTGGCCAAATACATCTTTGACAATTATTTTAGATATTTTGGGTAGCCCAACTTTGAAAGGCCATAACTCACGAACCATTGCTTCAATTGGCTATTATAACCACTTTTTAGAAATTCTAGCTCCTAATCTACAGGCTTGAAATGGTGTTAGTGCCCTTCTATCAAGTTTTTGAATCTCATTTGGGAACTATAAGGCCTCCAATAGTGAGCCTGAAGATTTTTTTGCAAATATTTCCACCAAAAATTTGTAATAATTTTTTCGATACATAAGCTTGAGCAACGAGATTTTTATGGTAGGATTATAACTCTAAAATGAACCTTCATGTAGAAAATCAGGACATTTTGAGCTCATATGAATAACTTATTAAAAATAGCAAGTTTCCATAAATAGTAATCACCTTGTCTACTAGTCCTTATTAAAATAGAAAAGACTGAACATAAAATATTTTTGGGTGTTGCAAGATTGCTCTTACACCTAGGATGCTCCTACATCAAAGTGTCCAAAACCTAATGGTTGGTCTTGAAACTTGGTGTAAAGATGGAAGATAGTATAAGGGAGTGTAGGAAGGCTTAAGATCCTAGAGGGTACAAGAGATTGAGTTATAAGTTGAAGTTTGGTTTCCTTTTGAAGGCTTATGGTGTACCTAGAAGGTAGAGATGGTTTTGAAAGGTGAATGCAAAATTCTAGAAAGGTCATTCACCACATCTCTAACTAGTGGTAGGTCCTGAGGGACTTGAGAAAGTATTAGTAGAGCTTAGGAGAAGTTCAAGGAAGGAATAGGGAGTATATATTTGTAATTACACCCATTAATTAATGCATCAACATTTGTATTCAATGGACACTTGAATGAGTTAGACTACAACAATGTAATGTTGATCTAATTTCTATAAATAATCTTAAGAAGACAAAGTTAAGTTGTAAGTTGTATGGAGCTACTCAAACTTCACTAGGTAAATTTCAAGGTAAATGAAGGAGTGCAGTATTACCTAAGATACAATAATTGTAACCGTGTGCCTAACAAAGAGAAGTTGGAATACAATCTTAGCTGAGTAAGTTTAGTGTTAACTAAGCGTAGTGTTTACTAAGTAGAATGGTAATAATCATTAGGAGATGAAAAAATATAAATATGATATCTAAGGTTGAAAGATGATGAAAATTAACAATGTTCAAGAAGTAGAAAGAATTAGGATGAATTTTGTTACAATATCAATGGCTGGAACAATTTGAAGATGATTGTATCAAAGATATTTTCTATTTCAAGACTAAGCACAAAATTTAAGGTGAACTAGTATTGATTGAGCATCTAGATGCATTAAGCTTGAACCAAAATGAAGATCTATGGATGTGATTAAATGTCAAAGCCTAAAAATCCTAAAAGATTGAAGTTCTCTATTTAAGGTGGTGATCAAGCGAGTTTTTTATATTGATGCCACATAAAAAAGAAGTACAATAGAAGACAAGGATAATAGAGCGAGTAGTATTGTAAAGATCAAGGAAGGGAAGCAATAAGTTGAGTGGTGAAGTGATTGTATCAGCTTGAATGAGGTCAGAAGGAGGTTTATAAGAAAAATAAATATCTAAAGAAGAAACTAAGTTCTAAACCTAGTAGATCATTGGACTATTACTTTATTACCATTTTAGAAGATAAATTCTCTTAACCAAGTAGACCTAACAAGTCTATGGGATGGAAGATTAGAAATATCATCCTAGATATTAAAAATATATTGGAGGAAATGAGAATGGTCCACCTGCAGCATATCTACTGAGAGTGTAATCAAGTGGAAGATCTTGTGGCTGCCATGGGGTTTAACGTTAGGGCAATGACATGCTAGGAAAATTTAGTTGATATCAACGAAAATCTAAGGATGTTGATATTCAAGGAAAAAGGCGACAGAATTGAAAATGATGATCACTAAATTTAAAAGTAAGGCCAATTTTGGCAAGATGGAGAACTTTGTCACTAAATTTAACTTTAGTGTTTTGGAAATAAGAGACATACGTGGCCATAAAAATGACAAGTGGAGTAATTACAAATTAAGGAAATTGTCTTTTCACAATTATGGTAACTCGAGGCAAGCTTCGAATCACTTCCCAAATGGAAGTACGATAGATACTATGGATTGGGATGTCAAAAATCAACAGGGAGAGAAAATTAGGTTTTTTAATACCCACGAATCTCATAATAAGATGTTATGGGATTCTGGTGCTCATCATACGTGGGTCTATAATTTTGATCCCTATTCCCCCAAAGGATTAAAGCAAGAGAGCAGCCACAAAGAATTGGAAAGCGATAAAGTTCTTATGCATATTTCTGAGGAAGAGAGGCAAGATAGTGGCGAAATTAATATGGGAGGTGATCTGAATCGGTTGGAACCAATGAGACTTGAGAACTTCAAGGAGAGGATGGTGACCTGGCATCTCCTGAAGGAAGGGGGTTTTTTGCCATATATGCTGTCCATGGCTGGGCACGATGAAAATTGTGTGTTACAATTTGTGAATAATTGGGATGATACAAAGGTCACAATCAATGGCATTACTTTTCAAGTCACGGAGGAGGTTATTTCCATGGAAACAAGACTCACAATAAAGGGAAAAAAGTGGAACAAAGTCACTAAAGTCTCGGATGAGAATAGCATGAAAAACTTCTTTGCGAAGAATGAGAAGCCGATTCGCTATAGAGGAGGGTTTAAAAGGGATAAGCTACTTGAGCCTTGGGATGATGTGTGTCTGGTCCTGATGAAGTATCTCACCCTGGAAGGCAGGTTTGGAGTGTGCTATTACTATCATTTTCTCTTGTTGAATCATTTTAGAAATAGGGATTTCATTTCCATTCCATTTTTTCTTCTACATTCGCTTGAGGATATAATTAAGGATATTAAGGAAAAAAATTTAAAGGCCTAAACTTCGCCATTATTCATCAGGGGTTAACTTTTCATCTATATCAGTTCCACTTAGCTCTATGTCCCACCAGAGAGGTTGTTGTGAAAAACCCCTGCCATAGTAGGATTTCAAAAAGAAAAAACTTGACATAGCCATAGAACAAAAGGGAAACAAGAAATTAAAAGTTGATAGGGTGGTAGAGGTTGTTGGAGAGGATTTTGGTAAAGATATTGGGAGAAAAGCAAGAAGAAGGTTTGGTAGGCTAGCTCAGTCCCAAGCTAGGGGTAAGTAGAAGTCAATTAGATACCCTGCTAAGGAAGTTGAAGAAGATAGCTCTGACAATAATAGTGACAGAAGGGAGGAGGAAAGCATTTCCAACTCTAAAAAGGATGATGGTAATGAGGAGGGGGGGAAAAGTTTCAATTCTAGGAATATTTTGATGGATGACACTCAAAATCAAGTGTCGGACGGCAAAGAAAGGAATACTGAGACAACCCATGTTTCAGCTAGCTTCTCACTTAAACCCATTACTTTTTGTGATGAGACGAGCAAAAAGGATAATTCCCCTATTACCATTTCTTCCCCTGTTAAGGAAAATTTGAAGATTTCTTCTAACCCACGGGTGCTGCAGGATAAACCAAAGGGATAGAAAATGAAGGAGGTTGTTGCTAAGAAGGTCGAGGAGCACAAAGAGGAGATGATGACAGTGGAGGAGCATTATAGAAACCTAGAGGAAAGATTCAAAGCTTTGGAGGAGGGGTTTTTCACCTTCTCCAAGTTTGGACTTAAAGTTACTCATGCTACTGCGACTACACTCCAATTGCTGGCATAGGAGAAGGAGGAAGCTAGCTTGGACATGGAGAACAATAAATTACTCTTTAAGTTCCTTGCTGATGACTGGGCCCAAATTCTTCTTCATGCAAGAGGAAAAGGAAAAAAGGAAATCTAAGTCTTTTTTTATTTATGTTCAGTTATGGGGTCCATGGATCCCAAAGACTTTATATACTATTATGATAGTTATAGTTTTATTGGTTATCAGTTGTAATTAAGATTTGGTTAGGCCTGGGTGCCTCTTTGGACTTTGGTTAGTTGCTTGGGTTCCTTTTTGGTTCTAACTCTCTCTGACTGTTGGTTCTCCTGTTCTTTTTGTCTATTTTTGTTACTAGTTGGTAATGTGCTGGTTACCAGCCTTTTGACTGTTAAGGGCCGACCCCCTTGCTTTTGGTCACTTTTAATTTCAAAAACAAGTCTATGGAATCCTATTTGGTAGCATCCATTAGTTTATGTTTCATAATTCCTTTAGAGAAAACTAGTTCTTAGAAGTTTCAAGGAGTGATAAGGTCTAGATGATCTTTGGTTATACCTCTAACAAGGTCACACTAAAAATGTGTGTGTAAACCTTTAACAAGTTTGGATCCTAAAAAATCTCACTTTAGAAGAGTGAAAATTTTGGGTTGCTAGTTCCCAAGTGGTTTTTCCCTTTACAGGGTTTCCACATTAAATTTTTTGTGTCAAATTGTGTAATTTCTTATGTGTTGCTAAGTTATTTCATGATTTATATTTCATGTTGCAACTTAGTAAACAAGATAAAAATTTATTCTATTGTTTGGTAAAAGCTAAGATAGTGAGTTGATAGTTTTAAGTAAATTATTTATAAGTTTGAATTGAGATGTGGAAAGTAGTTACTAAGCCAATTTTATGAAAGTATATGATATTGAATTGGCATTGAATTGTTTTTGAGGCCCATGAAATAACTGATTCACCCCTCCCATTTCTATTATCTTAATCTAGAAATTGGTATTAGAGCTTAGTGCTTGAAAGGAAAAAGTTTAAAAGCACTTAATCTAAAGATCTAAATATGTATTATAAGAGAGGGGCACCCAAGTTGAACAAGGAGATTTTTCCTCATCAAAAAATATAGAATTAAGCTACATCTATCTAGAGTTGGAGACAATTTGCTACACTATTTAGAGAATGCATAGGTTGCCCCTGCAAGTCTTATGATTATGGGCAGAATAAATTAGAAGAGAGAACACACCAATATGATGATTGAGATTTCATCTTCCTTGAATTATATAGAATTTGATAATATCAAGAATTGTGCTAATGCTAAAGAAATATGGGATAAGTTGACACTTGTTCATGGTCAAGATGAGAATGTATTGAGAGCTAAGTCTTAAAGTTTGAGAGGAAAATATGATGACATGAGAATGAAAGAAGGTGATAATACTGTTGTTGGAATTCTTTAGAATAACTAAGAGTGGGGAGGCAGGTGAATCAATTATTCAAGGTCCAGACGTACAAATAAAACTTTTACAATTCAGTGAATCCATATGACTTTCTTCATCATGCATGCATTCATTATGTGTAAACCAAAACTGATATGTTACTATTGAACTAACATGCAGAAATGTAAAACATAAAACACAACACATCCATCAATACACATGACAATATGATTTAACATGGAAACCCAATTTGGGAAAAACCGCCAATAACATGCTACTCCTTTCTCACTCTTCTGAAGTGATACCCTATTAAAGGTTACAACACACACTGTTAAATGTGACCCAATTAAGGGATTTCAATCACCCTATTAAAAGTGAGCCTTGTTACAGGACTTTAGGTCATTCACTTGGAATGCCACCTTGTTAAAGGATTTTTCAATGACTATTAATTCAACCTTTCTCCAAAGGATTTACTCTAATCTGATATAATTGTTAGAGAGTAACAATAGAGTTTGATCTGATACAACTTACAACCTTACTTGCAGATTATAGATCACTATTTAGTCCTCAACTCTACTTTTCTTCCAATCTTTGTAGTTTTGATAGCTTGTTCACCCTTCAAGCATTCATCTTCATTAAGCCTTCTTTCTTAGTTCACCATTGTAGATTTCTTCACTTAGGTCACTTGATGAAGCAAACCCTCCTTCCTTCACCTTGTCAGATTCTCACATCCAAAAACTCTTTTTTCCTCTCCACTTTTGCTTCATGACCAGACATCCCTAGATATAGGGAATTAGAACTCTTTTTCCTGCTCAATATCCGTCTAAAAAATTAGGGTTTTTGATAGATTAGGTAGGATACAATGTATCTACCCCATATCTTGTCTTCTCTAGAAAATTCTCCTAGAATCCATTTGAATTCACCTCTAAAATGGTTTAGATAAGATTGTGTGCCTCTAGCTCATCAATCTTATCTTCCTTCTAATTTACAAGTTCCAAGAAAACAAAATTGTCAGCTTTTATTTGGCTAATCTTCAATATTTTTCATAATGCAACAACTTAGCATTATCAATTTACTAATGCTTGACACATACCGTGTTACTCGACATCGACTATAAAATCACTCAACATCAACTGGATTTTACTGGTACTCGATACATACTGAAAATCACTCAACATCTATAACTTTCTTGGCACCTATTAGTTTTCTCGGCATCCACTAGAAAATTCTTTCACTCAGCTCCCACTAACTTTTTGCTTGGCTTGCACTAACTTTACTCAACACCTTCTATCAACTGTGTCAAGCTTAGCAAAATAACTTTGTTCAACCTTTTTATCTAAACTTTCTAAGTGTGGCCAAACATTTTGTAACCCTGAGTAGATCATCAATACATTATGTTATCACTATCTTAACTGATTCTTGCACTTCAATACATAATCATAACTCAACCTTTTTTCTAGGTACTTTTTTTACATCTTGTTGATCAAATCCTCTTCATCAATCAACTAAGTGATAGTTCTTGAAACATATAAGCAATTGTCTTACCAACATATAGAAGGTTTGACATCAATGAAAAAATAATGATTGAAAACACTTCTTACAACAATGTTATAACTCAGATGATCTTTTTAATCATATATCAACAATTGTGCAATATGTGAACTGAATTAAGGAAGTTTTGAGTGCAATCAAAGGAGCTAGTGGGCTTATCAGTGTTAGTGAAGTTACAAGTAAATTTCTTGGAACTCACTTATTTATTCTATTAAAGTTTCTAGAATTTAGGAAGGCCAAGCTATGCCTAGTAATGTTCTTACACTTGATGGTCCTATTGGTCGGTTGACTACATTTGAATTAATTAATTTTGACAATAGTCTAACTATAATTGGAAAATCTTTCAAATCTTCACCAACCCTTGGTAGTAAAAAGGAAGATATGAGAAGTAAAGTAGAAAGGGACTTTGGATCTAATAATGATATAAATTATATCAAACAATTTCTTGCAAGGAGGTTACTAAGAGGAAAATGTAAATATAAAGATAAATTACCTCTAATATGTTTCAAATGAAATGAGGTTGGTTAGCTTTCTTCTAAATGTCCTAGCAAGTATAGGGATGATATGAAAGATAGAAATGATAAGAAGTATTAAAAATTTAGAAAAATAGAGACTAAAAAGATTATAAAGACAAAGGAAAGAAGTCATGCTACATTTCTAAATAAGAAAACACAACGTCACATATTGAAGATAAGAAAGATTGAGTTGAAGTGGTGTATGTTTCTTTTAAAGAAAATACAAATGATGAAAGGTTTGAAGAAGAAAAATCTCCTGTTTCACATATAAGTAAGAATGATACTTGGATTATTGATAGTGGATATTCAAATCAAATAACTGGTGACATTAGTAAGTTTGATAAATTTGAAGAATATGATGGTGGAATGATTAAACTTGGAAATGATGTTCCATGTCCAGTGAAAGGTGGAGGAGCATTGATGTTTAATAATAAAATTAGATGTGATGATTCATATTGGATGAAAGGACTAAAGTATAATATGTTGAGTGTTTCACAAGCTTGAATTTCAAGACAAGGAGGTAACAATCTATGATGAGAAAGAGAATATGATTGATAATGAAGAACAAACAAGAGGTAACTTATTTTACTTAGATCCTACAATTGATACATGACTATATGCAAAATTTGAAAATGTCTAATTATGGTGTAAGAGACATTTTCATGTGAAATTTGATAACATTGCTAAGATCAGTAGAAAGAGAAGAGTTATAGGATTATCGTGTTCAGAAAAACATGACAATACTATGTGCAAATTAACAATTTCAACATGGTAATATGAATAAATCAAGATTTTCTACTAAGACACATACAATAATCATATTTTGGAGTTAGTTCATACTGACTTATGTGGACCAATGAGAGAAAGTTATTATCGAGAGAGATATTTAATACTATTTATTGATGATTACACTCAGATGATGAATGCCATGTTTATTAATTTGAAGGCATATGATTTTGATATGTTTAAATGGTAAAAATAAAGAGTTGAGAAGGAAACATAAACAATTGTCTTCCCCTATGACACCTCAAGAAAATAGAGTAGTAGAGAAAAGAAATATATCTATTTTTTATTGTGCCAAAATATTAATGATGGAAAAAGATGTCACACAGATATTTTGGAGAGAAGTTGTTAGCACTGCAGTTTATACTCTTAATTGAGTACAGTTAAAGAAAGGAGAAAACAAGACACCCTATGAACTCTGGTATGGTTATACACCAAATGTAAGTTATTTAAGAATATTTGGAAGTAGGTGTTATATTCATAAAGATGTAAGAAATAAAAAAAATCTTCTAAAGGAGATGAAGGTATATTCTTAGGTTATTCTACTAGGAGAAAGACTTATAAATGTTGTAACAAGATGACCAACACTAGAATTGAAAGTGAAAATGTTAGAGTTGATGAGCTTGCAAAGAAACATGACAACGATGTGAGGCCTCACCCCAACCCATCATAGCATAGATGTTTTAGTCATATTTTGATATTCAATACTTTGATATTTTGACAGCTATTCAAGACTTAGATGGACAGTGGATGTTTTTATCTATTTATTTTGATACTTCAGCAGTGTCTTACATTATGATACACACTAAGAACCTAACATTGTGTATGAAATGATCAAACACATATGGATGCAATTTTATGACATGATAGTATTAGATTATAATGTGATGCAAAACATCAATTTAATCATGATGATGAATGATTATGATAATTTATGATATGCAGATAAATGTTAATTTGATTATGATGATTTGTGATATGCAAATAAATGTTAATTTGATTATGATGATTTATGACATGTAGATTTTGATATTTTAACATTTCAAATGAAATAATTGAAATGACTAGGAAAGGAAATTTAATTTGAATTATGTTAATATGGATGTTGTTATGTGCATTTATGATATATATGTTTATATGACCCCCTTGGACTACTAATTCTCGAGTGTAATGTGCAGGAAGTGGAACTATGGAAATTCTTGGGGGAAACAAGTTCTAAACCTTTGTGAACATAGTTTAACCAAAGTGAATCTTTGGAAGATTCAACTGCCTCGTTGTGAAAGTATTTTCCTTCGTAAATGTGAGTTTCTTGCATGTGGAAATGTTTAATCATAAAGATGCATTAGGGGCATGTCATGGTGGTGTAGAATTTGATTTTATGTGTCACTTGACACTTGTGAATTTTGTGTGCAATGACATGTCATCTAGGGTTTTCGATTATGGTGGCATTTTACCCTAAAAATAATTACCTTGTTAATGAGTCAGCAAACCCACTTGACAAGGGGTAGGATGGGTCACCATCAAAGGAAATTCGAATTTGGACTTTCCTAGGGTTTTGAGGGGTCATTAGGCGGTCCCAAAGTGTCTTTTATGTTAAAATGAGCTACCCATGTGATATTATAATAGGTTAGGGACCTAATTTTGACCATGATAGTGACTAGGTAGCCTAGGGGCCCCCTTTACCCATGTATTCTTCCATCAATTCGAATTTGGAGTTGTCACATGTATTTTCTCCCATGTTCCCACTAAGTCAAAAATAGAAAATTTAGAGGAGACAAGTTTGTAAGAGGAGGTGGATATGTGACTTTGCTAAAATAGTTAGTGGGAAGGCCTTATTAGGGAGACTTGGTCAAATTAGTGGGTTGTTCACCCACTCTTTAAGTTTAGAGACAACTAAGTTTTGGAGGGAGATTAAGGGAGCTCTACTACAACTATCATTTCCTTTAGCTTGGACCAAGGTTGGTGTTTCAAACCATGTTTCATTTTCTTTCCTTTAGTATGGAAAAATAAAACTACAAGTATGGAGAATTTTTCAATGGAGCATGCATTATATTATGAATCCTTGCATTGTGGACTTTGGTATTGTGTTGTGGCAATGTGAATGTGTATTTTGTTCTTGAAGATTTCTTGTTTTGTTTTCCTTCTTAGTTTTCTTGTTTGGATTTGGAATGTTGAATGTGATCATGGGTGTGAAGGCTTCACTCACCCTTGGGAGGGAAGAGAAGCCTTGGGTGAAGGGATTAGTTGGGCTCAACATTGTAGTTAACAAGATTTACCTCATGATGAGGAGTTCTTGTTCTTTCATGGAGTATGGGCTCAATGGAAGCCATATACGTTTGTTGTTTTGGGAGATATAAGGGATTTTGTGTGTAAGAAGGGGGAGATTTTCTATGATGGCCTTGAGAGGAAAATAAAATTGCAATATGATGTTTATATTCGCTTATGACATCTCCTCTTTGAAGAGGCCACCTTCACCCAATGTGAAATGATTCCAATGGTGAATCAATGTGCAAGTCGTGGGAGGGATTTATTTTGTGTTATGTGGTTTGCTCATGCAATGACAAGCGATGTATGTGTGTAACCAGTTTGGATCTTGTTTCCCTTTCTCGATGGGTGGCTTCATGGAAGCCTAGGCTGGGAGGTGAGCCTCAATGGTTCCTAGTTTGTGTGTGTATGCAGGTTTTCTGAATATGGTTTCCTTGAAGATATTAGGGTTTCACCCTTGACAAAGTTGAAGAAAACCAAGTGTGTAAAGAGAGATGAGTGTTTCATGTCATCTCAATCATGTTGTGATATCCAGTCTCCATTGTTATTTCATTGTGATGTAAAAGAGATTTGTCTCATTGTTTGTCATATAAATTTGTGGAAGGAAGGATTGAGAAGTTGTATATATACTTTTCTTGTAAGGAAATATTTATTGAGAGATTTGATGTATTATGAAGAAATTATGTATTAGATCCTACTCCCAATGTTATTTGTAAATTATTTGGTAGATATATTTCATAAATGTTATATGAAAGAATATTATGGGTAGAGTTGGTTAATTTAAAACATAGATGTTTTCATTGCAAATTTATATGTTATGTATTCATTGACATGGAAGAAGATCATCATGTATAATAACTCATTGTATATGCATGATCACTAAATTATTTGGATTTCAAGTTCAAACAAATTTCTAGGAAGATAACACCATCCTATCATCAAATATATCCACTTAAATTCTATGGTGGGATAAACAACATAAAGATTCAGTTTGAGAAAAGGAAACCACCTAATCCAAATCTATGAGAAAACTTGCTATAGGACCATTTTCCTCTTTGGAAAATGTATGGGGAAAGAAAATAAATCCCAAATAATAAAAAAAATATTCCCTAGGATCTAGTACATCAAATATTGATAGAATAACCTATATCCTAAAATGAAATACTTTAACATAACAAATACTTATCCTATTAGTTGAAAATGGGGACTCATGTAGGTCACATGACTTTAAGGTCCACACCAAATCAAGGAAAAATAAAAGTATACATACATACATACATACATACATACATACATACATACATACATACATACATACATACATACATACATACATACATACATACATACATACATACATACATACATACATACATACATACATACATACATATATATATATATATATATATATATATATATATATATATATATATATATATATATATATATATATATATATATAAAGTAAGAGAAACTATAAATAATCTTAAAACTTGTACCAAGAAAAATAAGAAAAAAGTAAAACATACATACCAACTTGTCATGGTTATATATCCATTACCTAGGCATCACATTTTCCATGATCAAACAAAATAAAAACTCTATGAAAAAATTTGGGTAGTGGACCCCACTAGGCAGCCTTGTATTGGTTATCCCCTTGAGTGTAAGTAAGAAGTAAAAGATGTCTTGTCTACTATGATATAATGACCTACATCCTTTCCTAGGTGCCTAGAAAAATGTGAATCATTGCAATATTTGAAAAACTGATTTCCTTCACTCCCATCATGCCTAAGAAAGGGGAGCATGTGTTTGCAAAAGGAGAGGAGTGGTTAAGTATAGGGAACAAGACCGAAGTCAAAGTTATGACACCTTGGGATTAATGTTTCCTTGTCTTTGGTATCCTTGGGAAAAGAAGTAGAACCATCATTGCTTAAACTTTATGTTGAGGTAGAAGAAAGGGCATGTGACCATTGATTTGGAATAGCATATGTTGGGAAGAAGTAAGTATTTTATTTTTGGTTTAAGTTGGGGTGGGGCATGCAGAGTTTACAATAAAGACTAATGTTAGGACATAGGATTAGTTGTTATTAAACCGAAGGCATTAGAGTTAGAATTAGGTGATAATTAGAGTAATTAATTTATGGATGATTGTTTATGTTGTAGGCTGAATTAAAACACTTTAGGGATTTTGGTTCCTTTATTAAATGGTTTTTCTATTATTAAGATATTTAGGGATAGATTGAAATTAATTTCAAGTGTTAGTGGATAGGATTATATTAAGGTTAGTAATAATAAATTTGTGGTATAACTTACAATAATTAAAAAGGTAGATTTTTTTAGAAGGGGTAGAAATTAGTAGATAATTAGAAGGCTTCTTTTTTCAATTTTTTTTTTTTTTTTTTTTTTTGAAAAGTTTGCTAATAGGACATGTAGTGATCATCTCACATGATAATGGAAGGTATAATTTATAGATTAGTTATTATATGATAAAATAAAATATTAAAATAAAATAAAAATAATGAAATAAAATATTACAATAAAAGAAAATAATAATAAAATATTAAAGTAAAATAGAAATACTAATTATGGATAAATGAGTCCTTTGAAAGTATTGCTATATAGAAGTGTGGAGAATAAATAATTAAGGATCGATTTAACATAATTAGGTGGCAAAATAGTAATTAAATTGAAAAATAATAAAGGATAAAATGGAAGTACTCTATTTAAAATAACATTGCATATACCCTGATAGTTTTAAATATAGAAGGTAATGAGTAAGCTAACATGACGTAAAGTTAGACAATTGAAAACATAGTCATATTCACAAATGATAGAATTATTATAGTCTTATGGACATACTACTTGTACTTCACATGTATACACAGAATGCCCTACTGCGAGGATTGGGCATAGAATCAAAATGATAACCTAACCTACCTCGTATGTCAAAACCTAGATCTTAAATAAATGTTAGGAGATAATTTGGTACCGCCGGGGAAAATTGAAGTACATGTTTTCAATGAAAAATAAATTTTTTTTACATCAACTAACTCTAACATCTCCAAAATCAATGATCAATTAGTAAATTCCCAACACCTCTAGGAAATATTAAATGTTATCTAGGAAACTCATTGTTCAATAGAACGTCCATGACAAGTATAAAACTAAAATTTATAGTACACCTTTCAAAAAAAATTGGTTGTGTCTCATCTAATAAATTTAGGGCATGACAAAGGAAAGCAAGAATAAAACTGAGGATTACAACAAGTTTGTATATATTTATGATGATGCCCTGACATGCACCATACACTTAAGTAAATAATTATAATGGTACACCAAGCAATAAAAGAAAGAAATCAAGGAATAATAGAGGGACACGAAGCTACAATAATACACTACTAAACATTAGACTATGACACCTAAGCCATAAATAAAATAACCCAAACTGAATATTGAGCCCCAAAAGAATGAAGATAATGATGGAGATCAAAGAATTAAACCCATATTAGAAAAATATGTGAGAAGTGTTGACATTAAGGTTGATTTTTCTATCAGTGACTCAATACGTAGTCAATTGGTTACATTTCTACCAAGCTCTACAATTGCTACTGAGCTCTTCATTCAATCTGGAGTATTAACCAAGTGATTTAGTTTCTCTTGAGCAAAGTAGTTAGTATATAGTGTCTACCAAGCACTTAACTCAGTTTGCAATGCTTGCTAAGCTACACAATGTTTACTGAGATTTAAAGACAAGGCATAGTGCAAACTGAGTGTAGAAAAGGCTACTAAGCTATTTAGTGGAAGTAAAGAAGATTGTAGTGTTAACTAGGCTCTATAGTGTTAACAAAGTCCAATAGTGTCTACCGAGCTCATAGGGTTAATGAAGCGAATCTAGTGTTAACTAAGTCATGCAGCATCAATCAAGCTCTACAATTACTTCAAAGATCTATAGTTGCTATTGAGCTTATCATTCAGTTTGTAGTATTAACCAAGTGATTCAATTTCTCCTGAGCCAATCAATTAGTATACAGTGTCTACCAAGCACCTGAGTCAGTTTGGAGTTCTTTCTGAGCTACACAATGTTTACCAAGATTCAGAGACAAGGCACAGTGCAAACCAAGCATAGCAGAGGCTACCAAGCTATTTAGTGGAAGTAAAGAAGATCATAGTGTTAATAGGCTCTGTAGTGTTAACCAAGTCCAATAGTGTTTACCAAGCTCACAAGGTTAACGAAGTGAATCTAGTGTTGACTGAGTCATGCAGCGTCATCCAAGTAATTTAATTGCTACCGAGTTTCTCAGTGTTCACTGAGTCACACAATGTTGACTGAGTTCAAGCTACTTGGAAATAATTAGTATGTACCAAGCTTCAAGTTCAACTAAGTGCCAAAGATTTCTAAGTGTTGACAGTATTTTCCAAGTATTAGAACATCATCGATTTTGTCTTCAGAACCCAAGTTACAATAGTTAAGCCAACTTTGTGAATTATGATGAAATTAGTATTGTAGTTGAATCTAGTAAATTATGATTTGGATTGGTATATATGTAATGCATTGTATCATATCCAAGTAAGTATGTGAAGATTATATGATGAGAAAAAGTGTGAATTAAAGAAGGCTACAAGTAGAATAAGGGACAATAGAGATTTATCTAGCACGGTCAGGTGATCATTGCATTTCAAGGAATCTCAACCAACAAATCAAAGTTGCTGATTGAAGATCAAACAATTGTTCATCCTAACAGTAACCTTGCCTACCTTATATTCCCAAAAATTGGTATCAAATTATTTGGTTCTCACATTAGAAGTTTAACCTAAGACAAGATCAGAGGTAATGGAGGTATATGGGCTAGATAAGGCTATTGACAATAAAAATTTGGATCTAGAATTGGCTATTGGACAACTAAAGAAAGAAAGGGAGAAACTCTCTCAGTCATCGAAAAGAGAGAAAGGTCGTGCAGTATAAATGAATTAAAATCTCTACACTGAAGAAAGAATTGAAAACATATATCTAGAAAGAAATTTAGGTGAAGCTGATGAAGCAATCAAAGACCTATTAGAAAAGAAGTCCATTCTTCAAGAAGAAGTTAGAAAGCTGAAAAGAGAACAAGAAATCCAATTAGTCAGATTATGTGAATTCATGGAAGAGAAGGACAAAGCCAAAGAAGAGATAGAAGAAAAAAAAAATGAAATCTAGCAACTATCCCTTCAACAAGAAGACTTCATTGATCAACTCACTAATGCAAATGAAGAGCTTATGAATCTAAGATCAGAGATTGAAAGACTACAAAATGCTCTTAACATTGAAAAGTAAACCTATGAAAGAATGATGAAATCTCAAGAAAGAATGAATCAAATGAATGAGAAAAGTTAGTACAAACACAAAGGAAAAGCTGGAATAGGATACACAGAAGAAGGTGAATCATCTCAGTAAGGACCTCAAAAGAATAAAAGGCCTACTTGAAATCATTGTGGTAAGACATGTCATACATCAAACAAATGTTGGAGTAATGGTAAAACAAAATTCAATAGAAAGTGTTACAGTTGCAATAAGCATGTTCATAAAGTAAGTGAATGCAAAGAGAAACCTAAGTTTGAAGGTAAATGACACATTGCAAGAAATAAGAACATAAATCTTTAGAGTACAAAACCAAGCAATGGAACCCAAAAAAAAAAATTGTGAAAGTAATATTTAGATGGGATTACAACACATGGTGTAGATGTCACTACTATGGTCAATTTGGGCACATTGGAGAAAATTGTGTAAAACATCACATGAGGAAAAGAGATACTACAAAAAGATGTTTTATTTGTACAAAACTTGGACATCTTGAAAAGAACTATATGAACACAGGTAGAATTGAAGATGAAAAGAAAGCCAAAGATGACAAAATTAGAAAAAAAATGAGGCAGCAATGGGTATCAAAATCTTCAGAGAATGAAAACTAGGATCATGAAGTGAATGACACCCAAGTCAATGAGTTGGGTGGCTCAATCATTTCAACTTTGTTCCTTATGGAGATCATTGGAACTGTGATGCAGAAAAAGGTCATCCAACATCAGTTCTAGATAGAAAGAAGAAAGATCTACATTAGTATTCAAGATGCATAGGGATCACTAAGCATGATGCAAAGTAGGAGATCTTACCAAGAAAGGTTGGGTTGCAAGACCTTATCAAGCAAGGTCAAGTTGCATATTATTTCTAGTTACAAAATTGGTAGTTCCTACCAAGTGATGGTGACTCTACCAAGTTGTAGATGTCTCCCAAGCATTAAAGAATAAACCGAGTAGAGGATAGCCTATCACTAGTATGAAGTACGAAGCATTAATGGTGATCAAACAAGGGAAATTTGTCAAAAGGATGAAATCAAAGGCATTATTTCATTAAAAATTTCTAAAGCTAGTTGTGAAGAGAGAATTCATAACCCTTAAGTGATTTGAGTATTTGTTGTTGAAGAATTCTCAAAGTTTTCAAAAACCCTACTGAGCATGGCATCTTCAAGCAATAAAGAGAAGAAAAGGTTTTGAAATATTGATTTGTGGAGTCAACTACAAGGCACCTAATTTCAAGCTGATTCCAGTGATTGCAGAGGTGATCAACCTAGCTGGTGTATAGTCTTAATTTCTACCTAAGGTATTACTCGTGAGTGATATTTGTTCCTTTTATCACTATTATATCTAGGAACTTAGAACCCTAGAGATGAATGAAGCATTCAAGGAATTGTAGGTGGATCATGCATTGAAGCTTGAACATCAACATTTAGAAACCAAGGGCTTGACACATATCTTACATATGCCAAAGAGACTTTTAGTTCAAATGGATTAGATATATTCTATGTCATGTTCATAATGGGCAGTTATGGTTGGACCAACCCATTTTGATTAAAAATAAAATGATTCACATAATCACTGGTCTACCTATGCTAAACAAAGCTAAGACAACCAAAACCCTAGGTCAAGAAGAACTAACTAAGAGGACTCTTACTAAGTGGGATAGAAGAGGAATGAAGCTTAGTGGAGTAACTAACATGGAGCTGAAGTTTGACATACATATAATTGTACACAAGATTTACAACTCTAGTTAATCAAACAACGTGTCATGTGAAGTTGTCGATCTCTCATACAAGGTTGTGAAGAATAACCTATCCTTTCACCTTACCAAGTTTCTATCGAATTAGTTCAACAAGAACATAGAGAACATCAAAGGATCAAAGAATAATCCATGTAGTCAGACCTAGAGTGGCATGGTTTAAGCCTCTAGAGTATGAGATTAACATTGATGACACTAAGGATATAATTAAGGCTTTACTGAATGAGCCTATGTAGCCTAAAGTGACCTATTTTGGAACTTATGATGAGGTAAAGGAAATAATTGAGTTTGAGATCAAGCTACCTCAGGTAATAAG
This sequence comes from Cupressus sempervirens, assembly GCA_028749045.1. Taxonomy (NCBI): domain Eukaryota; kingdom Viridiplantae; phylum Streptophyta; class Pinopsida; order Cupressales; family Cupressaceae; genus Cupressus; species Cupressus sempervirens. The sequence goes on along the minus strand of CM053784.1, from coordinate 233,121,599 downwards.
TAAAGGAAGGAAAAGAGTAGAGAAGACACTGAAAAGTACAAAGAAAGAAAGTTCTACTCTAACGCTTACTGAGGGAAAATGTGATGTTGTAGAAGATGATGATGAAGAGGATGAAGAATAAGAAGCCAAACCTAAGGAAGAAGAACCTCTAAGGAAGAAAGGTAAGATTATCATAACCAAACTTTCCAAGACATCCCCTATTGTATTCACAAGAAGGGCAGCCAAGTCCAGAAAGAAATTAAAGTTAGGTGAAGATGAAGCTAAGCATATAATCTTCAAGAGATCTGCACCTGCACTTCAAGAAAGGTTAAAGAATATGGAAGGAGCTGGCATGAAAATTTTCAAATTTCTCAAGTATGAGAAAAAAATGAGGAAGAGATAAAATAGATTGAGGATGTTGTTATGACCAAGCTAGGTAAATGGAAGTACTCACTAGATGAGCTTGCACAAAAAATTCCTAATGAACTTATGTAGGCAATAAAGCCTAGATGGGAAAATGTACAGAAGACTACCAAGGACATCTTGGAGAAAAACTTGAAGAAACTCATGCCAAATCTTAGTAAGAAGGAGATAAAATAATCCTTGAAGAAAAATGAGAAGAAGTTCACTCTCAATTTGAACACTTTTATGATATTTATTAAGGACATAGAATACGTGGTGAAGGTAGCTACAACTACATGGAAGAACATCTATTAGTTGCACAACCAAGTGACTTTGTTGTCAATGTTGATGAAAAATATGAGAAAGATGAGAAAGAAAATGTAGAAATAAAAGATGATGAGTTAGATGATGTCAATATGGATGATGAGGAGGAAGAATAGAAAGCTACTAGAGGAATCCTTCTAGAGATTCAAGGCATTGAGGAAACAGATGTAGAGAAAATTGCAATAGTAGTCGTGACCTTATTTCCTCACTTTCTGCACATAGCCTTAGTGTAATCTAGCTTAGAGAAAGCTTCTACCAAGTTGGTTGTGGATATCACTACTATACCAAGCACCCAACCAAGCTCTAAATCTATTCAATTGAGTATTACACTGATAGAAGTGCTCAACACTTCATCTACCGAGCAGCAAGTCCCTCTGTCATCAAACTTGACTGAGCAACAATAAGGTATTTCTATTGTTAATGCCATTTCAACATTTGTTGCTAGTCCTTCATTTAACAAAATTGTTTCTATTCCAAGTATATCCATAGCTAATGCAATGATAGTTGAGAATCAGTCTCAACCAAGCACTAAAGTTTTTAAGGGTAAACAAATTATTTCCATTATTCTAAAAGAAAAGGGCAAAGAAGCAAAATCTATTGATCTAGATGAGGATATAGTTATTCCAAATTGGGATATCTCACACTATGGGTGAATTAATAAAGAAGGTTGATAAGGAACAAAAGCTTAGAGAAGATAAGAAGAAAGAAAATTAAGTTTTTGAAGATGTAAAGAGTATATTTATTTATGCTATGAGCATTGAGGTTCATAGTACTCAACCTATTCTTGCTTAGTGAGAAAAAATTATCCACAAATTCAATGAAGACTTGAATGGTTGGGAGAAGCTACTTCAAAGAGCTAAAAGAAATTTGTTTAATAGAGTTTTGGAACAAGTTGCACAAAGAATTGCAATAGATCAAGTAGAGTTAGCTACTATTCTTGGTTCACTAGAAACCTTTGTGAATAATGTTGTTTCATTATTTGTCAAGTTAAGTGATGCATCTATCTTTACAAAGGAAATCAAGGAGAAATTGTCCAAGATAGATGAAGACATGAAGGCAAGTGTACACTAGCTATAACTTGACCCAAACCATAGTTCTGCACATTATACAAAGATTAGATATCTGACAAATCTACAAACAAAATTATTGAAGGAAGAAGCCAAGATCAGGGCCACACTTGTAGAAATTCAAGGCATGATTTTTCCAAACATAGATGCATTGCAAAAACACATTAAGAATGCAAAGATTCTCATCCATGATAACAACTTCTCCATAGCTGATCACATGATGGAATTATTAGTAGAAGTGCAAATTGCATTGCATGCAAAAAAGGTACTATAGGAAAATTGGGACAATACAAAAGTACTTATTTTGAAGGTACATTCTGAATTCTTGTCACATTTTGGTATTATCATATAGATATTATACACCTTTGACACTTATGTCAAAAAGGGGGAGAATTGTGTGTGTGTGTGTGTGTATAAAATATTGCAAAGAGGCAAAAGATATTGTAAAGGAAGATAAGTATACTATACCCCATTTATATGTATATAGGAGATGTATGTATGAGGGAGTAGTATAGTATCATGAAGATACTTGTAGATATAAGCAAAAAATACCTTTACAAAAGCAATTTTGAAAAATGAAAAAAAAATAGAGTAGGTTACCAAGCAACAACAACAGACAGTCAAACCAAGTTAAAGACACGTAATGATGGTAATGGAAATTTTTACTTATAGTTTTGAAGTTCAGATTTTTTTAGTTTGATAAGTTTTTTTTTCACTAATGCCAAAGGGGGAAAATTATTGACATTAAGGTCAATTTGTCTATTAGTGATTCAACACTTAGTCAACTGGTTATGTTGCTATCAAGCTTGTCATTTAGTCTATAGTGTTAATTGTTAGGATAAACCACGGACAGAAATAAAAACTACATGCAAATATAACCAATAATAGAAAAATAATAGAACGCATAGAAATGAACACAAGGCACCAAGATTTAACGTGGTTCACCCAATCCCTAGGCTACGTCCACCAAACAACAAGTCCGATCTTATTACAATCCAGTGATTACAACCTGATTACAATCTGTAATCCCTTACAGCTCAATACCGCCGCAAGAACCAATTTCGTATCACAATATTATGAAAAATACCCAACCCTAAGCCCTTTTATACAAGTATTAAACCGCTTTAGGGTTATAACATGTCGGCCATATGTCGGCCATAATATGTCAGCTACCATGTCGGCTACTACCCAAAAAAAAAAAATTTATGAAGTATGTACAGTACTTTCCTGATCAGTCACCACAATCTAACAATCTCCCACTTGGGGACTGATCAGGCTCCACACTAAACAACAATATACTCTGCCTCTATAGTGGAGAGAGCATTAATCTTCTGTAACTTAGAAACCCAGCTCACGGCTGCCCCACCAATAGTAAAGACATAACCTGTAGTACTCCGCCTGGTATTAATATCCCCAGCCAAATCTGAGTCAACATAGCCTTGTAAATCAGTAGTAGAGCCCCCAAAGTGTAAACACTTATTGGATGTTCCTCTCAAATATCTGAGAATCCACTTGACAGCATTCCAATGCTCAAATCCTGGATGACTCATATACCTGCTAACAACTCCCACTGCATGTGCAATATCTGGCCTAGTGCATACCATAGCATACATCAAACTTCCTACAGCTAAAGCATAGGGTACCTTGGACATCTTATCATCCTCTTCCTGTGTCTTGGGACACATCTCCTTAGTCAATTTCAAATGACTAGGTAAAGGTGTGCTAACAGCTTTAGCATTCTCCATAGAGAAACGTTGCAACACCTTCTCAACATAATCAGCTTGAGATAGCGTCAATGTTCTGTTCTTCCTATCTCTGCAAATCTTCATACCAAGGATTTTTTTTGCTGCCCCCAAATCCTTCATAGAAAATGCATGTGCTAATTGGCATTTCAGCCCCTTAATATGATCCATGTTAGACCCAGCTACAAGCATATCATCAACATATAAACATAAAATAATGTAGCTATCATCATCCAACCTCTTAAAATAAACACAGTAATCTGAATGACACCTATTATATCCATGCTAATGCATAAAACTGTCAAATTTTAGATACCATTGCCGAGGTGCTTGCTTCAAGCCATATAAACTTTTCTTCAATTTGCACACTAAGTTCTCCTTACCTTTGACCTCAAAACCCTATGGCTGACCCATATATATTTCTTCATCCAAATCACCATGAAGAAAGGTTGTTTTAACATCCATCTTCTCTAAATGCAAATCTTCAGTAGCCACAAGACTTAAAACAGTACAAATAGAAGTCATTTTAACAACAAGAGAAAATATCTCATCAAAATCAATTCCCTTTTTCTTTGCAAATCCTTTTACAACTAACCTAGCCTTAAATCTTTTCTTACCTCCTTCCTCTTCTTTCAACCTATAAACCCATTTATTCTGTAAAGCCTTTTTACCTGCAGGCAACTTGCACAAATCCCATGTCTTATTTTTCAGCAAAGAGTCAATTTCATCTTTCATTGCAAACTCCCACTGAATCTTAGTATCCACCTGCACAGCTTCATCATAACTTTCAGGTTCACCAGCATCAGTAAGTAAAATAGAATACAAAGAGGGAGAAAACCTTTGTGGAGGTCTAATTTTCCTTGTTGACCATCTAACATTCACTGGTGTGTGTGGTATTTGTTGTTGCAATTGTTGCACATCATGAGGAATGGCTAGAACATTAGCTTTTGGAGTATCATCCAGCACTACATAATCATCTTCTTTCTTCTCATGTTGCTGCAACAGATCTTTGTACAACACTTTCTCATTGAATATGACATCCCGACTTCTAATAATTTTAAGATTTTCAAAATCCCAAAGCCTATAACCAAATTCATTAATGCCATATCCAACAAAGACACATTTCTTTGATTTAGCTTCTAGCTTGGTTCTATTTTCAGAGTCTATATGAGCAAAAGCTTCACAACCGAAGGTCTTGAGAAAAGAATAACTCACCTTCTTACCAGTCCATGCTTCCTCTAGAATACCATAGCCCAAAGGAGTAGAGGGACCTCTATTAATAAAATATACTGCAGTATTGATAGCCTCCACCCACATGTGTAAGGGCAACCCAGCATGCAACCTCATGCTCCTTGCGCGTTCCATTATAGTCCTATTCATGCGTTCAGGCACTCCATTTTCTTGTGGAGTCCTTGGAACAATTTTTTGTCTACGAATACCATTAGTGGAGCAATAATCTTCAAATTCATGACTGCAATACTCACCACCATTATCAGATCTGAGACATTTTAATTTCTTACCAGTCTCATTTTCAACCAAGCATTTCCATTTCTTAAAAGTTTGAAATACATCAGATTTCTGTCTAAGGAAATAAACCCATACTTTTCTAGTTGCATCATCAATAAATGTAACATAATAATGAGAGCCACCAAGGGAAGATACCTGGGCTAGTCCCCATACATCTGTATGCACAAGCTCTAATTTCTTCTTTTTGTTTTCCTTCCCTGTCTTTACAAAACTCACTCTCTTTTGTTTTCCATACACACAACTTTCACAGAAATCCATATTCACACATTTTAGACCTGGTAAAACTTTCCTTGAATGAAGTACTTTCATACCTTTCTCACTCATGTGCCCAAGTCTATTGTGCCACAACGCTGTATCAGAATCTATAGTAGCTATTTGCTAACCCTACTCAACTGCAGTAATTGTTCCTGAATATTCATTTTTTCTCTGAAACAATCAAAGTAGAAGGAACAATATGACCTGTACAAAGATATAAGGTGCCTACTTTCACACCTTTTGCTACTACAAGGGAACCTTTTGAAACCTTTCAATTTTTGTCGTTAAAAGTAACTACACAACCCTCATCACCGAGTTGCCCTGCTGAAATTAAATTTCTACTTAGTTTTGGAACATGTCTTACCTCATGTAGTAGCCAATGATTCCCATTCTGCAACTTAATCTTAATTTTTCCCTTTCCAACAATCTGACAGGGTTCATTATCCCCCAAATAAACAAGCCCAAAATACCCTTGGACATAATCAATGAAATAACCTCTATGAGGTGTAGCATGAAATGAAGCACCAGAATCTAAAACCCATGAATCATCAACACTCTCTAAAGACAGAAGCAAAGCATCCTCTTCGGATTTGTTACTTACCACATTTGCCTCCTTGTCTCCATCTGATTTATCTCCTTCATTTTTCTTTTGATTCCAGCAATCTTTCTTTTTGTGCCCTAGTTTCCCACAATACCAGCAATCATTTGGTGCTCTTGGTTGAGACCTCCTCCCCTTTGTCTTTCTTCTTGATTTCCCATGATTTCCAGAGTTACTTCCTCTTTCAGTCGTTCTACCCCTGCTTTGTGCATTTAAAGCACTTCCTGATGTAGATCCACTTGAGGATTTTCTACGAGTTTCCTCACTTAAAATAACACCGATCACATCATCATATTTTAGGGTACTAGATCCAGGAACAGAATTACTCACTGCTATTACCAAGCCATTCCAGCTTTCAGGCAAAGAACACAAAATCAAGAGAGCCCTAATTTCTTCATCAAAATTGATACCCATAGAAGATAATTGACTAGTAATAGTATTAAACTCATTTAAATGATCTACAACAGATCCACCTTCTGCCATTTTCATATTAAATAAACGCTCCATGAAAAATACCTTATTTGAAGCGGAGGGCTTTTCATACAGTGTCGCTAGGGTTTTCATCAAATCTTCTGTCGTCTTTGCTTTTGTAATATTAAATGCCACCAATGGTGCCAAGCATAACCGAATGCTTCTGAGTGTCTTTCTATCCAAAAGATCCCATTCAGCCTCTGACATAGTTCCCTGATTCTTGGCTTTTCCTTCCAACGGCTTCCATAAATCCTTCTGATATAAATAGTCTTCCATTTGCATCTTCCATAACTGGAAGTTCTGCCCATTAAACCTGTCAACCCTCAACTTACCCTCATCTGCCATTGCTCCAAATCAACTGTGAGACTCCCACTTAACCGTGAGACTTTCTTGCAGAGGATAACTGAAAGACAACCTTGCTTTGATACCACTTGTTAGGATAAACCACGGACAGAAATAAAAACTACATGCAAATATAACCAATAACAAAAAAATAATAGAACACACAAAAATGAACACAAGGCACCAAGATTTAATGTGGTTCACCCAATCCCTGGGCTATGTCCACCAAACAGCAAGTCTGATCTTATTACAATCCAGTGATTACAACCTGATTACAATCTGTAATCCCTTACAGCTCAATACCGCCGCAAGAACCAATTTCGTATCACAACATTATGAAAAATACCCAACCCTAAGCCCTTTTATACAAGTATTAAACCGCTTTAGGGTTATAACATGTCGGCCATATGTCGGCCATAATATGTCGGCTACCATGTCGGCTACTGCTTATGAAGTATGTACAGTACTTTCCTGATCAGTCACCACAATCTAACATTAACCAAGTGATTTAGTTGCTCCCAAGACAAGAAGTCAGTATATAGCATCTACCAAGCACCTGAGTTAGTTTGTAGTATTTTTTTTTAGCTTGTTTACCAATCTTCAGAGACAAGGAATAGTGCAAACTAAGTGTAACAGAGGCTACTGAGCTATTTTGTGGAAGTAAAGAAGATCATAGTGTTAAATGAGCTCTGTAGTGTTAACTAAGTCCAACAGTGTCTACCAAAATCATAGGGTTAATGAAGTGAATCTAATTTTCACCAAATCATGCAATGTCAATTGAGTGATTTAGTTGCTATCGAGTTTCTCAATGTTCACCGAGTCACACAATGTTGAACAAGTTCAAGTTACTTAGAAATGGTTAGTATGGAGCAAGATTCAAGTTCAACCAAGTGCCAAAGATTGTTGAGCATTGACAATGTTTTTCGAGTATTAGAAAATCATTAATTTTGTCCTTAGAACCCGAGTTACAACAATTGGGCTGACTTTGTGAATTATGATGAAATTGGTATTGTAGCTAACTCTAGTAAGTTGTGATTTGGATTGGTATATATGTGATGCATTGTATCATATCCAAGTAAGTATGTGAAGAGTATATGATGAGAAGAAGTGCAAATTAAAGAAGGCTACAATTAGTATAAGGGACAACAAAGATTTATCTATCATAGTTAGGTGATCAGTGCATTGCAAGGAATCTCAACCAAAATATCAAAGTTGCATATTAGAGATCAGCCAATAGTTCATCCTAGCAATAACCTTGCTTACCTTATATTTCCAACAAGAAGGAACCATTCACCTGAATAAATCATTGGAGACAATAATGTTGGAGTTGTGAAAAGAAGTAAGTTTTTGGATAGTACTTGTTTGATAGCTGATTTTAAGCCTATAATTGTCAAAAATGCACTTGATAATGAAGATTGGATTAGTTCTATGAATGAAGAGATTGATAAAATTGAGAAAAACAACACATGGACACTAGTACCAAGACCCAAAGATAATATGTGATAGGAAAAAAGTGGATTTTCAAAAACAAGATGAATTGAAAAGGTGAATTTATAAAGAATAAATTCAAATTAGTTTGTAAAGGTTATGAAAAAGGAGAAGGAATTTATCTTTGTGAGCTTTTTTACTTTTTTCTAGATGAAAGGAGTTAGAACTTTGTTGGCCTATGCTACATACTTCCTAACTCTATGATTACTCCATTAATGAATATCAATTATAGACTTATAAAGTTTGAAATAGAATCAACATTAATCAAGATTAAATCCTCTTGGAATGTAGCAAGTTGTGGAAGCTATATTCATGCATTGTTCCAATAGAAAGCATATAATGACTTACTCCAGTCATGATGGTTTAGCAATCTGGTTGGCTTTGACTTTAACATTGATGTGTTGACCCTTGAATATCCATAGAAAGTACCTAAAAAACATTCAATGCACACACAACTTCCACATACATATATTTATTCCATCATCAATATTAGAAAAGGTGTAAAGTTCAAATCACCACTCTTGTAAATCCTATGACTATAGGAGGAAAACTACCCAAGACATAGCATAAATTGAGAAACATTTATCAGCATGTAATATTACTTTATTATACCATTTCTGTCCATATATTCAAGCAAGTATAGCATATTTGAACTATCCATACTTCTACTTAATGTCTTAACATATACATAAAAACATAAGTTCATCTACTTAAAACCATAAATTCATGATTGTTTATGCAAGATAACTCCTTAAAAATAAAAAATAAAAATCTTAAAATAATGGCCTATTAGAGGCTCATCATTCCCCCCAACTAAGCTATTGCTAGTCCCCAGCAACCATGAAGTTTCTGATTCTAGCCCAAACTCTCCAATCACTAGCTATCCTCTCCCCTAGCTCATTCTTAACATAGTCAAAGTACCCATAATTTTCCTTGAGAATTCTCCATCACTAAACTTCTATGGTCATATCGTGATCCTCTACATTATCATTTACTAGTAGTAGTGGTTGTAGGAGAATAAGGGGTTGAATCTTTAATGGAAGCCACTATTTGCACTGGCTCCTTCCCAAATCAATATACCATGAGATTCTAATAGTAGCAAGAGTTAAATTTTGAGGAGAGTGGGATTCTCTTATCTTTAGGTTATGTGGCATCCATTTCTAGCCTTGGCTTGAATCAACAATAATTGTCTCAACATATCGAGAGGAGTGTTGTTCCCAATCTCCAAAGGTTTGTTCTCTGACTGAGTATACTTTACTAGCTCCAGTAGGATTGCCTAGAATAAAAATCCAATCTAGAAATGTTTTTCTGGAGTTTTGAACTTCTAGTTTCATGAGAAGAGGAATTGTCATTTCATTGTTCCTATAAGATGCATCTTGATGTTTTCTACTTATCTCATTCTACATTGAAGACATCACTGGTCTCAGCTACCCATCCCCTATATACAAGAGTGAGTTCCACTCTATGTCATTGGGCACTGCCAAATTATGGAGATATAATTCACATAAAAAATTCTTCAAAGGAATTAGAATATATTGGAGTGCTTCATAAAACTCATGGGGAGTTGAAATAGATCGATTAAGCCCTTCCACAATTCTAGTCAATTTGAAATTCACAAGCTACTCTTTGAGGAACAATGCATACACCAATGATGGTGATCTGTATTCCATCACTTTAGGAATCAATCCTATAACTTGTTCAACCCTCCTTTTTAAAATTTCATTCTAGTCTAAGCTCTATTTCAACTGTTAGCTATGTTCATTAATAACATGTTTCTATTTTTCTTTTTCCAGCTTCCATTGAGCTCTTTCCCATAACAATTGTTGAAATAAATTGATTCCTATGGACAAAGGTGTAGATAGATTGGGTGGTGGAAATGGTTCTTGGTTAAAAATGTTTATCCATTAAGATTTCAAATGAGGAATTTTGTTGACACTATGTGGTGTGGAGCATTCTCCTTCACTTATGACTATTATTGTCACCACATTCTCTTACTTACATGATTCAACTATTTTTGTGGCTAGTGTATCTAGTCCATCCTAATTGAGCTTTTCCATCACTTTCTCAATAAATTCTTTCTTAAATTCTAGATAGTCCTCAAAAGGAAGGTCTTTTGGATTCTCACCAATATCCTGCATATAGGGCTTTCTTCAAATTCCTTAGATGCTTTAGGCTCATCATACTCCTTGTCACTTTAAACAAGCACATAGTTAACACTAAGGTCAAGTTCAAGTTGTGGATTCTAGTTACTGCACTCGTTAGCAATGGCTATGTTTTTTTTAAATTTTCCATCCAAAGAGGACTCCTTCTCAACCTCAAAATATTCTAGACTAACCATTAGAATAGAGGCTTGAGTAATCTTACTTCATTTAGAAAGCCTCACACTTTGCCTTGTAGGAGGTGTAGGCAAGCATGGAGGATTCTTTCATTTCCTCTTGCTTGTAGACATATCTATAGTAGGTGCTCCAAGAGGTTTTTTTGAAGCTTCCTCTTCTTACAAGTGCAAGATTTCATTAACATTAATTTCATCATTAGGTTGTTGTTCTAATTTCTCTTCTCCAGAACATTTCACAACTGGCCTCATCACCCAACAAAACTTTGTGATCAATTGGTTCATACCTTTGGAGACCTCCACCCATTTTTACTCAGATTTTTTTTGACAAAATCATGGCATTTTCCAGAGTTCAACAATGGTGAGTTAACAAAATTTTCAATATTATGGCACTAGACAGAGAAAATGGCATACTGTCACTTCATGCTTCATAAAGATTTTTAACATATGCAATCTCATGATATTCTTCCTTACATCTAGTCTCATAATTTTCCACTTGTGTATAGGTCTATCACCATGAACACATTTTTAATTATCATTAAAATTTAAGCTCAACTTTTATTTCCTTAACTCCCTTAATGATGCAATCATAGAAGGACAGGTCATCAATATGTGATGGCAGTCATCTCATAAGACAATAGCTTTTAAAGTTTACATGTGATTTGTAATTTTCAAAAATAAATATTCGCCCCCCCCCCCCAACACCCTGCCCTCCCCCCCACAAACTAATTATAGGCATGGGTACCACTAGGACATGATATATGCAAGAGTAATAAAGTTAAAAAACATGAATTTCTAATAAAGAGTGAGTAAAATAAAATATACGAAAGAGTATGTGGCGCGTACCTAGTAGGTAAAGTGTGCTGAAAAAGATCATCAAAAATGATGAAGTGATGGGATGGGGTGGAAGGATGGAAAAGAGAGAGGGTGAGATGAAATGTAAGGTGGAGAAAGTACTTTTAAGAAGAAAGTGTTTATTATGAAAATATTGAATGGAATCAAGAGTTGGCAGCAGTCAAGGTAGAAGACCCAGACTGCTTGGCCATAGGAATGAGTATATCTTCACTATGCTAAAACTATTATAGGAACTCCTTGAGACTTACTATTTTTTGTAGAACTTGAGGCGACACCCATTCACAAGTAACTTTAATCTAACAGGATCAATAGTAGACAACTAGACCGCTCCATTTGGAAATACATCAACAATTTCATATGGTCCTAGGTACTAAGTTTGAAACTTTCCAGGATTGTGCTTATACTTGGAATCATAAATAAGGGCCCAAACTCCTACAACAAATATTTTATCTTTTATAAACTTATCATGTCATTTTTTTTGTTGATGTTGGATGATTTTGATGTTGTTCAATGCAGATTTATGTCATTCATTAAGACTATTTAAACTTAGGATTCGGTGTTTTTGTGCAATAGTGAGTTCCATACTGAGCTCCAAAGTGATCCTTAATGATTTATATTCAAACTCTATAGGAATTATAGCTAACCTACCATAGAAAAGCTCAAAAGGAGTAAAACTTGTTGTATATTTCCAAGTGGTTCTATAAGCCCAAAGAGCTTCAGGAATGCATGTGGCCCAATCCTTCCTATGAAGTGCTACTATTTTGGTGAGAATGGCTTCCAGCTCCCTGTTGGTAACTTCTACTTGGCCATTAGCTTATAGGTGGTAAGGTGATGATTTACCATGCCAAATAGTATATTCATCCATAAGAGAAGCTATCAAATTAGATTTAAACTGAGCTCCTTGATCATATGTCAACTCTCTAGGGACTCCAAATTGTGTAAACATGGATTCATACAAGAACTTTGCAATATTGGTATCCCTGGGGTATTTCATGGGCTTGGCCTCGAACCACTTAGTTACATAATCAATGCAAACAAAGACATAGGATTTACCTTGTGAAGATGATTCAATAGGGCCTACAAATTCAATCCCCCATTTGTCAAAGGGTGCAACAACTACTTGAGGCTACAAGGCATTTCATTTGATTTAGTGGGTCTTCCCATATGTTGACAATTATCACATTTCTTGGTGTATCTAGCTACATTCTTGTGTAAACTTGGCCAATAATACCTATTTGTCAGTATTTTAAAGGCTATCCTTTTGGCTTCAAAATGACTTCCATAGAGCTCATCATGGCATGCCCTTAAGATATCATATGTTTCATCTTCTCTTATGCACTAATGCATTAGTTGATTAGGTCTAGTATAAAAAATAAATCTAGCAATCCAAGAATAGTTAAAGCTCTTTTCAGAGAGTAACTTCCTTTCTTTGTCAAAGAAGTGAGTTGGCATCTTTCCTATGGTTAGGTAATTTGCAATATCTACATACCATGAATTTTGGGTTGACAATAGAAAAGGTGTTCATTTGGAAAACTATCGTCAATGCTTCTAGGATCATCAAGGACATGCAACTAAGAGAGAAAATCAACTACCACATTGGCCTTGCCAAGTTTATCTATTATGGTTATATCATATTCTTGCATAAGTAACAACCAGCAAGCTAATCTTCCTAATATTGCAAGCTTATTCATCAGATACTTTATAGTAGAGTGATCAATATGAAAAAATATTTCATATCCAATAATGTAGTGCCTAAATTTATTCATTACATAAATAGCTACAAGTAACTCTTTTTCAGTAACTGTATAGTTAAACTCTGTACCTTGTAGATTTTTACTGATGAAATAAATATCATGTTCAACTAAGTCTACCTTTTGGCCTAGTACTGCACCTATAGCATAGACATATGGATGTGGAAAGGCAGTCCCCAATTAGGTCCTCTTAAAACTAGTTCTATGGTGAGGACATCTTTAAGCTGTAGGAAAGGTGTAGCACATGCAGAGTCCCAAGAAAATTTAGAATCCTTTTTTAACAAGTTATAAAGGGGTGATGCAAATTGACTAAAATTATTGATGAATCTTCTATAATATCCAACATGTCCTAGGAAACTTCAAACATCCTTTTGCTTCTCTAGTGTAGGATGGTAGTAATGACTTAAATCTTGGAAGGATCTACTTGGATGCCTTTGGATGAAATGAAATGACCTAGTACTACTCCTTCTTCCATCATCATAATTTTTTTTTCACTATTTAGGCCTTCTTCCATCACCATAAAACATTTTTCACTATTTAGGGAAAGGTTGTAGTCTTGGCATTCCTTGAGTACCATCTCTAAGTTGGATTTTACCTCTTCAAAATTAGTCCCATAAATAGTAAAATCATCCATGTAGATCTCCATATAGTCAACAGATATATCTAAAAAGATACTTATGACAGCTCATTGGAATGTGGTTGGGGCATTACACAGGCCAAAGGGTAAGACTGAGTAGGAAAAAGTACCCCATATGCATGTGAAAGCTTATTTTTCTTGATCCCCTGGAGCTATTTGTATCTGGTTGTAACCACTAAAACCATCTAGAAAAGAGAAATATTTCTTGCCAAGTATCTTGTCAAGAACTTGTTCTATAAATGGTAAGGGAAAGTTGTATTTCTTAGTGGCTGAATTGAGCTCCCTATAATCTACACAAACTCTTCATTTTCCTCCCTTCTTTGGCACAATAACTAGGGGTGAAACCCATTGGCTATTAGAGATTGGATAAATAAAACTATCACTTAATCATTTTTGCAGTTCATTTTTAACTATATCTTTCAAAACAGGGTTAACTCTCCTCTGAGGCTATCAAATAGGCTTAGAATTAGGAGTAATGTAAATATTGTGAGTAAAAAGCATAGGGTCTATTCCTTTCATGGCCATGTAGTCCCAAGAAAATGTTTTTAGATTCTCTTGTAGTAACTGCAACATAATTTTCTAACAGGAAGGTGATCATCCATTATTTACATTCAGCTCCTTTTCTAGACCAACTTTCATCTTAATAACCTTATCTATCATGAATAACTGGGCAACAAGAAAATAATTCATCTCATGGGGTAATAAGGAGTGAAGGAATTAGAGAGCTTCTAAATGTTGGGGTGTGTTCAAAGGTGGTAATATAGTTTCTATGACACATTCCACTTGAGGACACACTTGAGGTTCCACTCCATATTTATCCATGATAATGGATGAAATTATTTCATCTTCTTCTCAAGAGGCTACAAATGATTTTTGACCTATCATCATTAGCTAATGGATGGAATTTAGCTTTGGATCATCATCACCCAAATCTGGCTAGATTACTTGGTCATTTAACAACAGTGGTTGAATAGGGGAGTATAAGGTCAAGTTTTTAGTATTGATATCATTGGATATTGTCATCTTTCCAGATTGATAAGCTATATAGACATCTATAGTGGCCAACCATAGTCACCCTAAAATTAAAGGATATCTACCCATGTTAGCTTTTGGAGAAAGGACAACAAAATCTATGAGATACTCCCAAGAATTTAAGGTGACTATAACATCTTCTATCATCCCATCTAGTTTGATAGTAGAACTATCAATAAGTTGAAGTATGGTTGGTGTTTCTCTAAGACCAATGATATGTAAGTGAGATAATACCTCATTTTTCATGACATTTATAGATTCTCCTAAGTCAACTAAAACATTTTGAACTTGCATCCCATGAATGGTGATAGTAACCATAGGACTCCTAGGGTTAGAATATTTAGGTACAACTAATTTTTTTGACATTAAATTGGACAATTATCCTAAGACATGAATAGTTTTTGGATTCTTCTTCTTTCTTTTTGGTTATTTGATACATGTTTCCTTGATATCTTTAGTATAGGTAGGGACTTCCTTGATAGCATCAAGTAATGGTATTTGTACTATCATTTTCTTGAGTTGATTGAGAAAATCAATTACTATTTGGTTTTATGCAGGCTAGCCTTTTTCCATCAACCTATGAGGGAATGGAGGTTCTTTGGCTACAAGAGACATATGTTGATTCAACACATCTTCCTGTTCAGTTGGGGAATCCTCAACTTTAGTTATTATAGGCTTTGGGGTGAAGGAAGAGTAGTGAATGACCTTAAGTGGATATCATTCAAAGAAATAGCATAGCTTTATTGTTGTGTTGGCTATTTAGTATTATTGGGATTAGAATTAGGTTGAACTGGTAGTTGAGTCTTCTTGGGAGGAGCATTAGTGGCTATAGGAGGAGGCATTAAGGCTTGTTACTGAGGTGGCAACATTAAGGCTTGCTAACTTGGTTGGGTATTTTAATTTTTTCTTTACTGCCAACCTTACTGAGGTTGCTACCAACCTTGCTAAGGTTGCTGCCAATTATTATTTCCACAAAAACCATTATTTTTTCATTGATTGTTACTATTATAACTTTGAAGAGGATCCTATTGCATACCTTATCTTTGAGCACATGGTCTTCGTTGAGAAATGTAGAGCACCTCTCCATTTTCATCAATGGCTTTAAACTCAGAAGGCATTGGTTTTGTTTCTAGGCTTGCAACAAACTTGGATCTACAGTGCCTTTTATTTTCCCTACAATGTGGAATTTTTTTTGCTAACATGGCATCAACTTCATCCTTCTTCCTTCTTGTCTACATGGTATCCAACTGAGTGGCTACATCATCAATGATGTCTTGTTTGAAATATGACAATAAATTGGATAGTTCCATCTTTGATACTCTTGAACTGTCATTAGACTTATGTGGTAAATCTCTAAGTTCACTACCTTTCTTCACATTGGCTATGGAATAAATCAAACATATACTCTGTATACTATTCCAATTTTTCTAAGTGATATCTCCTCATGCCATTAAATCTATAATTTCAATACTACTATCATTCACTTCTCTTAGGAAAAGGTGTTTCTTTGATTTGTCATTTAGTTGATGTTGTGTATTATGTTGTAGGTTGAACATGAACCATGAAACATAGTCTTCCAATGTTTCATCATCCTTTTGGGACATTTTCAAAATGTCATCCCCTTTCAAATCTCAATCCCTGTAGTATTCGTTGTACTTTGTGAGGAACAAGTTTCTCATTGTAGGCCAATCTTCTATAGCATTGGCACCCAACCCCATGAACCATCTTAGAGTAGCTTCATTTAAGGTAGATGGGAACAAATTTAGCTTGTGAGCATCAATTGTATAGTTATAACTTTTGTAAAAGATGTCAAACTCAAAGATGAAGCTTTTAGGGTCTTTAGTAATTAGGCCATAGAACTTAGGAAGTGCAATAGAAGATACGTTCTTCAAGTTTTGATTACCTTAATCAAGAGGGATAGGAAAGGGAAATGTAGGCTGAGGCTGAGCCATTCTTGGAGGGGGACCTAGTGATGGTGGTTGATAGATGACAAGGGCAAGTGGATTTTCTTGGTATTTAGGTTCAGCAAAGAGATTATTCAAATGCAAGGATTCTTTAGAGGATGAGGGTATTCATTCTTGAGTAGCAATGAATGGATTTTCAAAATCTTCTTCTTTTTCATTCTTGTTGTTATGTTCTTCAAGCTTAGGATTAAAAATATCTTCTTGAATATCGTGGGGAAGAAATCTCCCAAGGAGATCTTTCTTTTATGCATGCAAAATAATGTAGAATTTAAACTAACATAATGACTTTAGGGTTCAACTAGATTGACACCTCCCCAGCTATGCTGCCAAAAATGGCTGGTCAACTTAATACCTTAATAACAAAGGATTTGGCATCCTTTCACAATGATTCCATGGTCCAACAACATCATGTGTTTTGCTTAAAATAGTACGCTAACTCCATTTAATTTGTCAACCTAGGAGCATAAACTTGAGAGGATGACTGCAAAGTGTATGCTCTAATTCTCCTTCAATTCATTACAACTAAAGCCAAGGAAATGCTGAAGGAAACCTATGCTAGAAATTGAAACAACAACTTAACCCAAAGCTTTAAAATAATGCAACAATAGTAAACCTATCTATTCACCTATGCTACAAGAAAAATTCATTGATTCTATTATCAATAGTTGTAGGGGCAACATAATTCCACCTTGCAAGGAAACAAACAAGGAAATGAAATCTATTCTAATAGAACAATTCACTCACTGAGTGGGCCCCCTTAGATTAGTGAACAAAAAAGAAAATCAAAGTAAAGGAAATAAAGTTGAACTACTCATTCTATTCATTCATGGTGAAATAATTACACTTGACTAAAAATTATGTCACACTCTACTGCTATGAAAATCAACTTGTCCTATTGTTCTCAAAAAACTATGCTTAAAGCTACAATAGATGTTATTTAAAAGAAACTATAACTACTCCCTAACTCTAAAATCACTATATTAATGAGGATCAATTGAAAACTCGTAAATTTTGAAACAAAATCAACATTAATCAAGATTAAATCCTCTAGGAATGTAGTAAGTTGTGGGAGCTACATACATGCAATGTTCCAACAGAAAGCATATAATGACTTGCTCCACTCGTGATGGTTCAGTAATTTGGTTTTGTTTGAATTTAACATTGATGTGTTGACCCTTGAATATTTATGGAAAGTGCATGAAAAACATTCAATACACACACAACTTTCACATACATACATTTATTTCATAATCAATATTAGAAAAGGGGTAAAGTTCAAATTACCGCACTTGTAAATCCTATGGCTATAGGAGGAAAACTACCCAAGACATAGCATAAATGGGGAAACATTTATCAAGATGTAATATTACTTCATTATACCATTTTTGTTCATAGATTCAAGAAATTATATCATATTTGAACTATCCATACTTCTACTTAATGTCTTAACATATATATAACATATACATGTAAAAACATAATTTCATCTGCTTAAAACCATAAAGTCATGACTATTTTTGCAAGATAACTACTTAAAAACAAGATAAAAAGATCTTTAAAAAATGGCCTTTTAGAGGCCCATCACTA
Source organism: Cupressus sempervirens (assembly GCA_028749045.1). NCBI lineage: Eukaryota > Viridiplantae > Streptophyta > Pinopsida > Cupressales > Cupressaceae > Cupressus > Cupressus sempervirens. The sequence goes on along the minus strand of CM053784.1, from coordinate 233,103,246 downwards.
ACCTTCTTTTCTTATACCTCATTTTTCTTCTTCTCCTCTTCTTCTCTTCATTTCTTCTCATCCTCTACTTTTCTTTTCTTTTCTTCTTCTTCTTTCTTTTTATTTTCTTCTTCTCCTCCTTTTTCTTCTCTTCTTCTTCCTTTGTCTTCCTCTCTTCTTATTCCTTCTTCTTCTTCTCTTCCCCTTCTTTTCTTTTCTTTTCTTCCTTTTTCTTTTTCTTCTTCTCTTCTTCTTCCTTCTTCTTCCTCTCTTCTTTCTTCTTATACTCCTAATCCTCCTTTCTCTTCTTTTCCTCTTCCTTTTTATTTTCTTCTTCTTCATTTATATCTTCTTCTTCTCTTCTCCTTTTCTATTCCTTATCATTTTATTTCTTCTTCTTTATCTCATCCTCTTCTTCTCCATTATCAGATTTTTTATAGTTGACCAAATTGTCAACAATTCTTGTACCATAATCATTAAAAGGATCTTCCTTATCATCAATTGTTATATGTGTATTGTCCACTTGCATGGTACCAGTGCCAATCATTATCTGTGATGTCGATTCTATCATCACTATGCCTTTTCTTGACTCTACCACTATTATATTTTCTACTGTGGTCTCTGTTGGTATGGTCTTTTATTTTATCATAGGGGTTTCTCCTCCTAAATCCTTTCTCAGATCAGTAACAGTAGGTGTAGAGGTCATAAATTTAACAATAGCCAATTTAGTTTCTTTATTCACCTCTTCATAATTGCTAACCATCAAAAAAATTGTTCTTCTTTTGTTTCTCAACAAGGGTTCAATACTCTTCATTATTCTTTTCATGTCTCCTTCATTATTAACCTCATAGAGTTTCTTTGTATGGTTTTCTTTGATTCCTTTGTCTTAGTGTACCACTCTTTTCCTTCTATTTGTTAGTTAATTATATAGATCTTATGGTATATTCTTCTCAATGTCTTCAAATTCCTTATTTTCCAAAATCATATATCTAACCATACCATTCTCTAACTACATTCTATCCATATTGCTATAGAAATGGTAAAAATTATTTAACTATACAAATAAATTATTATCAATAATTTGAACATTAGAATTTGCAACTTTTGATTTCCAGGGCTTCTTAATAGAAGTTATCTTTGTTTCAATCACAACCTTTTCAATTGGTCTATCCTCATATTTCTCTAATTCTTCCTCATATTCATCTAACTCAATCATCTTCATTTTTTTCCTACTTTTTCCCAGACCATTGAATAATTTCTTTGTTCTCTTCTTGGAAGGTGACTTTTCTACCTCTTGTTTGACCTTGGTGAATCTTTCTGATTTCCTTGTTTTGGGAGGAGCGATTCTTTGTTATCCTATTATCCTCACCTCCTCTACATCCTTCTCCTTTTGAACATGTTGTATAATAGTAGGTTGTACCTATTCTATTGAAACATAAGGTGCACTTGGTATATGAGTGGAAGGTCCAGCTACTATGACTCCTATTTCTCCTACAACTACCAAAGGTGTAGCTATCAAAACCCCAGTTTGTCCACTTTCTGTCATTTCCATTTCTATGCCCATTTCCTCTCTATATTCATCTCTTACATGCATGTCTCCTTAAGGATTTTATCAATTTTCTTTTTAACTTTATTCATGATATCTTTGTTGTGAAGTTCACTATGAACTTCCTTGGCTTTCTCTTTGTATATCCCCCATCTAGGAAATTCCTTGTCTCTTTCTGATTCCAAGATAATCTTCATATGAGCCTCAATTGTTTCTTCACTCATCTCATAGCCCATGGGGTCTATGAACTTCACTTTAGGTTCTACTTCTTCCATACAAGTAATATTTATTTCAACCATGAAACATATGTCATTCTTATACTTCTCCACTAGAGTAGGTGGACCTCTAAACCTATGCTTCATTTTAGATTGGAAAATTTTCATCATTCTTGAAATGTCTACTATTATCTTTTCCTTTTATTTATTCCTATAATGAGGAGTTATCAATCTCATTGTGCACTAATCACTATCCCATTCCCAATCTGGCATACTAGGGAATTGTCTAACCACATGGAAGAATAGGTGTGTTAGTAAGGATTCAAATCTAAAAATTAAATTCTTGTCTTCTTCAATATTTCAATGTTATCAAATAACTATCTATTTACAATCTCATGTAAGCTGACTTGATTGTCGTCGATGATTTTGTACTTTGTAGTCGACGACGTCTGTAACCAATTTGTAGCGGACAAATTTTGTAGCCGATGGGTAGATTGGTAATATTTTGTAGCCGATAGACTCCTTTGGGAAGGTTCAGCGAAAAGTATTTATACCCCATCTGGGATCATTGTAAATCATCTTATCCCAAGTTATGTAATGTTTTGGCATATGTGAATAAAGGAATATTGTTGCTGTTGTTCCTATTTATTATCTGTGTGCATTTTTTAATTAACCTACGCGGTAAACATTTGGAAACATTTCCCTATGAACCTGGAAGGTGGGAGAAATGAAGATTAATGCCAAATCAGCCTAACAAGGATTGAAATAAGGTCAAGGGAAAAGATAGAATCCGTAATGTGCAAGAAAATTTAATTCTGGCACAATAAGCTGAATGTCGAAGGAGATTCCAGAAGATTGCTGACAAAAATTGAAGCATGGAAGAATTCTTGGAGAAAACTTGATAGCGGGTGGAATTGGTGGAAGAAGCATGGGAGGAGTTTTTGAATTTGTGTTCGTTGAGGGAAGAGCATCGATTTGCATGGCTCAAAGTGCCAAGGAAGCATAAGCGTGGAGTGACCTCTTTGTCTGAGATACACTTCTGCACGGGACAACTTCAAAATATCCTTCTTCACCAAGGTTCATAGCTATTGAGTCTATCGGTGTGGGATTGCAGTCTGTCGATGTGGGAGAACAGACTACCGGTGTGGGAGTGCAGACCGTCGGTGTGGGAGAACAGTCTGCCAGTGTGGGAGTGCAGACCACCAGTTTGGGAGAACAATTTATCAGTGTGGGAGTGTAGACCACTAGTGTGGGAGAATAGTCCATCGGTGTGGGAGTGCAAACTGCCCGTGTAGGAGATTAGTTTGCCAGTATAAGAGTGCAGACCGCTACTGTGGGAGTAAACAATGCCAATGTTGTAGGATCGAGCAACGCTTGTTTACAAAAACTAATTGTGATGGTGGGATCAAAAGATAAATTTTTGAAGTTCGATGGTGATGGTATGGTTGATCCCATTCAACATTGCAAAACATGTCAAATGATCTGGAGGGCAAATGGGATAACTAATGAATATGACTAGATGAGGCAATTTTTGACCACCCTACGGGGCGTGGCAATTGACTGGTTTACTAGTATAGATTTGTAGAAGCTAGACAGTTGGAATAACATTAAAAAGGAGTTTCTGGCTGAATTTCAACTATTACGTGAGGATAATGAAATTGTAGTAGAGATCTTCAATACTAAGCAAGGGAAGAACAAAACTATTTGCTTCTACACTAGGAAATTAAAAGATTTGATTAAAAAAATAGAAAATAAGCCAGCAAACGAGCTTCAAAAAAGGTGGTTTGTGGAAGGCCTATGCCCAAAGCTACAGAAGAAAATGAAAATTGTGCCACCATCATTATACACAGAAGCTTATAATAGAGCATTGAACCTCGAAAGTGAACATAAGACAAAGAAGAAGAAGAATACTAGCTCATCTAATTCTGATGATGATGAGCCTTCTAAAGAAGATAGCAACGACGATGAAGGCAGTAGCAAGAAGGTTTGAGCCCTACAAAAAGACATGATCTGTATGATGAAGGAGTTTAAAAATATGCAGAAGGAGATGAAGGGTAGTGAGCTGTGGTGCACAGAATGTAAAATCGATGGTTATACTAAAAGATCCTATCCAAAGAACCAATTCTACAACATTTTTCAGATCATGGGCCATTCAACAAAGGAATGCCCCTTTAACATGAAAACCAGAGGATCTCCACAGGTGCTTCTCACACAGGCAGCTTCCACGTTAGGAGGGAATGGAAATGCAAACATTGATGGTGCCACTTCGGGTGGCTACATGAATAATAGCAGAGGGCAAAACAACACCAATGTGAACAATAACAATAACAATAATAATGGCAACCAAAGTTGAATCCAGTATGATGTGAATGGACGATCGATTGTACAATGTCGAGCATGTAATTTGTGTGGGCACTTTGCCTAGGAGTGTTCAACGATGAATACACCCAAACTATTATGTAGATGGTGCAGTCCTAGCGATCACAAAGATTCTAAATGTCTAAAATCGAGAGTAAACTTGATCATTGTTAGGACAGATGAAGAAGAGGTGTTGGTGATTACATGAAGGCAGGCAAAAGAGTACCCAAATTTGACAAAGGAAAAGAGAAAATTTGGAGAAGCGCAAGCAGAGATTGCAAAGGCATCACAGACAGACACATCTAAGTTGAAGGACACCATTGGCACTTCAGCATGAAACTTCATGAAACAAAACATCATACAGCAAATTTTACAAATAGAGGTACGGGTCAAGATAAATGATTTGCTTCTTACAATGCCCCAGCTCTGATCTGCTCTCACAAATATTGCACCAGCTCCAAGGATACCAAGAGAACAAGGTAGAGGGAAGGAAAGTGATGTAGGTGGAGAAGACCAAATGTTGCTAGCCCTCACATCCGGTTGGCATCTGGACGTTGTCGAGATGGGGATCCTCAGACATGTTCTCACAAACACAATAGTCAATAGAGGGTCTAGCGTAAATGTCTTATCAAAAGAGACCTAGAAAAAGTTGGGAAAATTGACGTTGTGGCCACCCACATTCTAGTTACTCATGGCAGACTAGCACAGGATCAAATTGTTGGGAACCTTAAGGGTGCAACTGGTAACTATTGGAATGCAGCCATTTTTATTGGACTTTGTGGTCATTCCATTGAGAAGAAAAGGATATGATGCTATTCTGGGATGGAATTGGTTGGTGCAAGCAAAAATAAAACATGATTGGAAACAAAATACCCTATCAATGGAGCATGGAGGCAAAAGATTCATAATTGACCTACACACACAAATGGTAGGTGAGGAGGTAGCATCGTCAGATTTAGAAGGTGAAGGAAAAAGTGACAATGAAGGAAAGAGGAGAATGAAACCAAATGAAGGAGTATCAACACTAGAAGGAGGATCGAATGACAATGACCTAAACTCGGTGAATGGCCTTCTCCACTGGCAGATAGAAGACTACGAATTATTTTTGAGTTGTAATATGTTAAGGGTCAATGAAGGTGAGAAAATAGAGGAAAATGAATGTCTAAAATAATATAGAGAAGTGGAAGAAGGAAAGGCGATTACGGCTGAAGTTGAGGAGAAGAACATATAGTCCAAACTCAGAAAAGAAAAAGATCCCACCGTCTGGTACACGGTGAATGGACTGCACATAAAGAAAAGAATGCATCGCACCATAAAATTAGTTGAAGGGTACTGACAGCAAGGAAATAATCTAGATGCATGACAACCATAGGCACAATGGGCGACGAAGGTGACACAGAACAAATGTAAGGCATGGCATGACAAGAATCTCAAACTTAACAGGTTTTAGTTAGGGCAGTTGGTACTAAAGTATGATGGGTGGAATGAGATTAAGCTAAGAAAGTTTAAGGTCAGATGGGTCGGATCATACTAGATCTGGGAGGTCAAAAAAAATGGAGTGATAAAGTTATGGATGTTGAATGGATGAGAGGTACCTCAAGCAGTCAACGGATCCAAATTGAAAATATACCAAGCTAGAAAGATGTTGTCATCATTGTCATATGCCTAGATGATTCCCTCGTTGTTGTTGTCATTAGAGGATGGTGATGCTTTGACACCAAATTGAGGTGCTATGTATGTTTTATTCAAAATAAATAAATAAATAAAAATTTGAAAAAAAAAAAAAGAGAATGAATTTCCCGTGAACTGTGTCCCATGGGCAGACTATCCTATGGACTATGTCCTATGGGCAGACTATCCCGCAAAAACATTTTTTGTGGGGTCTCCTCTTTTCGTACAGGATTCTTACCTTTCCACAGGTCTTCTCACCCTTCTATGTCTTCTCACCTTCCACGGAGTACTTTCTCACTGGTGGACTTTTCTATTATTCCTACCCACTAATTACATTTGTTTCCCACAATGTTTGGTGTCTCCCCGCAAACTTTATTATCTTCCTCAACTATTTTTCGTGGACTCCCTTTCATTTAGTCATGTAGGATTAGATGATTCACGAGCCAAACTGAAGAAACCTTTTGCCAAAATTTCTTGTTTCTATTTTTCTTTTCGCGTGTCTTAATAGCAAGTGGGTGAATGTTGACAGAAGTACTATATCTAGGGGATGAAGAGGAGGGAAGGTTGCAAAGGCTAGCTATGATTGGGTGAACGGTGTTATGACCACCTTCGTTAGGGTTGCTGTTAATGCTACCTCATGTGATGAAGTGCCATTAATTAAAAGAAATTCAAAAATGCTTAGACTCTTTAATCGACTAGATGAGTATAAGTTTATGCTACCAAATTTGAACCTACCTTCATGCAACTATGACGAAGATTACAAGAATTCTTGGGGCATATCATTGAGTCTGTGTTGATGTCTTTGTTCCCCATGGCATAACTCTTCTACAAATGCCCTTTGTGTTGGGTCTTTTTCCCGTGGGCTCACCATCCTAGATTTTTCATGCTTTGATAGTCACAATGGGAGGCAATAGATAAGTAGAAAAAGGAATCTTACCAAAAAAAAAAAACCATCAACAAATCAAGAATTCTCATAATTCCCTAGGACCCCGCGAGGGCGCTACCCCTTGACCCCACTGGGGTCGTTGCCCCCTAGACTCTAGTCATTGCAGATATCAGTCATGGGAAGTGTGACTAGTTGATGAAACCTGGAGCTATTGCAGGCATGGACTATCTATATGCCAGAGACACTTGGAGTGGGTGTTGGACATGAGGCTGTCATGGTGGATGCATAGAGAGCTTGGGAGGAGCTGATAATCCAATTGGAGGCAGTTCAGTGACACTTGGCTTAGGGTACCTAGGAGTTGGAAATAGAGAAAGTAACACAGGTGGCTATGAAGGTCAGCTTGACTAAGGAGAAAGTATTGTGTTAGCAGAGGCCACAGATGCAATGTGGTTGGAGACCAGTTTGGTGCAGGCACATAACAAATAAGAAAGTGATGTGACCGAAGCAGATCTATCTTGTTGTAGTTAGTCACTTAATGTATTTTGGTTGCTAATTTGTCTCAGATATTTTGTTAGTCGTTAGGAGATGACTTTTTCTTTTTGGGGGGGATGATGTCAGTTGACTTGATTATCGTCGGTGATTTTGTACTTTGTAGTCGACGATGTCAGTAACCAATTTGTAGTGGATAGATTTTGTAGCCGACGGGTAGATTGGTAATGTTTTGTAGCTGATGGACTCCTTCAAGAAGGTTCGACAAAAACTATTTATACCCTATATGGGATCATTGTAAATCATCTTATCATGAGTTATGTAACGTTATGGCATATGCGAATAAAGGAATACTATTTTTGTTGTTCCTTTTTATTATCTGTGTGCATTTCTTAATTAACCTAGGCAGTAAACATCTCATACATATTTACTTTTTCCTTCTTCATTGTCACCAAGTATGCTACATAGATAAATCCAGCCTGAGTTCACTCTAGAACTTTATTTTATTTTATAGCCAATGATTTTTTTGATGATCCTAACATCATTTTTATTATCAAGTCAATCCTCATATTTCTTCCATTAGATTTTATTTTTAGGTTAGATTCAATTAAATTCTTTACATTCTTCTCATTTACTGGACTGTTACCTTCATTTCTCAAGCCAATGAGTTTATGGATCATGTCATTTTCTATCATCACAAGGATGTCTCCCACCCAAAACATTCCTTCATGAATTCTACTTAGAATTATTTTTCTTCATTCATGGTTATCAAATTCCATGTAAAAGATAGGATTAATGATGTTTAAATAATTCAAATGTGTAAATTCTTACTTCACTAATAGGTCACCTCTTTATGTATGTCACTTTCTCCAATGCTCTCAAACTTGAAATGTATATGTGCTCTAATGTCTTCTATGTTTAATACATTATGAAAAACTTGTGAAAATGCTCCTAGAGGATCATCCTCCAATTATACATAAGGGTGTAGACACCTAAATTTGATTACACCACTTTGGTAATCCTATTTAGTTATCTCTAAAGAGATCATTAATTAAATTCCTATTTAATTAATCCTTGGCCATCCCCTAGCTGATTAATTTAATTAATCATCTATAGTCCTAATTGATAAATCAAATAACCTATTATTTCTCAATTAATCTTATTCTTCTATCTAAATTCCAAAATTTTCATTTATTAAATAAATCTATTTGATAAATAAAGCCCTCAAATCTAATAACCCCTAAACTATCCTAAACCCCCTTTTTAGCCTAATCCACCCCATCCACCCATACTAACCAAGCTTAGCCACTAACTCACCCACCCTCATGAATGCCATCCACTTGCAAATCTCTAACAAGCCTAATCTAATCCTAAACCATCTCTAATCCACCCCCTAAACTTGTCACATTCCCTAAGTAAGCTTAAGACTTTCCTAAGCCAAGCAAAGTCAACAATCTCAACTCCCTCCAAAATATCCCAACCACCCAACAATAAATGCTCTTAAAAAGGCAATAAAGACTCTTACAAGCTCTTACAAGCCATAATGAAGGATCTTTATGAAGATATTATCCCTGGAGCCTCTTTTGTTGACTCATCCTTGCCCTTTCCTCCACCCAATCACCTTGTGACATGTGTCACTCCCTGATTGGTTGTAAAGAAGCACAATCCATGTGCTCTCCTCTCATGCAATCTCAACCCTCCTTAACCATTTTCCCATCCTTACATCTTAACCCTCCATCCCTCAAGCCCTTAGCCTATAAATTGAATCCCCTCCCAAGCCATTTCATCACAACCTTTAAGCCAAAGTTATCATGCTAGTTTGAGAACACAAAGCCACCAATTTTTCATTTACTCATCCCCACCATTGAAGCATAGTTTGAGCATCTTGAGCATACATCCCAATCCTTAGACTCATCTACCAAGAAAAGAGCTAAATCCTATTGGGAGAGTCCATTCATTTGGCTCATATTCTCAATTGGGGTTTCCTCTTTAGTCTCTCATTTATGTTATGGTATTTTAGTTTGTAAATGCTTTTGATTTCTTAATTTAGTATTTCTAACATACTAATATAGCATATACATTTTGGCACGCCTGGTGGGACCCCACTATGGGTCATTTAATCATCTATTTCTATCTATAAATTGTTTTTTGCTAATAATCTAATATTTCTTGTTGTTTGAGTGAGTTGTAGGGTTTAATCTTGTTCTTGCAAGTTAAAGGAAGCATTGGGGAGAAAAAACAAAACTTCAAAAATCAAATTCCAAATTTTTTTTGAAAAAAATTGCGTGTTTTAAACCCAGTTCTACATAGTGTTGTCTCCATAGATCGGCATCTCTGACTAGACAATTTTCATCTTCGAATCCTAAACTATCATCTCTGAAGTGAATTCTGTCATCTGCACAGATCAGCATCTCCGAGTTTCAGCCTCTCCGAGTTTCAGCGTCTCTGCCTAGATTTTGTCATCGTCTTCACCTCTAACCATCATCTCCACCTGGTAAATTTTCTTATTCAAAACACACTCTGTCATCTTTGCTGCTGCCAGCAGTCACTCTATCATCTCCGCTACCGCTAGCAGTCAAACTATTGTCTCTGCTACCGTCAGCAGTAAAACTATCATCTCCACCGCCGCCAGCAGTCAAACTGTCATCTCCATTGCCGCCAGCAGTCAAACTTTCATCTTTGCCACTGCAATCTGTCAACTGTCATCTCCGACGCCGCCAGCTACCTTCTTCATTAGACTATCATCTGTGAGTTTCGGCGTCTGCGAGTTTCGATGTCTCCGCAGATTAGCGTCTCTACAAATTAGTTTCTCTGAATTTCGGCGTCTCTGCCTGATGAAATGTTGAAGCAATAGATTTAATCATGTTTTTTAGGTTTTTCGTGGAACGAACCTGAATGGTTAAACACATTTTTCTTTGAATGTATGTTGTTCAAAACACACTCTTGAATGCCATGGATTAAAATCAATTTTCTTTGGAATGCAAGCTTAAAACAAACAACTCAATCTCAAATGCAAAAGATTAATTAACCATTGCAATATCTCACACTTCAATTTTGGTGCATTAAAAAGAACAAACAAATCTCTCTTTTGCATGCAACTTAGACAAAGTTAATTTTTGAACACTTAAAAAATTTGTTAAGTTAAAAACAAATCAACAAAAATCAAATTTAGTAGTTTCTTCATTGGACTCACCCTCTTTAATCACCCATCAATTTAACCATTGGTTGCAATCTCAGCACCATCTATGGGGATGGGTCCACCTAAGAGAGTGTTAAGTGTTCCATAATCAAATTCTACTTAATTCACTTTTTTAGGGTTTGTCTTAAACTTATAAGATTTCTTCAATGTCCAAAAATCTAGATTAAATGGATCACACTTCAAGTTTGGGCACTAAAATTGAACAACTATTAACGTGGAGGGCCTCCGGGTGCACGCTTGACAATCAAGTTTCACACATCTTTGTTTTGGGTTTAAAACTGACAAACACTCAATCTTGAATGCCTTAAAGAAAATCAATCGATACTTGATGTGGAGGGCCTCTGGGCGCGCGGGATTACTTTCTTGTTGACCTTAACTCTTCTTCTTGTTCGCATTCTTCGATCGATTTTTCTTTGTTGGTGCATTTCAAAGTTGGAATTGAACATTTGCATCTTAAACATGAGTGTTTGCAAAGTCTAGATCAGCACACATAAGAGTCAGTTGGAAAAGGAACAAGCATTTTTTTAGCTCAAGGTCATCCAAGTCTTCTCTCCCCTTGTCATCTTTCGAGGCCATCTTGGGTGCATAAGATTAGGATCCAAAACCTTGTTTCTCTTTTTAGGAGGCCTGCTTGGGGATTTCATCACCCCTTGGAATGACCTCAACTCCAGCATTCTGGCGGAGTATAAAGATCAGAAGGTGAATCCAAAGACACCTCTCTAGGAATCAAGATTTTGTCACTCAGGCTAAGCCTCAAGGAACTTTATACCCTTGAGAAGTGAAAGAGGAGAAGTGGGTTACCGCTCCTCTCGGCTATGTGACATCTTTTTGGTTTCATCTACAGATTTGGGCCTCACGTACCTTGGGTATATCGAGGACTCCCTAGCTAAACCAACTGTCAGCCTTGCAAACAACCATCTAGGATGTTAATGTGTTTGAAGTGACTAATCGAAACATTTATAAAACATACACACTCCTTGGCGCAAGTATCACATTCTGAGAATCAAAAAATTCTATTTGGTTGTTTCTATCTATTGCTTGATCTTTTACTTATTGAATGCATGTTTTCCAAACTTGTTCAATCCAAGCTTAGGGCATACTTAGCGTAGTCACTGCCTATTCCAAAAGTTGAACAAGTCAAAGAAAAACAATTGAGATCTCTCAAAGCCAAGAAGATTCAGAAATTCATGTCAGAACAACACAAACCCAAACAGAAGTTTCACAAAGTCAAACTCAAACCATCTCAAGCATACCAAGAACTTTCAGCTAAGAGAAAGGAACTCACAACAAGCCGTCGAATTGCCAAAATCCACAAAGTAAAAGACAAAGCTGCTAACGAAGCCCTTCAAGATGCCTAGTTAGATCGCACCATCCAACTTAACCAACATCCAAGAGTTAACAATGCTTATGCCTTACCAACTAGGCATGACTTCTATGATTAGACTCCCTTGTTTCTCCACATCTTCTTGCATTAGTTTCACTTTAGAGTCATCTTTGTAGGAAAGCCAGCCATCTTTAGTCATCCCCTTAAGCATTTTAGCTCATCCATCTCATTTAGAACCAAACCATCTAGCCAGCAATCCAAAAAATCTTCACATCCAAGCCTTCAAAATTGTTGTCACCTTGCCAAAAGTTTGTCATTCCTAACATCCTCCAAAACCACCAGCCTCACCAAGGTTATCCCTTTAATAGAGCTTTGTCTAGGGTAATCTAGCTGTGTCACTTGTTTTCCCTCATCACCTTGAGCTAAAGGTTGGGATCCACAAGTGGTCAATCTCGTGTTCTTCCTAAAGGATCATCAGTCTATCCTTAAGTTGACACAATCACCACCAAGCTTGCACATAGGAAAGCAGACCTTTCATAAATTGGCAACATATCTTTGAAGTTAGAATCCTCAACCCAATCCTCCTTAGGTTTTTTCATATAGCTTTGCCTCAACCTAGGAAATATTTTGCATAGAGAAACCTGCCCCCCTTTTTTGCATCCATCAACATTGTTGCATCTCATCCCTGGAAACATTCTGCATTTTCATGCCACCTGTCACTCACTTAGGTAAGAAGAAGAAGGAAACAATGGAGCCCTATCATTTGGATCCAACAACATCGCTCCCCTTGAGCACTCAACCATCCTTTAGCCTAGAGAATGCTATACCATCACCTACTGACATTGAAGCTTTCATGAACCAACCAGAAAATGCAGTATTGGTGAATGCCATTATAGACAAGAATAAAGAAACAATCATGGCTAACTCTCGAAGGGACAACATTGGAGCCTTTGACTTTGGAAGACCTCCTCCCCTATCAAAGCCATCTCACCCATTTTTTGGACAACTCCCACCACCCATAGGCTCTTATGATTCCAATTATCCTCAATATGTGCCAAAAGAAGAGCCTCAACCCACCCCATATGATCCAACAGACCCAAACATACCAGCGTCCACTCAAGTTGAAATCTCCCTTCCGCAAGCCAATCTAGCCACCACCACTCCACCATTGGTCCATACCACTCCATCCCAAACTTCCTTCGCCCAAAACACCTCATCATTCACTCCCTTCACTATTGTTGTTGCTTCTCTCCAACCTAGCCTTCCAAATCCACCGATCTCCCAAATTAGTGCTAGTATCTTTGGCCAACCTCAGCAATACACAACCAGGATGCCACCCATGGGGCCAAGTAACCAACCCTTCATCACCCTTGGCTTGTTTACCTCAGCTCAGAACACAATTCCATCATTTCCACTAGGTCCTTGGAGCTCAGTGCCATCAGCCACAAATCCACAAGCTATTGCCCTCACTCCACAAAGCTATCAAACCCCAAAAGCTACTACCAATGTTCTGCCCAGCTCTCAAGTGACCCAAGCTCCTACCACCACTCTACCAAGCTTTCAAATTTAGCCACCAAGCTATCAAACCCCATCAATTCCATTTCCAAGCTTTCAGTTCCCACCACCTCCACCACCAACTAATCCATTACCTCCTATTACCAACTATTTTTCTATGCCACTTCTAGGAGGAAATCCACCACCACCAACCACCAATTACTTGGCCTCTTTTGCCATGTAGACACCTTCCCAAATGGGGGCACAACCCACATATATTGGTCAAACTCCTCAAATCCAAAGCCAAGTTCCACAAGCTCCCCAATCCTTTCCCCAAGCTTCACAACCATCTTATACCTTACCTCCACAAAGCAATCCATTTATCCCATAGCCAGCTTATGTTCCTCAATCCCAACCTCAAATCCAATATCAGCAGCAAGCCTCACAACACATGCAGCAATATGTGCCCCCTCCACCTCAGCAACCCATCATCCACCATTCAGTTGCCCAAGCCATGTACAATCCCTACTAGCCCATACCTCAAAGTCATCCATATTCCATTGCCCCATCTAGCACATACCTACCTCAGGGCACTCCTACATTGGGGGCACCCCAGCCATCACCCATTAATTTAGAATGGGAAGCCATGAAAATAGCTTTGAAGAACATCCATGAGGGAAATGATCCGAAAACCTTCAAGTTTGAGAATATGTTTCCTTACCCATTTGACAGAGCCATTACCATGACACCATTTCCCAAGCATTTTGAGACACCCAAGTTTGACAAATTCAGAGGAAAAGGAGACCCTGTCACAAATATCAAAGAATTTTACATGCACTACCAAGAAGTGGCATACGATGATGTCTTCCTCTTGTGTCTCTTTCCCAAAAGCTTGGCCGAACTAGCTCTTGAATGGTTTTATAGAATCCCCTATGGCACAATTAAAAATTTTGCTGAATTGTCTGAGGCATTTGTAGCCCAATATGCCCATCTTGTTGAAATAGAGCTATCAGTAGTTGATCTTGTCCACACTAAGCAAAAAGGTGGAGAAAGCCTTCCCGAATATCTACAAAGATGGAAAACCCTTACCACCTGCATATCTTGCACCTTGCTAGAGCACCATTTGGTGAAAATTTTTATTGATAATGCCCATCCCAGCTTGGCTCACCACATGACCATGAACTGTTTGCAGACCTACAAAGATATCAAAGAGAAAGGAATGATCCTTAAGCAAGTAGTCATTAAAGATGGTGTGGTCAAGATTTACAAGGAAGCCAATCAAAATCAATCACATTCCAATGATAAGTCTAGGTATTGGAACAAAAACAAGCATGTTGCAACAAATGGCATCACTGACACCAAACATGTGAATATTGTTGGTCCTTCTCAAAACCAATCCAACCCACCATATCAACCAAACAATCAGCAAGCTATCAACTACCAACAGTAGAATAACCATAGCTAGCAAAACCACAATCCAAGACCAAACTTTCAAGGGTCTAGCAATCAAGCTAATGCCATCAATGTAGTTGCAGGACAAAAGCCCAAATTCCAACCTGCACCTAGAAACTATACACCCCTTGGTGAGCCATTGGATGTCATTTTTGAGAAATTAGTCAAGGAAAACCTCATCAAATTTCCTCCTACTCAGCAAATCGACCCAAGCCAATCCAAAGCTACATGGTACAAAGATAATGAGTACTGAAAATTTCATAAGGTAAACGGTCACACTACCCTCAAATGCATGAAACTGAAGGATTATGTGCAGGACCTCATTGATCGGAAAGAAATCACCGTTGGCACCCAAACCTCTCGCAATGTAGGCTTACAAATCTATCAAAATGCTTTTCCTCCTCACAACAACCAAAATCCTGGAAAAGCACCTATCCAAGCCAACAACAGCAACACCAACAACTGCCAGCCAAACCAACAGCATGGGAAGAACAATGACCACACTTCATCCTATATAGACTATGGTAGCCTCATAGGTTGTATATCTGAGAAAGAGCCTTTTGTCAATGTTATCAATACCCAAGGACTAAACAATGAGTGTGTAGTCACCACTCAAAGAGCACAATTTAACATCGCAAGCCCACCAGTTTCACCAACACCATCAGCTCCATCAAAAAGCCAGTACAATATCTTGGAGCACCTTGGGAACATGCCAGCCCAAATCTCCATTTTAGACCTTCTTTGCACCAGTCCTGTGTATAAGAACATCCTTGACAGTGCTCTTATAGAATCATGTGTCCCTTTAGATATCAACGCTACTGATTTTTGTAATCTTATTGGACTCCTATCCTCCTCATGTGCCCTATCATTCAAACCCACCGACATACCTGTGGTTGAGCCGGATCACACCCTTTCACTTCGCATAGCCATCATGGTATCCAATTTTTTGTGAAAAGAGTAATGATAGATAATGGATCAGCCTTGAATATTTGCACCCTAAAATTCATAAAACAAGCTGGGTATACTGAGGTAGATATCATTAGTGAGGTTATCACCATCAAACCTTATGACAACTTGGAAAGAACCACAGAAGGAACTATTTTGCTACCAATCAAGGTTGGGCCAATCATCCAAGAGACACTCTGCCATGTTATTGATCTAAACCTACCATTTAGCATCCTCCTCGGTCGCCCATGGATTCATTCCATGAAAGCCGTTCCATCCACTTACCATCAGTGCGTCAAATTTTTGCATCAAGGCACTGAGGTAACCATCCATGCCAACCCAGAACCCTTTGCTTACTACAATGCGGTTGAAGCCTCATATACAACCCATTGCCTTGGAATTAATATCGGCACATCCATCACTAGCTTATCCCACACTTGTAATGACCCAAAAACCATCCTTGCCTCTACCCTGTCGACCGTGAAGATTAATAACAAAAGCTGTGGAGAGTATAGTTTGTCAGATGCATTTGCTATCGAGGCACTCCCACTTGATCCACATGCCCATGGACGACCGACATATCACAAAGCTAAGGAGATTCCACCTCCTCGATAAAAATAGTTTGGCCCAACAAACTTTGTATCCTCAAAAATCCCTCTTCATGAGGAGCTCACTCTAGATATCAACAATTGGTTACATAAGGATGCACCTCAAAGAAATCAAGCACACCTTGATCACTTTAGCCAAAAGTATCCCCAAGAACATAAGCTCATCACTGACAAATGGAACTATCAAGGTGGTAGTCTAGGACCAGAAGAAAGAGGCATGCAGTGCCCCATCGATGCACACAAGTGGGAATCAAAGTCAGGTCTTGGCTTTGGCATACCCACAACTGGGTGCACCAATACAGACGGTCACACTTTTTCAAACATTCATTGTGACCTTGTCAAAATCAAAGACATTCTTGAGGAAGTTGAAAAGAGAGCCTATGATGATATCCTAGACCAAATCTCCCTCGGAGACTCTATTCTCCAAGAACTATCCATCCACCTCATTGACCTACCACTCGCCCATCCACAACTCATAGATTGGGACCAACCAAGCGTCATACACATTGATGAGTTCACATTAGAGGAAGTGCTTCTGAGATTCATGGGAGCCAAAACTCCTCATAAGCAAACAAAGCCAGATTCTGCCTATATCTACAAGCTAGATCCCAAGGCATATTTTGGAGAAAATCCCCAACCTAGTTCTGATACACCCAAAACTGGAACTAAGCTGAATCTGAGACTAGCTAAGGCAGTGAAGAGAACCCCTTAGCAAGAAAATCCAGAGCCACAAACAGAACATGAGGATTGAGCATTGCCTCCTCAAGATAATCGACCAGAGGTGTCTTCTATTCTAATTGAGGATACTAGAGAAGTCAACATCGGTTCTTCAGAGATCCCCAGAATTGTTCACATTGCTGCATCCCTATCACAAGACCAAGCTAACCTCCTCTTTGAGGTCTTAAGAGAGAACATTGGCCAATTTGCATGGTTATATCAGGACATGCTAGGACTTGATCCAAAGCTTGTAGTTCATCATCTTGCAGTCGATCCAAAGATCAAGCCTATCAGACAAAAGCTTAGAAAAATGCACCCCAAGGTGGCATTACTGGTCAAAGTTGAATTAGAAAGAATGTTAGTTGCTAAGGTTATCCAAACTATCGACTACTTAGAGTGGATCTCCAACATGGTCCCCATCACTAAACCTTCCGGTGACATTAGAATCTGCACTAATTTTAGAGATCTTAACAAAGCTTGTCCAAAAGATGATTTTCCCTTGCCCAACATAGATATGATTGTAGATCTTATAGCTAGACATGAAATTTTGTCCCTCATGGATGGATTTTCTGTGTATAATCAAATCAAGATTGCAAAAGAGGATCAGCATAAGACAACATTTACTACCCCTTGGGGAACCTTTTGTTATAACATGATGCCTTTTGGCCTAAAGAATGCTGGGGCTACCTATCAAAGAGCTATGACAGCCATTTTTCATTATCTCATCCATAGCATTTTGGAGGATTATGTGGATGATATCTTGGTCAAATCTCATACCTTCATGGATCATCTTGCTGACCTGGAGAAATTCTTTGATAGGTTAGCCAAATATCATCTCATGCTAAATGCCCAGAAGTGTGTCTTTGGGGTCACATCTAGCAAGCTTCTAGGCTTTATAGTGTCTAAACAAGGTATAGAGATCAACCCCAAGAAGGTCAAGGCTATCTTAGACATGCCTCCTCCCCAGACACTGCGACAGCTTTGCTCTCTTCAGGGAAAGCTTCAATCCATTCGATGCTTCATCTCCCAGCTTGCAGATAAGTGTACACCATTTTCACACTTACTGAAGAAGGATAAGAACTTCAAGTGGGATCCTTTATGTCAACACAGCTTCGATTGAAGCTCAAGCAGTATCTCACCAATCCCCTTATCTTAGTTCCACTAGTTCCTGGTTGTCCCCTAATTTTGTACATATCAGCAACACCTATAGCTCTAGGGGCACTTCTAGCACAGCTTGATAACTACAATAGAGAAAGAGCCATCTACTACATCAGTAGAACCCTAGTTGGTTATGAACTCAATAACACTCCTATGGAAAAAGCTTGTTTGGCAGTTGTTTTCTCAACTCAAAAATTCGGCCACTACATGCTAAGCCATACCATCCAACTAGTCTCCAAGATCAACCCTCTCAAGTATATGCTCTCCAGAATAGCACTTACAAGCCATTTGGCCAAATGGGTTATGCTCCTTAGCGAATTTGACATCCAGTATGTAGACAAAAAGGCAATCAAAGGGAAAGCTATAGCAGATCACCTAGCTAATGCACCTCTAATAGATGCATATCCTTTGATCATAGAATTTCTAGATGAGCATATCTATCTAATTGAAGAACAACCCCCATGGAAACTTTCTTTTGATGGCTCATACACATCTCATGGATTAGGAGCAAGAATATTGTTGGTCACACCTCAAGGAGATTACATTCCAAAAGCCTTCAAGCTACAATTCCCTAGCACCAACAATATAGTTGAATATGAGGCCCTCATAGCAGGATTAAAGATAGTTGCAGAATGGAACATTGCTGAGTTACAAATCTTTGGTGATTCTCAGCTCATCATCAAGCAAGCCCTAAATGAATATCAAACCAAAGATGAAAATCTATTACCCTACAAAGAGCTAGTTGATCAGCTAAGCCAGTATTTTACAAGGCTTCAGTTTACACAAGTGCCTCGAATACAGAACAAAGTAGTAGATTCTATGGCTACTATAGGCTCGCTCTTGGAAATTCCCCAAGCAGCTACACAGTATGATTTTTTAGTCGAGCAGCTCTCACACCCACCTATGCAAATGAGGATTCAAACCGTGTTTGTATCTTGGTTGGTCCCCAATCCCCTTGGTACCATGAGATTCACGCTTACCTTAACGATGGTATCATAACCCCTCACCTCACACGTACCCAACACCAAAACCTCATCCAAAAATCATCCTACTATGTTATCATAGCCAATACCCTATATCGTTGGGGTTATCATGATACTCTCTCTCGATGTTTAGACCAAAATGAGGCCACGATGGTGTTAAAAGAAGTACACTCTGGACTTTGCAGTGCCCACACGAGTGGTATTGTCCTAGCATGACAAATCCTTAGAGCAAACTACTATTGGCCTACCATTGAAGAAGACTCCTATGACTTTTTCAGAAAGTGTCTCCCATGTCAGCAGCACACAAATCTTGTACACGCTCCAGCACAGGATCTACAGCCTATTGCACCACCTTGGCCTTTCGCTTGTTGGGGCCTTGATCTAGTTGGAACTATCACACCCCTCTCATCTGATGGACATAAATGGATAATAATAGCTACAAACTATTTCACTAAGTGGGTGGAAGCAGTCCCCCTAGTCTAAGCTATAGGAGTTCAGGTCTCCAAGTTCATCTTGTACCACATTGTTTGCCACTTCGACATCCCATCCACCATCTTCACCAACCACGAAGGTAACTTTGAAAATCTCAACATGGAAGAATTATGCACTTCCCTCTGCATCCATCACTACTTTTCTAGCCCATATTTCCCACAAGGTAACGGCCAGGCAAAGGCAACTAATAAAACCCTTCTCAAAATCCTAAAGAAAGTTGTCAATGATTTTGGTCGTGATTGGAACCTACAAATAAATCCAGCCCTATGGGCCTATCAAACTTCCTTTTGTACATCCACAAGCACAACTCCATACTCCTTAGTCTATGGTGCCGAAGTGGTACTACCCATAGAGGTTCAACTTCCCTCCTTGCGCATATCTTTGCAAGGGAAAATATCAAATGAAGAATACAGAGTAGCTCGGCTCACCCAGCTAGATCTCTTAGATGAGAAGTGACAACAAGCCTATGATCATCTCACAGTCTATCAAACTCATCTCAAAAATAATTTCAACAAGAAGGTGCTCCAATGACACTTTCAGCCAGGTGACATGGTCCTCAAAGAAAATATGAAAGTCCAAGCAAATCAAGAAAAGAAAGGTAAGTTTGAACCTACATGGCTTGGTCCTTATGTTGTCACTGCCTCCTTTGGCTCCAAAGCCTATCAACTATCTACACCAGAAGGAGAACTCTTGAATGATCCTACTAACATCATTCATCTCAAGAATTTCTATGCTTGAAGATCCTTGGTATACCTAGCTTTTGAAAAATACAAAAAAAAATAGTAAATTATCTACACCAGAAGGAGAACTCTTGAATGATCCTACTAACATCATTCATCTCAAGAAGTTCTATGCTTGAAGATCCTTGGTATACCCAGCTTTTGAAAAATACAAAAAAACAATAGTAAAGAGAAATAAGCATCCAATGGTGAAAACTTGGCAATTCAAGCACCTTGGATAGGTACCTTGGTGAAAACCTGGTAATTCAGGCGCCTTGTGTACTAAGATTAATCCATTATCTATCACTATCCTATCCCTCATCCATTCACCCACCATCCCATAAAACACCTGCTTGTTCCCTTGGTGTTCCAACCAAATATCCAAAATCTAATGGAGCTTGTAAATACCTCCTGTATAGCTTGTAAATCTTGTACCTCAACTTGTAAATCTTGTACCCCAGCTTGTAAATCTTGTACCTCAACTTGTAAATCTTGTACCAAAGCTTGTATTATACCTTGTAAATCTTGTACCATACCTTGTATATCTAAATCTTGTGCAAAGCTTGTCCCATATTCCAGCTTGTAAATAATCTTGTATCCTAGCTTGTATCCTATCACATGCACACAAAGAACCCCATTTTCACTTAAGCTTTTCGCAAACCATCTACCTATCCACCTATCAACTATTATAGACATCCCACCCTTCACAAACATTTCCATCTCACAAAAACCAAAACATGAACAAAACCTTGTAAATTTGTAACATATCTTGGTCCGTCAGCTTGTACATCCTCTTTAGCTTAGTACCATTGTATCTATCCAACTTTCGTGTTAGTTCCTCCTTGATCAGCATCTTGCACACATTGCACAACCCTTGGTTAGCTATTCCAATGCATCCTTTAGCTAGATCTCCTATCACCAAAGTGTTACCCTTCTTAGTTCAGCTTGCCAGATGCATCACTCATCCAGATCCATCAACTTAGGTGCTCTTCGATAGATCCTTGCAGGATATAGCTTTTCTCATGTCTAATCTTGGTTCGTTAGTACCTTGTCCTACCCATCTCATTGGCAAACGGTTCTCTTTTGGATTTTTGCTTTCTTTTGATTTGGAATCTTCCCTTTTGGGTCTTGAAGTATCTTTTCCAAACAATCTTTTTGTTCCTTCCTTAAAGTTGTCAGGATCTTCCATATCATGGTATACTACGAATGGGGCAATCTGGGCATAAGGTCTCGATCAAGTTTTTTGTTTGTTTTTCTTTTCTGCTTGTGGGTTACCCAGTGTCAGTTCCACTATGATTTTTCCAAGATTCATGTGTGATGTTGGGGCAATCCTTGCGTGTTTTTTTAGAGTTGGTTCGTCAGTTCTTTGGATAGTTGGTGAAAAGGCCTTGATGTTCTTGGTAACCTTGGCAATTAACCAACAGTCCTATAGCAAATCTAGTGCTCAACTACATGGTGGTACTTCTCTTTGAAGTATCCCCCTGCTCAAAAAGCTTCAATGGATTCCCTTCATCTCCATTATCCTCCATCCATCTCCAGCATCTGTCTCTCCTACCCCAGCTTGTGCAACTGTATCTCTTTGAATTCATCATCACTCTTAGCTTTAGGGATCCAAAATCCTAGTCTTAGGGATCCACCAATCCAATCAATCCACCAAGCCTCATCTTTTGAGATCCACAATCCTAGTCCTAGGGATCTCCGAAACCCATCTTCTGCCAATCTGACTCTTTGAAATCTTGTGGCATCTACTTTATAATACCCTTATCCATCTCCCTATCCTGGATTCCTTTTATAGCGCTTCACTCCTTCATCCTCCCCCCAATCCCAAAAGTCTTAAGCTTGCTTCCTCTTGTGCCTCTGATTCTCCCTTTATCATTCTCCCATAGTGAGATTTTGAGCTGACTAAACCTCTTCTCTTAAGCCAATCTGAGTTTCCTTGCTCATCTTGGATTCTTGTACTTTTCAAGAAGCTATCAAGCCTCATTTTCTCTCCCCACCGCCTTCTTGAGGGGGCATCTCTACATCTAGTCTCTCCTCTTCTTATCCGAGATTAGGGCAACCTTGTTGCTAAAACATCTTCCTCGTGTCATCTTCATTCGAACTTCTTTGAAATAGTGTTTTCTCAACACTATGTCAAAGAGGGATAGAATGTAGACACCTAAATTTGATTACACCACTTTGGTAATCCTATTTAGTTATCTCTAAAGATATCATTAATTAAATTCCTATTTAATTAATCCTTGGCCATCCTCTAGCTGATTAATTTAATTAATCATCTATAGTCCTAATTGATAAATCAAATAACCTATTATTTATCAATTAATCTTATTCTTCTATCTAAATTCCAAAATCCTCATTTATTAAATAAATCTATTTGTTAAATAAATCCCTCAAATCTAATAACCCCTAAACTATCCTAAACCCCCTTTTTAGCCTAATCCACCCCATCCACCTATACTAACCAAGCTTAGCCACTAACTCACCCACCCTCATGAATTCCATCCACTTGCAAATCTCTAACAAGCCTAATCTAATCCTAAACCATCTCTAATCCACCTCCTAAACTTGTCACATTCCCTAAGTAAGCTTAAGACTTTCCTAAGCCAAGCAAAGTCAACAATCTCAACTCCCTCCAAAATATCCCAACCACCCAACAATGAATTCTCTTACAAAGGCAATAAAGACTCTTACAAGCTCTTACAAGCCATAATGAAGGGTCTTTATGAAGATATTATCCCTTGAGCCTCCTTTCTTGACTCATCTTTGCCTTTTCCTCCACCCACTCACCCTGTGACATGTGTCACTCCCTGATTGGCTGTAATGAAGCACAATCCATGTGCTCTCCTCTCATGCAATCTAACCCTCCTTAACCATTTCCCCATCCTTACATCTTAACCCTCCATACCTCAAGCCCTTAGCCTATAAATTGAATCCCCTCCCAAGCCATTTCATCACAACCTTTAAGCCAAAGTTATAATGCTAGTTTGAGAACACAAAGCTACCAATTTTCCATTTACTCATCCCCACCATTAAAGCATAGTTTGAGCATCTTGAGCATACATCCCAATCCTTAGACTCATCTACCAAGCAAAGAGCTAATCCTACTAGGAGAGTCCATTCATTTGGCTCATATTTCCAATTGGGGTTTCCTCTTTAGTCTCTCATTTATGTTATGGTATTTTAGTTTGTAAATGCTTTTGATTTCTTAATTTAATGTTTCTAACATACTAATATAGCATATACAGAGGGTACTTCTTGAATTTATACCTAGGTCTCTCACTCACATCATAAAGTGTGGGATTCTCCATTTCTATTGATTTAAAGCTTTGAAACAAAACTATAATTTCATAAAATACCTCAATTTTGGATAACTAGGACTTCTTTCAATTCACACTTGGAAATACTTCAATTCATTGTCAAATTTCTCTTAACTTCTTCTTAACTCTTCATATGATTGAATGATACACACAATAATTCTTATGTGGCTTATTTCTCATCAAATCGATCTTCACATTAATTGTATGAGTACATAATTCACAAAAAAAATGTTTCTACTTACCAGCTGACTTGTTTTATTTCCTATAAATTTATTCTATCTCCAAATCATTTGTGCACTTAACCATAGCTTCTACATGCCTTATTCTACCTCATATTAACATTGCAACTCTTAACTCAATCTCTAACCTTAGTTTCATCTTTTTGGTACCTGATCTTCAATAGAAAAGTTTTTAATTCAAATAGGATGGATCACATACAATATCTAACTTTAATATTTCATTAGGTGCATCAAAATATTGTTCTTTTGGTATTACTTGTGAATATGATGGATCTTTTTCTTTGACAAATACCTCTTTGAATTATTCTACATGTTCTCTCAATTCATCTTTATGACTATTGTTGGGGTTATGATTCCTTGTATTATTGTTCTTTATTAAATTTGGATTCTGGCTAATGTTCCTTATGTCCATTCTTCAAAAAATTTCAATATGACCAAATTTTTTGCATAAATAATATATAGTAGTGTACTTCTTCTTTGATTAGGTCCAGACTAGTTAACTAGTGCTCTATAGTTTTTGGCAATGTGTCCAAAGTTGTTACAATTGTAACACAATGTTATGCCTTGTTCCATTAGATCTTTCTCCTTTATTAGATTTCATTCCACTGGATCTTCTTCTTTCATTACCTAAAGGGTAATTATCTCTAAACATTCTACTATTTCTATTATTACTATCAAATTCAAGTTTCTTCCAATCATCTGCTTTATGACCAAAACCATGACAAATATAATAATAAAAATTAGTAATAGGTTTAAATACTTACCTCTACAATTTCTCTTCATATGACCAACTTCATTACATACAAAGCATCTACCTTTGAATTCACACCTTGCCTCTTTAGGTGTTTCAAATTGCTCTTTCTGCTTAGGTTTGTCACTTTTCTCAGGTTGAATTACTTGCTCAACTCATTTTGGTGCATCTTTGATTGACTTGATTCAATCTTATTTTGATCATCCTTCTTATGTTTAGGATTTTCAATAGTTGGATTTGGTTTCTTTCTTGACTCAATTTTCTTTGTTGATTTTTCTCTAATAAAATATCCAAGACTAGTCTTATCATAGGAAGTTCTCTAAAAATATAGTTGGTCATCAATTTTCTCACTACTAAAATATAGCTTTTCTAATTGTTTCTTGGTCTAGGTTAACTCTCCTTTCACAATAATATTGTACTTCTCAAATTCTACATACTCTAATTTGATGGATTCAAGTTCTAATATCAATTTTTTAAGATGGGATCTTAGATCTACATTTTTAGATTTCATATCTAATTAAACTTTGCCATCATCTTTCTTCAAACTTTATTTTAGTTCAATGATTTTCAACTCATGTTTCGGAATCTCATTTTCTATCTTCAATTTTGATACTTTGTCACTATATTTTGTCTGATCTTTAGGTTCCTTTCTAGATTTTAGGGGTCAATCTTATCTTTCAATTTCCCAATGTAGTCTTTTGCAACTTCATATATTTCTTTCAATTTATTTTTTTCTTCGGTAAGAAGGTTCTTCTGCTCAAGAACTTCTTCAAGGTTCTTCTGCAACTATTCCATTTCCATAGGGATCTTACTCAAGTTGTTAAACCTCTTTTGAGTACCTAGTCTCTGACACCAATTGTTAGAAATAGGGAATACTAAGAGGGAGGAGGGGGCAAATTAGTATTCTATGAAATTTATCCCAAAAATGAAATTATTAATTGCCTTGCAACATGCATATGAAAGTAAACTAACAATGTTGAATAGTATGAATAACCATACACAAAGAGAACTCATAAAACCATATTTTATTAACTAAGGAAACCTTGGCCAAGGGAAAACTCCAGTGGGGATAGTACCCACAAAATGATCCAATAAAAAAAAGTATCTAGTTAAGGATATTGACCCTATTAGGAGTTTATTACATACATATAGTGTCTGGGTTCTTGTAGAAGACTAGGCCCTGTTAAAAGCCTTAACCTTGTTAAGAGTTGTTCTATACAATTACAAAACGTATGCAAGTTGAGCCCACTGCCAGAACATGCAATATACAATACAATTTCTTGATACAAAGAGATAGATACAAAAACCTCTTTTGCAATGTTGATATATTCAATATCTAATCTTTCCTTTTTTTTTCTTTTTGCATACCTCTGATCATACATCAAAATTTGCATCACAAATGTTTTGCATATCATAAATGCAGCTTTCACATAAGTTTGCACATCACTTTCAACTTACACATAACTTCTCATATTGCATTCTATCTTTTATAACTTTACTAAAAATGTTTTGTCAGCCTTCAACCTTTCACACACTTGGAAAAATGCAAAATTAATTCTTTCCCTCTTAGAGTTAACATCTAGGATGTCATCCCTAATTATTCAAGTAATTATTTCGTAAACAAAATAATTCCTTAACTCATAATTACCCATTTACTATTATACTCTATTCTACCTATATAGTGCCACACTTGGTAAATCTTACATATCGTCCTCTCTATTGATTGTACTGATCTGCAGGCTTATATATGTAATCCTAACACTCTGTACTATGTGTAGCTAACTTCACACATGCCAATAATGCCTATGCTAATCATGCATACCAAAATTGTCTCTATTCTTCTAGTTAAACTATCTAATTCTTAGACAATTTTCCATGTCTAACTATAGAATCTTCATCTGTACATAGTACCTTCTTTGCACAAAGTATATCTTTCCATAAATGAAAACTCTAACACTATTCCAACTTACCCTACTTATCCAAATTGCTAATATATTAGCCTTAATTAAAAACACAAAAACTAGAAAACTAGAAATAGTAATATTTTTGGGTGATGCAAGATTGCCCTTACACCTAGGGTTCACCTAGTTCAATCAATTATAACTATTTTTGAAGATAGTAAATAATGGATAAGTGGCACTTATAAATTGTTAAGGATAGATCTAGATATTAGTTCAAGAAAGACCCAATTGTGTCTATGGAAGATGGCCCTACTAGATAATTTTTGTTAGAAAGGTTAGGGTTGTTGTTGCAACATAAGTTCGACCAATCAATGCCTAATACAACCAATAGTCTTATAGAACCACAAGAGGCAGTTAAGCTAAGTTAAAAATCCTATAAGGGACACTAGCCTACTACCAACAATGCCCCTCCCAGCATCACTTGTCATGGCCTACATGATTTGAAAATGTGACCATGCTCTGATAGCAATTGTTAGAAAGGTTAGGGTTGTCATTGCACCAAAAGATCAACCTGTCAATGACCAATACAACCAATAGTCATATAGAACCATAGAAGGTGGTTAACCCATCCTGAAAATCCTATGAGGGACACTATCCCACTACCAGCAGTTTTTACAAACCCCCAAAGGGAGTATGACATGTAGAAGACATTAGAGCATATATTCATTACAAGTTTGAGTCAATTAGGAATGAGGATATAAGGAAAGACTTAGAAGAAATATAAAATGTAGATAATACATATAAACTTGAGTTTGAACCTTTCAGAAACCTAAACATTCTATAGTACATATTGACTATGAGGAGTTTTGATGAAGGGTGTTCCCATTATTACCATAAACACATAACAAAAATGTATAAACAACAAAAAAATTCAAGAAAAAAAATGAGCTTTCTATTATCTCCACAAATGTAGAATTAAATAATTCATAATTACAACATGAAAACCCACATAGGTGCCATCCTTAAAATAATCTACATGATAGAGCTGCAACTATCACCTAGAACTACCCTAGACAACCTACAAGGCTTCCATATACAGGAATTTTTTTGTGATTTTTTTAATAAAAGGAATAAATTGCTACCTTAGGAAGCATGCTCAATCTAGGGGGAAAAGAATTTTCCTTACCAATCAACTGTGTCCAAATTGGAAAAAAATTATATGCAAATAGAGTTTTTACGCATTAGAAATCCATTGGTGAGGTTTGTTTGGGCTAAAAGTGCACCAAAAAAGTGACCGCCCCCCCCCCCCCCCCCCCCCCCAATCTAATAATAAAAAACCTCTAAAAATATGTCTAAGAACTAAATTCAAACCTCTCATGAAGGGAACTAGGACATGAAATTTTGAAGCTCTAATACTATGTTGAAGTTGATGAAAGATCAACCCCAAAGCTCCCAAGAATCAATGCATGCAAACATCTATCACAGAAAGAGAAGCAAAAAGCTATGGAGGTTGGAATTAACTTATCCATAGAGGAGACATTCCTAATGATAAAAAAGAGAAATTTTTATTCAATCAAAAATTTCTGTTAATTACAAAGAAAGATCAATCATTATAAAAGGAGATCATAACCCTAAAAGGTAAAACTAACCTAGGTTGCATAATAATAATTAATTAGATAATTATGCTTAATGTTTAGCTTAAGAAAAGTAGAGTTAATAAGTGAAATTTAAATAATTAAATCAAAATGATTTAATTAATAAGATAATATCTTATTACTATAAGAGTACCTATGCTCCTCTACCAGGTGGATCTGTGAACATAGGAAGAGGTATGTCACAAAATGAACTATATAGATCTTAGTAACCCTTGCATAAATAATACCTAAAAGATAATCCCATCTTTGGAGGATCATGTCATCCATCTCTTCTTCCATCTGTTATACAACTTGCCTCTAAACCCATCCCTTCTCTCATTGGCAAAGTGAGAATATGCAGTATGCTCTTGGGAGAATCCTACATCCTCCCAAACTATCACCATAATCAAGTAAGGGGTAATCTCTCTAGATTTTATAGTGATCTCCTAGTCAAGGGGCAAGATACCATCATATAAGGAAAATCTAAGCATGCATCATCCCAAGGATATATCTCTCTCTAAGGCCTCCATGTCACTGAAACTAGATCATCCATTTGTCTCCTTCAATAACCTATCTTACCCAACATTGGCTTGGTAATCTCTATGTTACATCGCATGATATAGCTCTTCTTTAGCTCTCTTTGATCATCGAACACTGGTCTCACAATGAGAAGATGCTCCCATGTCTAGATTTGTAGAACTATAACACCAATCATCATGTTCTTAGCACCATAATACACTACCTCATACATCTTGTGGTATATATGAGAAATCATACATTGACCCCTTTCATAAATTGTCAATTTGGTTATAATCTCCTTGAGCATCTAACCCCGCTCACATAATAGGCCTTGCTAGCTTATATCAGTCATCAAGATGCAACCAATGAATCTTTCTATGACACATGGAAGCAAAGAACTGTTTCCATATCTCTTAATCAAATGATCTCATCTAATGGATCTCTCAAGAATGGTGTCATCCTAGAAAACAACTCGTAACACCTCAATCCCAAGTCTCAATTATGATTCATACTCCACTCTAGGCCCATAAATCAGAATCCACAAAATCTTGTATAGTTCCTCCAAAATAATAGTCATCTCTCTAGTAGGCAAGTGGAAGGTGTTTGTCTCACTATGGAAATAATCCACCAAGGCTATTAGCAATTCATGATTAACCTAAATGTTAGGTATATTAAGTAGATGTGAGAACCCAAGTATTTTTAGATGTGTCAAATGAATCTTAGAAAACTAATGAATAATGCATTATGTAGGAAGATGCATAAATCAAAAATCTATGTTCGACAGATCAACCTGCACAAAAAAAAATAGAGACACCTATCAATAATCAACTAAAACAAGCTAAAAACATGCTATACAAATATGAAACAAATACTAGAAAAGATGCTAAATAGATACACAAGGTTATTTGCACACTCAAAATATCAAAATTCTATGACTACAATTGAGAAAACAAGTTTGTGTTGCCATATGAGAAAACAACATCATCCAAAGTGGTATCAAGGCTCATACAAGCCACAATTTAGTACTAGATGAGGTTTTGGCCTCGTAGGAGGACTCCCATCATTTCATACAAGTAAATAACCTACTAGGACTCTAACATACAAAATATTGGTGCCTCTAACATGAGCCTTTACATGCTTCTATATGAGAAAAGGCTAAAAAGGACCTCTGATGCCAAGCCTCATATGAGGATTCTTATTGTACAAGACAAGGGATCAAAGTCCCATATGAGGAAAAAATAAAATTTGAAATAAAAATATTAAATTTTTTGGTTAAAAATGCAAAATTTTGCATCAACAAAGAGAATTTTGTTGACTTATCAAGGGTAGGTAGTCTGTAGAGTGATCGTGTCACCTCTAGAGCTCAAAATGATGTGTGTGAATGGGGACCACCATTTTCACCTTAGAGAAAAATCACAAAAGAAAAATGTAGCAAATGAATTGAAAATGACCTTTTTGACCCTTACATAGTTTTTGACCTAACTTTCAAAAGTGCTTTGATTGGCATGAAAATCACCCCCTACCTAATTGGATAGTCCTAGATCTATTGTTGGGATTGAAATCTAACATCTCTAAATAGCTGAAAATCACAAATTAAGATTTTGGGACCAACATGATTGAAACCTTGTGCATTTATCATTTTTGATACAATATTCATCTTATAATCTCATCAAATCAACATTTTCTTAACAATTTTAAATTTTTAGAAAAATCTAACCTTGGTCAAATAGGACCTGAAACCTTGATAAATGGACTCCAAATATTATGCAAATCATTCTCAATCTATTCAAACCTATTCTACATTCTTCTAAATCTTGAATTGCATCTTTCACTTCAATCAACTACTTTGGATAACCATTCTAATTTCTTAGCTTTTAATTTCGCTCCCAAGGGGGTAGGATGAATGCATTTCTTACATTAATCAAATCTTACTTCAAGAAAATAAATTTGATCAAAACTCAAAGTCATAATTCCTAGGGGCATCTAGTCTCTAGGGGAATATCTAATTTCTTGTATCCTGTATCAAATTGAGTATCCCATGATCTATTTATGGCCATCTCAAATCTCTTCGGGCATAACAGTTCCTATAATCCATATCAATTTAGTATTGTCGTATCTATTGATTAAGTGATTGACTCTAGCTAAGACACATATTAAGTGAAGTCATCTTCATCATCTAATGAAAACTCTTGTCATCTTTATATGGATAGACATCCAGGTGTTCTATCTAAATTTTTGAGGATCAAGCCTCATTCTAGGGATGTTCCTACTTTTAATGGACAAATGCTATGGTGTTTTATCTAAGCTTTTGAGGATCAAGCCTCATTATGGGGATGATCCTTCTTTTAATGGGTATATTTTTGGTACTTCTATCTAAATTTTTGAGGATTGAGCTTCACTCTAGAGATAATCTTGATCTCTTTTCAATAGACAGATGTTTAGTTTCTTGTAACCCATATCAGCTAAATTTACGTTGATTGATTTTGTTTAGCCAAGTTCAAAATCAATTTTATCTCATCCATTGGTCTTTGTCCCATCAAGCTCAAAATTGATCTTAGTTCTTGTCATATGCTTTAGAATCAAACTGTTCTTGGAATTGATGTGATACTCACACATCAATTCAAAAAGGGGAAAATGTAATACCCTAGAATCAATGTCCTAAACAAATTTTTCACTAATCTACAAAATCAAGTGACAAAGTCCTAAAAATTCATTAAGTGTTGTTAATCCTAAGTGTATCTACTTGTTTTGAATATCAATTTTAAAAAATCACTAAACCTTAATAGACTCCTAATTATCAATATATTGTCTATTAAACATAATACATTAATTAATTTAATTTAAAGGTTTTAACACTTTGATTAAATTAAATACCCCTTTTCCACAAACACATGAAAAGGGAATTCATTAAATTATTTGATATTATTCTAATATTATTCACTATTTGAATTTAAATATTGAAATATAAGATAATCTTCAAATAATATTATTCAAAATCTCTTCTTGCATTTAAAAATGGAAATAATCAGTTAACTTGAATCAAATAGGGAAAAAAACCAATTAACTAAGTCTCAAATGGAAACCTTCCATTCAAACTCAACTCTCATTGAATATCGATTGTTCATCCATTTTGATCTAAATCATTGATCAATTATGGTTTTCTATAAATTGAGAATCTCCATCTCTCATTTCTAAGGTGCAAGTTTATGAGTATTGGCATGCTACTGAATTTGTGCTAGGGCTATTTGCACACTCAAGTTCTTTTCATTTCCTAGTATTTACTTATCATTTTAGCTTAATGTGCATTGTTCTTAGTTGATAGTATTTTCTTACTTTCTCAAACTAATACTTTCATATCTAGAATAGTTTCATATCTTAACTTAATCATGCATTTCTTTATGAACCCTTCATCTAATATGGTTTATGGTCACTATGATCTTGGTCCTGAGAGCAATCCTTCAAAACCTAATTAGATAGAAGGTAACAAGTCAACATGTTTAGATCATTCAATATGAATAATCTTATATTCACTCTTGGATGAATTTGGCATGGAATGATTATGTTGAAGTGTGTGTCTTGCCACAATGAGCACATACAATACCATGTTATGCCTACTCTAGGGAACACAAGAAGAAGAACAAAGAGATAATTATCCTTAAGATAAATAATAAAGAAATTATAGTATATGCCCTCAATAAGATATTATTTCATAACAAAGATGCACTTATAAGCATAAGATTACACTTAGAATGTAACACAATAAATGCATGCAAAAGAGAATATCAAATTATAAGAGAACGCAAGTTCATAAAATATATTAGATGCATTAGATAGGAGAAGGATGTATTAAATCTCCCTCATTGGTTTCAATTTATACTAGACATGTGATTTCAAGAAAATATAAGATTACACTTGGAATGTTAATTCATAAGTAACACAATGAATGAATGCAAGAAAATATGTCATCATATAAAAGGAGAACAAGTGAAAAAGGGGAGAAAAAGGATCCTATGATATGTATAGGAAAAGGAAATAGAGCAGTTGCCTCCCAAGTGAGGATATAAGGGGAAAGCCTATTATGCTACTCATAAAGTAGGATAATGAGACCACAAAGGATAGGCTACCTATGTCACAACACTAGGAGAAACATAATAGGGATGTAGATGTATCAAGTATAGTGATCATGAAAAATATACCACTCATTATTACAATCGATTAAAAATATACCATAATCAATGTATTCTTTAGATTGAAAATAATGATATTGACTAGTCATATCATTTGGACAAAGCATAGAAAAAGATGAACTTTTAGGAGAAATTAGATTGAAATAAAAATTAAAATATTCAAAATGCATATACTTATCAAATAAAGATGTTTTATTCTCAAATTAAGGGATGTTGGTGTTTCTATACAATGATGGTGTAAAATATAAGGTTGCACAATCTTGAAGGGTTGAAAAAACACCCATAGGGTCAATGTGATTAAAGTCCACAACGTCTAAGGTTAGATTTTTGAAAAAGAGGTCAAAATGATCATCATTTTCAACAGGATCAAATTTATTTTCCAATGCATCTTGAAAGAAACAAGAAGAAGCACCAAGGGTGTGATTATTCACCTCTAGGGTACTCTTAGGAGAAATAAAAACATAACTCATCAAGGCCTTGTCAATAAAAGGAATGTCAATGAAATGCATAGAAACTGGTTGATCATTAGAAGCAATAACAAAGTTTTCATCCTATGGTATATAGGTTTCTTCATGAGGAAAGGAGTAAGGGTAAAAGCACAAATCTGTTGTACTTTTTAGGACCTCTAAACCTATTTGGGTCAAATCTCATTTCTCTATCAAAAATTAACATTTTTTCAAAAACTAAAAATACCCTTTTGTAGATCTTTGAGTTGATATCATCATTCTATAAATTACATAGTGTTTTGATTAGATATAATATGTTATAATTTCAAAATATTGTACATAGATATTTTAATATTTGAGAAGATGCTACCTAAAAAAAGGGAAAAAAATAGTAAATCATATTTTTAAAAATAAAATTTAAATGTATCCCTAGAGGAGAGAGTCCTCTTCAAGAATATGTAAAAAAAATTCAAACAAGTGTAGATTTAATAGGGAATTTTTTATGGGAGGAAAAAATTGTTGGTTTTTGATAAGGTCAAACTTGAGAAAATAAAACAAAGAATATATACATCAAAAATCAATATTTTCTTTTAGGCAAGAGCTTACAACACAATGGTAAATTGTGAGCTTCCTATGTGGGAGGTCATGGGTTCGTATCTACTCAAGATTAATACTTAATTATAATAATTAATCATAACACATAATAATACTAATGAATCTTGGCTTCAGCCTCTTACTAATCAAAATAATAATAATAATAATAATAATAATAATAATAATTAATTACAGCACATAATAATTAATCTTGGGTTCGGCCTCTTACCAATCCAAAAAAAAAGAAAAAAATCAATATTTCCTTTTTGGTTGCTTAGCTATACATGTCATCTATAAAATATTTTAGAGAAAAAAAGGATGATTTGCATATACTTGGTTGATGGAAACTACACCCTATATTTTTTGAAGTTAAGAAAAGGACTTCAAAATTTTAAAAACTTAATAAATTGTTACTTTAAAAAAAAAAATTATAGGCATAAAATTTATCCAATTTTAAACATTTCATCAATTTACATCATCTTCAAATTCTAAATACAAATACCATTTTTATGTGATTAAAGTTGAACAATTTGTGTTTTGGGATCCTTTTTTATAAAAGGTGACATGGGTTTGTGCTTTTACACGTAATTCATGCCCTTATCGAAGGTTTTATCCAAAATAGTAGGATTATCCATGTTAAAAAGGTGATCCTCAATGAAATAACATACTAAATCCTCATCATATGCATTAAATGGAATGTCTTGAAGATCATGTAGAAGTTGATAAAAGCCAACTTCGCAGCTCACCAAGATCACCTACATACAAATAACCTATTGAAGGGAAACCAAAGGAAGAAGTGGAGCTTGGAAAAACTAAATGGATTGAGAGAGAAGATATTGCAAACAAAGAAAATGTATTGCTATTGAAAATGAGATGATAAAATACAATGAGAGAGACTAAATATAAAAGCCTCAAGGAAGCTTGTAGAACAAGCTAGAATGTGCTAGAAGATAAGGTTGACAACTAAGCATACATCCACAAAAGGTGGGATATCCTCGATCAAGGTGAGAGGATAAGTATGACTTTAAATAGGAACAAACTCTTGTGTTTTCAACAACTCATCAACTAAAACTATTAACTAAATGAAATAACCTAAGTAAACTTAAGTAAAAGAATAAATAATTAATAAATAATTATTTACTCTAGCACCCCCCCCCTAAGTGTAACTTAGGGGACTGCCTTAAGCTCACAAAAACTAAGATGAAATGCAGAATGGGTCCTAGCAACAAGGTCATGTTAGGTACCCATGAACAATAAAAAGAAATGCAACCTCTAAAAATGGGGAAAGAGAGAAAACCTCATGG
This sequence comes from Cupressus sempervirens, assembly GCA_028749045.1. NCBI lineage: Eukaryota > Viridiplantae > Streptophyta > Pinopsida > Cupressales > Cupressaceae > Cupressus > Cupressus sempervirens. The sequence goes on along the minus strand of CM053784.1, from coordinate 233,068,119 downwards.
GAAAAATCCTCTCCCAAAAAGAGGTAACTAAAAATCCAGTGAAAGATTGAAGAAGCCCCCAACTAGAGGAATGTCTTAGAAAACAAGAACAAAGAGTGATTATGAAGAGCATCACTAAAGCATGAAGAAGCCACAAACTCTGTAATCAGAAAGAAACTGTTGATCTAAAGAACCTCAATGGAAGAAGAAGTTGTGAATTGAGCATGTCTATATGGTAGATGATCCATCTCACCAAAATGCATAGGTAGCCAGCCACTGCAATCACCTAGTATATAGGATCAGGTACTAAATACATAGTTCACACTATTGAACCATCGAACCAAGGAAGCATTAGAACAATAGAATAACCCCCCTCAATGCAGATGGGGTGAGATGACAAGCAACTAAGAAGGTGGGCTAGAATCCTCTGCAGAAAGAACCAAGAACAACAAGAGATTTGAATAGGTACAAACACCTATAAAGGCATGGTCATTGATGCTGCATGGGCCAAAAAAGGAAGAGGGCATAAAAGTGACAAACAACTATCCCCCCATGGTGTTTTATAAAAATAGTGCAAGTATAACTATCTCAAAACAACGTTCATGAACCCAAAATACAAGAGTGGCACTTTATCTTAGTGTGTTTGCATAAATATTCTTACAAATGATATCAACAATTATCAAAAAAGGAAAAAAATCTTATACAAAAGATAGTACAACCCAAAATAACAGATCTCATGCCATGAAAATGATCTTCAGACTTGAAACACCCATGATATCCACCATAGAGGAAAAATGCCAAAAAAACATGATAGAAAGAGCATGGGGTAGAATCTAAAGGAAATGACAGCATTTCTAAAAAGATGACAAAACTAGCTTTCCAAAAATATAATGTTTTCAAAAAATAGAGATGGGATGCAAAAGAAAAGCTTGCCAGAATGAAAAATGGAACTTTAGACTTTGACTAAAAAAATGAGCAACTAAACTCTATCAAAACCTAAAAATACCTATACCAATTTCTTCATCTTAGAACTAGCTTTCTGGCGCATCTTTTGGATCGAAAAAATACCTCAATATGCTCAAGATATGGCCAAAAAATTGCGAGTAGGTCAAAAAGGGACCTAGAGTACTGGCAGGGGTGTCGATGCAAGGTATTGTCGTGTTGACATTAGTATATTACATGATTAAAATTGATGGCTTCACAACCATCATAGAAATAAAGGGGCCACGTGGCAGTGCCATGTGTCAGCCACATGGTAGTACAGTGTAGAGTCAGCTAATGTGGTAGGGGCCAAGTGTTAGCCACGTGGCAGTATGGTGCATAGTTAGCTAACATGGCAGGGGCCATGTGGAAACTATAAATCATGCCAACTATCTCTAAACTCCACATGGGCTATTGTGTTGTAAGGACTGCAAGCGGGTAGCAGTTGAAGGGGCTACTCTACTGGTGGCACTGCGGGCCGTGGTGAGCAGTGGGTGGTCCGCTGGCGACGGTCAGGCCAAAATGTCACTATGGTAGTGCAACTGGCTGCAGTGGTGCATGGGTTGCATGGTGGAAACTCCATGATGGTGTAGTGGTAGCCGGTTGGTGGTAGCACCCAAAATGAATTTTTTAATTTTTTTTTCTACAAAATCATCCGTACAGTCTATACGGCAAGCTTGGGCAAAAAAAGTTTGTCTCCCAAATCTCTTGTCACCAAAATAGACAAATTTTTTATGGTTCTTGACTATAACAAGTCTTCTAAACTCAATGGAAATATCCGTTTAGGCCCAAAGTGCTCCAAAAAATGTTCTTCCCCCAGATTGAAGGAAAATACATAAACAAAGTAAGGTTTGTGTCTCTGAATCATGGCTTCAAAAAACCTTCGAACAAGAAGTAATAGGGAGGCTCTAATACCATGTAGAAGTTTATGAAAGCCAACTTCATAGCTCACCAAGATCACTTGCATGCAAATAACCTGTTGAAAGGAAACCAAAGAAGGAAGAGATGGAGCTTGGAAAACCTAAACGGACTGAGAGAGAAGATATTGCAAACAAAGAAAATGTATTGCTATTGAAAATGAGATGATAAAATACAATGAGATAGATCGAATATAAAAGCCTCAAGGAAGCTTGTAGAACAAGCTAGAAAGTGCTAGAAGATAAGGTTGACAACTAAGCATACATCCACAAAAGGTGTGATATCCTTGATCAAGGTGAGAGGATAAATATGACTTTAAATAGAAACAAACTCTCATGTTGTCAAAAGCTCATCAACTACAACTATTAACTAAATGCATTAACCTAAGTAAACTTAAGTAAAAGAATAAATAATTAATAAATAATTATTTACTCCAATAGATCATGAAGATGGGTTAGACATAAAAATAAGTATCCCATTGAAAGGAAATGTAATGACTATTAAAGAAATGAAATCTAGGAATGTAGGATGCAATGTTTTTGTATTTTTTAAATGCAAATATATGAAATGAAATATATATATGAAAAAAATGTAAATGAAAACAAAAAGTTCTAAATAGCATACAAAGTAGATCTAAACACACCAAGAAGCAATTTAACTCCAAAAAAAGAAAGGGGCATAAGTTGGGTTCACCAAAAGAAGATAAATACCCAATTCCAAGGAGGAAACATGAGAGATAAAGGGATCTAACTCCAAATCAAAAAAAGGAGACTCTTTGAGTTCACCAAAATGTTTAGGGGGGAATGAAAATACGCAATAGGATAGGGCATCCACCATACACTAACATTCAATACAAGAGAAAGAGAAGCTTCCAAACATAAATATTAATATAACCCAAGTTAGATTAGAAAAAATTAAGTAGATAAAGAGATTCCAATACTAAACCCAAATCATATCAACAAAGTTTGCAAGAAAGTCCTCTTTCATGCAATGTAAATGTGTAATTGGGTTAATTGATTAAATGAGAAGAGTAAGATAGATATAGGTGATAAATTTATGCAATCAACGTAACTAAGATATAAAAAGAGGCCTACAATAAAAAGTGAAATGATTGATAAAGTATGCAACTTGAAATTGGTAGAGGAATAGGTCTCTTTGCTTCAAAAATCACAAATCTAAACATCTAGTAGAACTTTCGACTATGGATTCATTATCACAATAGAAAACTAAGAAAATGTTATTTTTTGTAGGTCTCCAAGAAGATGTTGACTTGGTGGTAATGTGTCTAGATGCTTTATGAAAAAGTCACTATGTTCCAAGAACATAATACCAAAGTTGAACCAACTTATTTGGAAATGTTGTGTCAAGTAGTTTTCAATATTTGGTAGAAATTTAGTTATCTTGTTCCTACACACACTATAACTTGGATTTTTTTTTGGCTTGTTAAGAGATTTCCTTGGTCAAGACCTAGATTGAGGAATAAACCTTGAAATTCAGATGTAAAAGTACTGATAAAAGAAATTCTAATATGTAGTAGGATTGAATATATCAAATGAAAGATACAATTACCTTTGTAGATGTAATTGAATTTGATATGTGATCAAGGATGTAAATGTAATAGCCTTGAATCAAATAAACCAAAAAGGAAACCCAAGAAGTCAAGACCTCATTAATAGGAGTGTATATGACATTCCATGATGAATGATGAAAGAACTTGAAAGATTTGGACTAATAGATCTCATCCTTAGAAGCTAAATTCCACTACCACCTTGAAGGAAGAATGTTGATGTAAGAAGGAAATGCTTGAACTTGATGAATTCTTGAAGAATGCCTAATGGGAATGTGTATGATTTATCTTTATTTATTTGAGAGCGATGATGATTAAAATTAAATTCCCAAGCCTACTTATATACTAATTTGGGTTCAAAAATAAAGTAGGTTGTCCTAGGAGTAAGAGTGAACAATTAGAAAAACTGAAGCACTTTGGGCCTTAAAATCAATAATTGATTTAGGTCAACCTCTTTTAAAATAATTTGACTTAATCGTGAAGGGGCTCCTAGAATGGAGTCTTGGAGGCCTCAAAGAAGGTTCAAAAAGAATTGGGAGATAGTTAAGCAACTAGAAGATAAGAGATGACCTATAAATGTGTGTGTGTGTGTGTGTGTGTGTGTGTGTGTGTGTGTGTGTGTGTGTGTGTGTGTGTGTGTGTGTGTGTGTGTGTGTGTGTGTGTGTGTGTGTGTGTGTGTGTGTGTGTGTGTGTGTGTGTGTGTGTGTGAGAGAGAGAGAGAGAGATACCAAAACTTCACTAAGGAGGGATAAATGGCTTCAAAATAAAATACATCCATTTTAAGACAGTACACCTACTATTGTACAATCTTTTCTTCTATCTATGCACACCTCTTCATTTTGAAATTGTCCACACTAAGGAGCAACAATTAAACATTATTTCAAATCATAATATATTAAATGATAGCACTTTAATTTATGTAATTTGTATCTTCTTCTAGTTCATATCAGGTGAGGGAATTACCCCTAATCTTCTCCTCAAGTTCTCACATATATTCTTGGGTAGTATCCTTGTGAATATATCTACTCCATATTCCTCAATTGGCACATACTCCAACTTTACTTCCTTTTATTGAACCTACTCTCTAAGATAATTATACTTGATGGATGTACGATTGGTCTAAGAGTGCATCACCATATCCTTTGAATTTTTTATTGCACTTGTGTTACCATAGTAGATAACTACTAGTTCATCAACCTTCTCTTATATCCCTTCCAAATGTTTCTTGATCCATATGACATGAGTACAATTTATTGTAGAAGAAACATATTCTTGTTGGAAAATACAATTGAAATAATTGTTGTATTGTCATTGATGTCAAATCTATTAATGAGACATGTTGCTATTTGATCTAAATGTCATGTCTATTTAATTAATGAAGAGGATTTGAGAAATTTCTCAATAAAAGAGCCTAGAGAAAAGCTCGAGTTATGAAAAGGAAGTTACCATGGACATTTGATTAGTTAGACTTTGATAAGGTAATTTGATTTTTTATATCATGAATACATTTAAAGAGATTGAAAAATGCATAAGCTTGACCGAGCAATAGAGTAAAATATTAAGGATTTTTGAAGTTCATGTTGAGTGATGCTAGTGTCAACCAAGCCTCGATAAGTGTTGAGAAAATTTAGTGTTGATTAGGCATCAATATTGATCAATTGATAGTGTTGATGCCGAGCTAGAAACTATAGCAATTGAGAAATTTAGTGACGATAGAGTGTCAGAACTTAGTAATGGCCAAGTGACTGTATTTTAATTGATTGCAAGAAATTGTGATTTCTAGCCAACTTAGTTGATTTCTTAGGATATGGAAATTGTATTAAAGATAAGGATTGATGAGTTGGATCATTTAATTCAAGCAGAGGATTAGGTAAGATATCTAATGAGACAGATTTTGATAAGAAGTTTCTAGAAAAGAAATGGAGATGAATAGATACAATGAATCTGATGGATCAAATCATGAACCCTAAGATCTACAATGATTGTGAAAATGGAAAAGGACCAAAATTACCTATTTGAGGCATAGAGATGAACTTTAAAGTATGCACAAGAAGGGAGACAAAAGTGTGAAGTGTGAAATTAAAAAGAAGAGAAACTAACAAAGAAGGTGTGTGTGTTTCCAATGAGATGGAATAAAGCTACTGAGGTTGAAAAGTGAATCTAAGAAAAATGCTTGTAATTTTTTTGTAAAGAGAATGGTGAAAACTTGAAGGGTTGCCAAGTGAATCAAGGACAGAAATGATAAGGAGGGATTATCAAGGATTCAACACATGAACTAAATAGAGATCTAAAACTGCAAAGTGAGTTGTGATTATACACATCAAACCCTACTATTTTATTTCTAATCATTGTAAATATTTTGTATTGAAGTTCTTTTCATCAAAGGTTGACCTAATATTCATTAAGGAATTAACAAGTTAGTGTAAATCCTTTAACTGGGTGACACTCTAATGGAATGTTCTAAAGTCCTCTGACAAGGTCACTTCTAATAGGGTGATTAAATCCTCTAACAAGGTCACATTAAAAAATATGTATTCTAACCTTTAAAAAGGTTGGCTCCTAATAGGGCTCACTTCAAAAGAGTGAAAGAGTGGTGGCATGTTGTTGGTGGTTTTTATGTAATTGGGTTTCTATGTTAAATCCTAGTGTCAAACATTCAACAAGTCTATTATATTAGGATAGTAAACTACTAGTTAATATTTTTATTCAGTTTATAGTAGAGATCAAGTAGCAGGATGGGAAAAATAGATAATGTTTACGTGTTTGATTATTCAATTGGTACTAAAGGACCTTAAGTAAATGATTCAACCCCCCAAGGGAGGTACCAAAGTTGAAGAAGGAGAAATTTCCTACATGGAAAATGTTGATGAGGATAAACATTTCTAGTATTAGTGATGCTATAATAAACTTCACGGACAATGATTATGTAAAGATAACAACTATTCCCATGACTACTCAATAACTAAATGAAAAGAAAGAACATAATTAGGCAATTTTGGAGATTGCTTCAGCCCTAAGCTATGTTGAGTTCTATAACATAAAAGAGTATGACAATGAAAAAAAATGTGGGACAAACTAAAAACCATATATGGAGGAGATGAAAATGTCGTAAGAGACAAATTAGAGAGCCTAAGAGGTAAATTTCATGAGATGAGAATGACAAAAGCAAAGAACGCAATATAGTATTATAGAAGAATCAAGGAGTTTGTCAATATTATTTGAGGTGAAAATAGAAATATTGAAGATGAAATAGTAATAAGAAAGGTATTAAGGACTCTACTTCCTGTATATGCCATTAGGGTTTCTACAATACAAGAGTTGAGATTAACTCCAGGTAACAAATTGACTTTGGAGGACATACTACTTTTGAGATGTCTAATTTTGATAATTAGACACCAAGTACCATTGATTCTAATTTTAAATCACAACTGGGTCTATCATGAGCTGAATTAATGTATAAATATATTTATTAAATACATATATAATGTCTTATCCTTAGAAATATTTTAATTATAATGATAAGTAATCTCCTTTCAATACATAGGTAACTCTAATGTGTTTCTTTTAAATAATGTTATAAGTCCTTGTAATCATATCTCTAGCCTAAATAAATTTAAATGATAATAATAATACATTAACTTTGATAAACATCCATATTCATTATACTAATTAAATAATATAATAATTACATTTTTGCAAATAATAAAGAGGCTTAATTAATATAAATAAGGGATTATAAAGGGAGTACAGAAAAGAAAAAAATGACTATAGAAAATGAACCCTGATAAGACTACCACACAATCAAACTTTTTGATGCCACATCGATAGGATAGTAATCCTCTACATGTACACCAAAGGGAGACAATTGGATAGTACAAATACAAAGGATTCATCTACAGGAAAAACCCAAGAAAGGAAGAATAACATTATTAAAATAGTTTGTACCAAGGAAGACTACACAACAGGTAGACCATTCAACCAATTTCTTTAATCACAATATAATGCCAAATGGGATAAGACTGCCATGTTAATGAAATATTGGATGTTGCGTTGATTGAAAACAAACATGGAGGGTTTCTTACTTCATGTGAACTTACTGTTTTCTTGTGTATAGCTCTTTGTTTAAGCTTTCCTTTTGTAGTCTCCACTTGTCACACTGCATTTACTGTGGGAGCTTTTAGGCTAGGATTTAATGGCCCTGATCAGTGGTGAACCAATTATTTCTGGTGTTCACACTATTGTTTCAGATTTCCATGGTGTCACCACAAAACAAATGCTCTTGCAAGTTTGTCCCAAAGGTTTTTCACAAGGTAATCTTGATATTATCCTTCCTTTACAAGAATTTGATGTGCATGTGACTAGTTAGAACAGCATACCTTATAGGATATTTTTTGGGTAGGACTCCTCCTAAAGCTATGCTCTGAGAATGGGTTAACAAGTGTTGGACTCCTCATGGAGTCTACCTTGATGCTATGCAAAACCTTACCAAATGTTTTTTTTTTAATTTCACTTTGCTAACCTGTCGCAAGCAGACATGGTCTTTAATGATGGACCTTGGTCTATGCATTTGTCCCTACTTGTTTTTCAAAAATGGTCATGAGACTTCATAGTCTCTGATGATAAAAAGCTTAGGGTTCTTGTTTTGGTCGAGTTCCAAGTTTACCCTTGCCATGCTAGCCTCATTGCTTCCATTTCCAAAACCCTTGGAAAAGTTGTCACAAGGGAGCCTAAGAAATTTTTTAATGCTTGCCCATAGAGATGTGTTTGCGTCAAGGTTGATCTTTCTAAGGATCTTAAGGATTCTATGGAAATCTAGATTATGGATCAAACCTTCTCTCAGAAGGTGCTCTATTTGAACCTCCCCAACACGTGTTATAGGTGTCAGTCCATAAAACACAAGATTAGGGATTTCCCTTTGGCTACACCTAGGGTAAAGCCCATGCCTAAAGAAGTGTCTACCAACCAAAGGGAAAAAAGAAGGGAAAAATGATCAATGGGTTACTATTGGATGTAAGGGCAAGGCTACCTTAAATATCTTGCCCCAAAAATAGTCCTATGTGATGGTTTCTACGGCCCCTTCTATCCCCATGGGAGCATCCATTCTAGCTAGCATTGGGACGTAAGTGATTTCCATAGCACCTATTTTGCAAGTTTCATAGGTTTCAAACCCTACTGGTATGTAGGGGATTAAGGCAGCCACCAAGGATTTTGTCCTCAATTGTGGTTTGTACCCCTCTTGTTGCATCATCCATAGCACCCTAAGCGATGTGGCTTTCTCCTAGTCCTCCTAGATGTGTGGAGATACTAGAGGTGAAATGGCAGGCTATAAGTTCAGAGGATTTTCCTTCTAACTTCCACCAAGTTTCTATCTTCTTACAGAATAGCTACTCCTCTCTTGAGGATGAGGATGATATGGAAGAATTTTCATGAATTTTTTATCATGGAATGTTTGAGGTCTTACAAACCTATCCAAAAATTACTATGTCTAGAATACCCATCATAGACTTGGTAATTTAGATTTTCTTTGTTTACAAGAAGTTAAATTTTTGGTTTCATGCTCTCTTCTACATGCTAAATCATTTGGTAGGATGGAGTTATGTTTTCCTCTCAGCATGAAGTTGGTTGAGGTGGTTTAGTTACTCTCTTGTCACCTCATCTTCATTCTGATGTTATTTTGCATGATTCTAACCCCATGCATAGAATTATTTGGCTTTTTCTCTCCATTAACAATCATTATTTTGGATTCATTAATGTTTATGCTTCCAATGATGGTGTGGAAAGATCCCAAATGTGGCCTTAGCTAGCTTAAATTTGCCTCCAACTACTTGGGTTATGTGTGGTGACTTTAATATGGTTGAGGTGGCCTCTAACAAAGATGACATTCTACACTTTTGCTGGATAGCTAGGGAAAGGGAAGCCTAATATTACATGCACAATAAATTGGACCTTTTTTATCCCAATATTAACCACCACCAGGATAGTGGGGTTTAGCACACTTGGTCCAACTTTCAAGTTCGCTCTAGCTGCATTTTAAAGCGTCTTGATCATGCCATGATTACTACACAATCTTTTTTTTCTTTTTCTAAGGATCAAGATTTTCCTAGCATTCCCCTACCAAATGTGACATTATCTGACCACTATCCCATTTATTTTTCCATTTCATGGCAAAAGGTTATCCCAAAAGTTGTCAAGTCTCAGTTCTTCCTCAACACATCTGTGTTGATGCATGCCTCCACCATCGCACATATCCTACGTATCTAGAATTTGGAGCCACGTCTACATTCTCAGAAGAGATAGATTCAATGGTGGAATGATGCCATTTCTAGAAATGCTCATTTTTTGTGCATCTATGGGTGCCAATTGGCAGTGTTCAAAAAATAGTCATATGAAGCCAAAACTTTTGCACTCAAAAAAGCCTCTGAGGCTCTCAACCTTAATCCTTTTGATGTGGATTTGAAAATTTAGTTGGTCAAACTTTTCCATGACAAACAAATTTCTAATAACTATGCCACTTGAGGAGCCCAACTCAAAGCCCATCTCCACTAGTTGGAGGTTGGCGATAAAGCTTCAAAGGAGTTCTTTCAGGCTCTTTGTGCCCATCATACTAATGTTGGGACTAAAAAGATCAAACAAGGAATTGTTGTTCTTTCCAATCTCCTTGATATCCTGCAAGCATTTGTTCATTGCTATGATAATTTTTTTGCTTCGTAGGGAAATTTGGTTGCTCAGGAGGAAGCTCTTAGAAAGTGTATCTCTATTACTCCAAACCACCTAGTAGTTGAGCAATGTGCTTTTTGTGAGTAGCTTCTTTCCCTCTGAAACCTTAAAGAGGTGGTCTACTCCATGGTTGATGACAAATCCCTTGGGTGTGATGGGTTTCCTTATGAATTTTACAAACACCTTTGGGAGCATATAGGTCCTGATCTACATAAAGTTTATCTTGAACCCTATCATTCTAAAAGCTTAGGAGCCATTATAAAAAAAGGAAAGACATTTGCAATTGGAGGCCCATTACCTTTCTAAATGTGTCTTATAAGCTTATTGCTAAGGCACTTTCTCTCAAAATCTGGCACATGTTGCCCTTAATAGTGTGCCCTAAGCAAACTAGCTTTATTAAGTCTAGATATATTCTCAACAACATTATTATTGTTTGGGAAAGCATGGAGTGGGCTCGCAAGTCAAACCAGAAGGCCATCTTTTTAAAGATTGATTGTGCTAAAGCCTATGATTGCATTAAATGGCCCTTTATTTTGGCGATGCTCCAAGCTTTGGATTTTGGTCCCAATTTTTTCCATGGAGATGCTCTTTAGTGATGCTAATGCTTGCATTACCATCAATAATTTGTAATCAGAGGCTTTTGGCCTTTTTTTCTCAATCAGGCAAGGTTGCCCTTTGGCTCTAGCACTTTATGTCCTTGCTACTAAAGGTTTTTGCTATTTGCTAGCTCATTTTGTGTCTTCTAGACTCATGTGTGGCATTTCCTTGCCCAAATCATCTTCCTAGTTAGTCAATGGTCACTTTGTGGATGATTCCTTTCTCACTCTTTTAGAGGATGAAGAAAACATAAACAATGCTTTAAGTTGCCTAGACACCTTTTGTCAAGCCTCTGGATCTACCATTCAATGGCATAAGATGCTCTACTTTTGCTAGTCATTCTTGCCAACTCCACCTTGGCTTGGCCAATTTGAATGGAAATGGGTTACGCATGGGGAGATTTCTTTCTTTCTTGGCATTCCTTTTGCTTTCTAGGCTTTTCCTATTGAACTTTAGAATGTTGTGCTTGCCAAGATTACCAAGAAGCTTGATTATTGGATTACGAAACCACTCTCCCTTGCTGGAAAATTCTAGATTTTCTTGAAGGTTCTTGCAGCTGCTCATGTTTATTATTCTTCTTGTTGGGCTCCCTCCAAAGCTTCTTATCAAAAATTGGAAAGATTGTTCAAGGATTTTCTCTGGGCTTCTAGCTCTAATCATCATGGGTTTCACAGAGTTGCCTGGGATTTTTGTTGTCTCCCAAAAGAATCTAGTGCTCTTGGCCTACTTTCTACACAGAAAGAAGGCTTTACACTTTTTTCTAAATGGATTATTCATGCTATCACTAGAGATGAAGCCTAGAAGATTTTAGTTCACCATTGTATATCTTTCGACTTTCTTGTCAATAGGCATGCTTAGAAGGGCACTAGTTTCCACACCCTTCTCATCATGCATGAGCTAGTGACCATTTAAGGCTTATTTATCATCAAGAACATATGAATTCAAGCCTAGGAAGCTATTAAGCCTTGACTTCAATGGGTTGTGGATGAGTTTCGCAATGGCCTCTCCTTGAATCAGCAGAACATTTGGTGGTCTCCCCTATTTTCCATTCAAGGTAATCCTATTGCCAAGACTCGAGGTGCTAGTGCTCTATTTTTTTTTCAAATGGGGCATCAAAACTCCCAAGGACCTCTTCTCAAGGGTTTCCATGAGCTTCAAGTCTTAGGAAGATATGCAAGTACAGTATTTTCCTTTTCTATTTAGATCAACAGACTTTTGACCTATTGCTCTCTTCAATTCTAGTCCACTTAATTCATAAAGCAAGTATTCAATCTATGGCATGATTGGAAGTGGTATCCTACCATTCCATTTTCCAATTATAAGCAAAGTCTAGGATATTGGTGGCTTTTGCCCCATCTTTTGATGGTGGACATGCTCAACCAGCGATGGCATTTGCAATCTTTTCTTTCTCAATGGAGAAAACATTTTGATACCATTTGGAGTGCTATAATAGAACCCAAGATTGCCCATTTTTCTTTGTGCCTTTCCTTCCAAGGTCTTCCCCTAGGGTCTTAGCTCAAGCATATTGGGGTTCTAGATCCTAGATACCCTTTTTGTGGACAACCAAAGTCTTTCTTGCATATCTTCTAGTTTTGTAGGCATGCCCAAAATTATTGGCACTAGATTCATGATTTTTTCAAGCCATTTAGGCCTAAACCTTTTTCTTGGCACATGATTTTGCTAGGTGATTCTCCTAGAATCCCTCAAAAATTCACCTAGATTTGGCATACTTTTAGGATGGAAAATTTGTTTACTCTATGGAAAGATACGAATGTTGTTCTTTTCACACAATTTTTTGGATATAAATATTGCCATGTACACTAAGGTGTGAATTTTTAATAATGTAATTATGTAGATTCAAGTGCAAGCTAACAAAGTTTCCCTTGAGGTAGCTCACCTGTAGGAGCTGTTGAACCACTGGGGCAATGTTGCTTGCACTATTTCCAGAGTTCTTCCTGATGCCTCAGTAGAAACCTTAATGCCTCATGGCCACCATTCATGGTGCCATTCCTCAAGTCGCCACTAACACACTGCACTCCTAGGCTTCCCAGTACCACTCTCCCAGTAATGGCGATGGTGGATGGAGGTGCCGCTTAGCTTCCCCACCCCATGGTGGTTTTGTTTGGTCCCCAACTCCTCCTTGTGGTGCTCGTTGGGCACATTCTGAGAAATGGCCTCGCCTAGATCTGGTGATTTCTCCTCCACAGCCAAAGATCAAAGATGCAGAGGCTGCCACTGATCCTATTGCTACTGTTACTAAAAATGGCTGGACTATTCCTAGCCCACCCCCCAATCCCAAAGATGATTGGAGCTTACATGATAGAGATGAACCACCACCCTTGGCTAGCACTACTCTGGCCACCTAAGGTTGCATTTTATATGTTTTTTTTGATGAATAGTGTCTAATTTTGGCTATGGCCATCTATTTTTTCTCTAGTTATGGCCGTGTGAACTCATTCATGGGGTAAACTTGTATCCCTCAGCCCTTTTTTGTGAATTGTACTCTTAGTATATTTTTATTAATATAAAAGGACTATTCATCAAAAAAAAAAAAAAATCACCACACATGCACCAAAAAGAGGTTGCTTATAGATACAAGATCTCTTCAAGAGAGTACAAAATAGGAGAGCAATAAGTCAATGGAACCCTAATAATATAAAAGGTCATCAGGTTTCATATTCTTAACAAAGGTAAGTAAATGTGTTATATTATATTTGGATTCAATTTATTTATAATGAATAGATATATGATATATAATGAAATAAATCCATTCGATAATAGATTTCTTTATTTTAGAGATAAGGAATAATGAGTACAAATCCTATTATATAATGTGACATTAAATGGTTTAATGAACAATTAAAAATGGTGGAATAAATTTAATATCTTTTGATCCAAGAATATCTTGGTGGAGGACATTCAAAATGAATGTTATAAAATGATCCAATTTAAATTGGTGGAGGGCATTCATTATGAATGTTGTATTATGATCCAAGTGCACTTGGTGGAGAATGATCCAAGTTTTCTTGGTGGAGGCCATTCTAGAGGAATGTTGTACATGATTCAGATTATTTCGATGGAGATCATTTGTTGCAAATGTTAATTGGATCTTAAGGATAAAGATAATTAACTATATTTATTGTGATCATATCAATCTTTAATAGTTTTCATGTATCCCAATTTAATCCTAATTAGTGGGCACATTACAAGGTCTTAACAAAAGAAAAGGAAAATATGTAAAGAGTGATAGTGGGTATGTGTAGGATCATGGTCAACCAAACTATGCTCTTAAGTGGCAATAAAAATTAGAAAATCAGGGTTATGTCAACTTGACGCATAATTTTCTACTTGTTATTAGCTTTATATCAAAAAGTTGAGAGAAAATAATCTCTAGGAAATTGAATCTAGTTTCTAAACTACTAAGACTTATCTAAAAAAAATTTAAATTGACTAGTCAAAATTTTGAATTTTAATGCAATATTACAAAAATTTCATAACAAAAATAAGAAGTAAATGTATGTCTGACCACCTTAATCAAATTCAAATGATAATATTTTTTAATAATATTCTAGATAGAATTAGTAGACTCATGCCTGGATGTGACACATATTTTTGAGTATTTTTATTCTGAATAAATAATAATTAATTAATTTTTGAATTTAGTATTTTTAGATTAAAAAACTCTCATGTCTGACCACCTTAACTAATTCAAAACTCTTCTAAATTTAATTTTTCATTTTTTTTCCTTATAGTGGAAGAAACATAGAATGTGATGCATCTTTTGAATTTAAAAAATGTTTTACCATTTGAAAGTTATAGTTATTTTTCAAGTAGTGTTTTAGTTATCACTTTATATGTAACTCCATTAGAAAATAAGTAATAATTACTTACTAAACTCATAATTTGACAAAACTTACATTTATGGAAAGATAATAACATTCTTAAGAAACCCTTTTTATTTCATCAATTTTTTGTGAAAGAAAAGTTGTCAGCTACATGTTTGAAGTAAAAATCACATAAAAACAGGCCAAAAACACATTTGCAGGGTGTTCTAAAGTTCACCATATAGGGTTGGTATCGAAAGATATAGTAGACCTTATAAAGATATTAATTGTTTTCATTTTGTATCAGGGTGGGTGGGAAAAAAGTTGGAATAGATTTTGAAATGGTTTGAGGCATTTTAGAACTACATATTTTTTAGATCACCACTTTTTGGCACACTATGATCCTACACACACCCTAGTGACACTTGTAATGATGAACTTGAAGCACTTATTGCAAAAATAATTGGAAGAGGTAACGGTAAACTACCTATAATTTTTCTTCATGTAACAAGGTTGGTCATATTGTTGCAAGACGTCCTAATAGGGAAGAAAAGGATGAGAGAAAGGACAAAAAGTGCAAAGGAAGGAGAGATGAGAGAGACTGCAAGAAGAAAAAGGATAACAATGACATTGCATCTGAATGATGATGAAGTTGTCTATGTTGCTATGAAAGAAGATTTTGATGAAGATGAGAGAACAACTTTAATTTCTTATGTGAACAAAAGTGACAGATGGATAATTGATAGTATTTTTTCTAATCATATGATTGGTGATAGAAAAAAATTTGAGGAGATTGGACCATACCAAGGTGGTTGTGTTAAATTTGGTAATGATATTCCATTTATTGTGAAAGGTAAAGGAACTATTCAATTGACTACCAAAATTAAGTGTGACAATGTTTACTGGTTAGAAGCACTTAACTATAATCTCTTGTATGTTTCATAGTTAAACAAATCAAGATATAGAGTTGAATTCCATCACAGAAAAGCCAGGATATATGATATTGAAGGCAAGCTGATTGGAAATGGTGATCAGACAAAAGGTAACTTTTCTATCTTGATTTATCTAACAAGACATGCTTCTTTGCACAACAAGAATATGTTTGGTTATGGCACAAAAGGTTATGTTATGTAAATTTTGACAATTTGGTGAACAATAGTAAAATAAATAAAGTAAGAGGTTTTCCAAAACTTAAGAAGCCTAATAATGCTATGTGTAAACAATGTCAATCGAGAAAAATGACAAATTTCTAGTTTCAAAAGAAAAACGTACACATCCAATGATATTTTGGAATTGGTTAATACTGACCTAGGTGTACCTATTGATATTCAAAGCTATTGTGGAGATAAATATTTTATTATGTTTTTTGATGATTACTCCAAGATGATGACTGTGATGTTTCTCAAAGCTAAATCTAATGCTTTTCATTTATTCAAGTGGTATTTAGCCAAAATTGAAAAACAAACAAGGAAGACTTTGAAGTGTCTAAGATCTCACAAAGGTGGTGAATTCATTTCCAATGAGTTCAATTCATTTTGTAATGATGGAGGAATTAAGAGGCACATGTTAGCACCAAGGACCCCTCCTTGGAATGGGATAGCTAAAAGGAGAAATAGATCAATCATGGATTGTGCTAGAATATTTATGATGGAGAAGAATGTATCACAAAAATATTGGAGAGAAGTTGTTAGTACCAGTGTTTATACCTTAAACAATGTACAAGTCAAGATAGGTACAAATGTTACACCTATTTTACTATGGTATGGATATGCTCCTAATGTGAAATATTTCAAAATATTTGGAAGCAAATGCTACATATTTAGAGATAATAGGAATGGAAAACTTGATGTTAAGAGTTATTAAGGTATATTCCTACGATACTCCACCAAGAGTAAAGCTTACATAAGTTTAAATTCTAACACTAAAAAAGTTATAGAAAGTGCAAATGTGAAAGTTGATAAATTTTTAGAAGGAATTGATGATGAATGTACAAAATAACCTAGAGATTATAGTACATTCATATATATGGATGATGGTTCTCTAAGCACTCCTACTGAATAATTAAAAAAATCAACAATTTTCTTGTTGATAGAAAATGTTGAGGTGCAACAACAAGTTGTCGAGTAGCAAACAGTGGGTGCCAAGAATTAGGAAGAAGATATCGAGTCACAAACACACAATGTTGACCATCAAGTAGACAATGTCAAGTTTGCCAAATTTCAACTAGAACTTGAATAAGAAAGAGTTAATGAGCCTAAGATTATTTTTCAAGATGAACCTACTGAAGAATAGAGAAGGAGACTTCTTATGCTAGATAAGTATTAAGAAGACATCATAAATCTAAAAAAAATATTGGAGATTTGGACTCTACTATTATGAAAAGAAAGAGATTTAGAAGTGATCCATGCTTACTTTTTGAATTTGATCCCAAATCAATGAAAGATGCTCTAGACAATGAAGATTAGATCCAGCCAATGAATGAACAAATTGAACAAATTGAGAAAAACAAAACTTGGACACTAGTACCTAAACCAAAGGAGAAAAATGTTATTGGAACAAAGTAGGTTTTCGAGAATAAGCTAAATGAAAAAGAAGAAGTCACAAGAAACAAAGCTAGATTGGTATGCAAAGGATATGCTCAAGAAGGAGTTGACTATAGAGAAACTTTTGCTCCTATAAAAAGATTGAAAGGAGTCATAACTCTACTTGACTACTCAACCTAAAAAAAATTTAAGGTATATCAGATGGATGTCAAATCTACATTTTTGAATGGCATACTTAAGGAAGAAGTGTACATAGAACAACCTAAAGGATTTATGGATCTAGACAAGAAGAATATGGTATGTAAATTGAACAAAACTCTATATGGATTGAAACAAGCTCCAATAGCATGGTATAAAAGACTTCATAATTAATTAGTGGGCCTAGTATGAAATATTGTATTCAGGATGTAAGAGGAGAATTTATAGACATGGACTAACAGAAATATTTATGAGAGAGGGAGTTTGAACTTAGAACTTAGAGGGGTTTCTAAAATTACATGGATGAGAATCAAAATGAAGCTAAGGATATTGGTCATTCATGAAAGTAAAAATTTTGGATTTCATGGTAGCAAAAGAGGGAGATTGTGTTCACAAAGAAATATACTTGAGATGTTTTGAGGTGTTTCCATCAATTCCAAAGAGGGAGATTGTTGAAAACTACAATTGAAACAATTATTGTATTATCATTGATGTCAATTCTTTTGATGAGACATGTTGCTATCTGATCTAAATGTCATATCTATTTGGTTTAATGAAAGGATTTGAGAAATTTATCATAACAAAAGAACCTAGAGAAAAGGTTGAGTTACCAAAAGGAAGTTACAATGGACATTTGATTAATTAGACTTTGACAAGATAATTTGATTGTTCATATCATGAAGACATGTGAACAGATTGATAGAATGCATAATCTTGACCGAGAAACAAAGTAAAAGATTAAGGATTTTTGAAGTTCATGTCAAGTGATGTTAGTGTCAATAGAGCCACAATAAGTAATGAGCAAATTTAGTATTGAGCGAGCATTAGTATCAATTGAGTGTCAGTATTGATGCCAAGCTAGAAACTTGTTAGGATTAACCATAGACAAAATAAGTAATTACATGTAGATATAACCAATATCAAAAAATAATAAAGCACACAAATGAGAATACAAGACACAAGTATTTAACGTGGTTCACCCAATCCCTGGGCTACATCCACCAACAATAAGTCCAATAATATTATTATCTAGTCATTACAATCTGCAATCTGTTACAGCCCAATATCATTGCAAGAAGCTACAATATCACCATACATTATGACATCCCTAACCCTAATCAATTTTATTAAAGCTTTTCCTACTTAAAAAATTTGGGTTAGAATATGTCATCCAATAGTAAAATAGCAGTTGATGCCTTTTAAAATAGTGGGTCATTTTTGGCTTTGGGGGCGCTACCCCTAAAAACCCTCACAAGGGCATTGCCCCTCAACTCCACCCTATACTACGACAAGGAACACACCTAGGGTGCTACCCAAGGACTCTGCAAGGGGTTTTGCCCCATGACCCCATCTTGGGGGTGCTACCCCCAAACCCTTGTAAAAAAATTTGGAGGGTAATTGAGTCAAATAAACCTCTGAGTCTAATAAGGCTCCACATCACAACAATAGCCCACTTGGATTATTATCAGACTCCACAAAAATAACCTCCCACTTGGAAACTGATCATAGCAGTGCTAAACCTATAGTTCCCACTGGAATATCAAACCACCTTTGACTTTTTTGTTCTTTAATTTTGTTTAGTCTAGAAGACCAACCAAATCTCAAGAGGAGTTCATCTTCTCCCTTGTTACTACCTTGGTAAACTTATCTGTTAGATTATTATCTATATGTATCTTCTCCATCTTTAAGTATCCATCATCCAAAACTAACCAAATGAAATGGTACCACAACTATATGTGTTTTGTCTTTGAATGTAGAGAAGAATTATTTGCAAGATGAATGACACTCTAGCTATTTGTAAACAAATAATTATCCCTCTATGGGTATCCTAATTCTTTCATGAAGAACCAAAGTCATTTCATCTCCTTGGCTAGATCTATAGTAGCAACATACTCTACCTTTGTAGTAGATAAAGCATTACCCTTCTGCAACCAAGAAACTCATCTCACTGCTACCCCACCAATAGTAAATGCATAACTATAGTACTTCTTTGGGTATCAATATCCCCTACCAAATCTGAGTCAACATGGCCCTATAAATCAGTAGTAGAGCCCCCAAAATGTAAACAATTAGTGTATGTTCCTCTCAAATATCTAATAATCCATTAACTACATTCCAATGCTCAAGCCCTGGATGACTCATATACTTGCTAATAACTCCCACTACATGTGCAATATCTATCCTAGTACATACCATAACATACACCAAGCTTCCTATAGCTGAAGCATAAGGTACCTTGGACATCTTATCCTCTTCTTCATGTTTCTTTGGACACATCTCCTTAGTCAACTTCAAATGACTAGGTAAAGGTTTGCTGACATCTTTAGCATTCTCTATAGAGAAATGTTGAAACACCTTCTCAATTTAATTAGCCTGGGATAATGTTAATTTTTTGTTATTCCTACTTCTACAAATTTTTATGCAAAGCATTTCTTTTTCTTCCCCCAAATCCTTCATAGCAAATGAATGCAAAGTGTTCTTTTAACCCATTAATGTGATCTATGTTAGGCTCAACAATAAGTATATCATCAACACATAAACATAAGTTAATTTAGTTTTCATCATCTAACCTCTTAAAATAAAATGACACCAAGTATAACCATGCTCATTCATAAAATTGTCAAATTTCAAATACCATTGCCGATGTGCTTTCTTCAAACCATATAAACTTTTCTTCAATCTAGACACTAGATTCTCCTTACCTTTGATCTAAAATCCCTATGGTTGATATATATATATATAACCAGTTCAAATCTAGTTTCTGGCATATACACTTTGTATAAGTATGAAAAAGGATTAGTAGACCTTATTTAATATTTATTTCAATATAAAATAAATAATATTGATTATTTATGAATAATCATCAGTAATTCTATGTTATTGAATTAATAGTGAGTTCATCCAAGTTAATTCAAAGGGGATGAAAACTACTTGAAATAACTCAAACTAGAGAGCAATTTTCTCTATTTCATTTATATCTTCATCCAAATCACAATGAAGAAAGGATATTTTAACATCAAGCTACTCCAAATGTAAATCTTCACTATCCACAATACTTAAAATAGTACGAATAGAAGTCATTTTAACAAAGGAGAAAATATCTTATCAAAATAAATGTTCTCCTCTAACTGATTTCACAATGTATCTCAATTCACAATTCCTTAGCCACCATGAATGCTCTATTTGTGCATGCAAGCATCTCTATTCTTGTATTTTGCACTTGTATCTTTTAGGTTTTTTCCTCCTTAAGAAGATCTAGGTGACTTAGGGTTAGGTATGAATCAATGATTTTGATTTATCCATTTTTTCCACTTAAAACATTCCTTCAACTGATTGGTTGCATGTCATGCATAGGGTTCCTCAATATAGATTCATCCTTATCATCTAGAATTGCAAAAAAATCCTTAAGTCAACTAAAAAATAGTTTACATGGAAGTTTGTGTCATTACAAACAACTATGTCAAAAAATTGTTTACTCTGTACTTGAAGTGTTTGATGCTTGACATCCACTATATCTTCAATGTTGTAACTCAGCCTTTGAATGACTCAATATCCATTGATCACTCGGCATTTGAACAACTTGACATCTACTATCTTGTCAACACTTTTGACTTGGCACTTACTAGTTACTCGACACATACTATATATCTAATAAATTATGCTCAACATACAGTACTTTTCTGGCATGAACTAAGAAAATGACTTAAGTATATTATCACTCATATGTCAAAACCAATCTGAGATTAACAATCTACCCCATTGACATGAGTGGAAAAAATACTTGGCCATGCTTAAATAACCTTATAGCTTATGAGCATAACTCAAATAATATCCATTTAGTACTTGCATACAAAATTTTAAAAGCTTCAAAATTTTGCAAAACTTATGACTCATCAATCACACCTCACAATTCTTTAACTCCCCTTGAGTTGATTATTCTATTCTAATTCTAAAACTAAATACTCCTATTGAGTAGATCGCTCTATTCTTGGTTCTATACTATAGGCAATGTTTCTATTTGGTCTCCCCCAAAATGTATTCTCTCCTTTCATGCATTGTCTCCCCCTTTATTCATTCTCCCCATTTTGACACTAATGTCATGGGTTGTATATGAATTTTTTGTTCATCCAAGAAAGATTTATGGACCTCCATCATTATTTTTAGTGATGCACCCCAATTGTCACATGCTACCTCTAGAGATTTATGTATATGTCTAACTCAATAGTAAGGGTGACTAAGCCTTCATGTGTAGAAAGATGGGGAAATTTCTTCAACAATGTCTCTACATAGGCTAGTTCCTTGTGTAAGACCTCCATGTGAGGGGTTAACATGGACTGGATGCTAATTAGTGTAGCCCTAATCTTTGCATTTTGAGCTTGCAATTCTACTAACTGACACAGAGCTAATAATAAATTCTTAAAATGAGACTGACTTTGACCAAGAGATTGTTGTAAAATTTTATTTGTTTTCTTTAAATCTCCCTCCAGATGGTCAATATGTCTCTACACTTCTTGTGTGAATATGGGAACATCACATAGCTTGGTGTAAAGATATAAAATGTTCTCCAACACCTTTTTAACACCCTCAATCTTGGTTGCTAACTCAACCTGGTGTAGTGCAATGGCACTAGATATTTGTTCATCCACTTTGGTTTGAAATTTATTCTCAAACCATTCCATTAATCTGACATTGGAATCTAGATCTTCATCATTGATTTTCTCTACAATATTTGTCAACTGCTCAATGATTGGCTTGGCTTCATTAGGTGTAGGGAGGCTAAATGCATCAAGAAATATATCCTTAATGTCATGAAGTGCTTTTTTTCTGCTTGTGCTCCATTTTGAGTAGTTCTTGGTATTTCTTCCTTGCTAGAGCATCCTATAATATGCTCATATGCTCTATTGTGATTGTTGTAAGATCATACTTTGGTAACTCAATCACTTGATCTAACTTGATGTCACCATAGGATGTCACCTCATCAATCCTAGATGTGATATAACTTGGCCTTGATGATTTCAATGCGGTAGCTTCTATACTCAGCCTATGAAGTGCTTAACTAGGAGTAGGAGTAGCAGTATCTAGTACGGTAACCAATGTTTGTATTGCTATTACTTCCTTTAGCTTCATAGGAAAGACTAAATCTTTAGTCCTATCCTTCTCCTTTTCTTTAATTTTTGCTTCACCTTGTGTTTGTGGTGTAGGTGCGGGACTGGCTTCCTGGCCTGTTTGAACTGGGGTCCTTTCTTTCTCAATTATTATAATGAATGGTACTAAAGCATTTTGTACCTGGGTGCTGACATGTGAAGGTATTGCATTCTTCCTTTGATATACTACCATATGCATTGTAGGTTGCACCTCTATAGATTGAGAGAAGGTAATAGGTATTGCTTGTTTTTTCTCCCCTATAGATGCTAATTCTTCCTTCTCAATCTCATCCACACTTACCAACATAGGATGACTACATAGTTATGCCTTGCTGGTGGAATTAGTTAGTATCTTCTACATATCCTCCTTTGTTAGGGGATTGATGTTCTAAATGGTGGTGTTAGACACGACCTTAACCTTTATGGTATCTTCTTGTGGACTGGCACTTAACATCTATAATTTTGGTTCACTCTATTCTTGTTGTTGCTCTTCCCCAACTATTGCCTCTGTAGTGCCTTCCCCATGTACTTCTGTTATAGATTCTTCATTCGTTACTTCAACTACCTCTTCTTCTTTTTCTCCACCTACTTCCTAAGGTGCTTTCTCAATAGCCTTTCGTGTTATTAGCCCATAGATCACCTTCCATATTTGTGTGCTATGCTAAACAACAGCTTCAATTTTGTTCTGTAAAATGTTAAAATCTCAATACTTTGGATAAAATATTCCCTTATACTTGTTAGTAGCTTTTTTCATCTCATATTTTTCCAAGTCTGGCATCACTCTTTCAAGTGTAGTCTCTCTAATGTTTCTCTCTATTGTTAGACCATATTTCCACCTTTTCTCAACTTTATCATATATGCTCTTGGGTAAAGAGTTGACAATCTCAATTGGAGTCTTGAAAGTTGTCATCATGGCATATATAGACTCTTCTACTTTATCCATATCTAACTTCCCAATTTATCAAACTCAATATGTGTAAATCCACTTAAATTAGCATTATTCTTGATATTTTCACACAAGTTGTCCAAATTAGAACAGGGACTATGACTTACCACTTTGAATTGGTTGTTTTCATCTGACTCGATCCTTTCCCCATCTAATTCAGTTAGGGAAATATATTTTCTTCTTTTCTTCTACTCAGATTCATCTTATTTTGTAGCTATGCTAGGTCTCTTGCCTTTAGGCTTCTAAATTTCCTAAGTCTTTGTGGTAGTAGCTATTGTACTATCCCTGGTAACAAGAACTATAGGCTTTTTTTGTGAAGGTTTCACAACCTTTTTAGATTTTCTTGATGCTAGTTTCTTTTCTTTTTTCCTCTTCTTTTCTTTTATGGCAATATGTGCTTCATTGGCTTCTTCTCCCTTGGCACCTTCATCAATTTTTGATTCTTCTTCTCCTTGGTCCTCACCTTGACCCTATTTGAGAGCAAGTGGTGCTTGGGTAGGTGCATCTTCATCATCTTCTTCCTCTTCATGTTCTTCTTCATTTTCATCTCCTTCTTCCCTTTCACCAAATTGTTCCTTAAGTTTCTTTACAAGCTTATTCTCTTTCCTCATCATAGAAGTTGTCTTCAAATCCATTGTTATCTTTGAATTATCTACATCATAGTTTCCAAAAGAATTAGCCTCATTATCTACTTCCTTTGCTAGTAAAGCAATGATTGTTGTAGATGCTTCATCAACATTAATCTCATTAGGCAATGGTCTAAGCCATCTCAACCTTGGAAAAATAGCTTGAACATATTGGAAATCAACATCAACTAGAAAAAAACATCTTTAAAATGATTCTCTACTAGTGATATTGTAATCCTTTGTCTTTCTTTCATTGACTTCTTAAAGTCTTGAAAGTAGCTAGTCATACAGACTCAAAATTATCTCCAAGTTGCTCTATAAATTCACCAATCTATACTACAACTAAGTTGTTGGTCTTCCAAGGTATTTTGTCAAATGTCAAAAAAGTGTTCCATACAAAGAAAAATATGCAAATAAGTATTGAACCAAATTTACATTGTGCACTTTTTGTTTTCCTTATGGCTCCCAAGTTTTCAAATAACTACTAGAGCTGTAATTCAGCAAGGTCATAAGAATGGTCTTTCTTCACTATCTTGTAACCCAAATCCATAGCCATATGGTACACTATTTAACCTACCAAATTGAAAGAACTTATGTGAAATAATTCTTACTAAAAATACAATTAGGGGATCAGTAATTGTATCTATGGTCATCCCTTTCTTATTCCATTGTGCCCCTATAGTATTTTCAATTACCTTTTTTGCATCACTTCTCATTGTCTTAGGTCTGTCTAGGGTTGGGTACACTACCACTTTGTGAATGATCCTCTTTGTGATTTTTATAGGGTCATCCTCCAACCATACATAATTATCATGAATTCTATTAAGAACAATCATTATCCATTCTGTCTTGAACATGTTTGGAAAATCTAGGGCATAGGTTAACCCTTTTTCTCTCTATAACCTTGTATTCTTCTTTCAATATTTTGTTCTCACAAAATTTTCCATATAACTCTCTTATCTCTATGTCTCCAATGCTTCCAACCTTACAAGTGTAGCAACACCTTACATCTTGTATCATCAAAACATGTGGCGGTATCATAGATAACACACTAGATGGGTCTCCTTTATATGCAATGTTAGAAAGTGCTTAGAAATTTGGTTGTTTGATCTCATTACTTATCAATTGAACATTCAAAAATTGCTTTCCTTCCTTAACCACAACATCAGAAGATCTAGACACCATAAAAACTAACTAGGGTTTGCAAAAATTCAAACAGCATAGCTCAGCACATGATAAATACCTTGAAAATTTTGATGGCTGGTGTTGAGCAGCAATTGAATTTAGTTTGCAAATGCTTGAATCCTTTTCTTCAATTTTCCTTCAGCTCTTCGTGCTCTCTTTAATCTCAAATAATAGAAAATGAGTCAAAAATCAGCCATATAGCCCTTAAAACTTCACAATTAATGCTCGGTGCTTACAAACCTATAAAATTGGCTCCAATAGCAATTTTGACTCACTCGACTTGTATGTAATTATTTCCTCACTCAACAACCATAGTGAGCTCAGTTAACACTATCACCTCTGTTATCTTAGCAACAACTAACTTTCACTCAGCAACCATAGTTAAATGTTTCGTGCTCAACAACAACATGAAAACTTATAGATTTCTTCTAAGTTCTAAGCAATATTTTGCATCTTACTTCATGCATATATGATTTTTCATAACTATATCCTTGGAACTAATGTATAATTGTACTTTGAAATATCAATCCCACACATACCTCTTAATTTCCTAGTTTTAGGTGGTGTGATCACTTGATCCATTGGATGAAATGACCCCATCTAAAATTGATGTGTTGTAATCTTTCTTCTTCTTCCATGTCTTGTTCATTTACACTCTGACTTCTTCAACATCAACCTTCCTTTTTCCTTTTTTGAATTCACTACTAAGTTCTTTTGATCTTGTTGAACAATTTATGCTTATGTGAGCAGTCTTCAAACGGCTAAAACATGTAGTTTGACTCAACCATCTTTTGTAGTCACTTTTGAAATGTGTTCTAAAGCAATTTTCAACAACATTTCCATAATCTTGACAATATTGACAACTATACCGTGTATTGTAATCCCAATTGTAGGATCTTCTAGTATAGTTTACCTTGGCTAGCTTATTTGATGACTATTTAAGCTTTGATCTGCACTCATATGCTTTATGCCCATACTTCTTACAGTTGTAGCAGTAACTTTCAAATCTTTGTGTACTTGATTTCTTGCTCCTACATTCATGTACTTGATTTCCTTGATTGTTGCACTTGTGACAATTACCCATGAATTTCTTCTTAGGGTTCTAATTTGCATTGTTCCTCTTGCAAACATTTTTTGTATGACCCATCTTACCACAATTACGACAAGTGGGTATGTAGTTCTTACCTTTGTTATTACTTTGTTCACCACTTTTGGATGATTCTCCCTCTTTAGTCTGATGTAACCCAACCTAGTAGTATCAATGTTAGATCTAAGATATCTCATCAATTTCTTAAAATACTTGATGGCTTCATTAGGTCTATTAAAACTTTCAAAAAATTCTTTTTCTCTTTTCGGATCATTTTTCAATTGTTCATTCTACAACTTCAATGTTGATATTTCAATATCCTTTCCATTCAATTCATGATTGGAAATTATCATTTGATTCAATATTTCTAGTTGAATGTGAGAAATCCTATTCACCTCTGATGTCTTCTCTTCAAGTTTGTTGGTCTTTGTCATCCTCTATCATGACTTTGTCTTCTTCGGCCTTCTTTTTCTACTCAGTCACCTCACATAGAAATACTGATTGGACTTCTTGATCTATCTTAATATTTCTAACCTCTTTTGTTAAGGTACCATTCTCTTCCATCAGATCTGTAACTACTACATCAAATTTACTTGTGTTTCCATTTGTAAATAATTCAGTAGTGTCAATCTCTTGGTAATGTGTGTCATTTTATTCAATAGCTATATTTTTCCTTCTCTTCAATGAGCACTTCAACTCATCTCTTGCTTCATTTAGCTGATGTAGGGAAAGCTGGATTTTAATCTTCTGATTCTCAATAGTCTTTCCCAACTTGTAGACTTCCATCTTCAATATCTTTCCTCAAAGCTACAAAGCTTTCCTTTCCATAGAACCAACACTCTAATACGAATTGTTGGAAATACAATAGGGAAATTAAACTCTGAGAGGGGAGGGTGAATTAGTCCTACACATCCATCTCACAATTTGCATGTAAATTAAAATAGCTAGCTAAACATATTCATCCATAGCATGCAAACAAATAACATTTAACACATGTATGACACAAGATATTTGGTTACCTAGAAACCATCCAATGAGAAAGTAAAATTGGGGTGGAGATGACATCCACAAATCTTCACTATTGTAGTAATAAAGTGTATCCAATGAAGGCTACAATGTTTGATCATAAAATATGATCTACCCTGTGAAAGGTATGCCCTATTAAAGCCTTACAATATTGTTAGATCTTACCCTGTTAAAGGATTTCAACACCTTGTTAGAAGTCTGTCTGATTAAAGGACTTCAACTTACAATGAAGTAAGCACCTTGTTAAAGGATTTACAATAGCATGTTAAGACTACTCTGTTAAGAGATTTAACTGATTCACCTACTAGAATGTATCAGCAATGATCCTTTGGTTAGCACTCTACTACTAAATAACATATCACCTCTCTACTAATGTGTACTAGATCCTCTTTGATCAGATTTATTACTTTTGTCCTCTAAATCCTTTCTTTTTTTTTTCTCTAATTGATTTTGCAATGTATCTCAATTCACAATTCCTTAGGCACCATGGATTCTCTAATTGTGCATTGAAACATCTTTATTCTCACATTTCATACTTGTATCTTTTACAGTTTGTCCTCCTTAAGAAGACCTAGGTGACTTAGGGTTAGGTATGAATCAACGATTGTGATTCACCCATTTTCACAACTTAAAAAATCCCTTCAACTAATTGATTGCATGTAATGCGTAGGGATCCTCAATATAGATTCATCTTTATCATCTAGAATCACAAAATAATCCTAATGTTATCTCAAAAAAGGTTTACATAGAAGTTTGTGCCATTACAAACAACTATGACAAAAAATTGTTTACTCAGCACTTGAAGTGTTTGATGCTCAACATCCATTGATCACTCGGCATCTAAATAACATAGAATCTACTATCTACCTAGTACTTGAGTGACTTAACACTTACTAGTTACTTGGCACATACTATATATCTGACAACTTATGCTTGGCATACACTACTTGTTTGGCATGAACTAAGAAAATGACTTAAGTATATTGTAAAATAGAATACAAAGAAGGAGAAAATATTTTTGGAGATCTACTTAGTCTTGTTGATCATCTAACATTCACTGAGGTGTGTGGTGTTTGTTGTTACGGTTGTTGTAGAGCATGATGAATTGCTAGAAAATTATCTTCTTACCTTCTTACCAATTCATGCTTCCTCTGGAATACCAAAACCCAAAGGAGTAGAGGGACCTATATTGATGAAATTGACAAAATTATTGATAGCATCATCCCACATAATTAAGGGCATCCCAACATGCAACCTCATGCTCCTTGCATGCTCCATTATTATCTTGTTCATGCATTTAGTCACTCCATTTTCTTGTAGAGTCCTTGGAACATTTTTTTGTCAATGAATGTCATTAGTGGAGAAATAATGTTCAAATTTATTACTGTAATACTCACCACCATTATCAAATCTGAGATATTTTAATCTCTTACCAGTCTTATTTTCAACCAAGCATCTCCATTTCTTAAAAGTTTGAAATACATCAAATTTTTGTCTAAGGAAATAAACCCATACTTTTCTAATTGCATCATCAATGAATGTAACATAATAATGAAAGACATCAAGGGAAGATACTTGAGCTGGTCCCCATACATCTGTATACACAAGCTCTAATTTCTCATTATTATTTTTCCTTCCCACTCTTCACAAAATTCACTTTTTTTTCCATACACACAACATTCATAGAAATCTATATTGATGAATTTTAAACCTAGTAAACCTTTCTTTGAATGAAGTAATAAATTTTGTACCTTTCTCACTCATATGCCATAGTGCTATATCAAAATCTACAAGAATCATTTGTTTTCCCTGCTCAACTACAACAATTGTCCCTAAATATTCATTTTTCTCTGAAACAATCAAAGTGGAAGGAACAATATGACCTATACAAAGATATAAGGTGCCTACTTTCACACCTTTTTCTACAACAAGGGAACCTTTTGAAACCTCCCAATTTTTATCATTAAAAGTAAGTATGCAACCCTTATCACCGAGTTTCCCTACTAACATTAAATTCCTACTTAGCCTTGGACCATGTCTTACCTCATGTAGTAGCCAATGATTCCATTCTGCATCTTTATCTTAACTTTTCCATTTTTAACAATCTGACAAGGTTCATTATCCCCCAAATAAATAAGCCCAAGATCCCCTTGGACATAATCAATTAAATAACCTCTATGGGGTTTAGCATTGAAACCCAAGAATCATTAACACTTTTTAAAGAAAGAAGCAAAGCATCCTCTTTCGATTTGTTACTTACCACATTTTCCTCCTTGTTCCCTTCTTGTTTATCTTCTTCATTGTTCTTTCTAGTCTAGCAATATTTTATCTTATACCCTGACATCCCACAGTACCAACAATCTCTCATTCCTCTAGACTAAGACCTCCTCCTTTGATTTTCCTCTTGATTTCCCACAATTTCTAGAATTATTTACTCTCTCAGTCGTTATGCCTCTAGTTTGTGCATTCAAAGCACTTCCTAATGTAGATCCACCTAATATTTTCCTATGATTTTCCTCACTCAAAATAACACCAATCACATCATCAAATTTTAGGGTATTAGATCTAGAAACAAAATTACTCACAACCATTACCATGTCATTCTAGCTTTCAGGAGAAAAACACAAAATCAAGAGAGCCCTAATTTCTTCATCAAAGTTGACATTCATAGAAGAAAATTGACTAGTAACTATATTAAACTCATTTAAATGATCTACAATAGATCCATATTTTTCCATCTTCATATTAAATATTCTTCTCAAATTGCTGCCGATTAAACTTCTCAACTTTTAGCTTACCCTCATCTGTCATCACTCCCACTCAACTGTAAGACCTTCTTATAGAGGATGTCTAAAAATAATGATGATGGACTAGCTAGAAAAAAAAATACAATAGTCTGGCCTTGATACCACTTGTTAGGATTAACCACTAACAAAAATAATAGTTACATGTAGATATAACCAATATTAGAAAACAATAAAGCACACAAATGAGAACACAAGACATAAGGATTTAACAAGGTTTGCCCAATCCCTAGGCTACATCCACCAACAACATGTCCAATATTATTTTTATCCATTGATTATAATCTACAATACCTTATAGCTCAATACTACTACAAGAAGCTACAATCTCACCATACATTATGAAATCCCCAACCCTAATCCATTTTATACAAGCTTTTTCTGCTTACAAAATTAGTGCTAGAATAAGTCATCCAATAGAAAAATAGCAGTCAAACCCCCGTAGAAATAATTTAAAGGGAAATTGCACCAAATAAACCTCTGAGTCTAATTAGGCTCCACATCACAATAAAACTCTATAGCGACCGAGCAATTTAGTGATGAGCAAATGTCAAAACTTAGTAATGGTTGAGTGAGAGCATTTTAATTGATTGCAAGAAATTGTGATTTCTAGCCAACTCGGTTAATTTCTTGGGATATGGAAAGAATGTTGAAGATAAAGAATGATGAGTTTAGTCATTTAATTCAAGGTGAGGATTGGATAAGATACATAATGAGATGCACTTCAATGAGAAGTTTCTACAAAAGAAATGGAGATGAATAGATACAATATATATGTTGGATCAAATTGTGAAACCTAAGATCTATGGTGATTGTAAAAATGGAAAAGGACTAGAATTGCCTATTTAAGGAGGTATAGAGATTAATTTTAAAGTATGCACAAGAAGGGAGACAAGATTGTGAAGTGTCAAATGAAAAAGAAGAGAAAATAATAGAGAATTTGTGTGTGTTTATAGTGAGATGGAACAAAGTTGTTGAGGTTGATAAGAGAATCTAAGTAGAAGGCTTAAGTTTGTTGTGAAGAGAAGGGTGAAAGCTTGAATGGTTGCCAAGAGAATCAAGGATGTAAATGACAAGGAATGCTTGTAAGGGATTCAACACATGAACTAAACAAAGTTCTAAAACTACTAAGTGTGTTGTAATTAGACAAATCAAATCCTACTATTTTCTTTCTAATCATTGTAAATAGTTTGAATTGAAATCCTTTTAATAAAATGTTGGCCTAATAGTCATTAAGGACTTAACAAGTCTATGTAAATCCTTTAATTGGGTGACATTCTAATGGAATGTTCTAAAGTGCTATGACAAGGCCACTGCTAAGAGGGTGATTAAATCATCTAACAAGGTCACACTTAATAATATGTATTGTACCCTTTAACAAGGTTGGCTCCTAACAGTGCTCACTTCACAAGAGTGAAGAAGTGGTGACATGTTGCTGGTGGTTTTTCCCAAATTAGTTTTCACATTAAATCCTAGAATCAATTTTGTGTTGAATTTTTTATGGTCTTTTACATTTCAAATATTTACATTCAGCAAGTCTATTGTATTATAATCGTAAACTACTAGTTAATATTGTTATTCAATTTATAGTAGAGACTGGGCAGTGGGATGGGCAGACAAGATAATGTTCAAGTGTTTGATTGTTCAATTGGTACTAAAGGACCTTGAGTAATTGATTCACACCCCCTCCCCCCCCCCCCACAACCCTCTCATTTATTCTAAACATTCTAAAAATCATTCTTTAGCTATAGACTAAGATACGCAATTTTGTTTCATAGTGTCCATGTAACAAGTCTTTCACCTAGAAAGAATGCACCACCACTTGTGGTCTTCCTATCATCACATTACCTGTCCAATTACCATCAACATATACACTTAATTTGAAATCTTCTTTATGTCCATATGACAATCCATAGTATTCAATTCCCTTGTGTTAGCTTGCATATGGACCCTAATTTTCATAGAACTCAAAATGTGGATCTTCCCCATCTCAGTCCTTACTTGATCCTTTTATCTTAGTTCTTTTTGGGTTTTCAACCTTTTTAAGTAATATCAAAATGGTTCAATTAGTTCAAAGTAGTTCATATGGTTCAATAGGTTCATGCAAGTGCGCCTAGGTCTCAAATGGTCCAGTGAAGTACATGCAGGTATATTAGGCTCAAAATGGTTCCATAAGCTTCTCACAAGTTCAAAAAACTTTGAATTTGTTCAGATGGGAGGATTGTAGTACAAATTGGTTCAATGTTTTTTAGTGGGTCAAGTTCACCAATTCATAAATATGGCATGGTGATAAAAGAGGTCCAAATTTTCAAATATTCAACTTCATCGACTTTGTTCCTTGATGAATTCAAGAACCTATTAAACTAGTGCATGATTTATTTAAAAAAGAAACTATTGGGCTAATGGGTTCAATGGTCTCAATAATTGAAGGATATAAGGCAAGTGTTCAAAAATTATTGTTAACCTTTGTAAACATTACTAAATGATAACTTCCTCTAATGAGAAGATGCAACACCTTTCAAAGGAAATAGTGGATAGTTCATTCCAAGACTCTACTACTATAAGCTTGAAGACTATTTTTGGGTAAGATGAAGGAAGAATTACTTTCTTTTGGAGTGGCCATAGTACCATATATCCATGGTTATGAATATGTCACAAATCATAGTCAAAAACAAGTTAAAAACAATCATGTTAGGAAATCTTATCTTCCACTTAAGTGTGGGTTCTCTAAAACTAATGTGCATGTTATTTTTTTTATATAAAATTTATATCCCAAGAGTATAAGCAATAAAATCTCACTAGGTATTTGATAGTAAAGAGGAGATGCAAAAATTAATTTTGGAAACTTGGGAATAAGAAGATGGTTGGAATAAAGTATAATATCATCAAATAGATATAAGAAAAGATGGGAAATATAAGGTTGTCGTTGGTAACATTATCTTAACAATTCTAATTTTATGACAATTTGACAAACCTACACACATTAATGAATAACTTTTGACTCATTCATAATCTCTCAAATATCTCCAATGAGGATTGAGGTAATTAGATTTGTGGAAACATATCCAAAAAGTAGCAGGAAAAAATGGTGGGATAAATTGTTATGCTCCCATACTAGGTTCCAATTTGAGTGTCATAAATATTTTCCAGTTCATCTAGGATAAAAGAAATTTATATTTTGGGTTAATATATTCAACTACATATTATAAAATTTTATTCAAAAAATATATAAAAAATATTAAACTCCAAAGTGGGAAGGTGGTCTAGAAAGAGTGATAGAGTTAAATTAAAGAAGGATTAATTAACTTCTATTTTCAAGATTTTATTATTAAGTTGAACAACCAATCAGGAGAGCTATATATTGTAAAAGACTAGGAATAAACAAGAGTCTCTTTTTCAAAAATGTCTTTTTGCTCTATAAAGGAGAGTCCTAGAGTTTAAATATTGTAACTAAAATATTCTCTTTCTGAGTAGTCTTTGTGCTATAGAAGAGAGGCAATTAAAAATTTTTGAAGGGTTGCATATTTTTTTTCACATTTAATCTATTGTGTGGATGAAAATGAAATTTTTTTGGTTATCATCCTTTATTAGGAAATTGATGTGATGTATTCAAAATCTTTGACTTGTCAATATCACATAGATCTGAAATAAAGCTTTAATTTTCCCTTTGTTTGTTGATTGTGAGTGTTGGGATAAAGATCTTTAAGTCCTTAGTTTGTAATTTCTTATTTATCTATAAATCTACCCATCTATCCATGTTTATGGATAGAATATTGTTTTCATTTTGTGCCTTCTGGTTAAAGGCATACTAGTAATTTTACTGATTGCATATCGAATGGAGGGAGTTGTAACTTAATACCAATATTTAGAGAGAACTTGCACATTTCAATTTCAAGTGACTCAACTATTAGTTCCAAAACCTTGTCTTCTTGTTCAAGAATTGAGGAGTCATTTCAAAGGAATTTTTGTGAAAAGATAAATTTTTTTACTAAAACCTTGAGATATCTAAAGATTCTCTTCACTAAAATCAATTTTAATTCTTTTGGTTTAGAGGGAAACCTTGGTACTAATCCAATTGCATGTTCTATGTCAATTCTACTATTCTCCACTTATTATAGCTTATTGATCATAGACCTATACAATTACTCATCCACTTCCTTAGAATCATCTTCTTTGGATATATTGCATCCTATCATCAAAGAAGTACCAACTAGTTTTGAATTTTCTAGACCAAATATTTTCAATAATTCATTTATGTACTTGGTTTGACTAATATTGATGCAAGGTTGGTAGGGAATGGAAGTTAATTAGAGATCATATCCAATCACCTAACAGTTTTCCAAGAGTACACATGGAAGAATACACATAATTGTTGCAAAGAGATACAGAATGCATACATTAATGCTTGATCACAGCTCACATGATAAAATATATGTATGCAACAACATCTAACATGCCCAACTGTGAGGCCTTCTAGGTTATGATCAAGTAATGAATTACAACTTCATAGCCTAAAGCTCACAATCCTGAGATGACTATTATCTTATTTTATATTTTTCTACATATTATACTACTTTCCAACATCAAATCCAAGTTATTATATAGCCAAGTAGACCACAAGTCGGCCAGTCAGACATTTAATTACAATATAGGTCCTATCATGGAAGAGTAAACAATAACCCAAGCAATGGATATCATTTATTCACACATACTTAAGGATGGGTATAAACATGAGGAGTCACCTCCCAACCACACAAGACATCAAACTATAATAGAAACTATTCCAAAAAAATAACTTGCCGCATTGGATGAAAATCACAGGAAATAAACACTCGAAAGAAAAGTACAAAACTCAAGACACCAGGCACAAAAGTTTATATGCTCTTAGGGTAAGGATCCAAATTAGATCCTCAACTATTGAAAACAATTATTCAATTGTATGTTGTCTTCAATGTTACACAAAATTTCAAGCCTTTACCAAGTAGTTAGTGATAGTCAAGCTCACTCAAGCATTGAAGGCAGTTTCATGTATGTGTTGAGTATTCAGTTATAACCAAGTTCAGAGACAATATTGGTCGAGCTCAGTCGGTTAATGAAGCCAGGTTTGTATTGACCGAGTTTAGTAGATTATCAAAGGAAAGTTAGCATGAAGTTTTTTTTAACTAAGTTGGGTTGGTTAACATTAGAACTCCTATTCTAACCGAGTAGGTCAACAAACAAAGGGATCCTCTATGTTAATCAAGTACTCAATATTAGTCAATTGTTAGTATATTACATATGATAAATTTATTGGTTAATACAAGTAGACTTAAGGGATAATAACTGTTTGATTAAAAGAGTGTTCAAGCTGACTTGACAAGGTGAATCATATATATGATAGGTCAATTTGTGGATTGAAATGTGGAATTGAAGAAGATGAACTAAGGAAGCAAATTGGAAGGATTTCTGTAAGAGGGAAGAGTATCCAAGTTGACCATGTTCCAAAGAACATTATGATCAAGGAGGATCAAGTAATCAAGCCAAAATTGAGATCTAAATCAGCAAAGTTAGTTGCATCAGCAATTAGGTCAAGTCATTTTTACTCTAATAATTGTAGTAGTGAATCAAATCTCCTGATAGAGTTAGCCTAACAGCTATTTGGCAAATCCTCTAATAAGGTGGCATTTCTAGATTGAAGTGTATGAAGACCTCTAACAAAGCTACTTTTAAAAGAGTGAATTAAATCCTCTAACAAGGTCACACCTAATAGTGTGTTTTGTAACCTTTAATAGGGCTCACCTTAGAAGAGTGAAAAATAGTAACTAGTTGCAATTGGTGGTTTTTCCAAATTGGGTTTCCATGTTAAATCTTGGTGTCTTGTGTCTTCATGTGATTTCTTTTATGCTTCTAGAACTAAGTTTAAAAATGCTAATCACATTAAATATCTTCAATTGACATTGATTCTACTCTCAATTATGTTGAATTTGATGAAGTCAAAGATTGTCCTATTGTTTGTGAAGTGTGGATCAAGCTGAAAGATATCTATGGAGGAGATGACAATGTGAGGAGAGCTAAGGCAGAAAGTGTAAGATGTGAGTTTGATCAAATGAAGATAAGAGAAGATGAAAACATTTCACTATATAGTGAAAGAATTAAAGCAAGTGTGAATGTAATCAGAGCCTCAGGATGGAAATAGATGATGTGACAGTGGTCAGCAAGGTACTCAAAACTCTTCTTCCTGTTCATGCAATTAGAGTTTTAGCTATTCAAGAAATGATATGTGATCCTAGAAATTATATAACTTTGGATGCACTAGTGGGAAGGTTGATAGCTTTTGAGTTAGACAAGTTTGATAACTATGTTCCTAATACTGGTAGCATTGAGTATGCATTTCAAGTTAAACTATCACTTAAAAAGAAAGGTGGAAAATCTAAGGGCAAACAGTCTAACAGTGAAGATGAAGATGATTTTGATGATGACTTTGAAACCATTGAAGCTCTACTTGCAAGAAGTTCCCTAAAGACAAAGGAAAGTACAAAGGTAAAATACCCCTAATCTAATTTTCTTGTGAAGAAGTTGGTCACATTGCTACAAGGTGTCTAAATAAAGAAGGCAAAGAAGAAAAGAAGTATAACAAGTACAAAGGCAAGAAAGATTTCAAAAGCTACAAAGATTACAAGGATAAAGGTAATAAATATTGTTACATGGCTAAAGACTTGATAGTAGTGATGATAATGAAATGGTTTACATTTCTATTAAAGATGAATCAAATGATGAAAATGATAAGATGGACCTCATTCTCGTATTAGCAAGAATGACACATGGGTCATAGATAGTGGTTGTTCTCACCACATGATTGGTGATAAAACAAAATTTGAGCACTTGGAACATTATGATGGTGAAAGTGTCAGATTTGGAAATGATGAACCCTATTATGTAAAGGGAAAAGGTTGTGTTGCATTAACTAATGAACTTAGATGTGACAATGCATACTGGGTTGAGGAACTAAAAGACAATCTACTTAGTGTGGCATAGTTGAAAAACATTGGATTCAAGGTAGAATTCATGAATTGAAAGGACAAACTACTGTATGGGAAAGGAAATCTTATTGGGGCTAGCAATCAAACAAAAGGTAATCTATTCTATCTAGGTCTAACTAAAAGTTCATGTTTCCTAGCATAGGTAAAGGAAAGTTGGTTATGGCATAAAATATTGTGTCATGTAAATTTTGATACCCTAGTCAACATATGCAAGAATAAAAGAGTGAGAGGCATTCCAAGTCTAAGGAAACCTAATATGGGCATGTGCAAAAATTATCAAATTGCGAAGATGGGAAAGACAAGCTTCAAAAGAAAGAAGTATCATTCTAAAGAAGTTCTAGAGTTGGATCATACGATCTTTGTGGACCTATTGGCACAAAAATCTATTATGGAGATAAGTATTTTAGTTTATTTGTTGATGATTATTCTAAGATGATGACAATGATGTACTTGAAAGATAAATCTGAAGTCTTTCAAAAATTCAAGTGGTATTTGGCTAGAGTGGAGAAAGAAATAGGAAAGAAGCTAAAATGTCTAAGGTCAAACAGAGGAGAAGAATTCATCTCAAATGAATTCAATAAATTATACAATGAAAGAGGAATCAAAAGGCAAGTAGCTACACCTAGTACACCTTAGTAGAATGGCATAGTAGAAAGAAGAAATAGATCTGTTATGGATTGTGCAAGAACATTGATTATAGAGAAAAATGTTGCAATCAATTACTAGAAGGAAGCAATCAGTACAATAGTTCATACCTTAAACCAAGTTCAACTAAAGAAAGATATTGATCAAACACCTTATGAATTATAGTATGGCTATAAGCCTAATGTTTTTTATTTCAAAGTATTTGGAAGCAAATGTTATATCTTAAAAGAAACAAGGAAAGGTAAATTTGATGTGAAAAGTCATGAAGGCATATTCTTAGGATACTCCAACAAAAAGAAAAGCATATAAATGTCTAAATCTTACTACTCACAAGGTTATAGAAAGTGCACGTGCAAAAATTAATGAGTTTGTAGAAAAGAGTGAAGAACAAAGCAGCAAAGAACCTAAAAATTATAGAAACTTTGTCTACTTTGAATCTAATACTTTACTTAAAATTCAAGGAAATGCAATTGAAAATCAGCAATCTTCACCACCGGAGTCCACTAAATCTCCAGTTCAACCCAAATTGCAGCCAGTACAACTTGAGTCATAGTTTTAGGGACTCAAGTCTTAGTTAGAAGGGCCTGAGTTTAAAATAGTGGAACCTAAGTCACAGTGTAAAGGACCCAAGTTATAGACAGTGGGACTTGAGCATGATTCAGAAGACTATTTTGAGCATGGTGAACTGAGTGAATCAAGTCCAAAATCAAGAAAGAAGAAACCTGTACTTGATAGATATGTCAAAAAGTATCATGCACCCAAGAAAATAATTAGAGATTAGTCAAAAGGAACAATGACAAGGAACAAACTAAAAGGTACATGTTTGTTTGCTGAGTTTGAACCTAGAATTGTTAAAGATGCATTAGACAATAAAAGTTGGATTGAGGCAATGAATAAAGAGATTAAACAAATTGAAAGGAAAAAAACTTGAAATCTTGTTCCTATACCCAAGGACAAAAATGTGATTGGCATAAAATGGGTATTCATAAATAAAATGAATGAAAATAGAGAAGTATCAAGGAACAAGGCAAGGCTAGTATGCAAAGGTTATGCTCAAGAAGAAGGTATTGATTATGGAGAAACATTTACTCATATTGCAAGATTAGAAGGTGTTAAAACACTACTTCCTTATGATGCACATAAAGGATTTAAAGTATATCAGATGGATGTAAAGTCAGCATTCTTGAATGGAATTCTAGAAGAAGAAGTCTACATTGAGCAACCTGAAGGTTTCATAGATCCTAACAAAAGGGATATGGTTTGCATATTACACAAAGATTTATATGGTCTCAAACAAGCCCCCGAAACCTGGTGTGAAAGATTGCATAGTTATCTAGTAAGAATTGGTTTTCAAAGGAAAAATGACAATAGTAGTCTATACATCAAGGGAGGACTAGAAAAGAGGATATTGCTAGCAAAATTTTTTATAGATGATATGTTATTCATTGGATATGATGACTTATGCATATCCCTTTTGGGGGAAATGAGTAAAGAATTTGAAATGTCAATATGTGGAGAGATTAAAAAAAAAATGTCCTACAAATTCAACAGAAGAAGGATGGCATCTACATTACTCAATCAAAGTACATCAAGGAGATATTGAAGAAATTTGGAATTGAAGATTCTAGACTAGTAGAAACACCTATGTCTACTAGACATAAGCTTTCCAAAAATGATGATTCCAAAGAGGTAGGTCATACTACATATAGATCAATGATTGGAAAACTTCAGTAAGTAGTACACACAAGGCCTAATATTGCATTAATAGTTGGTATAGTGGCAAGATTTTTTCCTAATCCAAAGGAAAATCATATGATGCTAATAAAAAGAATTATGAGGTATCTAAAAGGTACTAAACATTATGGTTTTTGGTATAAGAAGGGAGGCAACTTTGAATTAAAATCCTTCACTAATTCTAAATTGGTAGGGAGTATTGATGGTAGGAAAACCACTAGTGGTGGATCATTCTTTCTTGGAAATAGGCTAGTGTCTTGGACAAGCAAGGAATAGAGTTGAATCTCTAGGTCTATAGAAGAAGCAGAATATGGTGTAGCAGCATTCAATTTTTCAAACATCATTTGGTTCAAACAACTATTGTTAGGTATGAAGGAAGAAACTAATGATCTAGTAGTTATCTTTGATGATAACACCAGTGAAATTAACATATCCAAGAATCTAGTCATGCATACCAAGATAATGTGTAATGATCCACTAATAAAGATAAAACTAAACCATGAACAAATATAAAGAACCTAAGGAAAAAAAAAATTTATAACATCATATTTCAAGAACTAGTACAATGATTGAATCAATCTCAAAATGTAGACCTCAACATAAAAGAATATATCATCTAAATAAATTTCCATAAAGATGTCTATACATAATGAGTTCAGTACAATATTGATGAATAGTATCATTCAAAGATGCCTAGGTCCAACAAATGAATTTTACAAGTATCAAATTCAATTTTCAAGAAGTAACTTCAACAGTCTTCCTTAGCACTAGTTATTCAATCTTGAACACCTAAAAATTACACAAACATGCAACACAACACACAAAGGGCTCAGTACACACTGAGTTAAAAGGCATAGTCCACCTGCATACATGTCAGAATAAACATATATATATATATATATAACTATAATGCAGATATCTAACCACATAACATAGTGCAATTCTAATATTACTATGCAAGAAATAACATCTTCTAAACAATGCAAAATTAAACTCGCACTAAGAATAACCAGTTAATGAACCATACATATACTGAGGTGTCATCACTATGGTGCTAAGATACTGCATCTATATATGGTAAACCCATAGACAACACATAGTGGGGTTCTCTATAATACTCGTGAAATGACGCAATAGAGACCTGCCTTGTTCTCCATACTTAACCTTACTAATTTAAGTCATAGGTAAGGCCAATTATCTTTTATTTATAATTAACCCTCCCAATTCATCTTAAAATTATCACTAATTTAATTAACTGAATAGAATAAATCGATATTCAGCCACCTCGATATATGTTCATTACAATTATCCTTAACATACACATCAAACAGATATTCTAAGAATGCACATGCAACTAATAACAAGTCAGTTTTCTCATGATATTACATTCTTAAAATTCTCATCTTCTACTGTCAAATTAGAAAGTAAACTTAGGTTATTTTAACAACAGAAATAAATACTACAATATTATGATCTCGTAAATATAACTAAACTGCTACAGCAGTTTAATTACATTTACCAGTCGTAGTACTATACTACTTATCCTTATTGTCATTACAAACTAAGCTTATCTTCCGAATTGGCCAAGATAATAATACAATGTACATATGATATTCCTGCTTTTAAATGACATATCACCAACATATATCATAATACATCTTAAAACGACTTTCCATTCCATTTAAGCTCAGAAATACATCTTTATAAAGCAAGATTCTGTTTCAAACATCTTATTTCAAACAATCTGTAAATGCTTATTAAAACACTTCATAGTAAAATCAAGTATTTCTAAATCCAAGTGCAGCCAATGCTTAACAAAAGATAATCTACAAAGTTACTGAATATCCAAATGTCTATTAATGTTTTACCACTATTTAACGATAAGATACCACCTAGTTACATCTACTATCAGCATTTAAAATACAATATCTGAATTCAATTTAAAATACGACTCATAAAAATGCAATCTAACTTACATTATATCACTAACCAAAATGATAAAGATGCAAAATCCCAAAACTGTAAGATGCTCACTAGCTATTCACATAATGACCCTGGTGATACAACAGCATCTATTGATGTCTTTGTTATAGAACAATGCCTTATTCAATTGCAAACATTACCACAAAATGATAGTTAAATAAAAACTCAATTTCCATTGTAAATTGTGCTTTCGCAGAGAGACTTTTTCCTACTTAATTCGAGTTTCCTAATAACTATTTAACACAATGTTAATACCTTCAGTTATCCCAAAAATTGCTCACAATCTTACTATTTTTAATATACAATAATCGAGATTGTAGAATTCCAACATACTGTATATTAATAATAATATAACCCTTATATAAAACATTTATATGTTTTAAGAAACAGAGTAACTGTGCCCCTCACCAGTCACGAGTCTTGCAACCTGATGCAAGCTCGTGTCTGGTGCCAAACCATACTACAATATTCAGTCAATGTATTGGTGGTTAAACATGGAACATTTCAAACATTCAAAAACTATAAAGATGCTATGTTATTTACATGATATTTCAATCTTGTTTGGTTTCATACTAACTGTTTAACAATATGCCTCTGCCATCGACTATGGTTATGAGTCAATAATTTTAAAACAAACTCAAGACGAAGGCCGAACCTCTTTCCTATTTGCTGCAGATATAATTTCTCATAGAACTCATCCCTGTAAAGCCAAATACTCACACATAACACAATCACATACTAAATAACTATCGCAAGCATGAGGTGCCAACAAGGTTTAACTTGGAGAAAGAATATATGGTTAGGGAAGAGCCCAAACAAACATATGCATACAGCAACTCCCAATTTAATTTCTCCCTAAATCCACATTCAAAGATGGGTATATGCAAGGCTAAGCATTGCACATAGTGTCATGCTCTGCACATATCCATCCTTGAGTGTCGATACACAAAACATAAAACTCAAAAACCATTTTGAACATGCTAATTGAAATTTCATTGCAATTGCAAACAGAGAAAAAGGGAGTAGGGTAAGAAATTGCCCCTACGTGAGTACTGAAGATGGAAAAGTGCTTTGCAGTCCAACTCGATGCCAAAACCCCAAAAGCCAAGTCCAAACTAGTAAGTAATCTCTGATGAGAATCTCCATTGAGCTTAACCACAAAAGCAAGTTTCCCTTCCAACCAACACCCCAGAAAATTCTGATACCTCAGCAACAAGAACCAAATGTAAAACCAACAGAGCAATGCAGCCTAGTAACCGACCCATAACCAGCAAAAGCCAACTCACATCACGAAATGGTTGACTAAAACTTCAGTGCCATAACACCTCATAAATAAGCATTCAAATCAAATGTGATACCACACAAGTTCGTGCACAAAATAGTTGCCACGCCATCGCCATAAATGGCTTTCAAAACAGAGAGCTTGTTTTTTCACATTCATGGCATTTGATACCCTTTTAGGGTTCTATGCCATTCAAGAAATATAAAACCCCCTTTTAAAACATAATGGAGAATATTTATACCAATTACAACTTAGGGTGTTATACCCTTTTAAAACAAATATATAAGTTTTTTGTAATTAAAACTATATCAAAGAAACATGCAATAATCCAAATCCCTTATTAGTCACACGTTCATAACTACAAAGATAAGTTCTAAATGCATACAGCGTATTACCATTCCAATGATTATGAAATGTCAAGTTAACATACACTATAAAATAGAATGCAGTTTACCAAGAGTTTGAAACATAATGAACATAATCAATACCCAACAACATGCAAATATTTATAAGTTAGTTCAAATCACAAAATCCTAAATTAAAAACATTGCTAAAAGCATAGTTCTAAATAGAAAATATGTTTAGCATCAGTCTCATAATTCCAAAGACATTAATATAACCAAGTTCTTCAAAATACAAACATAACATCAGAAGGAAATCTTATAAGAGCAAGGTTCTAATTTACAGAAAAACTCGAAGTAGTGGTCAGGCATGGCATAAAGCACATTGCAATAAAATGTCATTATTTGATAGAATCAGTGCAAGAAAAAGAGGTGAGATTGGAATATGTGAATACAAAAGAACAAATTGCAAACATATTCACCAAGACATTACCTTAAGGATGAATTTTTGTATCTAAGAGGTAAGCTAGGGGTCATTCCCCTATCTGAATGCTTAGTAAAAAATACTAGTAATGCATCAACCGAGCACTCAAAGATTAGTAA
Organism: Cupressus sempervirens; assembly: GCA_028749045.1. Taxonomy (NCBI): domain Eukaryota; kingdom Viridiplantae; phylum Streptophyta; class Pinopsida; order Cupressales; family Cupressaceae; genus Cupressus; species Cupressus sempervirens. The sequence goes on along the minus strand of CM053784.1, from coordinate 233,024,369 downwards.
AGTTGATTTAGTATTGTCAAAATAGATTGCATATGAATTAATACATCAGGTACATGGAAAACCCATTGAATATTGTCTTTGGGATGAGATGTCAAAGAAGGAGAGTTTTTTTTCATATCCTTGAAATTTTGTATCAATAAGTCAAAGGAAGACATTATAGTCAGAGAAACCATAGAAGTCAAAGAAAATCATTCCAAAGGGAGAGATTGATGTCAAATGGAGTTCTTACTAATAGAGGGAGTTCTCATGGATGAGAATTAGAATTAAACTAAGGATATTATCCTTACTTTTATTTTTCTCTAAAATTTCTTTGTACTATGACATGTTGTGTTGCCATCAATGTCAAAGAAAGAGATTGTTGAAAATAATTATTCAATTGTATGTTACCTTTGATGTTACACAAAATGTCAAGCCTTTACTGAGTAGTCACTGATAGCCGATCTCACTTAGGCATCAAAGGCAGTTTCCTATATGTGTTGAGCATTCAATTATAACCAAGTTCGAAGACAGTATTGACTGAGCTCAACTGGTTAATGAAACTAAGTTTGTATTGATCAAGTTCAATCGATTATCAAAGGAAAGTGACCATGAAGTCTATTCTAACCAAGTTGGGTTGGTTAACATTAGAACTCCTGTTCTAACTAAGTTGGTCGATGAATGAAGGGATCCTCTATGTTAACCAAGTACTCAATTCTATATTAGTCGACTATCAATATATTAAGTCTGATAAATTTATTGGTTAATACAAGCTGACTTAAGGGATAATAATTGTTTGATTAAAAGAGTGTTCAAGCCAACTTGAATGGGTGAATCATGTATATGATAGGTCAAGTTGAGGATTGAAATATAGAATTAAAGAAGATGAATTAAGGAAGCAAATTGGAAGGATTTGTGTAAGAGGGTGGAGTATCCAAGTTGACCAAGATGTAAAGAACATTATGATCAAGGAGGATAAAGTAATCAAGCCATAATAGATATCTGAATCATAAAATTTTGTTGCATCAACAATCATGTCAAGTAATTGTTACTCTCTAATAATTGTAGTAGTGAATCAAATCTTCTAATAGAGTTAGCCTAATAGCTATTTGGAAAATCCTCTACCAAGGTAGCATTTCTAGCTTGAAGTTTTTAGAGACCTATAACAAGGCCACTCTTAATAGGGTGAATTAAATCCTCTAACAGGGTCATACCTAATAGTGTGTTTTTTACCCTTTAATAGGGTTGGCTACTAATAGGGCTCACTTCAAAAGAGTGAAAAATAGTAACTAGTTGCAATTGGTGGTTATTCCAAATTGGATTTCCACATTAAATATCGGTGTCTCTTATGTTCATGGTGTTTCCTTTATGCTTTTGCAACTAAGTTAATAAATGTTAATCGCATTAAATATCTTAGGATCTAATTATCTCTATGTTAATTGAGTAGCAATAGAATATTCAATGTTAACCAAGTTTCAAAAAGGATTTTATTTAAAGTTGTGTTGACATCCTAAGGGACTAGGATTTGTTTTTGCAGTAATGTATTCATCCCTCCCCTCTTAGTTACTCCTTTCCATTTCCAACATCAACATGATCTTCGTTGCACTCAACTTAAAACCAACAACTACTACTACTACTACTTGTGAACAACATACATGTACCAAAAATAAAGCAATACTTCTTGTTAATGCAAGATTTCTAATTGATCCTAGAAGCTCCTACATTAGACACTTGGGGTAAGTAAGAACTAATGTCCACATTAGGAAACCCTAATAGTCTACCCTAAATTATAATGATATGGTTCAGCTTGTATTATCCATGAACTTTCTTCACCTAGTTTATCCTTCCATTGAACTACATATTCTAGTTGGTATTTTCCATAGGTGATTGATATTACTAACTCTATTGGCCAAAACCTTCTCAATCCTGTCTACCTTCCTCTTAGGATAATCTAGTTTATCTTTTAATTCTTCATCTAATTCAAAATACTGAAAGATGTTTGCAATATTGAATATTAGTAAAATATACATGTATTTTAGTAATTCAACTTCAAAATCATTTCCACCATCAAACTTCCTCAAAATATTACAAGGACCAAAATTATGCATCTTTAGCTTACTATAGGTACCAACTAGAAATATACTTTTCTTCAAGTAAACCATAACCTCATCCCCAACTTCAAAAGATGTGTGCCATCTCCCTTTAACTTCTTGTTGCTTACACTCTTGATTACTATTCTTTATATCCTTCCTTACTTCCTCATCCAAATTCTTTATGATTCCAAAAATTCGTCATCTTCAGTGCTTCACTTTATTTTAATATTCAAATTCATTGATTCAATAGTCCCCTTAGGATGCATTCCATGTATGATCTCAAAAGGTGTCCTCTTAGTACTTCTATTCAGAGAATTTTTATATGTAAACTCTACTTGTACTAATATCAAATCTCAGTTAGTAGGCTTATCTGCAACTAAACATCTTACCAAATTACCCAAACTTTTGTTCACAACTTCAATTTGTCTATAAGTTTATGGGTGAAATATAGAACTAAACTTCAACTCGGTATCCAACTTATTCAAAAGTGTTTTTCAAAAATAACTACTATACGTAGTATCCCTATCTAAAACTATAGTCTTAGGAAAACCATTTAATCTTACTATTTCCTTAAGGGATAATTATGCCATATATACCACATTAGATGTCTTCTTACAAGGCATAAAATGGGCCATTTTCAAAAATCTATCAACTAATACCAGAATAGAATCATTTCCTCTCTGAGTTCTAAGTAGTCCTAGAAAAAACTCTATACTGATATCTTCCAAGCTTATTTGGTACAAGAAATGGTGAATACAATCCCAAATTCTAACTAGTGTTTTTTGTTGTTTGATAAATTCTACAACTTCTAGCCAATTTCTACACATCCTTATAGATTTAAGCCAATAGTACCTATGAGAAATCAACTTTACTTTTTTGTTGATTCCAAAGTGTCTAGCAAGTCATCCACTATGTTTCTCTTTCATGATATTATCTCTCATTTATCCTCTAGGTATGCACAATTGAATTCCTTTGAACAACATGTCTTCCTAAATGAAATAATCAGTCCACTTATCTTTCACTCTTGTTAATTGATTCTTATAAGCATTCCAAGGTTCTGAAAAATTGGTATTAGTTCCATACAAATGTTTCAACTCATCAAAACCAAGTACCTCAACTCTCATTTTTGTTAGCAAATTACTTCTTCTACTCAAAGCATCAACAACTTTATTTGACTATCTTCTCTTATGTTTCAATATAAAGAAAAAAAATTGCAAATAATCTACCTACTTCATGTGTCTCTAATTCAACTTGTTCTGACTTCCTAAATACTACAAAGTTTTATGGTTAGTGTATAACACAAAATCCTTAGGAATCAAGTAATGTCTTCATTTCTTCAAATCTTGAATAATAGAATAGAATTCTTAATCATAAGAAGAATATTTTTTCTTAGCATCATTCAACTTCTCACTAAATAAATCTATAGGTCTTCCTTGTTGACTTAAAATGGATCCAATGGCACTTCCACTAGCATCATTTTCAACTTGAAAAACTTTAGAGAAATCAAGTAAAGAAAGTATAGGTAATTCTACTAGCTTTTTTGTTAATGTTTCAAAACTCTTATGTGCTCCATTTGTCCACTTGAAATCCTTTTTATCTCCCCTCGTAGTTTATGTCATGGCATTGAAAATTGAACTAAAATTTTTGATGAAATTCCTATAGAAACTCATTAATCCATGAAATGATCTAACTTCCCCAACATTCTCAGGTGTAGGCCAATCAAGAATGACTCTCACCTTTTCAGGATCCATCTTTAATCTATTAGTTGAAATCATAAACAAGGTACACAATCTCTTCCTTCAAGAATGAATATTTCTTCAAATTGATAATCAACTTCTCTTCTTTCTTATTGAATATCATAATGGCATCAAGATACAAAATTAAAAACTTACCCAAGAATTTCTTCATAACTTTACTCATCAGCCTCATGAAAGTACTAGGTGCATTAGTTAAACCAAAAGGCATAATCAACCACTCATACAAATCCTCATTAGTCTTAAAAGTCATTTTTCACTCATCTCCTTCTCTAATTCCGATATGATGATATCCACTTTTAAAATCAATCTTGGAAAAAAACTTTGCTCCACTCAAACAATCCATTATGTCATCCATTCCAGGACAAGGAAACTTATACTTCACTGTTATCTTGTTTATAGCTCTAGAATAAGTGCATGTTCTCCATTCTCCATTCTTTTTAGGTGCTAATATAGTAGGTACAAAAAAAGGACTTAAACTTTCTCTAATAAAAACCCTATAAATAAAATTTTCCACTTGTCTATTCAATTCAGCATTTTTCAGCAGGTGTAATCCACTTGTCTACTCAATTACCATTTTTAGTAGGTGTAAGCCTATGTGGTGCTTTATTAGGAAAACTAGCTCTAGGTATCAAATCCATACAATGACTAAGACTTATCACAAGAGGTAAACAATCAAGTAAATTCTCACAAATAATATCTTGAAAGTAAGCCAGCAATGTTTCTATCTCAAGAGCATGCTCAATTTCATCTTGTTTCTTAGTCTTTCTAGGAATCAAAGAAAAACAAACATTATGTTCCTTCACATCCTTAAAAAACTTATTTCCTTCAACTAAACATACTCCTATTGTGGTACAGTGATTCTCATCAAGTTTCTCTACCAAAGGAAACAATACTAGTTTCTTCCCATCAACACAAACAGTATATTGACTCAATCTACCACCATGCAAATATTTTCTATCATAATGCCAAGGTATACCCAATAGAATATGACAAAAATCCATAGGCATAATATCACATAATACTTCATCATGGTAATTCCCAATTTTGAACATAACAAGGCATTTTTCACATACCAAGAAGTTATGCTCCTTCTGAATCTAGGCTACATCATAAGGTTTAGGATGTGTCAATCTTTGCAACTATAATTTTTTAACTTTCTCTTCTGATGAAAACTTACCTAAACTTCCACTATCAGTGATTACTTTGCAATATTTTCCAGCAATCGTACATTTAGTCTTGAATAAACTCTTTCTCAAAAAAGGTTCTTTATTAGTTTCTTCATTCCACAAGACTCTTCTCAACATGATGTTCTCACAATGCTCGGGTTCATTAGGTGTTTCAACAATGTCTTCACAAGCCAAAGTATTTTTGATGCTCCCTCCAATATTTTTACTAGAATCAGTACATTTAAAAGTTCTATACCCTTCTCCACACTAAAAATAAGTACCCTTTAACAAAGATCTTTCTTCTCCCTTACCACCATTATTATTCCTAAAATAATCAGCATATCTACCTCTAGTGTAATTACCTCTCTGACCAGTAGGTTCTTCTTTCAATTATGTATTACCCTTGTCTTTCATTGTACTATCAAATTTGTTACTTTCTTCATATGTTTTGACCTTACTTCTTTGAAATCTACCACCTCATCCTCTTTGTCTTTGATCATGTTTCTTGTCAACTTCTCCCCATATTTCAAGGCATATTGATATGCTTCTTCCACACTATCAATCTTGACATGGCTAATTTCATCTTGAATTTATGTCCTCAGATCATTTAATCTAGCTACTTTCTCAACTTCATCATCCCCATGTCTAGGTCTGATAGCCAATTTGTATAATTCTTCAGTATATTCTTTCACAATCATGTCCTTTTGTTTAAAATTATGCATTCTCCTCAACAAATTAAATTGGTAATCCACTGAGAGGAACTTCTTCTTCATCTTAACAATCATCTTTTCCCATGTCTTGATCTTTTCTTTTCCTCTTCTGTGTCTATCAGTGTGCAAATGATCCCACCAAAGTGAAGCACGACCCTTCAACTCGATGACTAATATTTTGACCCTCTTATTATCAGGAGTACTTTCACACTCAATGTATTTTTCTATTTCTTATGTCCAATCCAGCATTGGAATGGTCTAAATTTTTCAATCACAACAAACAACTTCAATAGCAGGTCTAGAGTTTTCCCTAGAAAAAACTCTTGGAAGTCTTTCTTCATGTTGTTCCACTTTAGGCTTAGGATTAGGGTTAGGTGTCACTTCATCATTACTAACATACTTAGGTTGTATACCTCTTCTCTGATCTATCTCAAAAATTTCAAGTCTTTTTGAATCTACCTCAACATATCCATTATAGAATTATCTATGTTTCCTCTACCTTGAACCATCTTTTAAATAGTTCCTATAAGATTGTAACCTTCTGCAAGTTATAGGTTAGATTCAAAATCTTCCACAATAAAACTAATCAAATCAAGGTTCTCCATGATCCAAATTCACAAGGAAAGAAATACTTTCTCTGATACCACCTGACATAAGGCTAGTAGGGAAGGGAAGCCAATCAAAGATTAGATCCAATCACCTAAAAACTTCTCAATTGCTCACCTGGAAGTAAACATGGAATTGCAGCATAGAGACAATAGATTTCATCAATTATTTCTTGATCATAGTTTGGATCATTAAATATATGTATGCAACAAAATCCAACATGCCCAACTATGGGGCCTTCCAAATTTTGACCAAGTAATGAATTACAACTTCATAGCCTAAAGCTCACAATCTTGAGATGACTATTATCTTATTTTCTAATTTCCTACCTATCATACTACTTTCCAACATCAAATGTAAGTTTTATATAGCCAACTAGACCACAAGTCAATCAATTAGGCATTTAATTACAATATAGGTCCTTCCCTGGAGAAGTAAACCATAACCCAAGAAATTGGAATCAATTGTTCATGTGCACTTAAGGATAGGTCTAAACATGAGTGAGGAGTTGGATCCCAACCATGAAAGATGCCAAACTATCATAGGAAACTATGCCAAAAGAATTAACACACCACTATGGATGAGAATCATAAGAAACAAAGATTGGAAACAATAGTACAAAACTTTAGGCATTGTGCACAAAATCTTATGCTCTCTTAGGGTAAGGATCCAAAATAGGTCCTCACCATGATAAAAATTGTGCCCAACTCAAAACCAATAGTAGCAATGGCTACTTACAAACAAAAGACAGGTACATAAAACAAAGAAATATTTTTCGTTGATGCAAGACTTTTGATTAAACCAAGATGCTCATGCATCGGATATATATTGTTTCCTTGAGTTGGTAAATCTAAAAACCAATAAAAAAATTTATTTCACTAATCATAAACATCTCAAATTCCTTCTTCATCCCTTTTGCAAATGTAGTATTAATCATTATTTCCTCCAAAGATAATGCCATCAACAAATATATCTACAATTAACAACTTGCCTTCACTTTCTACTTTAAGATACACATTGTTTTTGTCACATGTCCTTGTGAATCCAATTTTGATCAAGTATGAATGTAACCTTATATATTGTTCTCTAGGTGCGTGTTTCAATCCATACAAGGCCTTCTCAAATCTATGCATTATTCTCTTTCCTTCTGAATTGACAAACCCTTTAAATTGTTCTATGCAAAGTACTTCTTCCATGATAATATTCAGAAATGATGACTTGACATCTATATGATGAACTTTAAATCCTTCTTAGGAATAAAATTGATTTAGTATCCTAACTCCTTCAAGTTTGGCCACAGGTGCAAAAGTATCTCCATAGTCTAATCCTCCCTCTTCTCTATAGCCTTTACAAACTTGCCTTTCCTTATTCCTAACCACTTCACCTATTTTATCCATCTTTTTTCTAAAAATTGTAAGACCCCTCCTCGTATGTACTTATTTAAATATGAATTTTGTTGTTAAATCCTTTATAGGATATTTGAATGGATATGTGAGCACAAAAAGGCAATGGTATGGGGAAATGTTATTCTTTCTAGAAACCATGTAGAGGACATGATGATAAATTATGGTTATCTTATGTATAATAATTATGATGATGGATATGAATTAACATTTTATCGTTTAGGTGTCCTAATGGAGATTGAGACCATTTGATACACTCATATTTTGATACTCCATGATTTGAGACTTACTACATTGTTCGATTGTTTAAACATTGATTTGTACTAATGATGATATGAGGCATTTCACCTTATGATGATGATGTTAATTATGGTACCTTGATGATTAGGATATATGCATTTAGATAGTTCAGTATGCTTTATTGATTATGGTTATGATGTTTTGGCTATATGTATGCATTACAATGATTATTTTAGTATTTTAATTCAAACGGATGAACATCTTATGGTGATTCAATTATGAGATTAGTGATGTTAATATATGTCAATAAATGGAAAAAATTTATTTAAATAAAATTTATAATGTTTTGATCAATTTGATAATGCAAATTTGGTTTAAATATATGAATGTCGTGTTATCAAACTACTGATATTCGAATTGAGTTTGCAGGATAATTAACCATGGAATTAATCAAAGAATCAACAATTGACCCTATGTGAAAACTATAATACTAAGGTTAAATCCAATAACGTGATTCAAACCTCATTGTCAAGTGTTTAATTTGTATTGTAATCTAAAAGTATGTGTATTATTTTGTATTTAATGAAGTAAAAGAAAATCTTATGGTATCACTTGACACCTGTTATATGCATATGTGTATTGACATGTCAATTAGAGTTGTCCAAGTGACCCATTAACCTAAGACTAATTTAGTTAATAACCTAAATTAGTTTCCCTTAATTAGGGTTTAGCAGAAAGGTTACATGCTTAGGGTTTTTGAAGATCAAATATTCCAAGCCACTTGTATAGGTCCTAAATTGATCTTAGAGGCCAAATTTAATGTAATTCAAGTACCCAAGTGGTATGTGTATGGGTTAGGAACCTTTTCCACCCTTCTAAAACTTCCTACCAACATTTATGACCCCTAAAATATCTCAATTTCTCATTTGTACGATAATAGATTATCCCCATGAGGTTCCAAGTTTTTACCTTTTTGAAAAGGTTCTCTTTATGATAGGGGGAAGTGGGAAGACCGTAGGAGGCTTAAAGTCAAGTTTGAAGTTATTGTTATTTTGAGTAGATAAGTTTGGAGGCTATTTAGAGTCTCTTTGAATAGTTGAGGTTGTTTACCCATTTTCTACATTTAGAGAAGTCAAGTTTGGAATTACAAGAAGGAGAGGATTTAGCTCATCTCAAAATTCATGGCCATAACCTTTGTGAAGGTAGGTTCTCCATTTCCATGGTCATGTTCATTGTTCATTGCTTGTATGTGTTAAATTATTGCATGTTGTGGCATGTTTGTGTTTGTATCATGTGAGGGATAGGTATTGTGGGTTTTACTTGCTTTCTTTTCATATTTCTTTTCCTTTTTCATTTGAGAAACTGTGAAAGGAGTGTTGGCATTACTAACCCTTGGATAGGACAAAAGTGGTCATATATGGGAGAAGGGCTTTAGTTGGACTCCATGTCAGTGAAGAGTCTCTTCTCATGTTGAGGAGAGAGAGGAAGCAAGGGGATATGGTCCATTGCTTGTCAATCCAAAATTGATTTTGTTTTGGAGAAACAAGGAGAGAAGGAAATGGAAATTTATGTGATTTCGCAGCCTTAGAAGAGGCATGTGATTTGTATTCTTTATTGACATCTCCTACCTGGAAAAATCTAACTTCTCCCTAGTCATAGGTTCATTATGAAACCTATTGTGCATAGCTTGGATGAGAATTATACGTTGAGTTGTGTCATTGTGATTGGTTTCTAAATGTCACCCAATCAATTACTGGTTCTCCTAGCTCGTTGGGTGGCTTTTCGGGGCTTGGGATGGGAGGCAAGCTCTCTATGGTTATTCTTTGTGTTTGGCATATTGTCTAGATATGTTCTCATGATGGATCAATCATATTTTTTCTTGGAGCACTAATGATGTTATTGATGTCATGTTATTGGAGGGTTCTGCATTGTAATAGCACCCATTGTATTGTATCTCCATGTTGAGAATGATCATGAAAGAAATGGATTTAATGTTGTAACTTCGATATTAATAAATCAAACATTCAATTATTGTATGAAATAAGTAAGCATGTGATCAACTATTATTAAATTGTAAATCATATCTTACATTCAATTATATTACTTTACAAGAATAATCAAATTGAAACTTTCTACCTTTCTCCATGAAATCTTTGTTTCAATTCATTGTATTTGAAAGTTCTTATTATAGAATATGGATATATGATTTATTTAATTGATAGATGCAATAATTCATCCTTAAAATCAATGTTCCATTTAGATTCGATCATCTTCATTGCATTTTAAAACCTTAGCTTGTCTAAACTTTATTAAAACAATGAATTTTGCATTCTATTGCATTGTTGTAAGCTACCAAAAAAATAAAATTCCTAACTTGGACACAAAATTAAACATCAATATTATATCTACAATTCACTCAATAAAATGAGCAAAACATTAATGCACTATGTCACTATAAAATTTCTAAGAGGAACCCAGTACTTTGAAGGAGTAAGGAAAAACTTACAATTTTCATCTATTTGAGAGAGCCAAAATGCTCTCTAGAAAATATATGGGGGAGATTTTTATTCCCATTTGGTAATAGAGAATGTTTTTTATGAGATTCCCCATAAAGAATTTAATAGACATTTTTCAAATATTAAATATATTTCTATAAAATAAAAATCAAACCAAAAAATATATTTCTATCCTACACATACCTTATCCTCAATTTCATGTCTAAACCTTTAACTCATAACTCCCTTCTTTTCTCCCATGTGTTCAAGGTGTTGATGCCACCCCCACTTGACTCTCAATCCCCAACTCAAGTCTTCCTCATCCCTTACTTGGGAGCTGCACACTACTTCCCATGCAAATCTTCTTGTGCAAGCATGTTGACTTGGAGGTTGGGTGTAAAGGGGGGAATGTTTGAATAGTTTTTTTGAAAACCACCTTTTTAGCCTTCCCCTTCCCATGCATACCCTCTTAGGGGGAGACAAGATTTGTCTTAAGTAGTGCATGTGAAGTATTAGGCAGCACATATGGGCTGGTAGGAATGCATGAGGCCACTTGGCAAGTGGATGGAGATTATGTTAGGGATAGGTTAGTAGTAAAGCATAATAGTTAGGAGTTGATTAGGGGTTAGTTAGTAATAGGTTAGTGCTATATAAATAGTATTTAGTAGTTAGTTATTATATTTATGATTTTTTCCATTTTTTATTTATTATTTTGTTTAATAGGATTAGTTAGTAGTAAATAAGGTAATTTGACCATTGATTTATAGGTTGATGGGTTAGTAGTTAGTAGGTAAGCGGATTTAAGAGATAGTTAGGAGTGGATGGTTTACGTGTAAGTATGTTTGTGCTTATATATATATGGGTTTTTTTGGAAAAAATATAAAAAATTATTTAGAATATTTTGTATTTAATTAAAGTTTGAAAAATGGTTAAGGGATATGAATCTTTAGGTGTAATATTAGAGTTAAATTGGGATAGTCTCTTAGTGAGGTAACTAAAATTTTTTTATGTATGGGTATAGGTATAAATAAATTTAATTCAACGAATGAATCCAAAAAAAATAGTATTGTAATGTTTATTAATGTTTGGGTTGAGAAGAGTTATCAGGTCTATAGCATTCCTAAAATGTTTGAAAATGTTGTAGTTGACTAGACATTTTGATTTAGTAAATTATATTATGTTTTAAAATGAAATGAATGTCAAAATTAAATAAATAATGAATGATAATGATTTAATTAGCTAAATTAAAGCATGAATCAAAATGAGATCAAGTATTAAAGTTATAGATCACTTCCTAATAGCTGCAAAATTAATTCACCTAGGGAACTGTCCTTCGTAACGAAAGGAATATATGGAATTATGCCAAACCCAATGTGTCTTATGTAATTAGTCAGACATATTAATTCAACTTTCAAGAACTATGGTATCCCTAATATTTCCTTGAATATGATGTCACATTTTAACTAGATTTTGAACAAACCAAATTGTGTAACCTGAATTAGGTGTACCTGTAGCAACAAAACTAAGGTTTTGTCATGGTGCAGTAGGGTTGAGATGTTAACTCTGCATCATTATGAATTACAATTGAAACTCATTTCAACTTTGTTTTAAACTTTTCATAACATATTCAATTTAGTATGTGCTAAACATGGTGTTATTTAACTTTTTTTTTAAATCGTGCAGTTTTGACCCGATTTTTGGGCATGACATTTTAGTATCAAAGCATAATTTTGTAACACTTTTCTTTGATACTAACACTTTTCTTTTTTTTGTAACACTTGGGCCACAATATATATTTCCCTTGGAGAGGATGGCGAGCGGGAGTGCATGTGGGAGCAGGGAGAAGTGTTCGAGCAAGAATTTGATTTTGAATTCCTTTGTATCGAGTGAGCAAACTGTGTCAGCTAGAGATTCCCCTATTGAATCTAGGGATGTTGATGTTGGCAGGCTTTTGGAGGACTCGAGAGGGGGCCCAAGTAGATTAAAAAATGGTCCAACTTATTTGGGTTATTCCCTACTAGCAAGTCCACTTTCCCATCGGTTAGGGATATATCTACGAGGGATAAAGGTATGTACTCAATCAAAAATCCCTTATTAGATTACTGACAAAAACATTTCCTATATGGACACAACTTTGGTTGGGAGATTCATTGGAGCTAGACCCAATATTGAAGATGTGTGGGCCTTTGTTCGTAAAAAATGGAATTTCATGAAAATATTCATTCTCTTGTGATGTCAAAGAAGGAAGGGTTTCTTCTTAAGCTTGATCTCTCAAAAGCTTATGACAGAGTGGACTGGAATTTCCTCCTCCATGGATTGGAAGCATTTGGCTTTAATAAGAGATTTCAAGACCTCATCTTCATGTTAGTTTTGTCAACCTCCTTCTCGGTGCTTGTTTATGGTTCCCCTACCTCTTTTTGTAAGGCTTCTAGGGGTCTTAGACAAGGGGACCCGATCTCTCCTATTCTTTTTGTTATTCTGGTTGAATGCTTGGGGAGATTTGTGGATAATATGGTGGAGAAAGGGGACTTTGTGGGCCTTAATCCCTCATCTTCTACTCTAGTTTTTTCTCATCAACAATTTGTAGATGATTCTATTGTTATGGGGGAGGCTTCTGTGAGAAATGCTAGGAAATTAAGAAGGCTTTGGGTGACTATGGGATTGTCACCAGTCAAATCATTAACTGGAGCAAAAGCTTTATCTACTTTATTAATGTTAGTGAGGCAAGACAAAATAAGATCAAAAAGATTATTGGTTGTGAGAGCGGTTCTCTGCCTGGAACCTATCTAGGTTTACCTTTGGGTCTAGCCCCTCTTGACAGCTTTTGGAACTCACTGAGTGATAAAATCCACTTAAAACCTTCTGGTTGGAAAGGTTCTCTCATCAGTTAGGATGGTAAGGTTACTATTTTGAAGTCTATTCTACAAAGTGTTCCGCTTTATGCTTTGAGTGTTTTCAAAATTCTGAGAAAGTTTGTTCTTGCTATTGAGAAAATTTAGAAGACTTTCTTGTGGACTGGAATGGAGATTAAAAAAAGACTTCCTTTGATTTCTTGGGAAAATGTTTGTATGCCTCAGGGGAAGGGAGGGCTTGGCTTGTGAAGGATTACTACAATGAATAAAATTTTTTTGGCTAAATTATTACGGAGATGGCACAAGGAAGAGATGGAATGGAAGAATATTTGGGTTGATAAATATAATAGGGACCACTTTGATTTTTATTATTTCCTTAATAGTGATTTAGAACAAGGGGGGTCTCTGATTTGGAAGAATGCTCAAAAATTCAAATATATTTTAAGGAAAGGGGTTAAATGGAAGGTGGGAAATGGTAGAAAAGTTCTTTTTTGGGAAGACAATTGGATCTTGGACCACCCTCTTTGTGATGATCCAAGGTGGAATAGGTATATGGAGCAATATAAGAACCGGTTTGGTACTTTTGTGGGTGATTATTGGAAGGATGATATGTGAGTGGATCTTCATAGTGTGGACCATAACTTGGTTGAGCTTGGCAAGTGTTTGAATGCATTCTTTTTAAACCATGAAGAGGATTTTTTGATATGGAAAATTGACCCCAGTGGTATGTACTCTATTGTCTTAGCCGATGCTAATTCTTTGGATGATCATGATGAACCCTATTGGGCTAAGGCTTGGGTGAAAGGTATGACACCCAAAGTTAATATCTTCTTTTGGATTCTTTTGTAGAATAAAATTTTGACTCTTGATAATCTTAAGAAGAGAGGTTTCATCATTGTTAATCGATGTGTTCTTTGCAAGAATGATGGGGAATCGGTGGATCATATCATGCTGCATTGTCCCTTTACCAAGAAGCTTTGGGATAAAGTTTGTAGCTTACTGAAAGTGGATTGTGTTTTCCATGCTACCATCTAATTGTTCTTTACTAGTTGGATGGCTCCTTCCAGGAATGCTTTGATTGTCAAATTGTGGCACTTCATTCCTCCTTATCTATGTTGGGGCATTTGGAAGGAGCACAATGATAGGATCTTTAGAGGAGTGGAATCCAATCTTGATTAGGTGTTCTATAAAATTAAGGTCCTTATGATTGAAAATATTAATATTATTGGTTCTGGACAGCAACCTTGTAATGAGTGGGAAGAAGGGGTGCTTAATAGTTGGAATATAAGGATTTTGGGAATGAATATTAAGGATCTTAATCCAAGGGATAATGCTAGATGGGATTGTCCTTCGGCGAATTGGTTTAAGATAAACTTTGATGGGGCCTCAAAAGGGAGCCTGGGCAAAGCAGGATGCGGAGTTGTTATTAGAAACTCTAATGGTGACTATGTGGGATGTATGGCTATTCCAATAGGGGATTAAACTAATCATGTTGCAAAAGCCTCTACTGCTCTTCATGGTCTTATCTATGCCAAAAGTATGAATTTGAGGAACATATGGGTGGAAGACGACTCCCTCAACATTATTAATTGTTTGAATAAAATTATTGAACCATCATGGGCTATCAACAATATTATCTTCAAGGCTATTAACATTATAAATTCTTTTCAAACTCGCATTATAACTCATAATTTTAGAGAAGCCAATCGTACTATTGATTGGGCTATGAATGTGGCTTGTTTTAGTGATCATAAAATCATTTGGGATCTTTAAGAGTCCTTACCTCCAGATGGCCACCAACTTATCGAGTATGATAAATGGATATCTAAGAAAAAATATTTTAATTATGATGGTGTCAATGATTTTTAATTATGAGGTGAACTCATTTGGAGTGTGGTGGGTTATATTTTTAGAAAGTCAAGCATTTTGCATAGATTCTGGGTAATTTTTGCCATTTCTCTTTTCATTTGTGGTGTGGCATTTAGTTATAGAGTGATTTGGTTTTAGAGAATGAAAACTAGTGAATTTGGTGCAGAGAATATGGGAGGAAAAAGGAAAAGGGTGGAGTCGGCAAGTTTCTCAGAGTGGAGGAACAAGATAAAGGTTTGGGATATTCTAAGGCAAGGAAATTTCACAGGGTATATGAAAAGGCTTAGAGGTAAGAATCTGGCTTTTACGCACCAATTTATCAAAACTTGGAAGGATGGCTTTGTGATGGTTGGTAAATAGCGAATGGATGTTTCCAAAGAAGTAATTGCAAAGGCCATAGGGCTGGACATGGATGGGATTAATTTTTATCGGGAGAGGAAGCTCTCAAATGGGGGTATCAATGATTTTGTCAAGATAGACCAAGAGAAAAGTCACTTGGTTAAAATAGGTAATTCATATTAGAACCTAGCCCCTATTTATCAACCATGGCAATTTGTGCTTTTTATGATAATGGAATATCTAACTTTAGATGGGAGATTCACTAAGTTGTATGGGTACCATTTCATGTTGAAAAATCACATTCGGCATGATGTTAGGATCAATTTTCCATTTTATTTATTGTAGTCTCTTAGTATTTCCACTCAGGCTATTCAGAAAGATCTAAATGGTGAGCATGTTTTCCATGAGGGTCTTATGGTCCTGATAATGAATGTGTTAAAGTCCAAGAAGATTGTGAAAACCAGGGGTAGACCAAGATATAGAAGGGAGTATCCTGAATAAGGGTTATGATTTTGATACCTAAGATTAAGCTGAAGGGGGTTTGGGTAGTTTGAAAAAGGGCTTTGGTTGCAGTTCCAAAAAGAAGAAAACGATTGTTGAGGAAGGTGATTATGACCAAGAGAGTGACTTCATGGAGGAATTAGTGAGAGACCACTATAATAAGAGGAGTGGAGGTAAAGGAAAGAGTAGTAAGGGCTTTCAAGATGATCAGGTTTCTCCTCCTTCTAATGATAAGCCTCTGGCTCACCGGTTGGAAAGGAAAAGAAAATCTTTAAGGTAGCAGGAGGAAAGGTTACAAACTAGGAAGAATGGGAAATCAAATAATGAGGATGTTGGAGAATAGGGGCACATTCCAGATTTGGATGACAATATTGAAGGTGGGCTCGAGTCGTCCAAGGGTCTTTTTGGTAACCCTGGTTCAATTCTGAAGGAGATTGGCTTCCTTAAGAAACAAATGCAATTGTTGGGCAAGGAAATGGAGCAAGTTAACAAAAATGCCAAAGGTGAGCATACATTGGGCCAACATATAGATAGACTTTTGAAGGTTATTGGGAATGCAGAAGAAGTTAAAAACCTCATGCATAAGATACCATTGCTCAAGGCCAAACAAAGGGTGAAAAATAAAGAGATTAGTGGTATTCAGGGGAAGGTATCAAAAATGGATACTAAACTGGGCAATTTGGAAAAATTGGTCAAACAGATGTCAAACAATGTGGGTAACCTCGTGAAGTGGAATGAGAATGACAAAGGGCAGGACTCCCCTCTAGTGGTAGAGACTCAGGGACCAAGAGAATGCACCCGAGCTCATTCTAAGAAGAATGAGGATGTCAATAAGAAGGACGAGGTGAAGGCCAATGCTAATAATATGCATATTTTGGCAGATAAGGTTGTTGACCTAAAGACTTCTTAGTTGATTGGTTTTTGTTCTTTTACAGTTCTTTTGCTATCTTTTCCAGCTTTATCTTGGGTGACCCTATGGTTGTTCTTTTTGTTAGGAATAAGATGTCTCAACTTTGGATAATTCCTATTCTTATTATTTGTTTTGTAAGATGTATTTCTTGCAAATAATGTTGATGTGTCGGCATCTTGAATTGTGTATAAGGAGATCATAGCTAAAATGGTTATGATAGATTCCTTTGACACATAAGAGCTATGTTAGGAAGATTCAATGATAGGTGAAGACATGTGGCAACTGATAAATTTGAGTACTGTACACTCTACCTCAATAGTGGGGTTTAGGTCATCGCCCCAAAAAAAAATTTAGGGTTCTTATTTTCTCAGAGAATGGTAAAACCCTAATACGGTTACCTTTGGGAGTAGCCCTAAAAGTGAAGCGCATGTTATAAGTGTTTCTAGGGTTACGAAGAGGAGTATGCAAAAAAGTGTATTGTTGGTACTATGAGTTGCTACTAGAGTCTTCTGTTGTCACTATTGAACTTGCATTGCAACTATATTGTAACCTTGTGTTGAAGATAATACATTGTGCAGGTTCTGGAGGGGTGGGGTTGTTTTACTGAAAGGTTTTTCCCCACCGAAAAATCTTTGTGTTATGTGTTTCTTTCTCTATCTATTTTATTTATGCTTGGTTTGTTGTAATATTGTTGTTTACATGATATTGAATCTGTAAGTGTAAAAGATTTTAATAGGATTTAGACCATACTTTTCTTAAGAGATTAGCGTAGGAAGCTATTTCTGCACTTGAGTTTCCTTACAAGTGGTATCAAAGCCTGATCAAATTTTGATCCTAGTTTTTGGGTAGGGTTTTTTGAGCTAATCTCAAGTTGAGTGGGAGTCTTGTGCAGAGCATCCTAAATCTTATTTGTAGATTGAGATGGCAAGTTCATCATATGGAAGAATGTAGGTGGAGAAATTTAATGGCACTAATTTCTAGTTGTGGAAACTCAAGATGGAAGACATGTTGGAAGATCACGACCTATGGGAAGCAACTTCAAATGCTACAAGACCAGCAACTGTAGCTCAAGAAGATTGGGATATCAAATATCGTAAAGCTAAGGGTCTCATAAGATTGTTTAATTGATGCAGTTCTTATGAATGTTCTAGATGAGAAAACCGCATATAGTTTGTGGGAAAGACTTGGGGCCGTGTATCAGGCCAAATCTTTGGTGAACAAGTTGTTCTTGAGGAAGAAGTTGTACTCTTTGCGAATGGAGGAAGGTGGATCCTTAATAGATCATTTAAATGCATTTAATCTACTGGCTGCATAGTTGACATCAACTGGTGTCAAGTTGGAGGAGGATCATTGCTACACACTTTTGTGTTCTTTACCAGACTGATGGGACCATCTTGTGATGGCTCTTAGAAGCACGTTAGTCACTTTCAAAATGGATGATGCAGTTTCTTCACTGCTATTAGAGGAGATGCAAAGAAAGGTTTTCGTTTCATAAAAAGAAGCCCTTGTTGTTCATGGGAGATCCACGAAAAGAGAGAAGAAAAATGACAATAAGTCTGACAATAAGGGTAGATCCAAATCCCGTGGGAAGTCAAAGACTTCCAATAAGTCCAAGGCAAAATGTTGGAAATTTGATAAACCTGGGCACTTCTATAAAGATTACAAAGAGCTGAAGAAGAAGAAGAAAGGTTCAGATTCAGCTTCAAAAAGATCTCAAGAAGATGGCAATGCATTCATCATAGCTTTGGCAGCCCATGCATCTGATGATGTGTGGTTGGTTGACTTGGGTGCATCTTTTCACATGACCTCTCATCAAAACTGGTTCTCAAAATATGAAGAGTTCAATGGTGGAAAAGTGTACTTGGGTGATGATTCTCACCTAAAGATAGTTGGATGCGGAAGGGTCACTATCAAATTTCTTGATGGATGAGTAAAGGGAATCAATGGAGTTATACACATTCCATGTTTGGCACAAAACCTATTATCTTTAAGTATGCTAAATGATGTAGGCGTGCAAGTTGTTTTTTCAAAAGAAGGATGCAAGATGATGAGAGGATCGATAGCGCTTGCAAGGGGTACTAGGAGAGGTACCTTATTTCAGCTAGATGCATGTATTCCTCTATGTAATAGTTCTTCATCCTCACCATCTGAATGAGCTATGAAGAATACTATGGTTATTGGTTCCGATGGAAATGCAAACACTTTGGAAGGTAAGCTTCCTGCAAAAAAGACAATGTTGTGGCATTTGAGATTTGGTCACATTGGTGAAAAGGGTCTCAGAACCCTAAAAAATAAAAATCTCATCGAGGGGTTAAATGATTGCAATCTTGAGTTTGACTTTTGTGAACACTGTATCTGTGGTAAAAAAAATCGTGTTCAGTTTTACTCTAGTTCTCACAAATCTTTTGATGTTTTGGATCTTATTCATTTGAATGTATTTGGTCCTGTAAAAGTTCCTTCCATCTCCAACTCTGTATTTTTTGTATCTTTCATAGATGATTATAGTGGAAGGACGTGGATTTATTTCCTTAAAAGTAACACACGAGTCTTTAGTCGATTCAAGGAATTTAAAGCCCTTGTAGAGAATCAGACTAGTAAGAAGATTAAGTGTGTGAGAACTGACAATGGTGGTGAGTTTTGCTCAGCAGAGTTTGAACAATTCTGTAAAGAACAAGGTATCGAGAGGCATAAGACAACTCCTTATACCCCAGAGACAAATATAGTTGCAGAGAGAATGAATAGGACACTGATGGAGAAGGCTAGGAGTATGCTTAGTGGAGCTAGTTTAGAACAAAGGTTTTGGGCTGAAGCTATGGCCACTGCTTGCTATCTAGTTAACAGATCTCCTACATTAGCCCTTTTTGGTAAGACACCCATGGAGGTGTGGTCTAGTAAGAAGTCTTCAATTAGAAATCTTTGTGTTTTTGGTTGTGAAGCTTATGCACATGTTCCAAAGGAGAAAAGATCTAAGTTGGAAAACAAAGCTGTTAAATGTATTTTCATTGGGTATAGTGTTGGTGTGAAAGGATACAAGCTTTGGGATCCTGTGACTAGTAAGGTGTTGTATAGTAGAAATGCTATTTTTAGAGAGCTAACATCTTCTCCTATTGTGCTACAACTAGATGAAAAAGAAAAGGAAAAAGATGTTGTTCAGTTGCCTCCTACCCCTGAGAAGACTAAATAGAGAGACCATGTTGGGTCTAATGATGAGGAGAGCTCTAGAAGCTCTGATAGTTCAGAAGAAGAGGAAGAAAAACCTCAACCATAGCCCTTGCGGAGATCCATGAGAGAAAGAAAGAAACTAGAAAGGTTTGGTTATTCTATGTTAGATTCTAGTTGTGCTTTTGCTTTGATTACTAACACTGATGAGCCTAGATCTGTGAAAGAGTCTTTGAGCATGGAAGATGCAAGTTCTTGGATTGAGGCTATGGATGATGAGATGGCTTCATTAGAGAAAAAAAAAACTTGGGACCTTGTACCTTTGCCTAAAGGGATAAAATCTATTGGCTGTAAATGGGTGTTCAAGAAGAAATTATGTGCAGATGGCAGTGTTGAAAGGTACAAAGCTAGATTGGTTGCAAAGGGGTATTCATAGGTAGAGGGAATAGATTATGCTGAAATATTCTCTCTTGTTGCAAAGTTGACATCCACTAGATTTCTATTATCTCTTGCTGGATCATATGATTTAGAGATAGAATGGATGGATGTGAAGATAGCTTCCTTCATGGTGATTTGGAGGAAGAGATTTATATGTCACAGCCTGAGCACTACATTGTTAAAGGTAAAGAATCTTTTGTTTGCAGATTAAATAATCTCTATATGGTTTGAAGCAATCTCCTAGGATGTGGTACTTTAAGTTTGATGCCTTTGTGTTGTCAATTGGATTTGTAAGATTAGAATCAGATCATTGTGTTTATTTTAGAGTTGAAAATGATCGCATTCTTATTGTTGCATTATATGTTGATGATATGTTGCTATTTGGGAAGGGTAAGGGTATGATTTCTGATTTTAAATCTCAGTTGTCAGCACAATTTGAGATGAAATATCTTGGGGCAGCTAGGTACATCTTGGGTATGGAAATTAGTAGAGATGGGTCTAATAGAAAACTTTGGTTGAGTCAGAGTAAGTATGTGAAGTCTATGTTGGACAGGTTCAGCATGGCAGATTGTAAACCACTATGTGTTCCTATTCCTGTGGGAACAAAATTATCTGTAGATGATTGTCCAAAATCTTGTAGTGGGATGGAGGACATGAGTAGAGTACCTTATGCTAGTGCAGTTGGCAGTCTTACGTATGCTATGGTCTATACTAGACCAGATATTGCCCAAGCAGTGGGAGTCCTGAGTCAATTTATGGCTAATCTTGGACGGGTACATTGGGATGCAGTTAAGTGAGTATTCAGATATTTGAGGGGTACATCAGATTACTCCATATGTTATCATGGTAACTTTTTTGGATCTCCACATTTAGTTTTTATTTATGGGTTTGTGGATTCAGATTGGGCAGGTGATATTGACCACAGGAGATCCACCAGTGCTTATGTGTTCACTATGTTTGGTGGTGTCATTAGTTGGATGAGCAAGCAACAACCTATGGTTACTTTGTCCACTACAGAAGTTGAGTACATGGCTGCTACTCATGCTTGTAAGGAAGCCATTTGGCTTAAGAGATTGTTTTTTGATGTTGGTGTTGATGTAGAATAGATTACTATTTGGTGTGACAGTCAGAGTGCTATTTGCCTTGTAAAGAATCCAACTTTCCATGCTAGAACAAAGCACATTGATGTGCAGTTTCACTTTGTGAGAGATATGGTGGAAGATGGAAAGGTAAATTTGGAGAAGGTAGATACTATGAAGAATGTTGTAGATGCATTAATGAAACTAGTGGGCACTAAGAAGTTCAGATGGTGTTTGGAGTCTATGGGCCTTTTGGCCTATAGCGGTTAGTTCTTGTTATGTTCCTGTTGCTCTTACAAGGTGTTCAACAAGTGGGAGAATGTTAGGAATAAGGTGTCTCAACCTTGGATAATTCCTATTCTTATTATTTGTTTTGTAAAATGTATTTCTTGCAAATAATGTTGATGTGTCAGCATCTTGAATTGTGTATAAGGAGATCATAGCTAAAATGGTTATGACGGATTCCTATGACACGTAAGGGCTATGTTAGGAAGATTCAATGATAGGTGAAGTCATGTGGCAACTGATAAATTTGAGTACTGTACACCCTACCCCAATAGTGGGGTTCGGAGCATCGCCCCAAAAAAAAAATTAGGGTTCCTATTTTCTCAGAGAATGGTAAAACCCTAATACAGGTACCTTTGGGAGTAGCCCTAAAAGTGAAGCGCATGTTATAAGCATTTTTAGGGTTACGAAGAGGAGTATGCAAAAAAGTGTATTATTGGTACTGTGAGTTGCTACTTGAGTCTTCTATTGTCATTGTTGAACTTGCATTGCAAGTGTATTGTAACCTTGTGTTGAAGATAATACATTGTGCAAGTTCTAGAGGGTTGGGGTTGTTTTACTGAAAGGTTTTTCCCCACCAAAAAATCTTTGTGTTATGTGTTTCTTTTCTATCTATTTTCTTTATGCTTGGTTTTCTATAATATTTTTGTTTACATGATATTGAATCTGTAAGTGTAAAATATTTTAATAGGATTTGCACCATACTTCTCTTAAGAGATTAGCATAGGAAGCTATTTCCGCACCTGAGTTTCCTTACACTTTTTGGAGGTCTATTTCATGTTGTCCTATGCTACTTTTCTCTGATGTTTACATCTCTTGTTTATCTCTAGACTTTTTTGATTTTGTAAAGGTTTCGAGTCCTTTAAAATCTATTTTTACTTAATCAAAACACTTGGTCCACAATGGGTCCATGATCAAGCATGGAATTTTAAATATTACTATATGAATTAGGGATTTCTCATTGCAAAATTTTAAGAAGCTAATTTATATTTTAAACTATGACACCGATAAGTAAAGGTATAAAGCATGGAATTAGCATTAACAATTCTATATGGTTGTGATATCCCCACTTTAGTAGGATTAAATAAAGAATAAAATATAATTATATTATAAGTGAATAATAATAACTATAGTTATCTTGATGTAATGATAAAATATCATATAATGATAACATACTATAATACTAATGTATTAAACATAACTAATAACAATATATTAATGAAATGTAATAGATTATTAAATAAATTATATATTATAGTTATAACATTATTATTAAAATAAGTTTCAAAGGACACGACCATTGGGAATATTGGATATTTAATAAGGGAGAAGTAAGGAGAGAGGGGGGTGTCCAAAAATATTTTTTAAATCCTTTCCAAAATGTAAGGATCAGATTTGGGATCATTACAAATGGTATCACAGTTGTGATCTTGCCATCCTGTGAGTTTGAGCTCAAAACTACACCATAGAGCGGGCCAAATTCATTTCCCATGTTTGGAGAAAATTTGTGCCACTGCACATGGTGCATTTTCATTTTCAATATGTTATCCATAAATTCCACTATTGTATACATGGCTTGTCTCTTTGCAGTTTGCATTGATACCTCACAACGAAGAAAGACAACTAGTTGGAAGTGTCGTCGACTTCCAAATCTACCTAAGTTCTCACCTAAAATCCAAGAAATGCATTATATATGAGCGGCATTGCTCATAGTCCAATTTCAATTTTTTGGCCTATAGATCATACTTAGACATTCAATTCTTGTAGTAGTTATAATCTTCTTTACAAATTAACAAAAGGCATTGGTTGATAGCAACCATTTCCAATCCTGATTTGACTTCCACCTTCAGAGTTTGAGGATCCAAAGTTGTATACAAATTAAGAAACACTAGCCATGGTTACATACAATTGTTTTAATAGCTTAATGCACAAATTCAAAGGCATGAACATGAACTTTTAGACTAACTTGTGCCATCAAAATGTTGAAAACATGAATGCTCTAACAGAAAAATCATGTATAGATTTTTGAAGTCAAGGTTTCAAGTCATAATTCATAATCATAAAACACTATTCATCTTAGCTATGGCTCAAGAAGTCTGACGCAAATCAATGACTTCAAAAATCTTTGTATCAGAAGTTGTTTTGTTCTAAAAATATAACCCCATAAATTCAATTCCCATTTCACTTCATTTTCATTAACATTCCAAACAATAAAGAGTCCATAAATTCAATGAACATGAACATACTAAGAATTACTTATTAGGTAGATGATTCTATGAAGGATAGTCATAAGTATATTAAAATAGAATCTTTATATTGCTATCAAATGAACAACATAAGCCATAAGATTGCCCACATAGGCTATAGAAAATGTAAGTTACTCAAGAAGGAAATATGATCTAAGAATATATATATAAGAATAGATATATAAACCTACATCTTGCAAACTATACTCCACATGGGCAATTGAAAGAGAGTTTACAAGGACACCAAACTAAGAAATTAAAAAAATATAACTCCCTATTTGAATGGATTGCTAATGTATTTAACGTTGGAGATTGTTAACATGAATTGATGAGTTTAAATCCTCGCCACCAATTACAAGTTGAATACAAATTATAGTATAATATAATCTTTGGTGGCATCACCATAGAGAATAGTATATAAACATAGGTTTTATCTTAATAATATCTCTCTACATGGATACCACCAAAGAAGGTGAATAAGATTTCACTTAGGTGCTTTTATAAGCAAACCAAAGGTGAGTGATACATCTTTAATACTGAATAAGATATATTGTTATCATAATAAATGTTTCCAACATTGCTTAGAAGAAGGAGTCATTATACATGTGACAATACCAAAGATACAATATGGTATAATCATATATTTATAATAACAATCCCTAGGCATTGTTAGGAAATACACTTTCTATTATTATTACTACTGGGAATAAGAAAGTGATAAAATTCCAAATACATTTCTTATATACTCAATATTTAATATTGATATGATTATCTCCAATATTCCCATTATTCAATTTATGATATTATATATATATAATATGTTATCAAGGGGGGTTAGAAATATTATAATAATGATATGAATAAAAAGAAAAATAAATAATTGTCTTGAAAGGGGACAATACAATTGGTATCAGAAATTATTATTGAAAATAGAATAAAAGAGAATTATCATAAATAAGTATCAATAATATTGTGTAATAGATCAAAATTAATATTATATGAAAACTTAAGGGACAAAGAAGATTAATGTTATAATGTTACTAGTGAAGTGGATAGAAATCCCTTTGAGTCTTATAAGGAGACATTATTCAAAATATTTGTGACCTATTAAATAATGGATAGGGAGTGTGCACAGAGTGAGGAGTAAATTGGTCGCGTTGGGGCATAAGAATCTCAATATGGATTTTAAGATCTAAGGGAGCCCCAGGCTGAGAGTGTCCAAACTTGAGCAACAGTAAACCTTCCATCCATAATGAAATTAAACATGATCCTAGTGGGTAGGGAGTGTGAATAGGGTGAGGAGTAAATTGGTTGCATTGGGGCAAGAGAATTGCAATATGGATTTTAAAATTTAAGGGAGCCCCAAGCTGAGCATGTCCAAACTCAAGCAATAGTAAACCTTCCATCCATAATGAAATTAAACATGTTCATAGTGGGTAGGGAGTGTTTACAAGGGGAGGAGTAAATCGGTTGCATTGGGGCAAGAGAATCCCAATATGGATAAAAGTCTGAGGGAGCCCCAAGCTGAGCATGTCCAAACTCAAGCAGCAATAAATCTACCATCCACTATGGAATTATAGACCCTATTATCACACTAGCTATAGAAAAGTTGATAAAATATGCATCTTTAAGAACTTTTGATTTTGAGATAAGAAGTACGACATTCACGATCAAAGTGGTAAAACATTTCTTTACCTTTCCTTATTTCAATTTGTAAGCAAGATTCTAAAATGTATACTATGTGTCTGCATTATGTCTTCATGCATCAATGTGTTTGCTTCATGTCTTCTTTGTATCTTCATGCATTTGTGTGTCTACCTCATGCTTACATCATGTCTTCATGCATTAATGTGTCTAATTTGTGTCTTCATTCATGTGTTCTTGTACATGCTATTATATACTAACATGATGACTTTGCAAGTTTCTAACACATATGCAGGAAAGAGAATGAATCTAGACTATGAATTAATGAGGATCAAATCAATTACTTGAGGACAAGAAAATTTGAGAGATGAGGACTGTGATATCCCCACTTTAATAGGATTAAATAATAAGTAATTAGTAAAATAATATAAAAGAATAAAATATAATTATATTATGAGTAAATAATAATAACTATAGTTATCTTGATGTAATAATAAAATATCATATAATGATAACATACTATAATACTAAAGTATTAAACATAACTAATAACAATATATTAATGAAATGAAATAGATTATTAAATAAATTATATATTATAGTTATACCATTATTATTAAAATAAGTTTCAAAGGACAAGACCATTGGAAATATCAAATATTTAATAAGGGAGAAGCAAGGAGAGAGGAAGGTATCCAAAAATATTTTTTAAATCTTCTCCAAAATGTAAGGATCGGATTTGGGATCATTACAATGGTCAACCATATTAGATAACCTAGTCTTAATGGTGTGAAATGAATGATTAAATGCAAGAATATTATATTTGTATTAAGGTAGATTATGATCTCATAAAGTATTTGAAAATTATAGTGAACATGATCACCTTGCGAAAAACTAAGTTAAGAACCCTAAAATATTTATTTTTCAGTCATGTGTCTTGAAATGAGTAAATAACCTAGTAATCAAAGAGAAAGTGTTTTGCATCACCTTTCATAGATCAAGTCAGATTATACCTAACCATGTCACTCGTGGAAGAATTATAGTTCATATCAAGTATGGAGGTGATCAAGTAGCCTAGTATTGATTTATACATTACAACATAAGTAAAGGAAATCTACGATCTTCATAATTTAATTTTGTACTTTTGAATTAAAATATTGAATAGATAAAATGAATGGTGAGTAAATAGGAAGGTAACACTTGAAAATTATACCATGTTTTCAATTCATTGAGATACCTCTAACCTGTTACAGTGTTAAAATGTATTGTTCCAGTAATCCTTAGAAAGAAAACAAGAGCTCAATTGAAATCTACAAGTAACTTTTGGAAACCTCAAATGATAGTATTATTAATGTGAGAAGCTATTCAATAAGTGAGTTAGCTAGTAACACACAAAGAATGGGAGTATCTCAGTCTACTATGAGGAATAGAACCCTAATCAGGGAATAAATCTATCTAAATATGATGGTATGAATGTAACTATATGAGGAGTAGTATGTAATGTATATTAAACTGATAGGATAGAAAACATAAACTTCTAAGTCAGGGTTATGTGCATTGATTATGTTAGCAAGTTTATTGTATAAGCATCAGTGATACTAAATTATAACTACCAAGTGAATACTCTTGGACCCTAGTGTTGAAATTATTGGATCAACTATAACCCTACAATATAGAGAACGTAAAGTCATGATTCATTAACCTAATATGAAATAAAGGTTCAAGTTTCAGAGTTAATTAATAAGGGGATTACAAGCCACGAGGCATGATAAGAAAAGTGATGATGGCGTATACCTTCGATGAGGAAATCATTGTAAGAGTGA
Organism: Cupressus sempervirens; assembly: GCA_028749045.1. Taxonomy (NCBI): domain Eukaryota; kingdom Viridiplantae; phylum Streptophyta; class Pinopsida; order Cupressales; family Cupressaceae; genus Cupressus; species Cupressus sempervirens. The sequence goes on along the minus strand of CM053784.1, from coordinate 232,996,778 downwards.
ATAAGTAAACATTGACAACATCCTAATAATGGTTTTATACTACCTAGTTGCAAACCTACAACCTAAGGATGAATTCATAAGTCATTTATGACTAGGAGAATGTGAAGTATGGATTACTGATAAGCGCAACAACATTCATTGCATTCTCTGATGATAATTAGAATTTTTGTAAATAATGAAGTAATATAGGACAAGGATATATATATATATACACACACACACACATGATCATACCAATTTTGGTGAGATTGCTTCAACTAGTGTATTCTGGTGACATCAATTTAAGAAATATTGTGGGAAGATGCCCAACATGTAATTACAGTGAATTGAGGATAAGGGATTGGTATTATAATTGCAACTTAGAGTACAACTCTATTATCACTAATGTCCCCACATGTTTAGATTCTTCAAAAGGAGATCCCTTTAACAACAAGAGGGCGGAAGGGAAATCATTTTGGTTACCCTTGCATTTGCATGCTATAATGGGGTTTATAGTCTAGATACACCCCTTAGTACAGTAAACCCTAACCATAGGGCGATGTTGATAAAGATAAATATGTAGTTAGTATGTGGGATTAATCATAATTTGAGAAATATAGTCTTTAGACCACCATCTAATTTCAATTCAATATCCCTAAAATGTATTTGGAAGACCTAAGATTCCACATTTCCCTTCGTAACCCTAGTATGGTTGCATTATGTCAATAATGTAATTTAGTAAGCAATTGGATTTATTTCCTTATTTGTTTAATTTCAAATTTTAGTATTTTGATATTCTTTTCTTCTTGCCAATAGTGTGATGTGGGGCTACTTAACTAGATTTATTATTCATGATTCTATTTTGCCTCTAGGACATATCTTTATTTCTTGATTAAAAGTTTACTATTGTGGACACTCTTGATTTCTTTTATTTCATACTTTTGCATTGAATATTTCATCTTTGATATTTGAATTTGAATTTTGAGGCTAATTCTTGTCAATTGTGTTGGCAAAGTGACATATGATAGGCCTACTAAAGGGATTCCGAACAATCAAGTGGAGGTATAGCTTTATGCTATGGGGATCATACTAGAGGTATGTGTAGCCCGCCCTCTCCCAGGACTTCAAGAATAGGACTAGTGATTATATGTTGATTGTTATGAGTAATGGATTGCACCCCAACATACAACTAGTTAAGGTTACAAGTCAATCTAATGGACTTTTAGATGCAAAAGATGCATGTGTAGAAATGGACTTGTTTATTGTCTTATCAAAGATGTAGTACACAATGGAACTCTAGAGTAAAAGTGATTAATCGTTGATAAAGATCCAAGTTGTATTTTAAGGAAACCCTATTTGAGGGAGTCTCGTACAACTATTATCTTGATGAGTGAGTATATGGAAATTTATAACACATTATGGTATTATTATTATGAGAGACTCTATAAGATTATTTATATCAATTTAGAATGTTATGTGTGTGTGTGACCTGTATATTTTAGGAAGTGTTTGACCCTAGGAAACATACCCATGTTGGAGTATGGGTTAAACTTTATTTTAGTAAGGATAATTAGTTAACTATGTTAGCACCCCTAAGTATGTATGTGAATTATATATCTTTTTTTTTTTTGTATCATACTAAATTTTGTGGATAAGCCTAGACAAGGTCTAACAAGGGATGAATGTTTCAGTTTGTGTGACTTCTAGGAGGAAGTCAAAGGCTAATGGAAGAGGATATAAAGCCCCTCCTTCTATGTACTTTTTAAATATAAATTTCTCTGTTAAATCTTTTATAGGATATTTGAATGGATGTGTAAACACAACAAAGCAATGGTATAGGGAAATGTTGTTGTTCTTGCTAGAAACCATGTAGATCATATGTACAATAATTATGATGATGGATATGAATTAACATTTTATGGTTTAGGTGTCTAAATTGAAATTAAGATCAGTTGATACACTCATGTTTTGATACTCCATGATTCGAGAATTACTGCATTGTTTGACTATTTAAACATTGATTTGTACTAATGATGATATGAGGTGTTTCACCTTATGATGATGATGATAATTTTGATACCTTGATGATTAGGATATACGCATCCAGATAGTTCAGTGTGCTTTATTGATGATGTTTATGATTTTTTGGGTATACATATGCATTATGATGATTATTGCAGTATTTTAATTCAAACTGATGAATATGTTATGGTGATTCAATTATGAGATTAGTGATGTTATTTTATGTGCATAAATGGGAAAATTTTAATTAAATAAAAATTATAATATTTTGATCAATTTGATTATGCAAATTTGGTTTAAATATATGAATTTGATGTTATCGAACTATTGATATTCGAATTGAGTGTACAGGATAATCAAACATGGAATTAATCAAAGAATTGGTAACTAACCATATGTGCAAACTATAAGACTAAGGTTGAATCCAATAAAATGATTCAAACCACATTGTCAAGTGTTTAATTTGTATCATAATCTGAATAATTGTGTATCATTCTTTATTTTATGACATGATGAATGTCATGTAAAAGTAAATCTTATAATGTCATTGACACCTGTTATATGCATATGTGTACTGACATGTTAATTAGAGTTGTCAAAGTAACCCATTAACCTAAGACTAATTTAGTTAGTAACCTAAATTAGTTTTCCTTAATTAGAGTTTAGTGGAAAGGTTACATCCTTAGGGTTTTTGAAGTTCAAATATTTCAAGCCACTCATATAGGTCCTAAATTGATCCTAGAGGCCAAATTTAATGTAATTCAAGTGCCCAAGTCATATGTGTATGGGTTAGGAACCTTTTCCACACTTCTAGAAATTCCTACCAACATTTATGACCCCTAAAATATCCCAATTTTTTTTGTGCGAAATGGATCATCCCCATTAGGTTACCCAAGTTTTCACCCTTTCTAAAAGGTTTTCTTTATGATAGGGGCAAGTGGGAAGAACATAAGAGGCTTAAAGCCAAGTTTGGAGCTATTGTTATTTTGGGTAGATAAGTTTGGAGGCTATTTAGAGTCTCTTTGAAGAGTTGAGGGTTGTTCACCCATTCTCTACATTTAGAGAAGTCAAATTTAGAATTGCAAGAAGGATAGGATTTAGCTCATCTCAAAATTCATGTCTATAACCTTTGTGAAGGTAGGTTCTCTATTGCCATCATCATGTTCACTATTCATTTCTTGTATGTGTTAAATTCTTGCATGTTGTGGTATGTTTGTGTTTGTATCATGTGAGGGATGGATATTGTGGTTTTCACTTGCTTTCTTTTCATGTTTCTTTTCTTTTTTTTGTTGTGAAAATTGTCAAGTGAGTGTTGGCATTACTCACCCTCAGATAGGGCAGAAGTGGTCATTTATGGGAGAAGGGTTTTAGTTGGACTCTAGGTCAATGCAGAGTCTCTTCTCATTTTAAGGAGAGGGAGGAAGCAAGGTGATATGGGCCCTTTCTTGTCAATGCATAACTGGTTTTGTTTTTGGGAAATAAGGAAAGAAAGAAATGGAAGTTTATTTGATTTGGTAGCCTTAGAAGAGACATGTTATTTTTATTCTTCATTGACATCTCCTACCTAGAAAAATCCACCTTCTCCCTAAATCATAGGTTCATTATGAAATCTATTGTGCATAGCATGGATGGGAATTATATGTTGAGTTGTGTCATTGTGATTGGTTTCTAAATGTCACCTGGTTGGTTATTGGTTCTCTTAACTCGATGGGTGGCCTTTCAAGGCCTAGGATGGGAGGTGAGCTCTCCATGGTTGTTCTTTGTGTTTTGTAGATTCTTTGGATAGGTTATCATGATGGAGAAATCTTGGTTTCTTTTGGAGCACTAATGGTGTTCTTGATGTCATGTTATTGGAGGGTTATCCATTGTACTACCACCTATTGTATTGTATCTCTATGTTGAGAATGATCATGAAAGAAATGGATTTAATATTGTAACTTCAATATTGATAAATCAAATATTTAGTTATTGTATGAAATAAGCAAGTATGTGATGAAGTGTTATTAAATTGTAAATCATACCTTACTTTCAATTATATTACTTTGCAAAAATAATTAGGTTGAAACTCTCTACCTTTCTCCATGAAATCTTCATTTTAATTCATTGTTTTTTAAAGTTATTATTATAGAATAGGGATATATGATTTATATATTTTATAGATGCAATAATTCATCCTTAAAATCAATCTTTGATTTAGATATGATCATCTTCCTTGCATCTTAAAACCTTGACTTGCATAAATTTGATTAAAATAATGAATTTTACCTTCTCTTGCATTGTTGTAAACTACCAAAAAAATCATTCCTAACTTGGCCACAAAATTAAACATCAATATTATATCCACAATTCACTCAATAAAATGAATAAAACATTAATGCACTATGTCACTATAAAATTTCTAAGAGGAACCTAGTACTTTCAAGGAGTAAGGAAAAACTTACAATTTTTATCTATTTGAGAGAGCCAAAATGCTCTCTAGAAAATGTATGGGGGAGATTTTAATTCCTTTTTGGTAACAAAGAATATTCTCTATGAGATTCCCCATAAAGAATTTAATAGAAATTTTTCAAATATTAAATATATTTCTATAAAATAAAAATCAAACCAAAATATATATTTATATCCTACACTTACCTTATCCTCAATTTCACCTATAAACCTTTAACTCATAACTCCCTTCCTTTCTCCCATGCATTGAGGATGCTAATGTCAACCCCACTTGAATCTCAACACCCAATGCAAGTCTTCCTCATCCCTTACCTGGGAGTTGCACACTACTCCCTATGCAAATCTTCTTGGGCTTGCACGTTGACTTGGAGGTTGGGTGTAAAGGGGGGAAATGTTTGAATAGTTTGTTTGAAAGCCTTAGCCTTCCCCTTCCCATGCATACCCTTCTTAGGGGGAGACAAGATTTGTCTTGGGTAGTGCATAGGGGCTAGTGGGAGGTGGGAATGCGTGAGGCCACTTGGCAAGTGGATGGAGATTATGTTAGGGATAGGATAGTAAAGCATAATAGTTAGGAGTTGATTAGGGGTTAGTTAGTAATAGGTTAGTGGTATAGAAATGGTATTTAGTAGTTAGTTATTATATGTATGATTTAGTCCATTTTTTATTTTTTATTTTGTTTAATAGGATTAGTTAGTAGTAAATAAGGTAATTTTACCATTTATTTATAGGTTGATGGGTTAGTGGTTAGTAGGTAAGTGGGTTTAGGAGATAGTTAGGAGTGGATGGTTTAGGTGTAAGTATGTTTTATGTTCAAATATGTTATGTGTGTGTGTGTGTGTGTGTGTGTGTGTGGGTTTTTTTGGGAAATTGTATTTTTTATATTTAGAATATTATGGATTTAATTAGATTTTGAAAAATGGTTGGGGATATTAATCTTTAGGTGTAATGTTAGAGTTAAATTGGGATAGTGTCTTAGTGAGGCAACTAATGTTTTTTTTTAATGTATGGGTATAGGTATAAATAAATTTAACACAACGAATGAATCCAAACATTTTAGTATTCTATTAAATATCTAATTATTTATAATTTTAATGTTTATTAATGTTGGGTTAGGAAGAGTTATCGGGTCTATACTGTTCTTGCAATGTTTGAAAGTGTTGTAAGTCAAGTTGACTAGACATTTTGATATAGTAAATTGGATTATGTTTTAAAATTAAATGAATGTTGAAAGTAATTAAATAATGAATAATAATGATTTAATTAGTCAAATTAAAATGTGAATCTAAATGAGATCAAGTATTAAAGTTCTAGATCACTTCCTAAGAGGTGCTGAATTAGTTCATCTAGGGAATTGTCCGTCATAACAAAAGCAATATATGGAATCATGCCAAACCTAATGTGTCATGTAATTAGTCCAACATATTAATTCATCTTTAAGGAACTATGGAATCTCTAATGTTCCCTTGAATATGATGTCACACTTTAACTAGAGTTTTATCAAACCAAATTATGTAACTCGAATTAGGTGTACCTATAGCAACAAAAACTAAGGTTCTGTCATGTTGCAGTAGGGTTGAGATGTCAACTCTGAATCATTATGAATTACAACCAAAACTTGCTTCAATTCCTTTTTAAACTTTTCATAACATATTCAATTTTGTTTTTGTTAAACATGGTGTTATTGAACTTTAAAATTAAAAATTGTTCATGTGTTTTTGCCCCGATTTTTGGGCATGACAAAAACCTATTTGATTCCAATCAAATTCTTTTCCATTGGTCTAGGCACTAGAGTCCATGTTTGGTTCTTTTCAATTTATTTCAGTTCTTCCTTCATGGACTTTACCAATCTTCTTCCTTTAAAAGCATTTTTTAATAGCTTTTGGTTCAAATTGAGATAATAGACTTTCACTTTCTCTTTTGTTTCTTCAAGTTAATACACCGATTGTTTCATTTGGAGAATGATTTAGCTTGACGTACCTTGGTAAAAATAGTTCTATTCTAGAATACTTAAATTGCCTGGACTAGTTCATATATACTCTCTTGTTCTACTATGGGTTGTGTTGTAGCATCCTGAAGTGTCCCCTCTTCTTAGGACAGTTTTACCTATAGAAACCATTTAGCAACATAGACTATTAAGTCCATTTCTAATGATTGATATCTAGGAATGTTACTATTTCTACAAATCTTTGAGGGTCCCTTAATCTGGCTTCCCAAGCTTTTGGGAGGATCCCCTGTGTTCATGAGGAATGGCCTTCGATTAGTTGGCCTCCTTCCTTTGGGAAGACCCTCTGTGTTCCTCAAAATGATCCTCGGTTAGTTAGTCATCATCCTTCAAAGACCTATGAGATTATCTCAACAAATCTACTACATATCTCTTCAATAGATTCATATTAAATATTTAATGTAAAACAATATTCTTCCTACATTTAAAATGATTTAGATTTATTAGTATTTTGATTCATCTCTATTGTGGATCCTTTAATAATTCCTATATTAAATTATTAAAGTAAACAAAATAATAATATTATTTTTTCCTAATTAATATAACCACCCTTGTTAGAAATTAACTTTGTATTATGACTTGTTTACCTCCTGTGATGTGGCTTGTGAATTAGTGGGCTCCCGAAATTGATGTTCTCCTATAATTACCAAAATAGCTTACATCATGGGTCTTTTTTGTCCTTGGTCCTACCACCTTGCATGGAGACACAAGTAGACGTGGTGCAGTCTATGTGGATTCTAGGTCATGTGTCTCCCACATACTATCTCGTATGATCTATCCTTGGGTTTGGTTGTGTGTCCACGTGGCCTTTGAACTTCCCTATGTTTGATCTTGATGTGTTTTTCCTTCGTGGCAATTCATATATCTCCTTCCTCCCTTACATTTATATATGTCGCATTGAATGGCTCATGCCTCTTTATTGAGTCACAATGTATGGTGTAGGGATCCCATGTTGGAAATTATTTAATTATTTATTTTCTACACTTTCATATATTAATATTCAATATTAATTGGGATAGTATTTCTTAAATTAATTTATTTGTAGATTGATTACATTTAAACTACTAATCTTAACAATATTATTTAGTATTGATGTTGTTATTATTTCACATTAACCATAAGTAAGATTACATCATTTTATGGTGTATTTATCATTAGATAAAATAATCTATACAATATCCATGTTTTGATTACAATCGATTTGGGTTCATGACACATCCTATTAAATTGGTTGTATGTAGACAAATCCTATGTAGTCTTCTAGTTATTTGTTTCTAGACTCATCATAATATTTAGAGTACTGATCAATTTTTACATTTTCACTTTCCATCATCTTGTTTGTCCTTTTGTTATAGAACTTGTAAGGTTTTCTCTTAGTGGAATATCCTAGAAATATTCCTTCATCACCTCTTGAATCAAACCTTCCAAAGTAATCATCTATTTTAATGTAACATCTACTTCCAAATACTTTGAAGTAACTCACATAGGGAGAGCTATCATACCATACCTAATATGGTGTATTGTTTGTACCTATTTTCTTTTGTACCTAGTTCATTATGTAGACTATTATACTCATTTCTTCTCTTTGATGATGACTGTAAAACTTTCCACTGCTCCTTGCACTTAGCTTTTGATACTTATTCCCCCACTTTCACCAATTTATGGCTCTCTTACAAATGCTTTCTTCGCCATAAGAAGCAATTATTTATTGCTTCACGGGGTACATCCCTCTAAGACACGCTTATTCAGTATCCCAAGTTGTTTTGGCACATCATGTTCCCTAGGCATAGCCAACCCCAGTCCACCCCCGACCTTCATCTCCTTGCTTCCCATATCTCCACATTGTATGGCAGCTCAGGTCAACTCGCCCCCCTTCCCAGCCCGCTACCCCATTGTCACTTATTCTCCACCTCTAGCATTTACGAGGCCATCAGACTTATGAGATGTAGTAGGGCAGCTGATGAGGAGGGTTTTCAAGCAGAGCTCTTCAAACTCAGTACCACAATCTTGGGCCCTTATCTCTCTACGCTCTTTAATAGAGTGGTTTGTTTTGGTTTTCTAGACTCTTGGTCGAGACACATTATTCACCCAATCCATAAGTTTGGGCTAATCTCTGATCCTGGAAACTATAGGACCATCATGATTGGGCATACATTTGCCAAACTTTATGCTACAGCTTTGAATATTATTTTATCCAGTGAGCTTGATAGGAGGAATTGCAGGGCTAAGGGTCAAGCAAGATTCAGGACAGACTACCAAACCATAGATCATATCTTTACACTACGAGCTATTATCGAGGAGGCTCGACATCACTCGAAGAAAGTCTACTACTGTTTTGTGGATTTTTGTAAGGCTTTTGATTCCATCCCCAGAGCAACCCTTTTTCAGAGACTAAGAGATATTGGTATTTCTGAGATCTTATTGACGGCTATTATGAGGTTATATGAGACTGTGATTGGTAGACTCAAGACCATAGAGGGCCTCTCTGATCCTATCCAGAGCACCATTGGGGTGAAGTAGGGCTGCCCTCTCTTGCCCACCTTGTTCAGGATCTACATTGATGAACTCGAGGCTTTTCTTAGTGACTCCTTGCTTCCAGGTGATGGTTTTCATCTACACTAGGTATTGATCTTCGTCCTTCTCTTTGTTGATGATGTGGTTCTTCTTGCTTCCTCTCTTGAGGGTCTTTAGAGGCTTTTAGATAGACTTGCATCTTTTTGTGATATGAGACAGCTGGTTGTGAACCTTGAGAAGACTCGAGTTATGGTCTTCAATGGTCTGAAGACCTCACATCTCCATTTTCACTTCCAAGGTTAGGAAGTTGAGATTACATCATCTTACACATACCTTGGGGTTAAGTTTTATGGATCTTGTTTCAGCTTGAGATCAGCTATTCAGCCTCGAATCAGTAAAGGGTTGGGTTCCCTTGCTATGCTCAAGAGACAGTGCTTCAAACACCACTTTCAGGATACATCGTCTAAGCTATCCCTCTTGGATTCTTTAGTAAGACCCATAGTGCTCTATGGTTTGGTGGTTTGGGGTCCTTCTCTTTTAGACTTGGATTGGGCCATGATCAAGCATACCCAGATTATGCTCCTCTGTCGGATTATCAGATGTCATGGTTCTACCCCCTACAGTATTATTTTGGCCGAGTTCGGTGCTTACCCATTCAGACTTGCAACCATTTTTGACTTGATCTAGTTTCTCCACCATCTTCGTGGCTTTGTTGACTCAGAGAAAGGCCAACATAGATACCCTTATTTAGCCTACTGCTCCTCAATTGCTATTACTGACGTCGATCCTACAACTAGAGCCCGCAATTGGTACACTCGGGCTACTATCCTACTGTGTTCAGTGGGGATTGACATTGATCATTGTCCTCCCTACCAGTTCTCATTGGATGCCCTGGCTCATCTACTCCCTTCTCGGCAGGAGTTGAATGGGCATGCCAGACTTGACATTTACAGGAAGTATATCACACGGACTTGGGTGGATCCTCCAAGGGGACTACGTCCAAGGATGGTTTTCTACGCTGAGCACTTCTTAGTTAGCCGAGATGGGATTATTATACACCCTGAGTACTTACATAGATACTGGACTCATGCCCTGTGTATCTCCCTTGGCTCATTTAGGGTGGGCTCGCACAAACTTTGGATTGAAGTTGATCACCATATTGCTAGAGAGGATCGGGTGTGTACACTTTGTACCTTAGCAGAGGTAGAATCTGAGATTCATTTTCTTTTCAAATGCCCCATATACTAGGAGATTAGAGGGAGATTTTACTATCTGTTTAGAGATTGCAGATCCCTCTCAAATTTTTTCAGGTACACCGATCAGCATTGCATTGCACTCTATCTTCGTGAGTCCTTACAGCTTCGTGACCATACTTTACAGCTTTCATTTCCCAAGAGTTAGACCCAGGCACAGCTTATTACAACCTTCTTCTTACCCTTAACTCCAACTCGGGGTGTGAAGCGATAGTATAGTTTCCCTAACACGGGTTGTTCTAGATCGGTGAGACCCCGTAGGGGACCTTTTTGCCAGTGACAGTCCTCTCGTGGCACTCAAATTCATCACAAGGCTTCTAGTAGCTGCATAGATCAGTCATTGTTGGAATTTTTCCCTATGAAGATGGATACCTAATCTTTTCTGTGATGTTTCCTACTTTCTTCTTCTTTTGTTGTGCTTGTTCTTTTTTTTTTGGACACCGTTTGGTGCTCCGTTTGTCTGCTTTTTCCTTGTTGTAAGCTTCCAATCCCATAGACCCACATTGTGGTCTTTTGTTGGACATTAATAAATTTATCTTATCTTATCTTATCTTATCTCCAAAAGGTTTGAGATAAACTTGTCTACAATGTCAAAGTTCTTGCACAATCAATGATCAACCTATTTATTCTTTCAAAAACTCCATTCTTTTGTGGCATCCTAGGAGATGGGTTTTCCTTCTAAATCCATGTTCCTCATAGTATTCATTTGATTCATGTGAAGTTATCTCACCTCCTCTATTTGATCTCAAACATTTTAGCTTCTTGCACGTTTCCCTTTCTTCTCTCGCATTGAAGACCTTGAACATCTGGAATGCTTCTAATTTAAACTTTAGAAATACAACCCATATCATTCTAGAATGATCATCAAGAAATAGCACGAAACACTTGTCCACATAAGAATTCTAATTTCCTATGGGACTCCATAGATCTATATGAACTATGTCTAGGATATGTTCAAAAGTGTAACTCTTATTGATAAAGCTAGATTTGGTTAACTTTCCAAGCTAACACTCTATGCACATTACATTTTCTAATTTCTATAGATTAGACAATCATCAACCTTAGCAATCAGACAGCATTTAATTGTAGAATTCAATTGGAATAAGTTAACTCTTGTTCATTTACTAGTACCAAAATATCCTTATTTTCCAATGATCTTGTACACTCCTTTCTTGAATTCAATTTTGTATCCTTCATTGTTTAGATAAGAAACACTTAATAGATTATAATTTAGTCCTTCAATACAATAGATATCTTCACAATGTGTTTTTCCATCCAAAGCAATAGTACCTTTACCTTTTACAACATAAGGACTATTGTTTCCAAACTTCACCAATCCTTCATCACATTCTTCCATTTAAATGAACTTTCTTTTATCACAAGTCATGGAATGTGAACAACCAGTGTCAATTATCCATTCTTCATTACAATTCATATTGGATATCAAAGATTTCTCACTACCTCCAATAGGGTCTTCTTTTACTCCAAAGAACTCAATTTCTTCTTCTTCTTTTCCATGTGAATTTTCATCAGTAACACCTTCTTCTAGAATATAACATGTCTTCTTATTCTTGTTTGATTTATTCCCCTTATCCTTCTTTCCTTTCTCAAGTCATTTGGAAGAAATATTCTCAATATTTTTGTAGAATCAATCACTTCAAATGTAGGATATCTTTGTACTCACCACTTCCTCTAGGAAACCTCCTAGAAAGAAGAACTTCTCATTCTTCCTATTCTCTTTCTTCATTCAAAACATAGTCATATCCATAATTAAATGAACTACTAGAATCTTCTCTTCATTTCTTTGTAGGAGAAAGAGTCATGGATGCATTGAAAGCAACTTCTATCTAAGGCATACTATTATCAAAGTTACTAAGCTCAAAAGATTTTAAATTGTCTATCAATGAATCCAATTTAATTGCACTAATGCCTAAAGATCCAAACCTCTTGAATATCTGAGACACTAATAGCATATTTAGGCAATAAGGTTCTAAGGATTTTTCTTGCCACATTATCTTCCACAAGTGTTCCACCAACACCTTTGATAGAAAATACTATATCCTTGATCCTTTGGTTGTATTATTCAATATTCTCATCCTCTATCATTCTCATCTCATCATATTTTCCTTTCAATTTGTCTACCTTTTCCTTTTGTACATGCGTGTCTCCTCCACAGACTAACCTCAATTTTTCCCACATATCATAGGATATTTTTAGATCTTTGGCATCAATATATTCTACATCCAAAAGATTACTTGCAATGGCATTCATAGTAGCATTATACTCGTTATGTATCCTTAACTAATCTACATTAAGAGTTCCTACAAGAGTGACATATAATATTTCCACATGACTCCATTATTGCTATCCCATACCTCTAAGATAGAGCTTCATCCTTCCACACCATACTGGATAGTTTCCTCTTGATAATTTAAGAGAATCCGTATTCATCTTGGATATTTACTTCAAGCTATTCAAAGTTCAATAAGACATTTGTGAAGAAAGGAAAGAATAGATTTGAGAATATGTGGAAGAAAAAAGATCAAAATGTTTCCATTCACATGTTAAGCCTTTGGCCCAAGCCACATCTGAGATAGAAATGGTTCCAATCATCACTAATGTTGAACCCTCCTTGCCTATTTATACTCCTATATCTAGCATTCCTACATATGTTCCTCCTATTGTGAATACATCTATTCAAAATCCTCCTATCATGAATGTCTTCCTATGAGTGTTATCCTTGCTTCATTGCCTACCTCATAGCCTTCATACAATAGCATTCCTTAAACTAATCCTAATCCCCCTACAATTGTGGTTCCTAGTGTTCCACCCATAGCACCTTCTATTCTATGTTCCACCCATGGCACCTTCTATTCTTGATCATTCATATACTCTTCCTAGTCTATCAAATATTGCATTTCCAACTATTTCTTTGAATGATTTAAGGATCATTAGCCTTGCTCAAGCTATTTCTTCTTTGTAGAAATAACTTTCTTCTTTAACTCAATCTTAGTTCAATGTGCCTACATGTGACATGGATAGTCCTTTGTCCTTGGATATTATTCATACCATTTCCCCTTAGTAAGGTGATATTCCTCGCCTTGATACTTATAATGGAAAGGGTGATCATGTGACTCGTCTTAAAGCCATTCAAGTCCTATCTATTGACTATGTCCATGACCATAGGATTTTAGCCATTTTATTTGCTTGTACCCTTTGTGACAAATCCTTGCAATAGTATTACTCCTTGCCACAGTATTGTTCCCTGCCACCTTATTCCATTGATTCCTTTCACAAACTTGCTAATGACTTATCCAAGAATTTCAAATTTACATAGGTCCTCAAGTGACCCTGACTCATTTAATGCATTGCAAACAAGGTCCTAAGGAAAAAGTGATTATTCCATTAGTAGATTTAAGAATTTGTATGCTCATATTTCTTATCATGTGTCTGACATTAATATGCAACATTAGAGATAAGATTTTTCTTACTGAATTTACCTCCTTTTCACAACTTAGTGTAGCACTTCATCATTATCAATTACAAGTGAGACAAATTGAGAGCATCACTCCAATAACTCTTGTATCCATTGATAAGAGTAATGCTACACCTAGCAAGAAAAAATTTTAGAAAGCTAAAAACTATGTCAAGATCAACAAAGTCGTGAATGTAGTAGATGAACAAGTAGTTGTTGTATCCAAAAGTGTCTTTGCTTCTTCCTCTATTTTCAGATGAATCATAAGTTTACTCCTCTCTTTGAGTCTTTGCATTCCATTATGGGAAGGTTAGTAAGTGCTAAAATTATTACACTCCCTCATGTTAAATCGCTTATTCCTTCTACTACATCAAGTTGGCACTTTGATTCCAGCGCCTTTTGTCAATATCATCATTAGCCTGCCATGATACTGAAAAGTGTTATACATTGAAAAATAAGATTCAAGACTTGATTGATTCCAATTCTCTATCAATTGATAATCATGATAGTGAGAACAAATTTTTGGTGCCTCCTAATCAAAATATTTAAATCTACACCAACCTTTACCTCAACACACTACAAATATGATTGCTCAACCTTCTTCTTCCTCTAATACAAACATTGACTATGATCAACAATGGGAAGAGAATGACCATACCATTAACAGCAAGGAGTGTATACCTCAACCTCAACCTAGGATCTAGCCTAAACCTCAAGTTCAACCTAAGCCTAAACCACCTCTTAAGCATGTTAGAGACCTTACCATTACCTTTAATGATTTTAACACTTTTAATGCTCCTGATGGTCCTCTTTACATTGTTGTTAGCATTATTAAGTATCCTTCTTATAGTTGTCTCATTGATCCTACTTCTATGGTTAATGTCATCACTGAATAACATTTTTTTTCCAAACACTTGCACCATTACTTTTATGATTCAATGGATACTTGGGTTAAAACTTGTAATGGTTTCTTGTATCCACCTTATGGTTCTATTACCTTGTTTGTTGATATTTTTGGTGTAGTAGTGAACACTACCCTTGTTGTCAGTCCTACTTTTGATCAATTATAAGTGAAGCTTGATTTACCTTAGTTGACTTCCATGAAAGCCATTACTTCTTCTATTCATTAGTGCATCAAATTCCCTCATTATAGTGAGATTGAGATGGTCAATCATAGTCTTTATCATCCTTCTAAGATTAGGAATTTTGTTTTCCTTGACTTCTTTTGGCCTTCCATTCCTACTACACCTACTCATCTTGATTATGTTTTCCAATCATATCAAGCTCATAAGTGTAGAAAGATTATTGAACTGAGTATGCCTAAGGATCTTACTCATGGTATTTTTCCCTTCACCCTCTACACCCACCTCTCCAAACACTTCCATTTCAAATGAGCCACCACAATCTACATCTAATACTCTCTCTAGTACAGTTCCTCCTCTTGCTCCTTAACCTAATGTTATTCCTTCTACTCTTCCATCTAAACATGGAAATGAACCTATGAAAGTTGATCCTTCTTCTTCCCAACCAATTTATAGCAAGACTAAACATAACCACCATGCTTGTGATCATCCAAAGAAGTGTCAAGCTTGAGCTAAGGCCCATGTGAATGGTCTAATCTTTCTTCTCCTTCCATTGACCAACCTATGTTTTTGGAGGAAGTTTATAATAATGATGAGATAGATAAACATGATATTCATAATTTGGATTATATTGTTATTAATCTAGATGAGGAAGATATATTAGATGATCATGTTGATACTAATGATGGTGAATATGATAATATTGATCTTGATAATGATTTTCCTAACATGCTTTCTAAATGGCTTTCCTGTAATGCACACCCAGGAATGCCCAAAAGCTGAACCAAGACTGAAATTATATTAATGCTAAGAATGCTGCAATCAATTACAAAGAGATGTATTCCAAAGGCCAAAGCCTAAGGGAATGACATCTAGAATGTTACAACAGAGAATGAATGTCCTCTATTGCCAAAAGAAGGGAGTGTGATTCACACATCCAAGCTCTTATCAAATGCAAGTCATAATATGATTAGCAATGAAACTTTCAGCCCTATTTATCCTTTTCTTCATCCTTCTGGAAGGAACTAAAACATTAATTAATTGCAAGAGCTAGAAGCTTCCTCCTTCCAATAATTAATGCATACCCTAGAAATTCCTCCCTGGCAATAATTAATTAAATCACGAGAGGCTTCTATCCTTCCAATAATTAATACATACCCTAGAAGCTATTAATACAAAGTCACCTTTTAATTTTTAATTGAATGACTTTAATTTCTCTTATCCTCCGCTTAGACTTTGGAGAACGTGAAGGCTAAAACATGGGAACATTACAGGTCTACCCTCCTTGAAATTGCCTACCCTTAAGCAATCTTAGTCCTATTTGCTGTAGCACCTACTCACTCTCCCAAGTAGCATCTTCCTCTGGCAAATATTTCCATTTGACTAAATATTCTTTAATCAACCTGCTTCGCAGAGTCCTTTCCCTAGTATCCAGAATAGCCTCAGGAATTAATACAAGCTCTCCCTCCTCATCTAATGGTGGTAATTCTGTTGAAGGCACAACTCTTTGTCTGATGGCTTTCTTAAGCCTTGACACATGAAACACATTATGCACCCAACTATTCTCTAGAAGCTCTATCTCATAAGCAACCTCACCCACCTTGTGGATCACTTTGTAGGGGCCATAAAACCTAGGCTTCAACTTCTCTCCTCCACTTTTCTTGAGTGATGACTATCTGTATGGTTGTAGCCTCAGGTAAACCATATCCCCAACTTCAAAACTACGCTCTATCTGGTGCTGGTCAGCATACAATTTTTGTTGATTTTGAGCTTGCTATATATTCTCCTTGAGCACCCTCAAAATATCCTGATTATCTTGCAAGAAGTTTTTTGCCTTGGGCACTCTACTATCTCCCAAAACCATATCCATGAAACTAGGTGCTTCATAACCATATAGTGCCATGAATGGAGTCATCTTAATGGACATATGATAAGTGATGTTATAACTGTACTCTCCCATATGTAACCATTTGACCCAAGCCCTCTGCTGTGTAGTCACATAGTTCCTCAGATATCCTTCCACCCATTTATTCACAATCTCTATCTGCCCATCTGTCTGTGGATGATAACTAGTGCTAGGTGTAAGTTCAGTATCACATGACCTAAACAGCTCTTGCCAAAAAGCGCTTATGAATTTACTATCCCTATCACTAACAATGAAAGTAGGTAGCCCATGTAATCTAAATATCTCTCTAAAGAAAAGATCAGCCACTTGTGTTGCTGTATAAGTGGATGGAATAGCAAAGAAGTGAGCAAACTTCATCAGTCGGTCAACTATCACATAGATGCAATCTTTCCCTTGTACTCGTGGTAACCCGGTGATGAAGTCCATGGAAATACTTTCCCATTTCCTGTTTGGAATGGGCAAAGGTTGTAACAACCCTGCAGGATATGTGTGCTCTCTCTTATTCTGCTAGCAAATTGTACACTCCCTGACATACTTCCGAACATCATCCTTGAGCCCTTTCCATTTGAACCATTCACAGATCTTCCTATAGGTCTTAAAGACCTTTGGATGTCCAGTTGTAGGTGCATCATGAAATGCCTTCAGTGTTACTTCCTTATACTATGATGAAGGAATCAAATATATCCTGCCCTGAAACTTTATCAACCCATCCAACACCACGTAGCGATCATCATGTATGGTGCCTGCAATTACTCTAGAAGCCCAAGTGTCCCTCGCATATTCTTGTATGATCTTATTTCTCAAAACTCCTATAATCTCAGCTAGAGCACAAATATGAGGCCTCCTGGATAAGGCATCTACAACCACATTCTTCTTACCTTTGACAAACTCAATGTCAAAGTCATAAGCCTGCAACTTTGTGATCCACTTCTGTTGTCTATCATTCAAATCATGTTGGTTCATGAAGTATTTGATGCTATTGTGATTGGTTTTGATAAAAAACTTTCCCCCAACTAGGTAGGACCTAAGCTTAGCCAATGCATGCATTATAGCCAACATCTCCCGATCATATATGGAATAGCTTCTCTCCACTCCACAGAGCTTCCTACTCTCAAAAACAATGGGATGCTTCTCCTGCATCAAGACTGCTCTGATCCCATCTCCTAATGCATCACAATGAAGCTCAAATGGCTTTGTGAAATCTGGTAGAGCTAGTACTAAACATGATGACATCACCTTCTTGAAATGATCAAAGCTTCTTTGAGCTGCCTTTGTCCATGTGAAGGCCCCTTTCCTGGTAAGGTCTGTCAAGGGTGTAGTGAGCTGTGAAAACCTTTTAACAAATCTCCTGTAAAATCCACAGAGACCAAGGAATCCCTTAAGTTGTGTAAGATTTTTTGGAGTAGGCCAATCAACAATAGCCCTAATCTTTTCGAGATCTACCCGAACTCCCTTTGCACTGATAATATGTCCAAGATATAGTAGCTCAGTCATTCCAAACTCGCACTTAGATTCCTTGGCATACAATAATTCTTTTTCCAAAGTAGACAACACCATCTCAAGATGTTGTAAATGCTCCTCCCAAGTCTTACTAAAAACTAAAATGTCATCAAAGAAAATCAAAACAAATCTCCTAAGCTACTCCTTAAATACCTGATTCATGCAACTCTAGAATGTAGCAGGGGCATTGGTTAGCCCAAATGGCATTAACCAAAAACTCGAAGTGGCCATAGTGACACCGAAAAGCTGTCTTCTCAATGTCCTCCTCCCTCATCCTGATCTGATGATACCCTGACTGTAGATCAATCTTTGTAAAAAAGCATGCACCATGTAACTCATCAATTAGCTCATCTATTTGTGGGATGGGATATCTGTTCTTAATGGTCTTCATGTTTAATGCCCTATAATCAATGCACATGCGCATTGTCCCATCCTTCTTCTTTACCAACACTACTGCTGAAGCAAAGGGACTCTTACTAGGCCTGATATGCCCTATTTCCAACAACTCCTTAATTTCCTTCTCTATCTCATCCTTATGTTTCTTAGGATGACGATAAGGAGTAATCATGATTGGTTTGGCTCCCTCTTCAAGCTCAATAACATGTTTTATCCCTCTGTTAGGAGGAACCCCATGCAGAATCTTGCCAAATACCTTAGTGTGCCTGTCAAGTATCTCTTGAATCTCTAGTGGATGACTCTTCACCTGTGGCTCTTGTGAAGTTGGCATTGTGAAGCATTCTGCTGCCCACTCTATGTTACTATGCTGAAAAAAATTTTGCATTCTTCTCAGGGAAACTACTTTGCAACTCCCATCTGAAAGTCCTCTAAGTACCATAGTTCTTCCCTCATGCTAAAACTTCATCTCCAATTTCGCTAGGTTAAGTGTGAACTCTACTAGCGAGGCCATCCATACCATGCCAAGGATGATATCATAGTCTCCCATCTCTACCACATAGAACTCATCTTCCAATTCATAGCCATCTTCAAACTTGATGTGAAGATTAGATATCTTCTGAGTGCATAATAGTTTGTCACCATTAGCTACCATAACTCTAAATCCGGCGTGCTCCTCAGTCTGTAGACCTCTCTTGGATACAAATTGTGCATCTATAAAAAATTATGTGTAGCCCCAGTGTCAATGAGTGAGATCACTTTCTACCCTTGGATAGTACCTCTAACCTTAAATGTGATTGCCTTCTGAGCCCCTGTTAATCGTGCTAATGACTTCTCATCCTCAGGAATGGTGCTCTCCTTTGTAGTGTTGTTGTCATCTGAATTTGAGTGTTGATCCTCTCTCTCTGACTGTGACTCTTCTGCTAAGAAATACTCCATTTGATTTGCCTTAGCCTTGAGAGGACACTTATGAGATAAATCCCAAGGCTCTCTACAATGAAAACATAACTTTTTCTTTCTTAAATCATTCAAGGTGTCATTATCCAACGTATCTCTTTTGGGCTGAGCATCCTTGTGAAAAGGTTTTTTGTCCTTCTCCTTGTCCTTTTTCTTGTCCTTCTCCTTGTCCTTTTTCATATAAGAATCCTTCTGCTGAAATTTGCTCCTAAATGAAGAAGGTGCTAAGTCACGAGCCTTTTTAGTGGCCCCCTGCAACATACCTGGGTCATGTCCCTTGACCCAACCTCGCAAGGGTTCTAAGAGTCCATCCATAAACAACACTACTAACCTCCTCTCTGAAATATCTGTGACCAACACAGCTAACGTCTGAAACTCATTGATATATGTTTCAACTGATCCCCACTACTTGAGTTGTGCCAGCTCCTTAAACTGTAATTCAGGATCCCTAGTATCAAATCTCTCTATGAGCTTCTCAGTGAACTCCTCATAAGATGTGATCTGATTATGTCCCAAGGTTACCATGCCATGGTGCCACCACTCATGTGTTGGTCCATCCAAGTGAATAGTTGCATACTTTATAGCCTCCTCTTCAGGCATAGGATTCAGCTACAAGTATGTATCCATATTCTGCACCCAAGCTCGTGCGGTCATCTTCCCTGAAGCATTGTAATAAGGTAAAGAAAGTTTCCCCACTTTCTTTCTCAACTCAAAGTCTTGACTTCGTCCTCCTGATCTGGGCATGTGTCTCATCCTCAAGTCCAAGTAATCTTTGTGAGAGATATCCACCTGAAACTCTAGCCCACTGGCCTCCCAATCCCTCCTAAACTGATCTTGTAACTCTACAATCTGTGGCTCATTAATCAGTTGAACTAGTTCTTTGGGTGGAAAGGTGGGTAGAAGAGGTCTTGAGCTGGTGTTCGAGTTTGTCGTGCAACATGTCTAAAGTTATCAGCCTCATTTCCATTGTTTTCATGTCCATTATTACCATTAATTTTGTCTCGGCCTCCATTATCATTACCCCTATTATTGTTGTTTCCATTGTTGGCATCACTTGGATTAATATTGATGCCCATCTGTCTAGCCATTAGCTGCAACATCATATTCATTCACCTATTTTGCTCCTGTTGCATCATATTCTACTCCTGTTGCATTCATTGCCCCTCCTCTAATGTACCCAGTAACCTGAATATTACATTTTCTTGGTCGAAACTAGTATTTCTATCATCTTGGTCACCCATGTTGCTGTCTTGTTCAAAGAATGTCTCCTCTGTGTCTGTATGATTGGATTGTATGTCCCTCTGCACAAACAAACTATCTCGTTCGTTAAGCAAGTTCGAACTCCTACTTTGTCTTGCTCTGGTATTGCAAAAATTATAAAGCCCTTATCGCATGCTCAAACATAAATGCTTAAGATCTCCACAGGATGGCAGGACTTATAGCTCTAATACCACTGTAATGGACACCTAGGAATGCCCAAAAGCTGAACCAAGACTGAAATTATATTAATGCTGAGAATGCTGCAATCAATTACAAAGAGATGTATTCCAAAGGCCAAACCCTAAGGGAATGATGTCTAGAATGTTACAACAGAGAATGAACGTCCTCTATTGCCAAAAGAAGGGAGTGTGATTCACACATCCAAGCTCTTATCAAATGCAAGTCATAATCATCCAATGATTAGCAATGAAATTTTCAGCCCTATTTATCCTTTTCTTCATCCTTCTGGAAGGAACTAAAACATTAATTAATTGCAAGAGCTAGAAGCTTCCTCCTTCCAATAATTAATGCATACCCTAGAAATTCCTCCTCGGCAATAATTAATTAAATCACGAAAGGCTTTCGTCCTTCCAATAATTAATACATACCCTAAAGCTATTAATACAAAGTCACCTTTTAATTTTTAATTGAATGACTTTAATTTTTCTTATCCTCCACTTAGACTTTGGAGAACATGAAGGCTAAAACATGGGAACATTACATTTCCCTTACATCAAGCCTTGAGCATAGCGACTCTCAAGGGGGTCCCTATTCAGACTTAGTTACTGTTCCTAGTGTGTTGGATATCGCTCCTCTTGTGGGTTGTCCACCTTCCCTAAATAATACAGACCAAGATTGGGGAGGCGAGCAATACGCTTTAGTTTATGTGTGTTTCTTTGTTTTGATTTACTTCACCTTTTTTTTTTTGTTATATGTTTCTTTATATTTCTTTAAATGACCCTATTTCTCTATTGGTGCAAGGTGATAAAGGAATCAAAATATTGTATCCTTCTTCTATTTGTATCAAAATTATTCTATTTGTTATTACATGTTGTGTTGTACATATGCTAGTGAGTGTGCATTTGTCCTTGTGTTCATTCACTTGAATTTGCAACTTGGTAGAACCAATTCTTTTTGTTCTCCATGGCAATAGTCCAAAAAGACTTTTTTTGTAAACTCTTACGTGTCTTTATTCCATTATTTTGTAGTCCTACTTCCTTTGGAAAATGATCAGCTCTTATTTTCAATAATATACATATATTATCCTATGATCATACTAACCTTGAAGTTAGTAAATCCCTTTTGTGGTCTCTATATGTTATGTGATTATTTCTCTTGATGTGTCTTCTCTTGGGGGTATTTCACAATGGAAATGTCTCTAACTGGATGTGCATAAACTATGTTAAAGTCATTGCTCATGTTAAGGTGTTAGCAATGGCTTCAATATGGGGGCATATTCTCTATTCACTTTTTTGCGCACATGCACTTACTTGATAGCTTATACATACATCTTGTGAATCCCTTTATGGATTATGCACAATCCTAAAGATTAAACTCTTCATGCACACTTCCAATCCAAGATGTGTGTATCCTTAGGATGGGCTATCTCTTTCTTTTGCACTTTCAATATATTAAATCCCATATACGGGTAATGCATTCATATTCAATATGCTAAATACCATACACAAGTAACGCATTCAAATTCAAGCACATGGTACATCCCACACACAGGTGATCCATTTTTTGTTTTTGTTTTTTGCATGATTCACAATGAGATGTAGACTTCTCATTGGACAAATTAATCAAACCTTTTCTTGCTTTGCTTCTCTTAGTTAGTGATTTCTCTCTTGTTATGATTTTGGAGTTAGAAAAAACTCAATCCCTTGGGGGGCTTGATGGATTATTTGTCTCCTTCATTGTGATAAAATTATCTAATGCCTTGTGCTCTACTTTACCAAGAGTTTGGATTGAGTCCATACCCTCGCTAAAGTGAGGACTAAATATATCATCTTAAATTGGGAGCACTTCAATTAATAATGATTTAGCACCTATTTAGTGAGATTCAATGCTAGACTTGCATTTAATTTCCATTTTTCTCATTTCTTTTTATCTCTCCTTAGTCTTCCTAGACAAAATTTGGGTAGGACCTAATAGATCCTCCTTGGTATTCTTATTTCATAACACAAAGCTTGAGGTAGGATCTATCTACTTGGGTCCTCCCTTTCCTCTTTCCTATTACTCAAAATCTCTTATCCACACTAAAAATGGGTTTTCTTAGAACTCGTACCAAATTTCTAAAAATTGAGACCTATTTTGGCACAGCGAGGTAATCCTAGGAATTTTTAGACCTAGTTAGTAGGGACGTCACTTCTCAATTAGGGATGCAATGCATCCCTACATGAGGATTAGAGACACAATGTGTCCCTTATTGGGTCCCATTTTAGGTCCCCTTCTTAGGCCTTGAGTTAGGGTTGGTCTGATGTATTAATTTTGATCCCTAATTAGTCGACAGAGAAAGTTATTTTGAGTCTTATATAAGCCCACACATTTGCCTCATTTTGCATCCAAGCATTCCATCCATGATCCATAAACCATCATTAAGCACTAGTACTCAAGAACGCAAGTACTTGAGTCTTTAAGCATTAAAGTCCTTAAGGTATCTTTAAGAGAATTCAAGGAGGTCCTTTTGCAAGTCATTGGAGAGGAGATCTCTTGCAATCAATGTGCTTTCAAGGATCTTCAAGGAGCTCATTTGGGGGATTCATCATCTCTTCTCTCTTCATGTTACAACCTTCCAAGATCTAACTTCCTTCATTGGTGATAGTATAGCATGTCACATTATGGTCAACTTTGTCTATTAGTGACACACTTAGTCAAATGGTTAGTAGCTACCAAGCTTATCTTGTACAATTTACAGTGTTTAACTAAGTAATTCACGTTCTATCGAGTTCTACAGTTGCTACCAAGTTCCAAAATTAGTATTCAGTTCACACCGAGCAACATCTACCAAGTTGATGCAAATTAATGCAAACTAAGCTTCATAGTATTTGCCAAGTTACACAATGCAAACTGTGGTCTCTAGTGTTTGTTGAGTTCGCAGCATCAATGATGTGAATCAAGTGTTGACCAAGCTAGGAAGTGTCAACCAAGTGTTCAGTTTATACCAAGCTCATAGTGTTAGTGTTGATCGAGTCTTGCAGCACCAACCAAGTGATTCAGTTTATTTTCTGAGTTTTGCAGTGTTCACCAAGTCACCAGTGTTGACCGAGTTCAAACTACTTGGAAGTAATTAGCATGAACTATGCTTCTATGTCTACCGAGAGCATGATGATGTTGAATGTTGGCAATGGTTGTTGAGTATCAAAACCTCACCGAGTTTGTCTTTAGAACTCGAGTACCAGCAGTTGAGCCGACTTTATGTATTTTGGTGAAACTTGTATTGTAGTAGACTTTGATAAATATAATTTAGATTGGTATATATGTAATGTATTGTATCACATCCAAAGTAGATATAGAATAAGAAAGAACATATAGTGTGAATTAAGAAGGCTACAAGAAGTATAAGGAGCAGCAAAGATTTATCTATCATAGCAAGGTGATCATTACACTCCAAAGGAATCTCAACCAGAAAATCAAAGTTGCATATCAGAGATCAGCCATTGGTTCATCCTTACAGGTGGAACAGTTAAATCCTTTAACAATGTAGACTTAATAGTCTTTTGCAAATCTCTTTACTGAGTGCATACTTCATTATATATTTTGTAAATCCTTTAGCAAGGTGAACCTAATAGTCCTTATTGCTCCTAACAGGGAAGATCATCAGAAGTGATCAATTGTAAGCTTTAACCAACCAAATTTATACTGCAGTACTAAAGCCTGTGGGTATCATCCCCACCCCAATTTTACTTTCTATTTGGAAGGTTTATGGGTCACCATGTCTTGTGTCAAATTGTTATGAATGTTTTAATGCTTTCAGTTTTTCATGCATGCAATTAGATTTGAATATATATGAAGGATTAATTGGTGAAATAAAAATAACTTTTATTGGTTCCTAATTCACCCCTCCCCTCTTGGTAACCTAGCCTATCTTATATTTCCAACAATTGGTATAAGAGTTTTGTGGTTCTCAAAAGAAGTTTAATAGCTTGAGCAAAGATCAGAGGTAATGGAGGTATTCATGCTAGATAAATCTATTGACAATGAAAAGCTAGATTTGGAATTGGCTATTGGACAACTTAAGAAAACAAAAGAGCAACTCTCTCAATCCTTGAAAAGAAGAAAAGATCTTGCTATACAAATAAATGACAAACTCTACAGTAAAGAAAGAATTGAAGATATATATTTAGAAAGAAATTCAAATGAAGCTAATGAGGCAATTAGAGACCTATTAGAGAAGAATTGTAATCTTCAAGAAGTTATAAAACTGAAAAGAGAACAAGAAATTCAATTAGTAAGATTGTGTAAAGTCATGGAAGAAAAAGGCAATGTCAAAGAAGAGATAGAAGGAAAGAACAATGAAAATCAGCATCTATCCCTTCAATAGGCAGACTTCATTGATCAGCTTACTAATGCAAAAGAAGAAATCATGAATCTAAGATCAGAGAATAAAAGATTGCAAAATGATCTAAAAACTAAAAAGAAAACCAATGAGAGGATGATGAAATCTCAAACAGACATGAATTTGTTGAATGAGCAAAGTCAATATAGACAAAAAAGAAAAGCAAGAATAGGATACAGAGAAGAAGGTGAATCATCCAAGCAAGGAGCTCAAAAGAATCAAAGGCCTACTTGTAATCAATGTGGTAAGTTAGGTCACACATCAAACAAATGTTGGAGTAATGGTAAAGCAAAATTCAATGGAAAGTGTTACAATTGCAATAAGCATGGTCATAGAGCTAATGAATGCAAAGATAAACCTCAATTTGAAGGTAAATGTCACAAATGCAAGAAGCATGGGCATAAATTTTTTGAATGCAAAACCAAGATATTGAACCCAAAAGAATAGATTGTGAAAGCTATTTTTGGTTGGGACTACAACACATGGTGTAAATGCCACTACTGTGGAGAATTTGGGCACATTGGAGAAAATTGTGTGAAACATCACATGAAGACAAGAGACGCCACTAGATGATGTTTTATTTGTAAAGAACTTGGACATCTTGCCAAGAACTGTATGAACACTGGAAGGATTGAAGATGAAAAGAAAGCCAAAGTTGACAATATCAGAAAGCGAATGAGGTAGCAATGGATTCCAAAATCTTTTGAGAATGCAAGTTCGAGCCATGAAGCACATGTCACTCAAGAATTGGGTGACTCAAGCATTTCTACTTGATCTCCCACAGGGATGAGTGGAACTAAGACTCTAAAGCAGACATCTTACATCAGTTCTAGCCATCTAGAAGGAAAGATCCATATCAACATTCAAGATGCAAAGGGATCACCGAGTGTCTAAGGAAAATCTAGACCATACCGAGCTAGGTCGAGTTGCAAGACCTTTCTGAGCAAGGTCAAGATACACTAAAACATTATGTGGACACCAAGTTATGAATGACACTATCAAGCACTAAGGTCGAACCGAGTGGAAGACAGTCTATCATCGAATAAGAGATCGTACCAAGCATTTATGGCAATTGAAAAGTGAAATTTGTTAAAAGGAAGGGAATCACATTCATTTATAATCATGAATTTTTGAAGAGCTATTTGCAAAGGGTGATTTATGTGCCTCCAAGTGATCTATGAGTTTTTTGTTGAAAGATTTTTCGTGTTTTCATAAACCCTACTTAGCATGGCATCCTCCAATGGCAAAAACAAGAAAGGATCTGAGATGTTGGTTCAAGGGGTCAATTGGAAGGCACTAGACTTCAAATTGAGTCTAGCAATTGCAAAAGCTCTTGATCCAACCGAAGCTCAATTGTAGATTCCACCAAAGGTATTACTTATTAATGATATTCGTTCACATTTTCATTGTTTGATACAAGATATTGAAACCCTAGAGATGGATGAGACTGTGGAAAAGTTATGTGTGAATGGTGCATTGAAACCCAAGCATCAACATTTGGAGACCAAGGGTTTAACACACATTATGCATATGCTCCAAGACCTTCATATGAAATGGATAAGGTTTATCCTTAGTTGTGTACACAATGGGAAGCTATGGTTGGAGCAGCCTATTCAAATAACAAAGAAAATGATTCATCAAATCATAGGGCTCCTAATGTTGAACAAAGCAAAGACTAGCAAAACCCTAAGTAGGGTAGAACTGGAAAGCAAAACTCTTGCCAAGTGGGATGGTAGAGGCATGAAGATCAATAGTGTGACTGACATAGAGCTGAAATTTGGAATTCATGTGATAGCTCATAAGATCTATAGCTCCAGTCATCTCAACAGCATGTCATGTGAGGCAGTTAATCTGGCTCTCAAGGTGGTGAAGAACAACATGTCCTTCAACCTTGTCGAGCTAATGTTGAATCAATTCAACAAAAACATGGAGAGCATCAAGACTTCAAAGAACAACCCATGTAAGTTTGGTTCACTCTTGACTTGTTTACTCTTCTTTGTGCAAAAGTTTTTTCCTTCAAAAGGTCCAGTCATATGGAGAAAAGATGTACTAGTACTAGATCAGATTAATGAATATATAGCAAAGATGGGTGAGAACTTGTTAGTATCATGGAAAATTACTTTGATTCATTCAAGGAAAAGATAAATAGCAAATTCAAAATCCCTAAGAAACTTGTAGAAGATTACAAGGATGATGTTTGTTTTATTGTAGACTATGACAAAGTGTACATTCAAGCAGTCAAACCTAGAGTGGTGTGGATTAAGCCTCTAAATTATGAGGTTAACATTGATGACACTAAGGATGTCATTAAGACACTATTGAATAAACCTGTGGATCCCAAGGCCACATATTTTGGTACTATTGATGAAGCCAAAGCTAGAATAGAACTTGAAATTAAGCTTCCTCAAGCAGTCAGCAAAGGAAAGAAGAGGATAGTAAAACTGAGGCAAGCAAGTTCTACTCTCCTATTGATAGAAGGAAAAGGAGATGATGTGGAAGAAGATGATGTAGAAGATGAGGCAGAAGAAACAAAATCTGAAGAAGAAGAGCCAATCAAGAAGGGTAAGGTTATCATAACCAGACCTACCAAATCATCTACTATAGTATTCACAAGAAGAACATCCAAATCAAGAAAGAAATTGAAATTAGGTGAAGAAGATGTAGAGGAAATTATTTTCAAAAGGCCTCCACCTACATTTCAGGAAAATAAAAAGAAATTGATGCAGGAGCTAGCATGGCAACTTCAAATCTCTCGGATATGAAACTAGGAATGCAGATGAGAAGTAGGTTGAAGACATGATAATGTCAAAACTAGGCAAATGGAAATACTCACCTGATCAACTTGCACAGCAAATTCCCAATGAGTTTATGGAAAGAATCAAGCCTACATGGGAAAATGCTTGGAAAATTGCAAAAGATATATTTGAACAAACTTTGAGGCAACTCATGTCAAGTCTAAGTGATAAAGAGGTGAAAGAAACCATGAAGGAAAATGAGGAAAAACTCACTCTAAAATTCAACACATGCATGATATTGGTTAATGACATTGAACATGTTGTGAAGATAGCTACAACTACATGGAAGAATATCTACAAACTTCATCAACAGAGTGATTTTGTTGTTCATGTTAGTGGCATAGATGATAAGGATGAAAAGGAAGAAAATGACAATAATGATGAAGAAGATATAGAAGCAAACAATGTAAATCTAGATGATGAGGAGCAAGAATAGAAAGCTACCAAGGAGAATCTCCCTTAGATTCAAAGTATTGGAGAAACCGACCCAAAGAAGATTCTAGCAGTAGTTAAGGCCTCATTTCCTCACTCTCTGAGAAAATCTTTAATGCCATCAAGCTCAGAGAAAGCTTTTGTCAAGTTGGTTGTGGCTGCAACACCATGCATCCAACCAAACTCTACACCTATTCAGCTAAGTGCCATATTGACTAAAGTAATCAGCACTTCATCTATCAAGCAGCTAGTGCTTCCTCTATCATCAGATTTGGCTATATAGCAACTAGGTATTTCTATTGTCAGTGCAATATCTACTTTTGTTGCTAGCCCTTCTATTTCTATTGTTGTTACTATTCCAAGTATGAAAATAGTAAGCAAAAAGACAGTTGAGAGCAAGCCTCAACCGAGTACTCAAGTTCCAAGCAAAGACAAAGGTAGAGAAGAAGACATTGATCTTGATGAGGATATAGTTATCCTAGATTGGGATATCTCTACTCTGAATCCTAATCAAATGAACATCGTAGCTGAACTATTGCAGAAGAAAGCTAAGCAGCAGAAGCTTAGAGAAGAGAAAAGCAGAGAAAATCAAGTGCTTAACGATGTGAACATATTTGTAGATGCACTAAGTACGAAGGTTGATAGTACACAACCTGTTTTAGTTTAGTTAGCAAAAGTTGCACAAAAATTCAATGAAGATCTGAATGGGTAAGAAAAGTTGTTACAAAGAGCAAAGAGGAAATTTGAGAACAAAGTATTGGAACAAGTTGCATAGAAAATTGCAATATATCAAGTAGAATTGTCTAATATTCTCAGCTCATTAGAAACCTCTACAAATAATGTAAACCTCATTATTTAGCAAGTTATGTGATACATCCATCTTCACTCAAGAAATCAAAGATAAACTATCTAAGATAGATGAAGAGTTGAAGGCAAGTGCACACCAGTTGTCACTTGACTTGAGCTATAGTAATGCTCACTACTCAAAGATAAGATTTCTAACTAATATGCAAGCAGAATTATTAAGGAAAAAAGCTAGAATCAGGGCCACACTTGTAGACATCCAAGGCATGATTCTCCTAAACATGGATGCATTACAGAAACACATTGCACATGCCAAAACTCTCATCCATGATAATAACTTCTCCATAGTTGATCACATGATGGAGTTATCAACAAAAGTATAGATTGCATTACATGCAAGAAAGGTGTTACAAGAAAACTAGGACATGACAATGGCATTGATTTTGAAGCTACATTCTGACTTCTTGTCACATTTTGGCATTACCATGTAGCATACACCTTTGGCATTTATGTCAAAAAGGGGGAGAAGATGAGATATAAGATAAAAAGGGGAGAGGATGTGATATAAAGATACGAGATATATAGTAAGTATAATATGTGATATATGTATGGGGGAGCAACATAATATTCATGTGCAGTTAATCAGTAAACATCTCTTACAAAAGCAATTTTGAAAATTCTCAAAAATAGAGTATTTTACCGAGTTGAAGACACAGGATGGAGACTAAAGATTGTTTTGAACTTGAAATTTTGAGAATTTAGTTTTTGATTGATAAGTTTTTTTGTCACTAATGCCAAAGGGGGAGATTGTTGACATTATGGTCAAATTTGTTTATTAGTGACTCACATTTAGTCAAATGGTTAGCAACTATCAAACTTATCTTACAATTTACAATGTTAACAGAGTAATTCAAGTTCTACTAAGTTCTAAAGTTGCTACTGAGTTCCAGAATCAGTATTCAATTCACACTAAGCAGTATCTACTGAGTTCATGTGTATCAATGCAAACTGAGCTTCATAGTATTTACTGAGTTGCATAGTGCAAACCGTGGTCTCCAATGTTTGTCGAGTTCGCAGCATCAGTAATGTGAATCAAGTTTTGACTGAGCCAAGAAGTGTCAACCAAGTGATTCAGCTTATACCGACATCCCAGTGTTAGTGTTGACCAAGTCTTGCAACGTCAACCAAGTGATTCAGTTTATATGTTGAGTTTCGCAATCTTCACCGAGTCACCAGTGTTGACCAAGTCCAAACTACTTGGAAGTGATTAGTATGAACCAATCTTCTATGTCTATAGAGAGAATGACAATGTCGAGTGTTGACAATGGTTGTTGAGTATCAAAACCTCATCGAGTTTGTCTTCAGAACCCCAATACTAGCAATTCTGCCAACTTTGTGTATTTGGTGAAA
The DNA here is from genome assembly GCA_028749045.1 of Cupressus sempervirens. Classification (NCBI taxonomy): domain Eukaryota; kingdom Viridiplantae; phylum Streptophyta; class Pinopsida; order Cupressales; family Cupressaceae; genus Cupressus; species Cupressus sempervirens. The sequence goes on along the minus strand of CM053784.1, from coordinate 232,965,988 downwards.
CTTGTATTGTAGCCGACTTTGATGAATTGTAATTTGGATTGGTATATATGTAATGTATTGTATCACATCCAAAGCAGATATAGAATAAGAGATAAAAGAACATATAGTGCAAATTAAGAAGGCTACAAGCAATATAAGGAGCAGCAAAGATTTATCTATCACAACAAGGTGATCATTACACTCCAAAGGAATCTCAACCAGCAAATCAAAGTTGTAGATCAGAGACTAGCCACTGGTTCATCATAACATGTGGAACAGTTAAATCCTTTCACAAGGTAGACTTAACAGTCTTTTGCAAATCTCTTTACCGAGTGCATACTACATTATATGTTTTGTAAATCCTTTAGCAAGGTGGACCTAGCAATCCTTATTGCTCTTAATAGGGCAGATCATCAAAAGTGATCAATTGTAAGCCTTAACCAGCCAACTTTATACTTCAGTACTAAAGCTTGTGAGTATCATCCCCACCCCAATTTTACTTTCTATTTGGAAGGTTTATGGGTCACCATATCTTGTGTCAAAGTGTTATGAATGTTTTAATGCTTTCAATTTTTCATGCATGCAATTAGATCTGAATATATACATGAAGGATTAATTAGTGAAATAAAAATAAATTTTATTGGTTCCTAATTCACCCCTCCCCTCTCAATAACCTAGCCTATCCTATATTTCCAACAATTGCGAGAGGGTTTCTACTTGTGTTTCATCTTTCTTTTGCATTCACATTCCTTTTGATTCATTCAATTGATAAAGTGATCTCATTTCATTTGATTTGAGAAATCTTATTACTATAAGATTAAATCATGCATTTACTTTACATTTCTAACAATTCAATTATTTCAATTTCAAGGTTATTTCCTAAACTAGGGTTTGACCAAGGAAAACCTTCCATCATCAAAACAAAATCATTTTTATTGTAGGTTGCAGATCTCAAAAAGAAAAATAGGTTACGAGATTTTATGCCCTTTTCACAAAACTTTGGAGATTCAAATTGTTTGCAATTGAAAATACTGTTGAGAAGGGATGCATTGTGGCCCTACCAAGTCAACCATGTTGCCTTAGGTCGATCCTACTACCTTAGGATGACTCTGTTAGACAACTAAAAGATTTATGGGTTTCTAAGATCTCACAATTTCAAATTTAGAATTAGGATTTGTTCATTGATTGGAGTTGCACAGACATTAGAAAATCAAATCCAATATACCTCTTCATTTTCAAGGTAAGTCACTCAATTGCTTTCTTCATTTCAGTATATCTACTTTTCATTTCTATAATCGTAATTGCATTTCATAGCTCTTGCTACATTAAGGGGTTCCAGATCTTGCATTCTTTCTCTAATTCTACAATCATTGGACCTTTGTTTGCATTAATGCTTCTTCATCATTTGGATTGCACTAATCTTCTTAGATCAAATAATTTTAGAGTTGGAATTGAAAAGGCCAATCTCCTTAACTCCCCTTTGAGGTGTAGGGTTGTCAAATCCCCACAATGTGAAGTACTTGTTACCTATTTCGATTGCTTCACATTTCACCCTGCACAATTGGTTCCTTAATTGGTTTGTCAACCAAGATAGTTAGTTTCATGGCTCTATTCTTTCCCACCTCTCTTACTTTATAGGGTCTAGGACAACATACCTTGAACTTACCAAGCTAGATTTCATTACAACTATTATATTTCAAAACTGACTAACCTCGTCAAAAATTCATTCATCGAAGGTGTTTGTCATGCCAAAAATCCATGTGTCATTGTGTGACCTCGATAGCCCATTGTGTTGTCATTCATTATTCATCCAACTTAACAAGTTAAACAAAGGTTATTTTAAAATCTCAATGTATCTTAGTCAGTTCTCTACAACCACTCTTAGACTTGGTAAGGTGTATTATGTAGGTAACATAACTTTCTACCCAGACATGAGTTGGAAGGTGTGTGCCTCATTGTCAAATTTTAGCTGGTGTGGTATGCTTAAACTATGGTTGGAAGTTTTCTTCCCAAACTCCTTGTTCCAACCCCCAGGTCTTATAGAAGATTGATACCAATACTAAAATTTGTAGATTCAACCACCCTATTGACTAGAGGGTAGTATAGGCTTGACAAATTATGGAATATCTAGAATTTTGTTGTTGCACTCCAAATGATCCGGTCCACAAAAAGCACTCCACAATCAATACTGATGGATATGGGTATGCCAAATTGTGTCATTATTTTCTCATATGGAAATCAAGTTGTGTTAAATGTCATGTTATCTAGAAGTCACTTGGGCATTACCCACTTTATTAAATACTTAGTTGTTACCACTATATACCTACATTGTCATGCAACACTTACCTTCAAAAGTCCAACAAACTTCATACCTCGCCATTTGAAGATCTGTTAGGACCATGAAGGAAATAATGGCATGAAATCTCTTTTCAAGGGCTTGTCCACCCTCCGACAAGTGTCACATCCAAGCACCAACTCCCATGCATCAATGTGGAGGGTTGGTCACCACAACCTTGCGAGAAGTACCTTATGTGTGGTTTCATTAGGCTTCATGGGCTCTTTTCTCAACCCTTTATGAGACTCCGTCAACATGCTCAATGTTCCCTCCTCCGTGACACACCTGTGTAGCATGTGGTTGAGTCGCATCTTGTACAACAACTCATTGGTGACTCAGAATGTTTTACTTTTCAACATCAATTTTGTTTTCCCTTGATAACATTTCCTAGGGGAATGTGGCAATCGACATGTATTGGCCAATATGCTCATACCAGAAAGGTAGGACTACTATTTGAAACAAACCAGGATTAGGAAATTCTTAACACCTCCCTTTCAACTGTTCTATAATTCTTTTCAGCCCTTGCCAACAATCTGCTCACAAAATTTATTTGATGGTCCAATTCTTGTGCCAGGGTGGCATCGATGGCATAATTTGAGGAATCCACATGTATGTGGAATTCCTTGTCCTAGTCTAGATATACCAAAATAGGTGCACTTACCAATCTAGACCTGAGTTCTTCAAATGCATCCTCTTGTTCAATGCCCCCTCTTGTTCAATGCCCGAGGTGAATGGTTCACCTTTCCTCATCAACTTGTCCAATGAAAATGAAATATCTGCTAACACTTTGATAAATCGTTGATAATAACCAATGTGCTTAAAAAGTACTTCACTCTTGTCACATCCTTCAAGCTTTCCATCTCAATGATAACCTTCACTTTATCAAGGTTCGACTTCAATCCTTCTTTGCAGGCAATATCCTTAAGTAGCTTACAATTTGATATTTCTTTAAGTTTCAAGCATCCCCTTTGGTATCATTCGATACATTCATGCAACATTGTGAGGTGGGTTTCCTTCCCACTATATATGGACCAATCATTCAAGAAAGCTTTGAAATTTTTTATCCATATTTTGTCAAAAATATGAAGTATGATTCTATGGAAGTTGGCATGGTTAATGCATAGCCTCAAGTTCATCCCATTGTATGTATACACCTCGTCCTCCATGAAAAATGTATTCTTCAATTTACCCTCCTCAACAATACTAATCTACTTATAGCTAGAGAACCAATCCATGAATGAGTACATCTCCAGTGTTGCCTCCTCTTCAAGTAAGTTGCCAATAAATAAAATGTAGAAAGGATATTTGGTCATGACAACATCCAAACATCTGAAGTCTACACAAATTTGTATTTGGTGGGCTTCCTTCTTGAAAGAGATCAGAATGGGTGACACCCAGTCACTCATTTGCATCTTTAAAATGATTCCCACGTCGAGCATTTTCTTAGTTTCTTCCAAAAAAATGTCGAGTTGTTTTTATTCATGCGGTGTGGTCTCCTTCCATATAGGGCATGCACCCGGTACCAAGGGTATTTGATGGATGCATAAGTCTGGTGACATGCCCTTCAAATCCTTATATATCCAAGAAAACACATCCTTGTATTCCAAAATTATTACGAATGTTGTCTTTTGTATGGGATCCTGGTAATGCTCAATGAGAATTACCTTTAGATCATCCTCCTTCCCCAAGTTCACCTTTTATATGCTCAATTCCTCATATTTTATCAATGCATCCCTTTCTAATCAATGGTATCATCCACCCCTACTAGGGCTTAGTTGCATTCCCAATACTAAGGGGAGGTAGGTATCCTTTTATTTTTCTTCGACTTCCACATTCTCCAAGATGTTACAAACTGGGTGAAAGAATTCATAATCTTCCATCTACTAGTGGAACAATCAATTTAGGGAACTAGTATCATCCTTTGAGCATCTCCCTAGTCTTAGTATCCTTCATTGTCAAGTTCCATCCCTCCTTTCATATCAAACTCTCTCCATTTGATACCAGTTCTTGAATTACAACCTAGTTTTGCAGGTCAATGACATTTTTTTTCATCAATCTCAATATAGTGTGTGCTCTTGTTCCAATTGTGATTGGTTTTTTTATGAGTGAACCCCTTCCTAGGAGGGCGACATACCCCTTCATTTCCAGTGTGATGACAAAAAAGTAAGGAAGAAGTAGTGGATCTCAATAATAACCTTTTGGGCCATAAGTGGTCCAATTAGTTTAATGTCATGTTGGTCGACACCTACCAAATGGAAGTTTGGTGGCCAGAGTATTGTCTTAGCAAGGACCTTCTATGTCTCCTCTGGCAATACATTTACACTAGCTCCACTATCCACAATGGTGTTGGTAAGTGTACAACCCATGATTTTCATCTCGACTACTATCGAAGTCCTTCCAACACTAATTGTTAACAACATTGGATCAATGGTATCATTTTTGGAAGTACCCTTCATGGAATCATCATTTTCTACCTAATTTGTCTAATTTTCCTCCATGGGCTCACCATTCTCTTGACTACCACTACTATCACCTACATGGGTGATTATCATCTTTAGTTTTGTTGATGTCTCTGAGAGGTTTGTCACTCATACTAGTTCATGCTTACAACATTTGTTATATGATGCTTGCTTTTGATGTTGATTTTAGGGGAATAATGGCAATGCCAAGTGACTATTTTTGCTCTTCCTCCATCACATGTTCAATATTTAATCTCACTTCCTTAGAGCCCTCTTTCTCCACGTGAAGGCTAGGGCATATGACATTTTTCACTTATCACCTTGTGATTGCCAAGACTTCTTCCTTGGGATGTGTGGTGTTTATCATTTTAGTCCCTTCCCCTTTGGATAGTTAGCATCCTCATGGTTGCCTAGACCACACCATTTGCACAACATGCTTTTTCCACCTTGCCTGCTCTGACAGTCTCATGTGAATTGGCCACACTCGTTGCATCTACAACATTGTATCATGGGTCGTCCCTTCATTTCATATTGGATGCAACTTCTTGGTGTGTTAGTATTGCTATTATTGCTTCCTCATCAAGTGTTACAATACCCACTCAACAATACATTAGAATTTGTCAATCTTGGTGGTGTAGTGGGCAAAGTTGCTTGTTATGTTTGGTTGAAGAGCATTTGAGTACTCCTTACCTTCTGATTGTACATGCACTCCTTAATGGAGTGTCCCAATACCTGGCAAATATCACGAAATATTTTGGGCCATTTGATCTTGGTATGTTATTCACTTTCACATTCAGTGCACTATAATTCCTTACCCACCTTTGTTTCCTTGTCTACTCACATTTATTTCATGATCTTTATCATATCCTTCTAGTATCTTCCAGAATTGCACACTGTGTCGAACGATATGAATTTCAACATTCTAGAATAACATGGGATCATTTTTGAATTGGTGGGGACTTCAAAGTTGAAATGAACCTTCGAGTTTTAGGCCAAATCCTATATAATTTTTCACCTAAACCTTAGAAAGGAAAACTAAATACCTTACTTGAAAAGCAATAAGTTTTTTTACCAAAAATGGACTAGAAGAACTTAAAGGTAATTCACCAAACTTACATGAATGCAACGTAATTCGTACACAATGAATTTTTTATAAAGCTACAGGTTGAATTCAAACACAAACTTGGTGCCTAAATAACTTACATGTGAATATTTCATAGGAAGGAAAATAATGTTTAATATAGGCTAACAGGAAAATTACTTTCAAAATCAACCTGACTAAACAACTCAATTTCATATCAAATGACCTATGTAAGTCTGGACACTATTCAAGTACATATACAAAACTAAGACTTGCAAGATTTATGAAAAGAAACTCACAACAAGAAAATAATTAGATTGGATAACTGCATAAAATAGCATGGACACAAGATAGGTTTCCAAATCTAATCCTTTATTCAAGCTTCAAGGGAATGATACAATTCATCCAGAATAAGCTACAAGTCTTTGCAATAGAGAACCTTAAAGGAATATGAAAAACTCTCTCAAAAGATGTCATTGCATCAAGTGAAACTACTTGAAAATGAGTTTGAAAACTCATTAAGTACAAACATCCCAACAACCTAGGGTTGGATGTAAAGAATCTAGATCAAAAATAGCACCTAAAACTTCATAAAATGAAGTGCCAAACATGGGAAAAGTCACATTCAAGTGCAACCATATGGACGACTCGTCAAAACTGCCCCAAGAATCATTCCAACAACTCATAAAAGCTTCCCAAAGTCTATGAAAAAGTAAAATCTGAGTCCATCCTATATTCCCTCCATGACTCCTAAATTTGTTCCTTATGTTCCCAAACTACTTCAACTTCCAAGAAGCCCACATAAGCGTAAATGGTACCTTATCCCTCCAAGAAAAAAGTCCTCATGCACATGGAAAATTAAGCTCCCTTACCCATATGCATTAATCAAAAGATTAAGTCCCTCACTCTTGCATATCAAGGAATCATAATGAAGAGGAGTTTATAAATCCACTCCAAATTCACTTGTTCAACAATGAACTCATGCAAAACAATTTAAAACTCTATGCCTAGTCATACCTATCATTTTAATAACAATTACATGCTTTAAGGAATTAATTATTAATTTACAAAATAGACAATAGGGAAGAGATAAAATAATATTAATTTAATAAATATCAATAAACAGTGTTGATTAATACCAATTACTAAACTTAATATTAGTTTAACACTAATCCTGCACAAAAAACAATCTTGAGTAAGGTATTTTGACTAATACCTAAGGCCTAGCATGGGCTACATACCCACAAGGTATTCGTTAAACTTGGGGAATTTATTAAAATCCTACAACAATCAAAAGCCTATTCACGAATCTTCTAAGGTATGAACTACCCTAACTCGATATTTGAACTTTTAACATTTGCAAACACGTGGGCTCTTCTGTAAACCCTAGTAGTCCTCACATGAAAGAAGGGTTACAAGTTTTTTGAGCAATTTTTCTCCATAGTTCATTGGAGGTATTGACTTCCTCTACTACGAGCTCCAACACTGATGGTTGTGAAGTGTTTTGCTCATTTATTGGAGGCTTTTTAACAAACTATGCTTAAAGTCATTTTTATTCTTATGCAGTACCTTCTATGGCCATGGACCTTGCTTGCTCTATTCAAAATTCTCCTCTATAGGTATGAATCCAGGATCTTTATTTGGTGCCATGTGTATTTGCCAAGCCTTTTCTCATTCTTCTTGTAAGGAATCAACTTAAATCCCATAAGGGGGTTTGATTTTTTTACCTTTTTTGGCACCGCCTTGTTGTTTTCCTCTGGTATATATATATTCAAATGTTTATTCATGGCTTAAAAGGTAACAATCCCTTGAGATCATTTTTCTCTATGTTTGAATATATTCTTCTATTTCTCTTCTTATAGATCTATGCATTTTCCTTGTACCATATGGTTCTACATAGAAAGCTATCTTCTGAGTTTTTTGTAGAATAAGCTCCTTTCACAATGTTTTGACAACTTCATGATATTTTCCTTTTTTTATTCTATCATAGATAGCCCTGGTCCTTTTTATTTCACATGACATAGATTTGGGTAGTTTTCATGACAAAATACACATTGAATCTAGCACAGGAAATGAAGACTTGTTGCTCCTCTCAGGATATGACTAATGAAAGCATTTTCATCACATCATGTTACTATCTCCAATGCATATAGATTTAGGATTTGGATAACCACCTTGAAGCATTGAAGATGTATCACTAACCATTATAGCATTTTTTATTGACTTTGACAACCTATAACATCACCATCTTCTTTGAGAATGATGTTATTTAGCTACAAGAGTGACTTGGACACTGAATTTTCGAGCTTATTCTGTTGTTCTCATAGATATCTTCATAATTCTATAGCAACAATATGATTGTTATCCTTTTGTAAAAACAACATTTGTAGCCACATAACATACACAATGATATTCATGTAGATCTTTATTTGCATCATATCTTTGATAATTGCTTTCTCTTGCACTATGTAGATTCATACACCACCATAAATTGATTCCCTTAACACTCATAATGCTTCATTGTACATGCTTTTGTAATTGTTGAAGATTTCTTCTTGGATAGTGTAACACAGTTACTGTCATGAATATCTTTACTATTCAAGCAAGACATCCAAATAGTTCTCGTGCATTTTATGGTATGATATATGCTTTTGTTCCACTAGGAATGCCATGCTCTTTGAATTTTTTAATATGATATCTGATGTCACTATTGCTTCATGTAGCATAGAATTTTGCTCATGAATGGGATATGCAAGTTCTCAGGTTGACTTGTTAAGGTTTGACACATTTTGTGGCACCTAATCATGAAGATCTTGTAATAATAATGATAACCTTCTATTTGATCTCTTGTAGTTCTTTATCATTTCTTGAAAGGTCTCTTTCACATTTCATAATGTTCCTCACATTTTGATGTTGCTCATGAATAGCAGAAACAATGTTGAACCTCTATGTTCCTTACTTTTGCAAATATAATATCATTTTATTATAGACTTCCTATTTTGTTTTAACCTTCTATGATTGTCATGAATATCATTTTGTGTCTTCTACGTTTAGCCTTACTTGTTTTCATTGTGGATGTACACATTCTTTTGTGATTTGTAGCAACCAGGAGATGTTAATGCTCTAACTGGTCACTCATCTTTTGGTAGAATGCTCTATATCGATTTAGTTCCAATTGCATTTGTACCTGTCGCTTAATATCCTCTAGTTGTTTGCAACATGTTCTATTTCCAAAGATTTTCTCTTTTGTTGCATTTTTGTTTATCTATGTGTTACCCTACCAATTTAGATGTTGAACTTATTCAAACTCAAAGGTTTCAAATTAAACAAATCTATCCCTTAAATGGGTCTTTGCATTTCCTTGCTGATTTAGTCTGAAAATTAAAAAAGTTTTCATGTATCGAATAGATGTCCCTTTAATGCCATTAGTTCCATCTTCAAATTTTATCTTTTATGCATCTAATAGATCACTTCTCATGCATCCTATATCTTAGGGGTATGTTTGGCTCAAACCCTTGTGAAAGCCTATTTACATCCATTCATCAATGATATGCATATGATAGATCAGACCCTTTTTCTCTTTATGCAAGCTTTGATCAGATGATAGCAGATAAATGTATGACTAGGTGGTTAAGTGCAATTTGTCATTGCTTAGATTTGATGGATCTAACTTCAAATCTTCCACAAATACAGGATTTAGGAGCTACATGAAAGACCAAGAAAGACCTATCACAAAGACATGCAGACAACCACCCCTATAGCCTTATTCCAACTAGCCAATCCAATCAAGCAATGACTAGTTCCTTTTGACATCTTTATTGTACATCTGTCTTCTATTATTTTATCATTGTTTGCATACGAAGAAAAGGTTATCCTCATGGCTTGTATGAGAGAATCATTTGATATTCATTAGATTCTTATATTCCTTTTCAGATGTATAAACACAAATGTATCATGTTTATGTTCAATACAAATGAAAAATTCATTGTTCGTTTATTGCAATATTCTACTTCTTGTTATTTGAATATCAATGAATGGATAATGAGTAGCAAGAAATGTACCTTTCTTTTGTATGGATATTGTTTTTTTGCAAAAATGCAGCAGTAGCAAAAAATTTTAACACCTTCCAAAGTGCTTGTATGGTTTAGGACTCTCCCTCATTGTCCTAAATCAAGCTATCATCATCATTGATTTTGTCTTCTCTCTAGATGTCCTAAATCAAACTGAGGGCCAGGTTCACTGGCCTTGCTTGAGCAACAGTGCTTCAAACATCATTTCCAAGATACTATGTCTAAGATGTCTATCTTAAACTCCCTAATTAGACCTAATGTCCTTTATGGTTCCAATGTCTGGGGACCCTCCCTCCTGACCACTTACTGGGCTTCGATGGAGAGAGTTCAAACTCTCCATCTGCGGCGCCTCATCTGTTGTCAGTCGACTACTCCTACCAGTATTATCTTAGTCAAGTTCAGTGCTCATCCTTTCAGACTTTGCACGATATTTGATCTAGTTTGGTTACTTCATAGACTCAAGGGTTTTGTGGGTTCTCTTGATGGCAGATATCGTTATTCTTACCTGGCTTACTGTTCTTCATCTTTGATTGTTGCCTTAGATTCGAATGGTCATGCTCGTTGCTAGTATGCTCAAGTTTCTAGGCTCCTTAGCACTATCAGGATTGATATTGATCACCTTCCCCCTTTCAATATTTGTTGGACACCCCTGCTCATCTCCTTCCCCCTCAGTCGGAGTTGAACGAGATTACCAGGATGGACATCTATAGGAGGTATATCCAACTGACTTGGGTCGACCCATTGGGGGGTCTCCGTCCTCGTATGGCCTTCTATGTGGAACATTTTATTGACATCTAGGACGGTATCATTGTTCGTCCCTACTATTCTTCTCACCAATGGCCCCATGCCCTACATATCTAGTTGGGCTCTTTCAGAGCAGGTTCTCACCAACTTTGTATTCAAACTAGCAGAGTTGAGAGGATTCGTCAGTGTTGTGACATGGATGCAATCGAGATCGAGATACACTTTATATTCTATTGTCCCATATACTATGAGATTAGAGGGAGGTTACATTGCTTAGTAAGTGCAGGTCCTTGTCCTCCTTTTTCAAGTATGATGACTAGCGGTGCCTTGCTCTTTTTCTATAAGAGGCTCTCCATCTTCAAGATTTCACCCTTTGGGAGTTGTCTGCCCCTAGGTCTGCATCTCTACGTCTGCTTATCACATCCTTCTTCACTTCGATTAACTCTCCTAGGGGAACCAAATGGCCTCAGTTCCCATCCATGGATACTCACACCAAATCGAGGAGACCACACAAAGACCACTTGCACCACCAACAGCAGTGTACCTCCTCTACCCAGCATCGGGCTTAGATTTCTCTGCACATAACTAGCTATCCTTCTATTTGAGTTACTTTTCCACAATTACGAACCGCTAGTTTTGCAGTTTTGTAACCCCCCTTTTGTTGTTTTTCCTCTTTCTTTTCTTCTTGTTCTGCTTGTTTCTATTCTGTTTTGTTGTACTCGAACACTGTTTGGTGGTCTAGCTGCCTTCTGGCCGCTGTTTTTATTCTTAGTCCCTTAGACCCATTTGTGGTCTCCTGTTGGACATTAATAAATTATCTTCTTATCTTATCTTATCTCAATATCTATTGCCCAGTTAAAGGCCTCTATGTAGGAAGATGGAGGCACCACCTTCATTTTTTTCGAAATGACGAACTCAATCCCTCGATGAATCATCTTTTCTTTAAGCCATATGTCAAATGGTTGTCTAACTTATCAATGTGTTCCTTTAGCCTACGAAGGTAGGCTCATACTATCTTATTTTTTCCTCGGATAGTATTATAAATTTATGCCACTACTTCATCATCATCACGAAGTAATTTGTATTCTACTTGAAATACTTGTTTCAAATTATCCCAACTTCTTGCAGAACCCATTGGGAAGTCTTTGTACCAGTCAATTGTTACTCATAAGGTTGTCAAGAAGGCCTTTAACCAATAGTTGTGGTAATCTTGAACATTTGCCTCCCATATGGTCACACATGTTTTATAGTGGTGGGTTGGTTCCTTCAAACCATCTCCACTAAATTTGGGAAGTTTTTGCTTCTCCGAAGTCTTTACCATTTTTCTTCTATGAATAGAAACTTGCATTTTGTTAGATTCAAGTGGGTTGGTTACTCCTCTCCTCATGCTTCTCTTGCACCTTCGTGCATGCACAAGTCCTATTTCCTTCTACCTTTGTCATACACACTTCAATAACCTTCCTCATAATAGTAGCACTTCCTCCTCCCAGAGATTCTTGTTCTACTCCCCCTATTATCGACTCTTTTGATATAGCAAGATTCCCAATACCCCACAAAGAACTAGCAAACAAATTTGCTACCTCACCTTCAAGATTTATTTCCTCACTATTGTCTTCTTAAACAAATGGTTTGGTTGGTACCAAGGTTGGTTGCGTTAGTCCCTTCTCACACCCATGAAATGTCCACGAGCGGCAATTCTCTTGCAATTGCTTCCTGCCCATGTTGTGTGGGTAGTGTTCCACTTTCAATGTTTGTACAAGCACCACTCTGATTGTGGGACTAGAGAATTCTTCCACTAGTTGTTGCAACTATTTTCGTCTCTCAATTTGTTCTTGAATTCGTAGAGCCCTCCTTGCTGAAATTTCCACTTCCTTTAATGTTTGTGCCTTTTTACTTGTATGTTGCCTTTTGTCCTTTTTTTGGCACAAGGGGCATTAATTATCAGAGTTGTCATAGATGTAGCTCCTACTTGTGTCATGTCATGGCTCCCCCTCCCTCTGGTCCATCTCTTCATACCATTGTAGTATTTAGTGTGTGTATTGTTCCCTCTCTCTTGCTTCATGTTTTCCTTGGAATTCCAACAATGTGAGAGACAACAATCTTGGAAGGCTACCCAGAAGATCATACAGCCAAGTGCTTACTATGAGTTTAGCATGTACCGTGTCAATCAAAACCGCTCTCTCCCAAACCTCCCACTGCACATACTCGTCAACCGACATGCCCTGCACCTAAACCAAATCTTGTGACAACTGGTCTTCTCTAGTCACTTTGTTGTTGTCCTCAACATTTTTGTCAATTACTACTACTTGTTGGTCAAAGATGTGACCCATTATGTCATCATCTTGCCTATTTATGTTGCACTAGACCTCCAAATTTGAACTTTGGCAACGACGTTGAATACTTAGCTACCTTATGGGAGTGTTGTTTCATATAATGTACATAGCGACATTCAACTAGACATGAATGAATTATAAGCCATAGCCAACAGAATATGAGCAACTAGAAATAACACAATGTAATGACAAAATGATATATCTTTAATATGAATTGTTCTTGCCTCCATACAAATAATGCTCGACAGTTGGTTAAGTCTGCCAACTACCAACAAGTGACACCATTTCAAAACAAGTGTTTTATTAAAGTACCCAATTAACTAAGGCAGGCATATTTTTGATTATTAATGGCATAACTGCCATCTACAATAACACTAGCAAATCTAGTTGTCTACATTTTGACATTTTGTAGTTGTAGCCTTTTGACCTCTCTTTTTTGTGTTTGCATATAGAATATAAAAACTCAAATGATTAGACAAAAAAGTTATTAATTTGCATATCAACAAATGAATTCTTGATTCAATTCTAATGTTCCATAATATAGTGAATATGTTGGATGCCTTATCATATGAATATTTGAAACTTTCCTATGTTTTTAGATTTCCCATATTTTTCAATTGATCTCCTAAAAATAGGGCCTCGTGCAAAAGCATACACCCTGTCCAAAAAGATTGGTCAAACATAGATATGTTCGTCTATAATCATGGAATATTAATAGCTCTGATTCTAACAACATATTTTCTTTAGTAAATCCAATTTCGTTTGTGATTCTACTTTCTTTAGCCCTGAGTGGATAGTTTTTATCTCCCTTCAAAGTTGCTCATGAACAAAAAGTGTATGTCTGTACATAGCCGCAACTGCTATCACCTTTCAAGATACAAATTTATTAGCTCTCTAATACAAACTCCCTATTGTTCGTTAGCATTGTTTGCAGACACCTGTAGAAAGTTATAAAACTACAGAATTACTGAATGAAAAAAGAGGTGGCTGGGTAAGAAATTATCGATGCATAGGCTTTTTGTCTCCCTTTAAACATTAAACATTTTATCATTAACTTATACATAAATATGGGATATGGCAATGGTAAGAGAAACAACATAAGTGACGAGGTAATTTTGCATATCTGGCCAAACTGAAACTGGAACATATGCTGTACAAAACAAGCAAAACACAACTACAATCTTCTCCCTACAAGCACTTGGGTTTTTAAGCAAACACTAGGTGTTTCCACCAAATCTTTGCCTTCATACAAAGGTTGAGAACACTAAGCGTAGGCTATAATATAAGTCTCAACAATGAGCTAATTTTTTGACCCAGGAAATCCTAGCCATATTTTTCTTTAAAAAATCCTTTCCATACTAAATCAATAAATGTGAAAGAATGTGTGTAAACACTCGTTACCAACTCACTTTAGTAAACGAAGAGATGTCCAACTGCAAACTCAATCTCACCCTTCTTGCATGTGGTTTAGCATTTGTTGGTTTCTTCTAATCTTTCTGCCCTTGTTCCTAACCCCATCTTCCTTTTTTATGGATTCCCTTCACCCCATAATGTTAAAAGCAACTCTCTTAATTCTTTTCCTCCCACAAAATTTTTATTGTTTCAGATACATGCCACCGCTATACTAGATAAATGTGGTTTAATAGTAACGTATTCTTTATTATTTCCAGACAACGCAAATGTTTTTATTTTAGTTTATATATTTGTTCATTCATCAATATTGTATTGTAATAGCGATGTATGCCTCAGTTTAAGCTTTTATATGTATATATCTCAATCTTTAGTAAACAATTATTAATTAGTCCCTAAAATTGTACTATTATAGTTAGCTATAGCTTAACAGTTGATCAAAGACTACATGTCTTCTAGGAATTATTTAAAGATATCCTTTAGGGTGCTAGGCATGTGTGCCAACGAGATGTCCTATAACTCACAACTAGAGAGGAACATTGCTAAATGCCACACGTATGTACAGGAACTTATATTTTGACCAAAACTCAATTTTGACGACATATTATTTTAAAAAGTGAAACTTTAGTTTGGCATTAGAATCTGTCTCTTTGATGAACTACAGAATCCATATCATGTTTCAACCTTGCACCTGCAAAATAAACTAATTTTCCTAACACAATAAGCCAAATAGGCCTTAGTGATCAGATAATCATAAAAATATAACATTTGATTCATAATCATGCAATTATAACTAAAACCATCATTAATTGAAATATTAAAATGCTTATGATAGCACAATGAAGCCAAGACAATCAACATATTTTTTAGGCTTCCACCTTAATCCAAACTACATCAGGACTGGGGATATCACAAGTGTGTTTCATAGGAATATGACATCATTCCCCCTTTTGATTTAAGTCAATTCAGAATTATTAAAAAAGTTTGAATATTTCTTTTAATCATGTCCTCACCGTCACATGTGGCCTTAGTCACCATTTTGGTCCCAAATGACTTTACCCTGTTGTATAGTTCTGTTTTGTAGTTGTATATTTTCCCTGTCTAGGATTACGAGTGGACCAAGGCAGATTTCGCCAGCCCCTTCCATTTGCAGTGCCTGCCAGTCAATCACATACATGGAATCAATAATATATTTCTTTAAGTTAGTAAACATGAAATGCATTGTGAATGTATAAGAGAGGACAGGAGGGAGAGTTAGTCTAAGAAACATGGCTAATCTTTTTTAAGAGCTCAAATGGTCCAATACATCGAAATGACTACATTTGCCAAATCTTATCAAAGTTTTCTATGGTTTGTCAAGAGTAAACACTGTATCAGCAAATACAAACTCTCTTTGACTCCTCATTGCGTCCAGATAATTTTAATGTTGATCTGCAACTTCTTTCGTTCTCTCCCTAATAATATTTAGTTGCTTGTCATATTCATGAACCAAGTCCAGCTCAATGGTCACCCACCTGATTGCCCAATTCATCTCATCCCTTCAGTACCCTGTATTTTCTACCATTAAGTGCTTCAAAAGGTACAATGTGACTGGAGGATTAGTACAAGCTATTAGAGGCTTTAGTACCAATGACTAAACCAAAAACTAGAGGTGAATAGCCTATCCCTACCGAATATTTTTACTGTGTCCATGCAATTTAACTGTCTCCCTTGTAAATCTTCTCGCCAAAATTTAAGCATCATCTTTAATATTGCCAAGTGTGAAGTGTGCAATCTTGGTTAGTTTGTCAACTATCAGTACAATATTGTCACAGTTACTGCTCATTTTAAGCGAACCTATCACAAAATACTTTAACATTACCAGCCATGTAGGCAATGGTAGTCATGTCTGTACAGTACTCTTGCTAGATGGCAATACTCAGCCTTAAGTCACTGGCATTCCAAGCATTTTCCAAGAAGTTAGCTGCCTCGTTCATTCCTTCCAGAAATACCAAGTTTTCAAATCCAAATATGTCTTCATTACCTAAACATATGTTTGACAAAGTAAACTATAGCTGTCCGCAATGATTTTGGCTTTTAAACCACCTTCTTTTGGTACAGATGTGCCTTTGGTTAGACAGATACCATCATCCCCTAAATGATACTCTATATTACTTCTTATTTGCTACAATTGAGCTACATTTGTTGACAAAAAAAGGATTTCTTTCCTACATGTTTTCAATGGTTTCTTGTAAGTTAGATCTCATTTATGTGATAGTCACTTTATCAATCAAACAAGGCATTTGCACCTGATTTTCCTTCCCCTTAACATGAAAAATGTCAAATCTCATAATCGATACAGAATTCCAACTAACTTCTTTGTTGTACATTTAGGTCAGGTTATGTGAAAATATACTTCTGTCCCTTAAGGCCTGTCTATATTCAATATGAATGGTCTTCCCACAAGCTAGTGCCTTTATACCTTTCATGCATGCACAAATGCCACAAGCTCTAGATAATGGGTGGGATAATTGATTTCATGGTCCTTCATCTCACAAGACTCGAATATAGCCACATGGCCATCCTAAACCAAAACTTCGCCTGGGCCATCCAATGACATTTTGTCCACACTACGAATTCCTCTAAATCTAGCACTTGGAAAATTGGTGTTAATGTTAATGGCTGGTTTCAATAGTTGGAAGGTAATTTCACACTTTTTGGTCCACTAGAACCATTTTACTTTCCACTAAGAGAGCTTATGGGATTAGCTATTAGAAAAAATTCTACGAACCTACAATAATACTGCTACCAAAACCAGAAAACTTTTTACTTCTGAAACATTCTTGGTCTAGGCCAATTGACAATTGTTTGGATCTTAGCTAATCCAATGAAATTTTACTAGCAAATGGCTATACAGCAAACAAAACCTTCCTGATGAGACCTCTTTTTTAAATTTATTGTTTACATAGAAAATTGCAATGCAGTTGTTTTCTATTTTGTATTTAATTAAAAAATGAAGAAAAAATGTCCAATCAGGCAGGCTTAGTCAGCTGCGTGGACAGCATCATTTCATTAATGGTCACAATTTTCCAAATAGTGAATCTTGCATCAAAAGAAGAAAAACTTGGGCAACTTCCTATAAAGCTTATGTTCCCTCAATCTCCACAGTACCATTCTTAGATGCTCATATTGTTTCTTTAATAGTTTCTGGATTCAATTGTGTAAAAAAAAAATTATCAATGTTTTGTATCACAGTACATGATCCATCATCAAGATGCAAGAAAGCATAAGAAGAAGAAAGATGATGACAGATTATGCAGCATGATCAGAAAAATGTTGATGATTCAAACAATTTACACAATGAATCCAGAAACTGTTATAGCTTTCATATGGATTGTGGAAATCTAATAGCTTTGCCCATATTATTCCTACAAGTCCTCAAAATAAAGTAGTATGTCACCTACGAGCACGAATACAAATTTGTCCAAATAGTCATGGAAAACATGATTCATAAGGCTCATCAGAGCAAATGGTGCATTTTTCGAACCATGCAGTACCACTAAACAATCATACTCAGCATATCTAAATCAAAATGTTGTATTTAACATACACCCATTCTTCATCCTTAGCTAGTGGTAGTTGGATTTTGGAACAATTTTGAAGGAACTTATGGTCCTAATAGGTCAATTTTGGAAGAAGGTATCTATTTTTAGTAGTGACCTTATTCAACATGCAGTTGTCATTGCACAATTGTAGGGTTACAACCTTTTCATTAATGAGAAGCATTGGAGCTCCCACAGCAACACAAGAAGTTGAATTATCCCTTTACTCACTGTTAGTGTAATTAAATATTCACTAATTACACTCACTTAAAGCTTACTTAGAATAATGCATTGCATAGTAGTTTGTCATTGAGACACTTAGGAGTTTGCACCTCAATTAAGCACATGGTGTAGGAGAATTCCACTCTAGGTAGTCATAGTTGTTATCTCAATCCACCTTTAGTGCACTTATCACATTATCATCCTCATCATCGCACATACTTCATTGTATAATGGAGGATGATCCACCTTTGGTGGACATGTGATTCCACCTTGTGTAGGTGATAGCTTATCTTCTCCTTATCTTTGTCTATTATCGCCTCTCCTATATAAGGAGGCCCATTATGTATATTTTAAATCAATCCATTGGATGTCAAGGAAGTCCATTATCAATAATATCATTCTTGCATCTTCATGCAACTGTCTTTGCCAATCTCTTTTGGAAGTTATCTTGGTCTTTCATTTGATCCTAGAGGGTGTCGTAGAGTCACCTAAAACTCTTAACATGGTATTAGAACTCTCATGGTGGGAAGACCTCTTCTCAAGAAATGCAATCTTAGCTTGACTCATTGTTCATGCAATATTTGGCAATTTGGACATCACAATTTAGAGGAAATTTCGGGATTCGTATTTTGTGACCTATTGCAGGTGAAAATTGAAGTTTGCTGGTGTAAATCAAAGTTTGGCATCATGTAGAGGAGGTCCAAAAACCCCTAAATCAAATTTTGTTTCATCCAAATCAGACATCTGAGACCAAATTTAGAGCCATTTTATTTTTGGAGGTGCAAAGGCAGTGATTTAGGAAAAATAATTTTAGAGACGATTTTCGAACAGTGATATCTCCCTCATCTGGACTCCTTTTTTCGAGCAATTTTTTTGTGTTGTGGTAGAATTTCACGATCTACATAGTGGTGCAAGTGATTTTGGATCTCTATTTCTAATTTTTCTGAAAATCGCAAATCCCATTTTTTGCAACTTTCAAGGCTTTGTTTGGGCACATCCAGTAACATTTTCAGGTGTGATTTTTTTTTGAAAGTGCATGATTTTTCATCTAGTTTTCAAATCTGCAATCAATTTTCAATGATTTGGAGTGGACATATCACTTTCGGAAATAGGCCTTTTTTGGCTATATTTGCACTTGGTGAATTCTTGGATTTCAATTTTCTTAATTGAATTAGTATTTTGAAGGCGATATATGTTAATTTCAGTCATTCTTTGGGTTAGTTATGGATTTTTCAAAAGTTCCATTGCTCACTCCCTAAATCTATCATGAATGGAAACAAACAGTTTCTAATCAGTTGATGAGTATTGGATTGCTTAGAATGATTCTTGGACAGGATCTTAAACCAACTCAAGATGTTGCAGAAAGAAGGAAATGGTTTGATCGAAGGGATAAAGCACTTGGCTCTCTTAGATCTACCATCTCTTGTGATTTTCTATATCATATTGCATCTTGCACACATCCTTTAGATGATGATGCACTCATTCCTACCATCTCTCTTCCTAAGGGGAGACATGTTTCTTGTAGGCATTTATCTTTTGTTTGCAGCGACTCTTCATCTACATTGGAGCTTCTTCATTATGGGGGGGATATCATGTCTCCTTATCTTCTTCCTATCGGGGGGTCATTCTTTGTATATAAATGATGTATGTAGTTCTTAGGGGGTCTTGAGTACTCTATCCATCCATGCATCTTGTTTTCATCTCTCTTTTTAGAGGAGGGTTTTTCCTATGAGGTTTTCTCTCTTTCTCCACTTTATGAGAAATTGCATTTCATGTATTGCTTTGCATATTGTACATAGATACCTAAAATGGCCTAGTAGCTAGGACCCATCTTGCATTGTGAGTTTAAGTGCATTCCCCTAAGTTGCACTTAAGTGGGGGTGTTGGTGTAATTAAATATTCACTAATTACACTTAAGCTTATTTAGAATAATGCATTGCATAGTAGTTTGTCATTGAAATACTTAGGAGTTTGCACCTCAATTAAGCACATGGTGTAGGAGAATTCCACTGTAGGTGGTCATAGTTGTTATCTCAAACCAACTTTAGTGTACTTATCACATTATCATCCTCATTACCGCACATACTTCATTGTATAATGGAGGATGATCCACTTTTGTTAGACACGTGATTCTGCCTTGTGTAGGTGATAGCTTATCTTCTCCTTATCTTTGTCTCTTATCGACTCTCCTATATAAGGAGGCCCATTATGTATATTTTAAATCAATCCATTGGATGTCAAGGAAGTCTATTATCAATAATTTCATTCTTGCATCTTCATGCAATTCTCTTTTCATTTAATCCTATGGGTGTTGTAGAGTCACCTAAAACTCTCACCAAATCCTACAACTTTATCTTAAGCACTCAAAAGTCAACAAAACTCATTTAGTATGAAGAATTTTAGGTAGAAGGCTCAACCCTTGGGACAAGATCAACTAAGAAATAAAATTGATGCTTGGTGGGAAACCCTCGCAATTCTTCAAGAAAGGCATCTCGAATCTCCTGCAGAATCGGATGTTCTTCGATATTGGACATGAGATCTTCTTTTCTATTATTAATCTTGACTAAGATGAGTCTGCTTCCCTTCCTTACAACTTTCTTGGCCTGCATGGATGTTATCATTCCAATGGTTTTGAACTCCCCTAGAACACAATTGGCCTCACCTATTCATCTAGGCATTCAATATTTATCTTATAACAATCAAAATTTACTCGATGTTTCCTGAACGAGTCCATCCCTAGAACCATATCATAAGACCCTAACCTATTGACCAATAGTTTTACTCAATTTTTTGTAAAATCTAAATTAACTTCTGCTCCTCTTAAGTTGGAATCTCTCCTCTGATCCAACCATACCCAAACTAAACTCCATCTCTCCTCATCTTAATCTTTCATAATTAAACATTGCACCTAATTGTCATGTCCACTTTTTATAAAATCAAATCAATTTAATAATTTAATATTTAGGTTCCCACAATAACTTTATTTTATTAGTGAAGTGCAAATAAAATTTTATTATTAAATTAAATTGGTTTTACACATGATATTTCATTTTATGGTGAGCTACTCCAAAAGGAATATTATCTTATTAAGAGTGACTTTAAAAAGATATTATCCAGAAAATTTTGCAGGGGGTTATAAAAGGAGGCTAAGGAGACAAAAGGTACGCACTCTGAGTTTGATTAATTCTCTTTTTGGAGATTTGTAATTGTGACCAGATTTCTCACTGGAGGGACAAAACTCCCTACCACTTTCCTGACAAACAATACCTCAGAAGGCAATGTGGTTCCAAACAGGGATCTGATGAGCTGAAGATTTGGAGTTTGAATTCGCAGGTGCATTTTCATGCAGGAACTGCCTTTGCATTGAATGTGGGATTAAGTTTGATTGATAAATCTACCACATTTGTGGGATTTAAATGTTAAAAGTTTAATAATGTGTGAAGCCTTGTAAGCAACACAAACTATCTGATTTTGGGAAAAAACGGAAGAGCTGTCAGGAAAGAGAATGTGGATGCTATGATATGAGGAATGTTATTCTTAGCTGAGTAATAGAATATTGGTGAGCAGATTATTACCTCATTTCCGGTCGCCTATAAAACTATACAACTCTGGGCGTATGCTTAAGGCAGAGTTTTGTGGGTTGTGGGGCCTCCATACAACTCTGGGTGTATACTTAAGGCAGATTTTTTCGGGTTGTGGGGCCTTCATACAACTCTGGACATAAAATTGGCTTGAGCAACTGCTAGTGATGTTAGTATGAGATTAGATGTCATCTTGCGAGGGTCAATGGTGGAGAAAAGCATTGTTTTGGCTGCGTATTGAGTTTACTAAGTGCTGTCATGAAGACTCCAGTGGGCATGGAAGACATTATTGCTGTGCATTTCAGTTTTATGTGGGAGCCCGGTCAGAACTGGCGTGAGGCAGTCTAAAGACATCTCTCATATATTATAATATTACTCCTTGCTGGGTGCAAACCTTGAAGTGTTTTGAGCATTACTGCTTGTGTGGGTCTCATAGGAGGCCACTTGAGAAAGTTGAAAGGCTTCATACAAATTGTGGCCCTATGCATGTGGATTGGAGGCTCCATAAATCAGGTGCAGATCTTGTATTGGTAGCTGTACATTCTACTGTAACTGCAGAATTGAATAGTGTTTCAGCTCCTCAAAAAAAGTGTGCCCTGGCTGGAATTTGAGGTCAGGTCTCAAGTTTACTGTTATCTATCTCCATAATAAGTTCTTACTCCTTACCCCTCAGAAAAAGGAAGTTCTTACATCTTACAGCAGTTTAATATATGAAAATTCCCTTATTATCAGTTATTTTCTCTGGCACATATATCTCTTGCTCATAAATGCCCAAACTCATTAAAGATCATTCCAATAATAAGTCTGCAAATCAAACAACATGACATTTGCAAATCAGAATGCACACATTTTCCAATAAAATATTGAGGTAAGTTTGGCATAGGAGTGAGCTTGAATCTTTCCACTAAAATGCACATTTACAGAAACAAAGTTATCAGTCTCTCCTCTATCAAAACAGAAATATGTTGACGAGGAAACAGAAATAGGTTGCCGAGGAAAGTACCTTTAAGTTCTACAGGGGAAGCTTGACTATCTCCTTCATGCCTAGTCGCTGCTGCATTGACTCTGGCTGTTGGCTTAGTGGTTGTATCTGGATTGTTTGGGCAATTATTCTTATAATGATCTCCCCCACAATTCCAACATCCTCCAGCTGGTCCTAACCTTCCTAAGCCTCTGGCTTTAGAAGAAGTTGCCTGCAACACAGGCTTTGCTTGTAATTGCCATTTTGCTCCAACACTCCTTTGTCCCATAGTCCCACCATTTCTCCTGAAATCCTGCGTTTTGTAAATTATATAGAATTAAAGCATATTTTGTCAATATCTGAACTTTTCCCTGATTTGCGAAGAAATTAGGAGACAAGATGTCTACCAATATGACAGTCATAGAAACAACAGATTCAACTATTATAATGAGCTGATAGTCTTCTATGTAACAGACTTCCAAGATCCTCTCTAATGCAAAGTTTTACATCTAATTTGCAGCATATAGGTATACACACATCTGATCCAGAAGTAAACAGAGATTCAGATCTACTGTCTGTCACTGATACACTACCACTCTGCTCCCTTATAAGAACCAGCAAATAAATATTAGAAGCATGCATCTAGCCATCTAGGTGGAAAAGAAACTTTATTTAACAAATTTTCCCTGTTTTGTTATGTTGTTGAATCTAGCTCCATTAGATGTTACAGCAGCAATAAGAATTGAAAAGTCACTGTTGTAGATCTCCAACATATCTAGCAGTGCAAGCCTGACTCTAGTATAAAGCTTATCAAGATAGTAACTTGTAAATATTTTAAAACCTGGTTATCTGCGAGTTCTCCCACAGCCGCACCAGCTAAATCAGCTTCAGGAAGAACTTCAGGATTCCTTTTGTGTGTAGCATCAGTTGTGCAGCATGTCTGAAAAAGCACAAACAAATAATTTGTTTGAAATCAAAGATCATAATTTTATGAATCTACAAAAAACGGTGTACTTTTCACAAGAAACAAGAACTTACAACTAATGATTTCCAATGAGACGTATCCTGGATCTCTGAACTTCCATGTGATGAAGCTTCACAATGCACAACATTGAATATAGCAACAAGGACGGCTGCATCAAGAGCAGCATAATGCAGCTGTACCAAAATACTGATATCAGAAAATGCAAATACTATTATATCGAAGAGGATAGACAAAGAGAAACAGCAAGAAAGTCCACAAATGATCACAATGATTAAGAACAATTACCATTTCTGAAATAAGCTGTAAAGCAGACTAAAGGGTTGTACCTCAATTGGTTGAGTATGACTTGTGAGGATGTCGTATGTTTCTTGATTAGGCCATCCCCCAAGGCTCTAATTCTCTAGAGCTCCAATAAAAGGAATGAGGCTAGGATTGTGGCTTGGGTGACTTTGGAATAAGGGATATCTTATATTCCTCAGCCCTTGGTTTTCAGCCAAAGAGGTGTCAGCCTGCATTTGTGCTCCTATATCAGGTTGCAAAACCAATATGAGTTGGACATAAAAAACCTCCAACCAAATAAAGAAAAATATATGAGGAAGTGGATAAGGCATATGAGTTGAATATGGTTTCAAAGATGAAAAGAAAGTAGCAAAGACGATTACCATTATCGATCTAGCAATTGATTTCAATGGCAAACAAAATCATTGCAAAAATTTCCACATTAAGCAACAGTGATAAATTAAACAAAACTTAATTGAACAAAATTCAGAACAGCTAGAAGAATAGTATAGGCTATATTGTCGAATACAATCTACGAGATGAAATGAATAGGATAAAGTTCAATGCTCACAATCTATGCACCTAAGGTGTCTTACAGCCTACCAGATGTAATATTATGTGTAGCGCACGAGATATACCAGATAATACTCAGAATATCTTTAAAGACCATTGCAGTAGGTATAAAACAATTTGTTGCAACACATTTTCTGTCACACCAAAAGATTGACCTATTAACACTCGATACAAAAACCAGAGATAAACGGATCCACAAGAGATAGTTAGTCCATGTCCCAAATCCGAAAGGAGATGTTGGCGATTAGTCCAACAATCCACCCCTCAGCATCACCTGAGGGGATTCAAACCCACGACCTGACTTTGATACCAATTGTTGAAAAACATTTGCTATTGCACCAAAATATTGACCTATAGAACAAATTGTTGCAACACATGCCGTTGCACCAAAAGATCAACCTATTCATGCTCAATACAAATACCAGAGATAAACGGATCCACAAGAGGCAGTTAGTCCACATCCCAAATACGAAAGGAGATGTCGGTGATTAGTCCAACAATCCACGCCTCCTCAGCATCACTTGAGGGGATTCAAACCCATGACCTGACTTTGATACCAATTGTTGGAAAACATTAGCTATTGCACCAAAATATCAAGCTATTAATGCCCGATACAAATGCCAGAGATAAATGCATCCATGGGAAGCAGTTAGCCCATGTCCCAAAGCTGAAGGGAGACACTTTGCGATTAGCCCAACACAAATTGCATTTTGCATCAACATAATTTGATTTACATTATCAAAAAATTATTGCCAGCAGCTTCCAACATAATTAGGAACCATTCCACATAGTTTGAAGCAAATCTGGAAAGGTTTGACCAAGTCACAGCACATGATAGGGAAGGTCTTCAACAATTGCAGAACTTTGCTGAACAATAGTGAACCAACTCGCAAGAGTCCTCAAATGACAAAGTATGGAAAATAGTTTTACATGATTTGATCCCACAAGACCACACAAAACTTGAAACAAGATCCTAGGAAGAGAATCCAGATGACTCACAAACATTAATGAAACAAGGAAGAGTAGAATCAACATCCACTTTTAACACCCACAAGTCTATGACATTATTTACAATTTGATCTTGGGACTATTATTATCATCTATGATAGTTTATGACACCATCTAGATGGTTGATTATGTATTTTGATGCATATACAAAATGATAACAGAAAAAACTATTAGGGGAAAAAATCAGCAAACCGGAAGTATAAGAATTTTTTTTTAAAAATCGGCGAAAAAAATAGATTATCAAAAGCATAGAAAATATGTTAAAAAAAAAAGAGAGAAATTCTTACCATTTTTTAATTCAAAGCATAGTTTTGTGCAATTTCTTGATGTGGGAAAGCCCAAACACAATCTGCAATATAGCATCTGTCGTAGGTAGAGATTGTGTAGCCGATGGGTCCCTTCGGAAAGGTTCTTGTTATGTAGCCGACAAGTTCCTTCGGGAAGGTTCTTGTTGTGTGTATCAGTCGATGGGTTCCTTCGGGAAGGTTCTTGTTATGTAGCCAACGGGCCCTTCGACAATTGTCATGTAGCCGACGGGCCCCTTTGGAAAGTATTTATACACCCTCTTGGGTCATTGTAAGTCATCATTAGAAGCATATTGTAATATCTTTGGCATATATGAATAGAAGGAGTTCTGTTGTTCTTATCTATTATCTGTATGCGTTGATTTCTTTACCCAGTACGGTAAACATTTGGCACCGTTGCCCGATGGACCTGGTACGATGACAAATGGATGAAGACTAAATGCCAAATCAGTTGAACAAGAATAAGAATAAGTTTAAGGAAAAGGACGAAATACGCGCAGCGCAAGAAAATTTAATTTTGGCACAACAGGCTGAATGCAGATGGAGATTTCAGCAAGTTACCAACGGACGCAGAAGCACTGAAAATTTGTTGGAAGAGACTCGACAGCAGCTCGATTTGGTGGAAGAAGCAAGGGAGGAGTTTCTAAACCTGCATACGCCGAGGGAAGGGGATTGACTCGCACGGCTCAGAGTACCAAGAGAGCATGAGCATCGAGTGAACTCTTCATCTAAAATATACTTCCGAAACAGACAGCTTCGATTGACGAAAACCCTTCTTCACCAAATAGCACGACTGTCGAAAATAGCGCAGGTGTTGGAAACAACGCGGGTGTGCAGAATAGTGCGAGTGTGAACAGTGCGGGTGTGCAGACTAGCGCGGGTATTCAAAACAGCGCGGGTGTGCAAAACAACGCGGGAGTGCAAAACAACGCAGGTACACAACAAAATCCACAACATCCAGTACTAATGGCAGGACCAAAAGAAAAGTTGCCTAAATTTGATGGTGAAGGAATCGCTGATCCGATTCGACATTATAAAACATGTGAAACGATCTGGAGGGCAAATGACATAATAGATACAAAGGAATGGGTCCAATAGTTTCCGGCCACCCTACGGGGTGTTGCGATTGATTGGTTTACTAATACAGATCCACAAAAGTTAAACAGTTGGGATAACATTAAGGATTTTATCACAGAATTTCAAATATTGCGCGACAATAATGAGATTGTAGCAGAGATATTCAATACTAAGCAGGGGAAGAATAAAACAGTCCAAGTCTTTGCCAAGAAGTTGAAGGACTTGATCAATAAAATGGAGAATAAGCCGACTGATGGCTACAAAAGAGATGGTTCATTGAAGGCCTTCACCCGAAGCTGCGAAAGAAGATGAAGATCGTACCACCATCGACATACAATCGGGCAAGGAACCTCGAAAGTGAGCAGAAGACAAAGAAGAAGAAGAAGAGTAGCTCGTCCGATTCAGATGACGAGGAACCTTCAGGAGAAGATAGCAGCGATGATGAAGGCAGCAACAAGAAGGTTCGTGCTCTTCAAAAGGACATGATTCGAATGATGAAAGAGTTCAAGAGCATGCACAAGGAGACCAAAGGAAATGAGTTATGGTGCACCGAGTGCAAGAAAGAAAGCCATACGAAGGGATCCCGTCCGAAAGACCAATTTTGTGAGATTTGCCAGATCATGGGACATTCAATAAAGGAATGCCCTTTCAACCTGAAAACAAGAGCACTGCAGCAAGTGTTTCTCACAAAGGAGGCGTTCGCTTCAAGAGGAAGTGGGAACACCAGTATGAAGGGTGCCACATCGGGAGGATACAAAAATGATCGGCGCGGTTAAAACAACAACGGCGGCAACAACAATAATGGCGAGAGGAGTCAAATTCAGTACAATGCGAATGGACGGTCGATAGTTCAATGCCACGCATGCAATTTGTGGGGCCACTTCGCCCGAGAATGCACAACGGTGAGCACACCAAAATTGTTATGCAAATGGTGCGGACCTGGTAATCATGAAGATGCTAAGTGCCCGAAGTCTGGAGTAAATTTGATCACCGTCAGGACAAACGAAGAGGAGGTTCTGGCCATCACACGAAAGCAAGCGAAAGTGTACCCCAACCTGACAGAAGATAAGAAGAGACTGGAGAAAGCACGGGCAGAGATTCAAAAAGCAATGCAGGCAGAGAAGGCCCACCTGAAGGACATGACTGGTACCTTCGCACAGAACTGCGCAGAACAGAACATCGTACGGAAAATATTACAAACCGAGGTACCAGTCAGGATAAATGATCTGTTGCTCACTATGCCTCAACTCCGTACGACACTCATGAATATAGCTCCACAAGCAACAAAACAGGGAAGGGAGAAACAAAGTGGCGCAAGTGCAAAAGCTCCGATGCTGTTAGCCCTCTCATCCGGACGCCATCTGGCAATCGTCCAATTGGGAATTCTCGAGACTGTGTTGACGGAAACAATTGTGAACGGAGGGTCTGGTATCAATGTGTTACCAAAGGACACCTGGAAAAGGTTGGGGCAGCCGACATTGTGGCCACCTACATTCCAGCTGCTAATGGTCGATCAACATGGAATCAAGCCATTGGGAGTCCTTACAGCACAACCAGTGACGATTGGAACACAGCCATTCCTGCTCGACTTCGTCATCATTCCGCTAAAGAGGAGAGGGTACAACACTATTCTGGGTCGTGGATGGCTAGTGCAAGCAAGGGTTAAGCACAACTGGAAGAAGAATACTCTCTCAATGGAGCGCAGAGGCAGAAGATTCATAATTGACTTGCACACACAAATGGTAGGTGAGGAGGCAGCATCGTCAAACTCAGAAGGTGAAAGCAATAATGATGACGAGGGGAAGAAGAGAATGGAACCTGATAAAGAGGGAGTATTGAGACTGGAAGGAGGGTCAAGTGAGGACGATCTAGACTAATTGAACGGCCTTTTTTACTCGCAGATGGAGGATTACGAGCTCTTTCCGAGCTGTAATATGTTAAGGGTCGACGAAAGTAAGAAAGAAGAAGGAAATGAATGTCCGAAGGAATACAGAGAAGCGGAAGAAGTAAAGGCGGTTACGGTTGAAGCTGAAGGGAAGAACACACAATACGAACCCGAAAGAAGGAAAGATTCCACTGTACGATCGCGCAGAAAGGAAATGTCACATCGAACCACAGATATAGCAAAAAGGTGCCGGCAGCAAGGAAAACACATCAGACGGTCTGCACAAAACACATCATACGGTCTACACAGGAAACAAAGAGGAAGGGTTTAATAAAAGTTGCAGCAATACAGAGTGGAGGTGTTACTAACAACAAGAAGGGGTAGCCGACGGAGTCCATGGTACCGAGCTTCAGGAACAAACTGGGCGATATGGAAAACCGGAGGAAGAGATCGTGTAACTTAAATAAACTAGATGAGCGACAACTGCAGGCACAATGGGCCACGAAAGTTACACAAAACAAGCGGAAGAGATGGCAGGAGAAGTTGAAGTATAATGGATGGAACAAGATCAAACCAAGCAAGTTTCAAGTGAAATGGATCAGCATGCCGTACCAGATTTGAGAAGTGGGTGATAACGAAGCAATAAAATTATGGACGCTAGATGGAAACGAAGTGGCTGACATAGTGCATAGGTCGAAGATGAATGTCTACCGTGAAAAAAATAACGCACCTCCGTGGACGAACAACTAAGAAAAGAACGATTGTAAGTATTGTATATATGTAAATATTGTACATATGTAAGATCAGTAAGGATAGGAAAAAAAAAAAATTTAAGAGGAAAAACAAAGTGTCTGTACGACAACTGGTGGTGTCTTCAAAGCCACTGTACGGCAACTTAAAGTTCTCTGAAGGGCACCATACGTTAATTGCAAAGGAAGCATACAATTTATACAAAGCACACCCCATACGGATTTGGAAGTATTTGGAAGGTTGCAAATTAAATCTCAGTGGATGTACAAATTCCCCATTCAGGTGTACGGCTTTTGCATATTTGGTGTACAGCTTTAGCATGATTCTACATATGGAATTGGCGTACGAATTTGGTACTGTTTCCACTATACAAATCTTGGAGGACACTACTTGCTGCCACCGTACGGATTTGTTTTGAATTTGTCATTGTACAAATTTGTTGAATAGAAGTTCCTGTACGGATTTCCAACATAGATCTTGGCGTACGGATTTTGGAAGACTGTAACTTGCAAATTACCGTACGGATTTCCCAGACAAAGCATGGCATAAGAATTTTAAGGTTTTCATTATATGCACTAAGGGGATATTGTTGCCGTACGAAATTGAAGAATACAAGTTGTCGTACGATGATTGAGGGTGTCCTAAAGGACACCGTACGGTGGACTTGCCGTACGGATTTCATGAATAAGACTTGGCGTACGGATTTTTAGAACAAAACTTGATGTACGGATTTTGAAGTTTTAGTTATATTCTTAAACATGTACGGATTGTGAAGGACAGATTTTTTAAGGCACCGTACAGATCTATCTTCTAGAATTTTATACTCTCCATACGGTCTGTTGGTTCCCAAAACCGCAAATTGGAATTCTACGAGCCTTGCCTGCTCAATGCTGGGATATCCAACCGGTTAAAACCAACTTGACGGAACTGAACAACACAGTCCGAGTTCCCTGCACTTCCGACTCTGGAAAACCAAGGCGGGTGTACCTGGCCCTGGCGAAACACTTAGATCCAAGACACATAAAACAGATCAACTAGAACACGAATGCAATGAAAGCTTTCAAAATGGCAAGAATTATAGAAGGCTTTAAGATTACAAATTACGAATTAAAAATAAAAGTTAATAATTGTACGAATGTTTTTAAATAAAAGTGATTATTATAGATGATTGCAATGAATGAATATATTAATTCTTCAATGGAAAGAAATGAAACAATTGCCAGCATATGGATTATAAATCAGGAATAAAAGACCAGTGCCTAATTAAACGGGCAATCAGAGTCAACATTATTAGTTGAAACGTACAACTTTATAAAGTTCAATATATTAAACTATAAATAATTTTAATAATTCAGATGTGACGGATCAATTATATGAACGCAATTTAAATTAGTCTAAAATATATTTTAACTCCTGCGGACACAAATTAGACAAATACGGAAACAATAAAGTATTTCACAATATTTAAGTTTATCTAATTTAAAATGCAATAACGACCCAGTCCACTTATCCAAATATTAAAATATTTATGGAAAATAATAAAAAATGTTTATAAAGGACAACTAAATAAAAAATTAAAACTCTAATGCAAATAAATTAAATAAATACTCCTTACAGACTGTGCCAAAAATAAAAATTATACGTAGAGACACTCCTCACGGATGATCAATCTACTGCAAATTTCAATTTTGGACTCGGATATAAATTTGCTCGATAATTCAAAACCTAGAAGCTTTGTTCAATTGCTCATTTCTCCGCCAAATAAATAATATAACATATCATCATGCATAGGATAGATAAAATTTTAAACAATAAGAATGAATATGAATATCCTCAGTTTTCAACATCATTTCACAAATGGAGGCCTCAAATTTTGCAAAAGTTTTTGGGCTCCATCACAGTCTTAGCTAAGGAAGACACCGTACGACCTATTTATTCAAGCATCGTATAGCTCCTTTTCAAGCACCGTACGAATTTCTACTAAAGGTCACCACACGGCAAGTGCCAGGTTATTGTGTGTTTCATCCGTCTAGAAATCGTCTTGGAATTCTTTGACTGGAAGGAAGTTTAATGTGATAATTTTCCCTTGACACAAGATACAGAAGAAGGGTGGCAGGAGGTTTTCTAAATTTTAAAAAAAAACGAGAGATTGAAACACTTCAGAATGCATAACGGACAATGCCTAAGGGAAGGAAAAAATCAGCAATTGCCAGAAACAGTGTGGGATCAACAGAAAATCACAAAAATAGTGTGTTCCATGCAGTTTTATGTGGGTTTCAAAGTGCTAATTTGGTCTTGGCAGCGAGGGGCGATGCCCCCTAGACCCCCAGTCGTTACAGTTATCAGTCATAGGAAGTGTGACCAGTCGACGAGACCTGGAGCTTCTGCAGGCATGAAGTGTCTGTGTACCAGAGGCACTTGGAGTAGGTGTTGGACGTGAGGCTGTCATGGTGGATGCATAGAGAGCTCGAGAGGAGCTGACCATCCAGTTGGAGGTAGTACAGGGACACTTGGCTCAGGGTACCCGGGAGTTGGAAACCGAAAAAGCGGCACGGGTGGCTATCAAAGTCAGCTAAGGAGACAGTATTGTGTTAGCAGAGGCTGCAGATGCAACGTAGTTTGGAGACCAGTTTGGTGCAGGCACAGGACAAATGTGAAAGTGATGTGACAGAAGCAAATTTATCTTGTTGTACTTAGTCAGTTAATGAAATTTGTTTGTTAATTGTCTCGGATATTTTGTAATTGTCGTTCGGAGACAACTTTTTCTTTTGGGAGGGGATGATGTCGTAGGTAGAGATTGTGTAGCCGATGGGTCCCTTCGAGAAGGTTCTTGTTATGTAGCCAACAGGTCCCTTCGGGAAGGTTCTTGTTGTGTGTATCAGCGGATGGGTCCCTTCGGGAAGGTTCTTGTTATGTAACCGACGGGCCCTTCGATAATTGTCATGTAGCCGACGGACCCCTTCGGGAAGGTTCTTTGGAAAGTATTTATACACCCTTTTGGGTCATTATAAGTCATCATCAAAAGCATATTGTAATATCTTTGGCATATACAAATAGAAGGAGTTCTATTGTTCTTATCTATTATCTATATGCGTTGATTTCTTTACCCAATACGGTAAACAGCATCTTTATGAGTGCCCAATGGAAGGAAAACTAGTTTTCACAAAGTTAGAAGATTGCAACCAATATGCAATGGCATGTGCCATATAGAAAGCAATCAGATGGCATTCTTGGCGAAGGTGGTGGTTTTGTGGGCGGTATGTTTAGCCCAAGTCCCCATGTCTTGGAAACACTCCCATATGGGGGATGTGTTTTTCTTTGGGGGAATACATCCCCATGGAATAGTGATTTAAAGGCATTTTAATAGAATAGATATATAGAGTAGAGATTTAGGGTGGTAGCCCTACATGATCGAGGGGCAATGCCTCTCATGGGGGTTCTAGTTGATGACCAACAAGGTCAACATGTAGTGCCTTTCACATGGATGTAGGGTGCAAAGAACTACAATGCCACTTCAATTGGTCATGCCCCATGTACAAGTTTGTCTTCTCTAAAGAGATTTTTGGTAAGTTGCACAATAATGACGTTTAGATCAGCAGATTCACGAGTTAAAATCCAATTCTTTGACAACCCTTCATTGTAATCAAGTTTCTAATCTGACAAGAGCTCCCAATAACTAATAGAGATCAGGAAGTAGAGACCCTAATGGGATTAAGGGGGCAGCACCCACAA
The DNA here is from genome assembly GCA_028749045.1 of Cupressus sempervirens. Taxonomy (NCBI): domain Eukaryota; kingdom Viridiplantae; phylum Streptophyta; class Pinopsida; order Cupressales; family Cupressaceae; genus Cupressus; species Cupressus sempervirens. The sequence goes on along the minus strand of CM053784.1, from coordinate 232,932,638 downwards.
GGGAATCTAAGGGCAACACCCTAGCAAGGATGAGGGCAACACTGTTCATGGGAATCTGACAATGCCCCCACCACAACACCCAAATTTATTTCATAATTTTATAACTTAAACCACGGTTAGAGACTCCTAACTTATAGAGATCAAGAGGTAGAGACCTTAATGGGATTGAGGAGGCAGCACCCACAAGGGAATCTACGGGAAACACCTTCGCAAGGTTGAAGAGCAACACTATTCATGGGAATCTGACAATGCTCCCACCACAACACCCAAATTTATTTCATAATTTTGTCACTTTAACCAAGGTTAGAGGCTCCTCCAAGTTTTTCAGAAAATGATATATATCTACAAATTATATCTAATAAAAAAAAAATTACAATAACACATGGGGACTCACACCCACTCAAAACCTCGAAGTACCCATCCCAAAGACGTCCCAGCACCAGGTACTTGGAGTACCCGAGTACTCCCATCTCCGCCATTCCACAACCACATTGCTGCCAGGATTTAATTTCTATTTGATTTTGGATTTTTGAATGTTACAATAGGGTATGTACTATGTTACTATGTTGAATGTTCAATGGTTTTGGTTCGTGTTGCAACTTTTCTATGTTATAGTATTTGAATTCGATATGTTATATTGAAACCTATGCTCCACGGAGTTTTCGGGACGGGGACATTTTAGGGGACGGGAACATGTCTCTAGTACGAGTACGGGTCAAAGCCAAAATTTAGGGGACGGGACCTCAAGGGACGGCTATAAAATATAGGGGATTTTTAAAAAAATTTCTATGGAGAATTAGACTTCTTTAGAGATATATTTATGATATGCATACCATAACATTGATAAACCATTCACCATAGAATACATGGAACATTGGAAATTGAAAACTATTAAGATTAAAATCAAAATGAGAATATGATATGATGATATATCCGAATATCGCATACAATTAGCAAAAATGCCCAAAGGCTCCAAGTATCAATCTATCATCATCATGCATGAAATGAAAATCAAAATGACATAATGAAAGTAAATACTAGAAGTTTAAATAAGATGTCCAACTCCATAATAATCAAAAGCAATAATGTATCCGAGTATCTGAAAAGCGGAAAGCCAAATATATGGCTGTCCTCTAGGAATCTAAATCTCTATCTAAATCAAGATCATCATCAATCTCATCCTCTAAATCACTAGCAGGGGTAAGCAGAAGGTCCTCATCCAAAGGAACACCAAGCAGCCCTGGGGATGTGTTATCCTTATCAATCTGCAATGCATCCTCAGGATTAACATCCCAACGTAGTGCTGGAGTCTATCGATACTCAAGACTCTGTAGCTCCTGTAGTCGCAATGCACTATGAACAGCCACAAGCTTCTCCGATCGTCTAGAGGTAAGGTTGTTCCTCTTGACCGATTGAATGAAGCTATATGTAGACCAATTCCTCTCTGCAGCAGAGGAACTCGCAACCTGTGAGAGAAGACGGGTGGCAAGGGCTTTCAGCTCAGGTGCGTCTCTACCATGCCATGTCCACCATCCAATCAAGTCCTTTTGAGCTAATGTAGCTCTATCAGTCCTCGCCTCTAGTCTACCAAATGTTGGACCACGAAGATTGGCAAAGTCAAGCCATTGCCCTCAAATTTTTGCAGCATCCTCTGCACTATACATTTTTGAAAGGGCCTTGAAGAAGCCCTCCTTCACCTATATTGAAAAAACAAAAATTAAGAAATGAGAACTTAGAGTTTATAAACTTTACAAATAAACTAAAAATTTTTAAAACGTATTATAAAATCAAAATTCTTTAATAAATTAAACTCACCTCCTCATCATTAGATGGAGGCACTCTCCCAGGCCTTGGTGCATACCATTTTGGATTGACTGCATAGGCTGCCATATGAAGTGGGTTGTTCATAGCATTCCACCTTTTCATTACAATGGGCTTAAGATGCTCCTCATAGAACTCCAAAGTAGGTTCCTTATCTTTAACAGCTTGCCTGATCTGCCCAAGCATGCTATCGAAGGTCTCATAAATCTCTCCAAGGCTAGAAGAGTGAGTATCAACATATCTAATGACCTGCACAATAGGGTCAATGAAGGAGCAAATGTATCTGCAAATAAAAGAAAATTGCAAGTGAGAAACATCATATGGTAAAAAAATCAGCAAGTGCTTAAATCAGAAATGTTTTTTTTATTAAATCAGCAATAATAACAATTATGATGTCCACCAATTCTTAAGTTACCTCATTGTGGTCCACCAATTCTCATCCAGGATTCTTCATTTGACAAGTCTTCCATCTGGGGTGCTTGATTCATGCCATCTATTCCACTCTGCATTGACCACCATGGATTGTAAGGCCTCTTGGACCTCAAGCATCCTCTCCAACAAAATGAAGTAGCTAGCATATCGAGTCTCCACAGGCTTGAGAAATTCTTTTTTGGAAAATGTCCTAAATAATACAAGAGATGTGTGATGATTGCAAATAAACATTTGCACATCTCTAGCCTCAAACACCATAGTTTTTATCCAATCAATTTTCCCAAAGTCCTTCAAGGTGTTATTCAATGCATGTACACAACATGGGGTCCAAAAAATGTGTCTATAGGTGCTCTCTACAATCAATCCAGCTGATTTACACACCTGGGCTGAATCAATGACTACTTGCACAACATTTGAAGCCCCTACCTCCTCTATAGCATCCTTCAAAATCTGAAATTGGAAGGATGCATCCTTTTTTTTCCCGAACAATCAACGGCTCTAAGAAAATAGGCCCTTGCTGTACTAGTGACAATAAGATTGATGAGTGGCCGATGTTTGATATCGGTCCAACCATCCATGATAATAGAACATCCATCACTCATCCATGTTTGCCTCATATCCTCCATCAAAATGTTTACTTTTGAGTACTCTTTGTCAAGGATAGTGGTGCGTAATTTAGTCTCTCCTAGTGGTACAAATGAGGGACCAGCAACATAAATATCTTTGCACATTTGTTTATACAATGAAGAACGAGAAACATGGTATGGTATGTCATGAGCAACAAGAAATCTGCCAATGGACTCTTCAGCTCTCTTTTTTGCTTGTATGTTAAATAAATCAGCGACATTGGTATCTCTCTTAGTCTTGGCCTTTCCCTTCACTTTACTAGCAGTGCTAGTGGGAGTCAATGAGGGTGTGGGTGTGCTGCTCGTAGGACCCCCGGATTTCAATAACTCCCCCTCCACATACAACCTATTGGCCTCAAGTTTTTCTTCCTCCGTAATTTTTTTCCAAACTTTCACCCCTTGCCCACCTATCCATAAAAGATGGCAATACACTCTTGTGTAGCTCCCAAAATAATGCTTCTTACATATATGACACTCCCATTCTCTACTACCCCCCGAATTTTTCTTCTTATTCTTGTCTACTTTTGTGGCAAATTGTAGGAGAGGTTTCTTAGGGTTGAATGGGCCTTTGGCATATTGTTTTAGGGCTTTGGAAGGGCAATCAAATGGATTAGGCATTGCATCTTCCATAGGGACATCTACATTAGGCTCATCAATGGCTGCCCTAGGCTTTTTTCTTGGTCTTTGTAATTGTGACACTTGAGCTTACATGGCAACTTCCATGCTATCACTACTTCCCTCACTCTCACTGCTGCTCATGTTTTTGCCTTTGGATTTTACAATGATTTATAGTATACGGCTGCAAGTTATAGAAAAAAAAAAATTCAATGTTTCATTAACATACCCTCTCTATGTCATTGAAAAAAATGAAAAATGACAACAAACAACAATGAAGTTTGAATCAAACAAAAAGAAAATAAAAAACATACCTGGAATGAAGTAGAAATAAAGGCAAAACCTCCTCTTCCACCTCAGAAACACACTCCTCTTTTGTTGTTGTTGTTTTCCTCTTCCTCTTCCCAATTGCAAACAACTCCAAATGAGCAATGAACTCCAACTTTAACTATTTAAGAAGACACATTAGGATTAACATCCATGTGGGCCCCGGGCAGAATAGAAAAGACTAAATAAATTTTTAAAAAACCTTTTTTTTTGTATTTTTAACACACCCGCAGCCGGCTGGAAAATAGGGACGGCATGGGCAAAAGGGTATGGGCGAGGGACGGGAACGCCGTCACCGGTACGGAAATCCGTACCCAAGTTTCCTATATAAAAAAATTTGGCGTTTCAGGGACCATCCCCTTTTCATTCAAAAAGGGACGTCGCAGGGTACGGCCAAAATTCGTACCCACATCCCTATTTTGTACCCAGTACGGGTACTAGGGTACAGAGGCAGGGGACGCGTCCCCGTGGAGCATAGATTGAAACGTCATTTCATAATAATACGTAGCATTTCAAGTTCTAAATGTATAGTATACACCATACCCCCTACCCTCTTATCACCTCTCGTCGTCCCCTCACCGACGTGAAATTGAAGCCCTATGCCACCCTATCCCTGAAAGTTGTCCGGACATCCAAACATACCCAAGCACCAATGTTATACTGTTTTTTTAATTTTATAAGAGACATTCAATAAGGTAATTGATCTCTAATTCTTTACAAATCACCTATCCCATTCCTTCGACACTAATTTGATGAAGCCACTGTTGAAATCTCCCCCTAATGACCCTCTAGAGAAGGTATATCTATATACTTCCAAAGGCTCTCCACTAATCCAATTTATATTCTTTTTATAAGACTTTGCAAGGAAGACATCTGGCCCTAGAGCTTTCTCCTTGGCAAGAGCCTTAATTGCAAGGTGAATCTCTTCAACAGTTATTTCTCTCTTTGAAATCCTCCATACTCACCTTTTTAGGGATGATATCAATGGTTATTTCCCTAGTCCTTGTCTTCTTCTAAGAGTCAATATAATCTTCAAAAGCAAAGAGCTTCTCATAGAAGGATTTAAAAGTGTATAGGATGTCCTCGATAAAAAAATAAAATCCCTTCCTCACAAATGTACCTTATCTCTTTCTTGGTTGCTTTCTATTTCAAATATTAAAAAAAGAACTTAGAACCTTATCTCCATATTCAAGCCAATTCAACCTTGATCTGATTCTGAGACCTCTAATCTTATTATTATGGATAGTCTTGTGTTCATTCTTCAAATGACACTAACTTCTTCATTACAAGGACTATTTTGAAGACCAAATTTTGTGTCTTTCAGCTTCTCCTAAATCACTTTCTCTTCACTCCTAGGATCTCTAGCCATCTTCTAACCAATTATCTGCAACATAATTCTCCAGAAGCAAACAAACAAGTTCCATCTCATTAAAGGGATGGTGTATTGTTGTGTCCCCTTATTAAAGAGCATAATGGTATTAATAGCCTGCAACACTGCCTCATTCTTGAGTAGATTCACATTAAATGCAAACTTATTGCTCTTCTAAGGTCTGCAATGAGAATGGAAAATAGAAAAATGAATAAAAATGGAATAGTGGTCTAATAAGGTAAATGGAATGACCTTAACCAGATTACCCCTTTCAATTTGCCAAAAATAAACAAATCCTTGAGAAGATAGAATCGATCCAACCTATTGTAAATCCTTTTATGTCCTTGTTGACTATTACACCAAGTGAAATAAACAGATGTGCTTTCCTCTTTCATGCCTACTAGCAGTTCAAATAACTGGAGCCTATCAACCATACCACTCCAAAAGAATGTACCTTCCCCTTTCCGTTCAAATCTAGCCCCTCTTGATTTGTCTAAAACATCCTCCACAATATTAAAAAACCCTCAAGAAACCACGGGACCTCCTCAAGATGAGCCAACCACCTCCAAAGACCAATTCTATCCTTATAATCTTTGTATGAATATACAGAGCACAATCCTACCTCCTTGTCATCCATTGATAGAATTAATCCAGATTGTCTTTTTACAAGAACACCCCCACCTCTTGAATTTATCTCTCCATTTTGGACTGATCAAAATAGCAACACCTCTTCTTCCCCTATAATGACTAGTAACATAAGAGAAAGCATCTGGTCAAATACACTTGAGGCCAGTATCTATTGTGAATCCAACTACTTTGAGTTCTTGAAGCAAAAGGAAATCCAATTTAGGATAAGATCTGGGAAATCTTCTAATAATGAATTTTCTATCTGGGGTCTCCAAACCCCTAATGTTCTAGGACATACAATGCAAAACCATGAAATCTCAATGCCTTGATGCATTTAGGCAATTGAGATCTTGGTAATCTTAGGATTGATTTTTTTGAGAAGGATCCTTTAGTTCTTCCCCTTCTAGCCTAAGAAATAATAGACTGATCAGCCCCCATTGCATAAGAACTATCTCTTTTCCCTCTCTTCTTTTTTGCAAGGGCCACTTTCTTATCTTTGTTCTCAAATTCAAAATCCAGATCTCCTACAAAGGAATAAGCTTCATGACATGGTGGAGAGTAAGGTATAATGGCTCAAATCTCATTCGTATTACCCTCTTCTCCACTCAAAACCTCCTTATTCAAAGAACAAACACCCACATCACTCTCAGTAGGAGAGATAAGCCCACAGTCATTCTCAAGGATCTACGCCTCCACAGGCTCCCTCTTCTTGTCTACAGTAGGGAAAAGAGTAGGAAAAGAGAAAATATTAACCACAACTGCCTTTTTATCCTAATGGACAGGGACCCTTGCCAACTACCTTCGCATTTGTTGTCCTCAAACTTGACATCATTAAATTGAGGGAACCCTCTGAAATTTTCTCATGAATTCGTAGATTTAGCCTTTTTTTAATGTATTGATAAGGTGTCATTAAGGCAATTTGTTATCTCCGAATTGTACTCTATGTAGCTTTGTTAATGCATTTCTTTTTGGAAGTTACCATCAAGTTTAATCCCCAATGTTTGCAAATAAGAGTTTTTCTTCTCTGATTGCAGACATTTGATTTTTTGTATAGTTTCACTTCTTTTGTTTGTTTTTCTTCTTATTGTAAATAATTGTGAGTCTTTCTTTTTGCCTTATTTTAATAGCCATTGCAAACCCACTCGTTTTGAGCTAACATAGGCCTCAAATGGAGTTGTCTAGCTCAAGTTATGAAGGAAAAGGTGGGGTTTTCCAAGCAAAAAGCGCATTGGGATTAAAAAACCTCCAAAAGTGGACTTTTTATTGGCAAAAGCATAAAATAAAATTATATTTAATATTTAAAGTGGATATTGGCATCCATTTTTTAATTTTTGTTGACCATAGTTTTTAACATTTTATGAAAATTAGCCTTTTTAAGTCTTTTCATATTACTTTATTAAAAACTATAGTCATTTTAATAAATTTAATTACATGAGACATTAGAAATGAATAAAGGTAGGGTTCTTATCACTCAGTATATATCAACATGCTACACACTTATTACCCCACTGCCAATAAATTTAAGACCTAAATGTATACTAGTGGGCTTTTTAAATATAAAAACATGTTATTTAATCATTTAAATCACTTCAGGTGGCGAATTTGAAGCCAAAAGCATGTGTTGTATTTTTAAAGTTTATTAATATGTTTATTAACTTGAGTTAGTAATAAAAAGCACATAGATGGGGAATTTAAACTCAAAAAGACATGCAATTGCCAAAACATGTGTTTTTCGCCCTCAAAAATACATCATTACTTCTTTATGAGGGGCTTTTCAATGTGTTTTTGCATAAAGTGGGCTTTTTAAACTCCAAACATGTGATTTTCAATCCTAAAAGCACGTCATTACTCATGCTAGTGTTAAAATGCATAAACTAGAGATTTTATGTCAAAAGCACATGCTTTTGCCATTGAAATGCATGTCTTTACTTTTAAAACATATATTTCTAACCAAAACCACTTAAGGTGGGAAATTTCAACCCAAAAGCGCATGCTTGTGCAACAAAAAAGTGTGTCGATAGTGATTTTTTAACTAAAAAGCACATGGGCAGCAATTTTCAACCCAAAAGTAGATGCTTTTGGCTTTGAAAAGTGCGCATTTAAGTAAAAATGCGTGAGTTTGTTTAAAGTGACGCTTTTTGGTCCAAAAGCACATGCTTTTGTAACCAAAAAGTGTTTTTACTTCGTAATATCAGGCTTTTTAATCAAATACCCAATAGTGGCGATTTTTAGCCCAGAAACACATATTTTTGGCTCTAAAAACTCCACTTTTTTGGGCATTTTTCATCAAAAACGGATTTTGCAGGCTTTAAATGCTCATTTCTTGAGCATTACTTGATCGTTTTTAATGATCTAGGGGTCGTTTTTGCTTAAAATCACCCAAGAATCACATTGGGCTACTCAAAAAGGGAGTTTGTTGAGTGTTTTATTCATTTTTCAACCCATCTAGGACACATTTTTGCTCAAATACATCTTAGTTTTGAGCAATTTGCACCATCAAAATAGAAAGTGTTTGGATCAAGGTAAGTGTGAAAGCATTTCCTATCCTTCCTAGCTTACATTCAAGTCTTTTAAATCACTTGATATGCTTTGAACGCCATTTTTCATATTCTTTGCATGTTGCACATTGCTTGGTCAAAATGATTGCTAAAATGATGCAATATCTTGCTCTAACTTTCTACACTTGGAAAGCTATGAATTTTGAAAACATACGACCTCCCACAATCACCTCCGGCGACGAATTCCCGCGATGCGATCATCCTTCCTCCGTGCCTATTCTCCGTGGTCTTTCATGGCTTCTATGATCTATGTAGATGTGGGCATTTGTGCAGTTGTAGATATTTGTTTTCTGCCTGTTGTCATGAGACCTGGGTTTTTGTTTGTGTTTTTGCTTTTGTGCGGCTCTCCTTCTCTTTACTAGTTACTAGCCATGATTCACGTGTTTAATGGTAACTGCCTCCATGAGATCTCCATGCTCAGGATTCACGTGTTTATTGGTTACTGGCATCTTTCATTTCAGGATTTACCGATGGTCGGATTTTGCTTTGTCGGATATGTGTTTGCGGGAGCTGTTCCAAACGTTGTTAGGTCTGTGTGTTTTTGCGGATTTCTTCTAGACATTGCATACAGTGGCTTGTTCTCACGGGAGTTGTATATGACATTGCCGGCAGCCCTCTCACGCAGTGCCATTTCTTTCTCTGTTTGTTCCAGCTCTCTCACATAGGGTTCGAGGGTTTTTTGTGGTTGCTTAAGCCTATGTTGCTCGATATTGTTGACTTCAGCTGCTACTCGAGTTATTGTTCAACTCGTTCAAGGGTGTTCCGGCTATCATTGGTCGACTGACCTCCTCTACAACCGTTTAGTGTCGAGTGTGTTGGCAGTGGGCCAGTTTCCCTCATAGGGTTTGCAACATGGCTTAACCACCTCCTGTGGTTCTATAAGACTATTGGTTGTATCGGGCATTGACAGGTCGATCTTTTGGTGCAACATCAACCCTAGCCTTTCTAACAATTAGTATCAAAGCTTGGTCATTGGTTCAAATCCCACAAGCCACGGCGAGTGACGCTAGGAGGGGGATTGTTGGCAGTGGGCCAGTGTCCCTTGCAGGGTTCGCAACATGGCTTAACCGCCTCCTGTGGTTCTATAAGACTATTGGTTGTGTTGGGCATTGACAGGTTGATCTTTTGGTGCAATGGCAAACCTAGCCTTTCTAACAGGGTGTGCCTCAGTTTCAAGTTATTGTTGAGGATGACTACAACTGGAGATGCAAGCTCATCACAATCACAACCTCTGACCTACCAGAGGCTCTTTGATCGGGTTACCAAGCTGGAAATGGATAATCAAATGCTTAGGGAGCAAGTACTATCTTTGACCGAGACAATTGCAGAACTCAAACATCTCACAAGTTTGAATATCTCTCAAATTAAAGTCTTCTCTGATACTTTTACTTCTAAAACGGCAAACTTAAAATCCCATCTGGAATCCATTATCGAGCAGCTAGAGGGATTAGATACTATCAAAGTACATCAATCAAAAATTGCAGCAAAACACTCCTCTCTGATTTTGGAAACTAAACGGAAAGTGAAGTCATGGGCCTCTCTTTGTAATACCTCAGCTATTTCTGCTCCTTTATCAAATCTGGAGAAGATCGTTCAGGGGAAGATTGAGGATGAATGTGCGAGATGGGCTCATGAGCTCAACCTGTGACTCCGTGGTCTCCCTCCCACTTCTGAACCTCTCTGTTGGACGTTCTTTCCTTAGTGATCAGCTTGGTATCTCTAACATCACACTGGACAAGTACTGGATGGGTCATGGTGACATCCTTTTCATCTGGTTTCTGACCTTTTCAAATAGGCTCTGTGCCCTTAGGGCGAAGAGTAAGTTGTTTTCTCTCCCCTCTAAGATTTTTCTAGATGAAGATCTCATGAAGGCTTAGGTTATAGAGCTAAAACATGCTCATGGTATTGTTGTTGAGAATAGACAGGCTGGGAAATGGTCAGTTATTAGAAATCTCAAAGCAGTTATTCGGGATTCCCCCCCAGTGGATGGGAGGTGAGACAGGCCCCCAAGATAGGTTGGGAAATGGGCAGTTATTAGAAATCTCAAAGCAATTATTTGGGATTCCCCCCCAGTGAATGGGAGGCAAGACAAGCTCCCAAGACCAAATGACTGTCTCGCTAGCAGTCGAACAAGAGGGAGACCTGCACGTGCTCTCTTCTTGTTAATTGTTGGAATGGTAATGGTTCTTTATGGTCATTACCAGGTCTCTTTCATGATGTTGTGGGGTCCGCTGATATACTTGTTGTCACTGAGACTCACAAGAGTCCCATGCATCCTCTTCCGAGGTTTACAGGTTATCAGTGGTTATCTGTTTGTAGAGAGGAGGTTCATGCTTCTAGTGGGGTCCGTGGGCCCAGTGGCACTGCTTGTCTGATTAGAGATGATATCTTCAGCTTTACTTCTGTTGTCCACTCCAATATGTATGCCGGATTTATGTGGCTCTGTGTTGATCATAAGAGTCAGCGCCAAAGAGATATCTTTATTGTTGTTTGCTACCTCCCGCTAGCTTCCTCTCCTTATGCCATACATGGTACCAAAGATGGAGACCCACATGTAGACCTAAATGAGAGTCTCTTAGTTTGCTACTTTGGGGGACATCATTATCCTTGGTGATTTCAATGCGTTGATCAGAGAACTCTAGCCTCTGCTTTATGACCGATGCTCTGATTCTATCTGCACCACAGCGATTGATCCGACTATTTTGGGACTTCAACGTATTTCTAATGATGCTCTTGGGCCGATTTCCTGCTATGGTCGCCATCTTCTACAGCTTTGCAAGTCCTCTAGGCTTGTGATCTTGAATGGTCTTTCATGCTTTCCAGGTTCTAAGCTCTTTACTTGTTGGCCTCATTGTGGGGGTGGTAGTGTTTTTTACTATGCCCTCACCTCTCCCTCCTTCATTCCCTTCATTCAGAGTTTCATCATTTTACGCCTTCCTCTCGCAAATCATGCTCTCTTCAATATTCATATTTCTCCTCACTTGTCCCCTCCTCTCCAGCCTCCTCACCTCGTTTCCCGTTGATTGCCACCCGACTTATAGCTTCCTCGACAATGATAGTGAGCTCTTTTCATCTCATCTGGCGAGGCTTCTTAATCCTACTTGTTTTAGTGATTCTTGCGAGGCCTCCTCCATGTTTGATCTGTTTGTTGTAGCCATTCGGAAGTCTGCCACCCTTTTTATCCCTCACTGCTCTTCGCTCTCCCTTAGAAGCAAACGCCGTAATACATGTCCCATGAACCAATTGTTTGATGTTGACTACAAAGCCTTTCATCACTCAGTGCGTTTCACTTTCAAATCTCATTCCCCCACTTTTGCTCACTTATGTTCCTCTTACCTCCATTTTCTTCGCTCTAAGAAATGATCCTTTATCGCCTATCAGTGTAAATCCCTATGCTCCATGCTTACCCACAACCCTCATCTTTTCTGGCGCACGTTGTTTCCCCGTTGTTCCCCTCCACCCGCCACTCTTGACTTTCGATCCCTAACCTCTCACACTATAGCTCTTTATGACATTTCTGGGCAGCCTTCTATCCACCCCAATCCGCCTCCTTAATGTCACTTGTTCTCCCCTTCTAACATTTACGAGGCCATCAAATCCATGCGATGCAGCAAAGCGGCGGATGAGGAGGGGTTTCAAGTTGAATTCTTCAAGTTTGGTGCTCCGGTTCTTGGCCCCTATCTCTCTATACTCTTTAATAGAGTGGTTTGTACTGGTTTTCTTGTTTCTTGGTCTAGGCATCTGATTTATCCAATTTACAAGACAAGACTTGTTTCTGACCCTGGTAACTACAGGACCATTATGACCGGACACACGTTTGCAGACTTTATGCTACAGCCCTGAATGTTATGTTATCCAGAAAGCTTGACAGGAGAGATTGTAGAGCTATAGGTCAGGCTGGTTCCCAGGATGACTACCAAACCATGGATCACATTTTTACTTTGCGGGCTATTATTGAGGAGGTTAGACATAGATCAGCGAACGTATACTGCTACTTTGTTGATTTTTGCAAGGCTTTTGATTCTGTTCCTAGGATGGCTCTATTTCAAAGGCTTCATTTGATTGGGATTTCAAAGATGCTACTTACTGCGATCATGAGATTATATGCATCTGTGATGGGTAGATTTAGGACTCCTGAGGGTTTCTCGGTTCTGATCCATAGTACCATTGGGGTTAAACAAGGCTGCCCTCTCTCCCCCACTTTGTTTGGTTTGTATATCGACGAGCTTGAGGGCTTTCTTTTGAAGTCCTCTCTTCCAAGGCATGGATGCTACTTACATCAGGTCTTGGTCTCCATTCTTCTTTCTGGGGATGCTGTGGCTCTTCTTGCTTCTTCTCCTGAGAGTTTTCAAAGGCTTCTTGATGGTTTGGCTTCCTTTTGTGATCAGTGACAGCTTGTGGTTAGCCTAGGTAAGACTCAAGTTATGGTCTTTAATTTCTTAAAGACCTCTCATCTTCACTTTTTCTTTCAAGGACAGGAGATTGAGGTCACTTCTTCATATATGTATTTGGGAGTGAAGTTTTCTGGACCCTGCTTCAGTATGAGACCTGTGATCCAGTCCAGAGTTAGTAAGGGTATGGATCTCTAGCTATGCTTGAGAAACAGGGTTTCAGACACCATTTTCAGGATACCTCATCCAAGTTATCCCTCTTAGACTCTCTTGTTAGACCGACTGTTCTTTATGGCTTAGTGGTTTGGGGACCTTCTCTCCTCGTCTCTAACTGGGCCTCAATCGAACCAGTACAAACATTGCTTCTACAGCGTATCATTACATGTCATAGGTTCATTTCTCATAGTATTATTCTTGGTGAGTTTGGTGCTCATCCATTCAGACTTGCGGCCAAATCTTTACCTGATTTGGTTCCTTCATCGTCTTCTTGGTTTTGCGGACTCGGCTGGGGATCAGGATAGATATTCATACTTGGCGTACTGCTCCTTAGCTATGACTGTGAGATTTGATACTAGCTCTCGTGCCCGTCGTTGGTATGCGCAGGCATCCTCTCTGCTAAGCTTGATCGGGATTGATATTGATCGTCTCCCTCAATACCAGTTTTCACTGAATGCCCTTGCTCATCTCCTCCCTTCTCGTCAGGAGTTAAATGAGCATATAAGATTGGATATCTACAAACAGTACATTATTACTACCTGGATTAACCCTCCTAGTGGGTTAAGTCCGAGGATGGCCTTCTATGTTGAGCACTTTATGGAGATCTGTGATGGGGTTATTGTTCGTCCTAGCTACCTATATTGACGATGGTGTCATGCTCTACGTATTTCTCTGGGGTCCTTTAGGGTAGGTTCTCACCGCCTTCAGGCCTAGCCGAACATCATATTGACAACAGTGAACGGGCTTTCCAGATGTGTACTTTAGCAGAGGTCGAGACAGAGACACTTTATTTTTCGTTGCCCTATCTTTTATGAGATTGAGGAAGATTTCATTGTCTATTCCGAGATTGTTTCTCTCTTTCATCTTTCTTTTGTTACATTGACCAACAGTGTCTCACGCTTTATCTTCAAGAGGCCACCTTGCTTCGTGATAGCACTTTACAGTCACTTCTTCCTTCCTGGCCTTCCTCTAATTAGCTCATTACTGCCTTTTTCTCACCCTTATCCCTGTTATGGGGTGTGAAAAGACCATCCAGTTCTACCGGTCATTCCAGATCCATTAGACCTTGAAGTGATTTCTAACATCAGTGACACTCATCCAGGAGCTCATAGCAACAGATCAGGGCTTTTGTTACCCCACAATCTTATCCTTCTGTGACTGATTTCTTTTCGGCAACAAAGGATTCCTAATCTTTGCCAAGTCTTCTTGACGCTTCTCTTCTCTTCTCTTTTCCCTTGTTCTTGTTGTTTGTTTTTCTCGGACACCGTTTGGTGTTCCTGCTATTGTCTGTTGTCCTTTTGTAAACTCTCAATCTCATAACCTTTTGTGGTCTTTTGTTGGACATTAATACTATTATCTTATCTTATCTTGCAAGCACTGAGTCAAGATTCGAAGTCTATTTAACACTTCATCTTGCAATCTTTCTAAATCCAAGAAATCTCTTTGATTGCTTTTTCAAATTTTTAAGGGTTTGTTTGGTTGTTGGAATAGGAATAGAAAATTTGGAATACATTTTATATTTTCCGTTTGTTTTGTCAATTGGAATAGGGAAGAGGAATACATATTCCCATTTTGCCTCTGAAATGAGCTTATACCCATTCCAAAAAATAGTTGTTATTGGAATAGCCATTCCTATTCCCAATATGCATTTGTATTCTCCATTCCTATGCCTGCAACCAAACCGGCCCTAAGTGTTTAAAAGGGCTTCTTTCCTTGCCTCTTGAGGAAAAGGTATGATTCCTTGTCATTTTTCATAAAATAATTGTTGCATATATTTCTTGTCTTGTTTATGTAAGTCTCTTCATTTCAATTTTCGGATTACATGTATATATAATGTGCTCCTACTTTTCGTTTTCGTCTACATTCTTTAAGTTGCATGTGCAATCACTTCATCCTGCGTGTACGGGCAGTCTAGATTAAGAAACCCATACTTAAAAATAACTCCCATAAAAAAAGCTCATTCACAATATGCTTTGCTTTCAAAAAAGCCCCATCTTCATCCTCACATGTGTTCCTTTCATATCTTGCATACTGCTGTCATATATTTCAAAACCCATAATAGTGAATCCTTGCATGTGCATGCACGTTTGTTTGTGACGAAGAATACGAAATCTCATCATTAACAAACATCTTTCCATCAATTTTCCACACTTTTCATTAGAATACCCTTTCTGTCCACACATGTTTGTGTTTGAAAAACTTGTTTTGGGGTATTATGACCATATAAATGCATGTTTTTGAGCTAAAATCATCATTTGCATTCGTTGTCCCAATAACTTTCAGCTATACCTTTCATGCAGAAGTCCCATATTCCACGTTTGAGGGCTCAAAATTTCACCATGGATCCTCCTCTTAAAGATGTACATACATTTGGGATTTCCATGTCTAAAGTGCTTACACATACACACTTGTTATGATGGAGGATATTGTACCAGGTAAAGGTGAAGAAAGGCGAAAAATGAAGTATTAGTATGATTAATATCATAACTCCATGCCTCCTTCACAAGTTTCCTCTTATTGTGAAGGCATCAAGGACACCGATATCTCACATTTTGATATAGAAGATTTTCTGAAAAGGGTAGATGAAGCATCCGCAATCAATATGGTGTACATCAAACAAAGCAACATCCATCTATTATAAACTTTTCCTTTAGCAGTTCATGAACCCAAGTTCATATTTGCATGTGCCAAGAATTTTGATGTTCCATCAAGAACAATCAAAGATCAAGATGGTAAGACTATTATCAGCTTGGATCCAGAGATCATTGACCGAATTTTCAAAGTTCCACCTACTCCATTGGTGACTAACATCACCAAACAAAACACATTGGAAAGATGGAACAATGACATGGCTAAATGTTGTAGGTATGTTAATGCCAATTGGTTGATCAACAAGAGAACAAAACTTGTTAGATGGCCAAAGGGTGTGAGTCGTTCGTTTTAAGGGATCAATGATCTCATCACTTTGCAATCGCATTGCCAGACTCAACGAGTCTAATGTCTTTGAGCCATGGATGTATAAGTGCATCTCTCTAATCATTCGTTCAAAGCAAAAGATCTTTTGGGGAGAGCTGATAAGTGATATGCAGCTAGCTCAACTTTCTTCTACTATTACCTTCTATGTGAATTCATACCTAGTATACATTGTCACTGCCCTAGGATCTTTCTCAAGTCTTTCCACCAAGGGTGACCGTATAACAGTGCCTGTATAGATGTACTACAATCAACTCACACTGAGATCTAGTCGCATGCATTATTGGAGGGTACAAGATGCCTTATTTGGGAATTATACGTGCTTGTTCGACAAGAAACTTCCAAAGAAGGGGGTATTAGATGAAGCATGGACAAAGTTAGATGTGTATGGTTGTCTCTTCCTCCAATTTCCCAACTTTACCTATATGAGTGTTGGGTTTTTCAGAGATGACCCATACTGATGAAGGGTGCTCCCCTTAATACCACGACAAACAACAAAAACAGAGAATACAAATTGAGAGAACAAAACATGGGCTTCTTATTATCGCTGCAAATGCGGAATTACAGAATTACAATATGCAAACCCACATGGGTGCCTTTCTTACAACAATATGCAAGACAGAGCTGTGACTATCACCCAGAACTGCCCTAGACAACCTTCGAGCCTTCCTTATATAGGCACTTTTAACCACCCGAGAAGGTTCTAGACACTAAGCCCTAACCCTTGTGGCCGACCAACCTCATATTATATCATTTCACTACACTTTATTACATAAGATCGACTCAAGACAATTTACAAACTATATTTTCAGATGGATCCACTTCTGGAGACCATAACTAGCAAATCGTTGACCCGATGGGCTATTATAACCCCATTCCAAAATCCTCGGCTACATTCTATAGCAATATGCCGTGTAACTGTCCACCCATCGAGGTTTTGCCTCATTATGGAGCCATTTAGGCCTTCTTCGCTAGACTCAAAATTTGTATAAGCCAAAATTCATACCAAAAATCAACAATGACTGCACCAATACTTATGATATGACAATAAAACTCAACTGGTAGGCTGATATGTCTAAGATGAACCTTCATATGTGAGATTAGAACAATCTGAGCACATAATACCAATTTATGAAAATTAGCATGCTCCCTCAAATAGCAACTCTATACAAGAATAGCCCTTATTAAAAACACAAAAACTGGAAAACTGGGAATAGAAATATTTTTGGATGATGCAAGATTTCCCTTACACCCAGGATGCTCCTGCATCAAATACCCGAGGTAATTTGAGAAGTGACTTTGTCATGTCTTAGGTAGTCAAAGAAAAACCAAAAAGGTCAACCTCTTCCCA
The DNA here is from genome assembly GCA_028749045.1 of Cupressus sempervirens. Taxonomy (NCBI): domain Eukaryota; kingdom Viridiplantae; phylum Streptophyta; class Pinopsida; order Cupressales; family Cupressaceae; genus Cupressus; species Cupressus sempervirens. Next base: position 232,915,332 of record CM053784.1, on the reverse strand, counting down.
TGCTAGCCATGATGACTCCTCCACTGGCCTCCCTTTCCATTTGACCAGATACTCTTCATATGTTTTGTTCCTTGTACTTCTCCCCTCACGACTGTCCAATATCTCCTCAATCTCCTATGTAGCTGAAGTAAATGTCGAAATACTCCACTATGCTTTTGCAACTTCATCTCCATCACCTCCTTCAAATATTCTATTAAATCTGAAATGTTTAACACTGGTGAAATGTTAATTCAGCTAGCAACTCTACTTTATAGGCATTTCTAGAAACATGCATTTTCACTATCTTGCATGGTCCAAACTTCGTCATTTTCAGCTTATTATATGTACCCATTCGAAATCTCTCCTTCCTCAAATGAACCATAACTTCATCACCAATCTGAAATTCCTTATACCTCCTTTTCACATCTGCCTTAGCCTTATACTATGTATTCATCTTTGTAATGTGCTTCCTTGCCTCCTCATGAATGTTCTTCAAATGTTCAACAAAATCTTCTGCTTCAACACTACTTATTTCCCCTTTATCCAACTACCTCAATTCAGAAGCATTTCTGGGATTCCTCCCATAGACAATCTAGAATGGTGATTTACCAGTACTCCTATTGACAGAATTATTACATGCAAATCTTGCCTATGGTAAAATCAGATCCCAACCTTCTAGCTTATCTCCAACCAATCATCTCAGCAAATTCCCCAAACTCTGGTTCACAACATATGTTTGTTTATCAGTTTGTGGATGATGGGATGAACTAAACTTCGAATCTATCTTCAACTTCTTCCATAATGTATGCCAGAAATACCCAACAAACTTGGTATCTTGATCCAAACTATACTCTTTCGCAAACCATGTAATCTCACCACTTCTATGAAAAACAACTTCGCCACATGAACAACATCACTAGTCTTCTTGCAAGGAATGAAATGTGCCATTTTTAAAAATCTGTCAACCACCACAAATATTAAGTCATGTCCTCGTTGTGTCCTTGGTAAACCAAGAATGGAATCCATGCTCACATATTCCCATGGCTTCTCAAGTACAAGTAATCACTAATATAACCCTGTATTTTGCTTCACTTTTTTCACCATCTGAAATAATCTACAACTCTATACAAACTTCACATCTTGTTGCAACTATGGCCAATAATAATTCTCAGCAACCAAAGCAATGGTTGTCTCTACCAAAGTGTCCAGTCAATCCTCCACTATGCTTTTCTTTGATGAGATTCTCTCTCATAGAACTTCAGGGAATGCACGATTGGCTTCGTTTGAACAACATACCATCTTGGATTATGAAATCCAACCACTTTGCCCTATCAAGTGTAACAGGTTGTGTACAAGCTTTCCAAGCCTCACCAAAATCAGAATCCTTTGGATACAAATTCTTGGGTTCTTTGAACCCAACCACCTCAATCTGCATTTTTGTCAGCAAAACTTATCTTCTACTAAGAGCATCTGCAACTTTGTTAGACTTCTCACTCCTGTGTTTCAAAACAAATGTATAACTCTGCAAAAACTCAACCCATTTCAAATGTCTTTGGTTCGATTTTCCTTGACTATTCAAATATTGCAAAGCTTGATGATCAGTATACAAAACAAAATCCTTAGGAAGAAGATAGTGTCTCCACCTCTTCAATGCTTGAACTATAGCATAAAATTCCTAATCATAAACAGAACACTTTCTTTTGGCATCATTCAATTTCTCACTAAAATAAGCAATAGGTCTACCTTCTTGGCTACGCCTATTGCAATACCACTAGCATCACAATCTACTTGAAAAACCTTATTAAAATCTGGAAGTGCTAAAAGAGGCTTCTCTGTAACTTTCTGTTTCAACAAATTAAAACTCTTATCCACTCCTATAGTCCACTTAGATTATTTCCTATCTCCCATTGTTTCAATCAAAGGTCCACAAATACTGCTAAAACCTTTGATAAAATTCCTATAACTAGTCCATTAAAAGATCTTACCTCTGTTGCACTCCTTAGAGTAGGTCATTTGAGGATAGCCTTCACTTTCTCATGATCCATTTTCAGACCTTCTGCTGATACCACAAATCCCAATTACACCAATTCCTTCACAAAACTACACTTCTTCAAATTTATCAGCAACTTTTCCTCCCTCGTCTTATCAAACACCTTATGAATGTGCATCAAATGCTCCTCCAATGTTTTACTATAGATCAAATATAATCTAGGTAAACAATGACAAACTTACCCAGAAACTTCTTCGTTACCTCATTCATGAGCCTCATGAAAGTGCTCAATGCATTGGTTAGCCCAAAAGGCATGACTAACCGTTCGTACAATCCTTCCCTTGTCTTGAAAGCAGTCTTCCACACATCTCCTCTCTTATGTGAATTTGATGGTACCCACTCTTCAGATCTATCTTTGTGAAATGCACAACTCCACTTAAATAGTCCATAATCTCATCCATCCGCGACAATGAAAATATGTATTGACTGTGATCTTGTTGATAGCTCGAGAATCTGTACACATCCTCCATTCTCCATTCTTCTTAGGTGTCAATACTGTTGGTACAGCACATGGACTCAAACTCTTTTGAATCAACCCCTCCCGCAACAACCCATTAACTTTTATGTTCAACTCTTCACTTTCTGATGGTGGCATTTTGTGCACTGCCTTGTTTGAAAAACTGGCTCCTGGAATCAAGTCTATCTGGTGACTGACCTTCCTCACTGGGGGTAATCTATCATGTACATTATTTGACACTATCAAAAAATTCTCCCAACAAATTTGCAACTTCGGCAGGTACCTACTCTACTTCTTTACCATCCTTTGGGATTACAGTAAAACACATGTGCTTACGCCTCATACCCTTGAGAAACTCCTTTCCATCAACAAAACATATTTTGTTAGTACTACATACCTTTTCTTCTTTCTCCTTCAATGGCTTCAACTTATGTTTCACTCCATCCTTTGTCAAAGTGTAGGTATTTGCACGCCCATCATGTACAGCATGCCTATCAAACCGCCATGGCCTACCCAGGAACATATGACATATGTCCATAGGTATGATATCACATAGCACCTCATCCTAGTAGCTTCCAATCTTGAACTTCACTAGGCACTCCTCATTGACCATGACCTTGTGGTCATCCTACACCCAGGCAATACGATATGGGTGTGGGTGTTTTCGCCTCTTAAGATTTAACTTTGTGACCGTCTTTTTTTACACTAGATTGTCAGTACTTCCACCCAAATGATCACATCACAGCACTTATCTGCACATTTGCACCTTGTGCAAAACAAACTCCTCCTTTGATCAGGTTCATTCTCACCACTCAATAAGACTCTTCTATTAACTAGGACTTCTCCTCTTTTAGCATCTTCAAAATGTGATGATTTTGCATCTTCATCAACATACGCTACTCTGGCCTGGCCTTCAATTCTTCTATCACTCCTAACTTGGTGCTGGGAACACTCAAATGCTCTATGCCCTTCTTCTCCGCTGTAAAAACATTTTCCATGGAAACCTCCTCTTCCAGATCCTTGCCCTCTTCCTCTTCTTCTCTGATCTCTATTTTCAAATCATGGAAACGATTGGAATTGTTTCCTCTCTAGTTCTAACAACTACTACTGGTCTCATCCTTGTTCTTTTGATCATCATTTCGACCTTTATAAGACCATCCACCAAATCTTCCACCGCGACCTCTTCCACTATTTTTGTTATCGAACTTCTTGTTTAGCTTTTCCTCAACTCTTAGGGCAAACTGGTGTGCTTCAATATTATTCATTCGGACCAGATTCGATTCCTCTTGAATACTTGGCCTTCACCCATTAAGGTAATAGGCAACTTTCTCCTTATCAGCTTCTACATGGCCTGTTCTAATGAGAACTCGATAGAGCTCCTCGGCATGCTATCGAGCAGATCTTCTCGCTTGCTTCCACCCTTCCATTTTCTTCAATAGATCAAGCTCATAATCCATGAGAATGAATTGTCACTTCAATTTGGTTATCATCCGGTCCCATCTCGTGATTTTGTCCTTTCCTCTTCTATTTCACTCCAACTGGATCTCCTGCTACCAAATCTTTGCATGACCCTTTAGTTTGGCTTTTGCAAATTTGACCCTATCTGGATCTTCAATATCTTCATTCTCAAGGTATTCCTCCAATTCATTGATCCAATCGATCAATTCCTCCGGGTTAAGATTTCCCAAAAATGTGGGAACCTCAAACTTAGGTCTTTTCCAATCTTGGAAATGGCCCTAAAAGGCTTCTTCTTGTGGGTTCAAAATGGCCTCTTCTTCAACATTTATGTCTCCTTCTTCATCCTCACTTTCGTCTCTTATGGCTTTTTCTGAAACCCTGGTGCAAACTGCCTCACAATCGTCGATTTGTCTACATGCTTAGCCCAATCCACAGTCCTGGTGAAAACTGCCTCCCAGTCGACGATCTGTTTACACACTTAGGAACTCCCGCTCTGATACCACTTGATGAAGGGTGCTCCAGTTAATACAACAACAACAAAAAAAGAATACAAATTGAGAGAACAATATATGGGCTTCTTATTATCGCCGCAAATGCAAAATAAAAGAATTACAATATTCAAACCCACATGGGCGCCTTCCTTACAACAATCTGCAAGACAAAGCTGCAACTATCACCCAGAACTTCCCTAGACAAGCTACAGGCCTTCCTTATATAGGCACTTTTAACCGCCCGAGAAGGTTCTAGACACTAAGCCATAACCCTTGAGGAAGACCAACCTCATATTATATCATTTTATTACATAAGATCGAGTCAAGACAATTTACAAATTATATTTTCAGATGGGTTCACATCATTAACCCGATGGGCTATTATAACCCCATTCTGGAATCCTCAACTAGTGATCTACGGTAGCTTATTGGGCAAGCATTCATCAGCCGACGTTTCACCTCGATTTGGAGCCATTTAGGCCTCCATCGCTAGATCTGAAGTTTGGATTGTCAAAATTCATACTGAAAATCTGCAATGACTGCACCAATACATATGATATAACAATAAAACTCAACTAGTAGGCTGATATGTCTAAGATGAACCTCCACATATGAGATTAGAACAATCTAAGCACATAATACGAACTTATGAAAATTAGCAAGCTCCCTCAAATATTAACTATGTAAAAGAATAGCCCTTATTAAAAACACAAAAACTGGAAAACTGGAAATAGAAATATTTTTGGGTGATGCAAGATTGCCCTTACAGCTAGGATGCTCCTGCATCAAATACATCTCTTTTGAGGTATCGCACTGAAAAGATCATTTTCATGTAGTTAGTGAGACAATTGATGTCAATGCAATCATATCAATCCTCATTGCATAGGCCAAGCATTGGTATCTTGTCAAAGAATCCTTTAATATTGGTGGTCATTCACTGGATACAGTACCAAAGGCCAAGATCATGGAATTTAAACTTCAAAGAATCACCTTGAAGAAGTTCATGGCACGTGCTTGTTTTGCTTGGAGAGGAGTGAATGGAAAAATTAAAAATCATACATCCATGTTCATCGCCTTGAAGATATTTGGGTAGATTTGTGCACAGAGCTTGATATTCACAATAATGTTGACCCTAAAGCAGATTGTGGACATTAACCTCGCAATTTTCCATGCAAGAGTTGAAGATGATGGTGAAATCCTAGATCCAGAATATGTCGAGCAGCACCTTCATAGGCTGCCCATTCCACCACCATCTTATTCATCCAAGGAAAGTGTCTCTATTTGGGACCGTTTTCAACCTATTATTGTCAATACTAACATTTGCTGGAGGAAAAGAGGGTTGAAAGCCATCAAGGTGAAGTGGAGGAAATATTTTGATCTAGCTGGTCCAATTGGTCTAGGGGTTGAGATGAGGAGAAAGCAAACAGATGGCACAGAATCTTCGGCAACAACTATTCCAAAGCTCACCATTGAAAGTGACAAGGGAAAGGGTTGTGTGCTTGAGGTAAAGTCTACTGAACCTCAAAAGGTTCACATTATCCTTAGTGATGACGAGCTTCCTCCTTCATCGAGAAAGTACTCACCAAAGAAATATCCTCCTAAAGTCCTTGGTGCAATTGTCATTCCTGATTCTGCACCAGCCTCAGATGAGTCAATAGATTCACCCTTACATGTTGCTATGGATACTTTGTGCTTTAATCCATAGTATATCATTTCAATTTGGATAGTTGGCAAGATACTTTGTGCCTTTTAGTTAATCACCTTTTGTTCAAAAAGGATTGATTGTAAGAAACTTTGGGTTCTTATTATCAATCACACAATTTAAGTTTTAACTGTTGTCTTAAGTTATTCTTACATCAACTACTAAGCCACCGGTATTATCATAGCCGTGGATTCATTTTGTTAAATTTGCTAGTAGTTGTTAGCATAAAACCATTCTTGAAAAAAGAGAAATTGATTTAGAGAACCACCCATTGGTCAATTTCAGTCAAGTTTCTGTTGTAGCCACCTACAGTAAGAAGGTAGCCTCCCCTATTGCTGTGAGGAGAGATTTATCTCACTACAACATTGCGTAAAGTTTCCATTTTGTAAGTTGGAGTCTTAGTAACTTAGAAATTTTTTAGCCAACAATATTATCCCTCTCAAAGATGGGTGTTGGTATTTGTCCAACCAATGAACCAGCAGAAACTTTTCTTCCTATTTTTGGGTAGATTTGTTTTTTTGTCCTTCTCCTAGTCTCCTCCGCCTTTTTCAACTTTTCAATAACCAGTTGTTGAGCATTCTTAAATCAATGTTAGGTGTTGGACTCTACTTTTTAACCCTTAATTTTTTAGGACAATTAGTCTTGGGCTTCACCTCAAATTGGGGGTTTTTAGGTTTGACAGCCTCCTTAATAGCTTTATATGGAGACTCAAGCCAAATAGTTGATGCATTTCTTTGTAAAGCCCCCAATTCAAAGGACTAATTCTTCAAATCTTTTGAAGGGGGAATCTAGTAGTTAAAGGAATGGGACGAGACAAACTCCTTAGCTTTGACATTCTTGTTCATGGAGGGAGAGTTACATTTACAAAGGCCTTCATAGTGATGACTTTGTTTTTATTCTTCAACAAAGGGTGAGCCCTTCTATGGGGTCCATATTTCCAACACAAGAAATAAGCATTCAAACCCCCAAGAAATTCCACAAGGCACAAAACAATTTCCTCTTCAAGTTTAATGATCAAAGACTTCAACAAATCTATGCCCGACTTAATAGTCACTAATAATTGAGCATCCATATGGGGAAGTAGGGATGATGTTTCTTCCATTCTTGAAATGTTCCCTATAGATTCTAGGGTTTTATAGATGACCTTCACAATAGTGGTGGGATGGTTTTTACAGCTAGCCATCTAGGGCACGAAAGTGCCATAACTTCTTCAACATCAACATCTAGGACCAAGAAACAGCCCTAAAGCAGCCATTTCCCACATTCCAATATTCTTTTTCCACAACTTCATTTTGAGATTTAGGGTCATGGAAGAAGATAACAAACAAAGCCATTTGAATCATCCGAAAAATCAAAAAAACTTACAGCCTAATTTATTATTCCAAATAGTCTACAACCAATTATTCAAGAAATTCCTAGAAGGCAACTTTGAATTATCTAGGATTATAAAACATATTGAAGTATCTTGAAGCATTTTCTCAAAACTAAGTTCATCTCCAAGTTAGGTTTGACGACAAATGAATGTTGAAATAGAGGTTTACTTCCTTTGTCGCAATCCACTACTCCATGCTCCATGCTCCACAGTATAGTTTGGCGTTGCTTCCAAAATGAATTGATCCCTAGGGTTGCAACTTTGATGCCCTACCACCACCTCTGAAAATGACTTGCTTGGTTGATCTGTGTATTTACCTAGGGATTCATTCCCCATACAATTTTAATAATTTGCTCAAAAGGTGAAAGAAATGCCAACTAATAGCAAAGAAGATGCAGAGGAAGGGCAAGGACGTGATAGCCCTCATTGAGTGGTAGAGGCTTGCCCGCTTGTGCAAGGTTATCACAAAGTTGCAGAGCTCTATTGTGAATGACTTTTTGATCCTCCTATCACTCTATATTATATATTAATTATTTCAAAATTAATAATTTATAAGCACTTCAATTTACCATTAAAATGTCATTAACTTAAATTTTAAAATATTATGATTAATAATATATTTGAATTGAAATGCTTTTATTTTGATCAACTTGAGAAAATCCCCTTATATTAAATCAGACAAGCAATATTCTATAAAAACTTATGTACAAAATCAAAATACAAATTTTAATAGGAAAACCAGCCATATATTTTATAAAATTGTTCTCTTTTTATGGAGACAGGATATTGAATTAATTTATCAATCCATCAAACAATGCCTACCAAGTGCATGAAGAAACTACAATTTTAAATTATTCTCGTTGGATTCTCCCATCATGGTTTTGAAATGAAGGCATAAGTCCTGCTAAGCCATAAAATAAAATTAATCTTCATAATAAAAATAGCCAATCAAAATAAACAGTACGTAATATTCCAAATCAAAAATAAAATAATTTATAAGTAAACAAAATATCTTATTAATTGGATAAAAATAAAGTGTATAGTATAATTATATTACAAATACTTCAATAATTTTAGAATTAAAACAAAAATTGCATACATATATTTAAGATTGTTAAGAAGTGAAGTCCATGCCTCACAACTGCGGGGGGGATCAATTGTGCATAAATAAAATTGATTCCAAACTTATAAAACTGATCACCAACAATCAAAATAACCATGCACACTAACAAGAAACCATACACCATAACACATTGATTTGTGTTCTTGAGGAAAAACCTAGTGGGGATGGTACTCACGAAATGATGTAATAATATATAGGTTCCTTGTGAAAGGATATGAGTCTATTAGGAGTCAAATACAATGCATTTACAATAGTCCCAATTAAAGAACAAATCCCTGTTAGGAGACCTTGAACCCTTGCTGAAGGTTCCAACCCTATTAGGAGTTGATGAGAACAAAAGGCTCGCTACCCAAGCTCACTACTCAAAGGATGAAAGGTTAAACCACTTGTGCAATAGGATAACAAATCCAAGATTGTGAACTAATTGATCTACAACTTACTTTTAGTATGAGCTTCTGGATTTGATTGTGTAGCAATATTTGAACATCAACGTTTCGAATAACACTCCGTGATCCATCATCAGGATGCATGCAATTAAGTGTAAGATCGACAATAGATAGTCATGGATCATGGAGTGTGATACGAAACATTGATGTTCAAAAATTGCTACACAATCAAATCCAGAATCTCACACTAAAACTTCTTATGGATTGTGGAAATCTCTTTGCATTAATCAATACCCTTCATGGGAGGGAGATGTGTTTCAAATCTAAACTACTTGTTAAAACAGTTATTTTGAGGTCCACTAGGAGTGGTAAATTGCACTCATACCTCTTCTCAAAGCCTCTAACAACATCACAACTCTGCTCTAACAATCCAACTTCAAGGCTCGCATCTATACTTATCATTCCATACATTACATTGAGGAAAATAACGTTCCTATATACCAATTACAAATAGTTAATTAGGTCAACCTGTTAGGGCTTCCCCATTGCATAATTAATTACATAGGACCATGTTAAGGCATACACACCTTCTCAAGCAATTATACAAACATTATATGAAGTGATTCACATGTTACAATACATATTTAACACTTTCCAATAATAATTAACATGCTATAATGATTAAGTCGGCTGCTAGTGAATTACATTGCACGTTAAACATCAGCAACCTTTGCAGAATAAGACAAATGATCCACAAATCCAAATATACGCACACCAAACAGTTTTCTAACATCTTCCATGCTTGCCAGCATTAATTCTTGCTTGCCATCAAGCTACAGCCAAAATAATGCAACTACGTCTAGCATATATTCCTGCTCACTAGTCTGCTACCATTCTTTACTTAACAACTTGTAACTCAACTAGAACATCAAATAAAGTACAGCAAACATATACATGATGTTTGCACTCCTACACAAATGTAAGCTTGCATATCCAAATAAGACAATCACTGCCTTTATTGAACTAATCAATAACCTACAATATACAGTCTAAATTTGTCCGCAACCAAAAAAAATATAGTGATATCAGTGACAAAATATGTCATCAATACAACATGTCTGCTACCCAAATTTACCAATCCAAGTGCTAACAATCTCTCCTTTTTCTAACATCTTCCATGCTTGCCAGCATTAATTCTTGCTTGCCATCAAGCTACAGCCAAAATAATGCAACTACGTCTAGCATATATTCCTGCTCACTAGTCTGCTACCATTCTTTACTTAACAACTTGTAACTCAACTAGAACATCAAATAAAGTACAGCAAACATATACATGATGTTTGCACTCCTACACAAATGTAAGCTTGCATATCCAAATAAGACAATCACTGCCTTTATTGAACTAATCAATAACCTACAATATACAGTCTAAATTTGTCCGCAACCAAAAAAAATATAGTGATATCAGTGACAAAATATGTCATCAATACAACATGTCTGCTACCCAAATTTACCAATCCAAGTGCTAACAATCTCTCCTATTCCCAACAGTCTCCCCCTTTGGCATTTATATGGTGAACAACCACCAATCCAAAAGTAACATCTCTCCCTCTTACATAATATCCTCAACATATACAGTCTTCCAACTTCTCTTACACATACCTTCCCTAATGAAAGGTTTTTTACATGACTCTCTCCCCCTTTGACATCAATGGAAAAGGGTGCCAAAAATGTCAAGTAGTAACATCTCTCCCCCTTAGGAAGATCTCTCTATCAAACAGATTGTCTTTCATTAAGAAAGATATGCAATTCTTCTAATCAAATTGTTGGAAATTTGTTCAGCACTCCCCTCGAGATTCATAACAAGGGCTTAATTGCCTCATGTGTACTATACATTAAGTGGCTGCATCGGGCATTGACAAATCGGTCTTTTGGTGCAATGGTAACCCCACTCTAACAAGTGGTATCAAAGCTTAGTCATAGGTTCGAATCCTCAGACCTTCGGGTAACGCTGAGGAGGAGATTGTTGGGAATTTGTTCAGAACTCTCATTGGGATTCATGACAAGGGCTTAACCTTCTCCTGTGTACTATAATTTGAGTGGTTGTATCGAGCATTGACAGATTGGTCTTTTGGTGCAACGGCAACCTCACTCTAACACAAATAGCTACTTTGGATCAAGCCAATATGCAACCAAAAGGCAATGTCAAGTGCCAACAAACGCTGTCACAAAAATCTGATCAAATAGTAGCTCTCAAATAGCTTTGCACAATGCAACCACTCCCCCTAAGGAGAAGTACCAAGCATCACATCAAGATGAATGAATGTGCTCTAATTGTACTAGATTGATGTATCCCTACATCAATTATTCTTCATAAGGAGGGGCCATCACCCCAAGCATACCTCATAAATATTCGAAGGTGTCAGGCAAAGGCTTAGTAAAAATATCTACAACTTGCTATTTTGTACTTGCATATTCCAGTCTAAGATCCTTCTTTGAAACTTTTTCTCTCAGAAAATGATATTTGATAAGATAAGATAAATGTATTAATGTCCAACAAGAGGCCACGGAAAGGGTCTAAGGCACTGAAAGCGTACAATCAAGGAGGTTAACAACAGCAGGATCACCAAACGGTGTTCGAAAAGAGCAAAGGAAAGCAATAACATGAAAGAGAAGAAGAGCAAGAACAAGAAAATCAACACAAACACCACCTAGGCAAGGACTAGGGATCCTTGGTGTAAAGAAGTCTATAACATAAGGGTAAGGCCCAGAACAACCAAGAATCCTAGTGCATCTCTGAGTACCCTTGGAGGGGTGACACTAACATGTAAGACCGCTGCAAGGTCTCGCAGATCTAGAATGATCAATGTTAGAAGTGTCGGTGAGTGCTTGTTTGGATTGGACATCATATCGAATCTCCCCTACCTCCTGCTTGAGGGTGTGAAGTGAGCTGATCCAAAGTCTAGCTCTATAGAAAAAGTAGTTGCAGGGTATGATCACGGAGTTGCATAGTCTCTTAAAGGTAAAGCGTGAGACATCTCTGGTTTGTATAACTAAAGAAGGTCGAGAGAGATCGGCAATCTCTGAAATAATAGTAATAGCTCCCTTTAATCTCATAATAGGTGGGGCATCAGAAAATGAAGTGGGTCTCTATCTCTACTTCCGCCAAGGGACATAACAGATAAATCCGGTCCTCCCTATCAATGTGGTGATCGGTCTGGATCCAAAGTCTGTGAGAACCTACCCAAAGGAATCCATGATAGCTATATGTTTAATTTTTTAATGTAATGCAGAATTCTTTGACATGTTTATAGTACTTGTATTATCACAATGCATGATAATAGATTGAAAAGAAGTTATACCAATGTCCTTTAGCATCTGTTTCATCCATATCAACTGATTGCAATTATTTGTTGTTGCAAAATATCCCTCTTCTCCAGTAGATTGTAATATACAATCTTGTTTTTGACTTATTCATAAAACCAATCTTCCTTTTAGGGAAAATGCACCTCCACTTGTACTTTTCCTATCATCAATGTTTCTTGCCCAATCTGCATTGGTATAAGCATATGGTGTAAAATCATTAGATCTATTATACCATAAACCAAATTCAAAAGTTCCTTAGAAGTATTTGAAAATTCTTTTCATTGTTGCCAGATGCGATTCTTTAGGTTCTGCTTGATATCTTGCCACAATACCAACTACACTTGCTATCTCAAGTCTAGTATGACTTAAGTATTGTAATCCACCAATCATAGATCTGCATCTTGTCTGAAAAGTGCTAGGGGAATCATCAGTAGTAATCAATTTACAACCTATAACCATAGGCGTCCCAACTAGTTTTCAATTTTCCATACCAAACTTTACTAGCAATTCCTTAAGATATTTAGTTTGAGATATAAATATACCAACTTTAGTCCAAGTTATTTACAATCCAAGAAAGTATTTCATTTCTCCTACCATAGACATCTCGAATTCACCTTTCATTTCCTCAAAAAATTTATTACTTACCTCATCATTTCCTCCAAAACTAATGTCATCCACAAATACCTAAAAAATCAACAAACCATTAGAATTAACTCTCAAGTATAGATTATTGTCTATGGTACCTATCTTAAATCCAAAATACAATAAACATTTATCTAACCTTGCATACCAAGCTCTTGAAGCTTGCTTCAATCCATAAAGTGTTTTCTTAAGTTTACATACCATGTCTTCTTGCACTGTCAATGGAAATCCATCAAGTTGCTCAATGTATACCTCTTCCTCAAATTCTCCATTCAAGAAAGTTCGTTTAACATCCATTTGATACACTTTAAATTTCTTGTTAGTTACATGTGCCAAAAATAGTCTAACTGCTTCTAATCTAGACACAAGAGCAAAAGTTTGTTCAAAATCAATACCTTCCTATAGTGAATAACCTGTACACACCAGTCTTGCTTTATTTCTTACCACTTCTCCTTGTTCATCCATTTTATTTCTGAATACCCACTTAATTCTTATAACACTTTTATCTTTAGGCCTACAAACCAATTCCAATGTAAAAATTTGTTCTATCTTCACTAGCTCTTCCTTCATAGCATTAACCCATGATTCATCTTTACATGCTTCATTAGTATCCTTAGGTTCAACTTGTGAAATTAGACAACTCATTTCTCATTCTTTCTTTAGTTATTACTCCACTACTTGCATTTCCAATAATTTGTTCATCGGGATGATTCAAAGCTGCATACCTTGGTGTTCTCTGTTTGTCATGTCCCCATTTTGGTTGACATCGTTTAGCGTGCCAGATTTGCCTATCATGGACTCTCGTAGGCAAATGGTTTTGGTGAGAGTCATTCTGATAATTATTTAAGGATTGGATGGTCTTATTTGCTCTTGGAGAGATGGTATTTATTATATTTTTATTATTATGTGTTACGCGGGGCCAAATGTTATAATTTTGAGTTGAGTTGCACTTTTTATTTTATAAAGTTACTTTTTATATAAAAGTGCATTATAAAAGGATTTCATAAGAATATTTTATGGATACTTCTAGAAGTTCTAGTGGCTTCTTAGAGAAGTGAATAAATAGAGTGCTTGGCCTCTCATTTGGACATCCCATAACTTGAGTTTACACTACCTTTCTCTTTGAGCATTTGTGGCGCCATCTTGGTCTGCAGATTATCATTTCTTCTTTAGGAACAGAGTCTCCTAAGGATTTTGCATAACTGAGGAAGTGAAATATCCTTTGAAGGATTACACATTTGGAGGTGATACTACAGTCACTTCAGCTAGGGCATCATTGGGCTGAAGGCCATTTTCAGCATTTCAGGAGGCATTTTTAGCAGGGCCGAAATTATAGGTCGTTTTTAGCAGGTCCAAAATTATAGGGAGCCATTTTTAGCAGATCCGAAATTGTAGAAGGCTTCTTTCAGCAGACCCGAAATTATAGGAGGGCATTTTCTGAGGACTATTCATTTTCAGTCATGGATTGATTGCAGGACATCTTTAGAAGGCTTAATTGTGGTGGAGGAAAGATTTATAGCAGCTGGTTCATTTTTGCTACAAGTCCGATCCAATTTTCAGAATTTCAGGATAGGGCTTTGGAACCACATTTTTTGTTTATATCTTCCTCATTACTCAGCATATCATTCTGGGTATTGTTGCATTCAATTGCTATCGTTGAGACAATCATTTCAAAGACAAATTCGAGGAGCTTAGAGGCTGCATTTATTATTTTTAAATATTGCAAGGCAAGAACAGGGGCGGCTGGGTGAAAGCATCGATTGGCCCTAAGAGAAGTTCATTTTGCTTGAAACTTGATTCTTTTATCAGCTATTTTCTAAGGCATCATCATTTCTCCAGGTTCCTTTGTTTATCATTCATGTTAGCATTGCATTTTTGTTGTTATAAGTTTCAGCTATAGGTGTGCATTATACCAACATTATCATATTTTGTAATCCATGTAAATGCCAAGAGTCTTGGCCATATTTCATGAGCATTGTATTAGAAATTTCATTGCAATTAAGGAGATAATAGTTGCTGGTGTCATTTGAGCAATTCAATATCATTTATTATCAGCTAGTTAGTTTGCATACCAACTGTTTGTAAAAATGTCAGTTGGTTGTAGGTGTTCATTTCTCATGCTTAGATCATATATATGCATTGAATATTGCCAAAATTAGTTGCACATTCATGTTAGGTCATTGTTTAGACAATCTGGAGTCTTCTTGCAAGCACTCTTATTGATGCAAATTGAAGAAAAGAGTCATTTTAGCAAACTGGAAAGTTATATCAGTCATATGACCCTTGTATGCAAAGTGTTTGACAAAATTTCTTGAGCCTTCAATCAGATTTGAGTAGGGTCATTACACTATTCTTCTCTTCGCTCCTCAATTTAAACTTGAACCCTATTGTCTATCTCAAAGAATTGTTCCTGTTTTGCATTCTGATTATATTATTATATTCAAATATTTTTTCTTGCACCTGAAACCTTTCATCAATTCTCACATTTGCACTTTCAATGATCTTCTTTAGTCTTCAATTATAGCATTTGTAAGCTTTTCTCTTAGTAGACTAACCAAGAAACATGCCTCCATCACTTCGAGGATCAAATTTTCTTATCTCATCATCTCTTTTGATATAGCATTTACTTCAAAAGAGTCTGAAGTACTTAACTATTAGTACATGACCAAACCAAAACTCATAAGATGTTTTAACTGATCCATGCCCTATTTGAACTCTGTTCTAAGTGTATACCGTAGTAAATACTGCTCCTCTCCAATGTACATGTGCTACCTTACCTTCAAGCAACATAGTTCTTGTTGTATCAAGAATGGTTATGTTTCTCCTCTCTATTACACCATTTTGTTGTGGTGTCCTAGGAGCTAAAGTATGTCTACGAATACCATGTTCATCACAAAATGCATTGAACTTATCAAATTTAAACTCTCCTTCTCTATCAAACCTTAAACATTTTATCTTTAATCCAAATTCATTCTCTACTATAGCTTTATAGATATTAAACTTATCAAATGCTTCAGATTTTTCTCTTAGAAAACCAACCCACATTATCCTAGTGTAATCATCAACAAAAAGGATGAAATATCTCTCACCATAGTATGTTCTTGTCTTTGTAAGACCACACAAGCCTGTGTGCACCAATTCCAACTTCCCTGTAGCAATAAGTGTCTTTTTTTTAAAACTATTCCTTGTTTGTTTTCCCCTTACACATTTCTCGCACCTCGTGTTAGTAGGTTTCATAATCTTAGGTAGATCTCTATCTACATTAGAATTACTGATTCTCACCATATTATAAAAGTTTATATGACAAAATCTTCTATGCCACAACCATTATCAATTTTAGCAACATAACAACTTACATCAGAGGGATTTAATTGAAAAACATTACCTTTGGTCTTAGCAGCTATGGCAATCAAAATTCCTAATCGAGCATTTTCCATCTCTGAACTGTAAGTGATAACCCTTGTTTACAAGTTGTCCAACACTTAGCAAATTAAGTTTCAAACTATCAACAAATAGGACATCATTTGTGTTAGTTTTACCATCAAGAGTTATAGAACCTTTTGCCTTTATCAAGAAAGGAGTATTGTCACCAAATCTGACAACACCACCATCATACATTTCCAATTCAACAAACTTGTCTTTGTCACCAATCATATGATGTGAACATCCATTGTCTATGATCCAATCTAATTTCTTCTCTACATGTGAAACTAAAGCTTTTTCTTCCTTAACAGGAATTTCATCTTTAATTGAAACAAATCCTATTTCATTTTCATTATCATTGTCCTCAAATTTAATATCCTTAATATCAATCTCATCATCACTAACATAAAAGCATTCCTTACGAAATTTTGACTTGTAGCATCTAGGCTTAACCTTAGATTCTCTGGTAGAACATCTAGAAGCAAAATGAACAGTTTTCTTACATGAATAACAGACTATAGGTAGTTTGCCTTGAAATTTTCCCTTAACTCTCAGTACTCTCTTCGCGATCAAAGCCTCAAGCTCATTCAGCTTTCTTTCTTCTTCCTCTATTTATGCCCAATCCTTAGCATAATCTTCAAGGTTTCTACTACTAGTACTCACACTCTTTGTTAGAATTATTTTATCTTTGTGTAGAGCAGCCTTAAATGCGAATTCAACTTTAGGTAAAGAATCTTTTAATTTAGCAGTTTCAAAAGCTTGTAACTTACCAGTCCATGTCACCCTATTGAATATCTTGATGAGAGGAACCACTTCCTGAATAACATTCACTTTGTTCTCATAGGATGGTGTCAAAGATCTGAGAATTTTCAGCACAGTCTTATCTTCAGTATTTATTCCTCCAGTGTTCCTTATTACTATCACAATTTCTATGATTCTTTTAACAGTCACATCTTCATACATTCTTGCATTCTCCAATCTTACTTTTCAGTTCTACAACTTCGATTGCTTGGTGTACTCATCTCCTTCATATAGCTTCTCTAGTTTAGTCCAAATCTCATGTGCTGAATCTAGTCCCTTTACCTATGTAAACTTTGCTTCTGATAATGTGCTAATTAGTGCCTCTCTAGCAATCATGTTACATTGAGATTCTTTCTTATCTTCATCTATGCATGAAGATAGCTCGCTCTCTGATTTTATCCAAGTTTCATTCTTTGTGATCATCCAATAATCAATTCTCATCTTGTTCTTCCATCTATCATAATTGTCTTATAGGCTTTGCATTAGGTTCAAGCTCTATTGCATGTTGAGTCAACTTAGGGTCAAAACCTCTTAAATCAGAATAATCCCACGTAAAGACATCATTAAATTCCTGAAATAATTCAATAAAAGCTTGTCTTTCTTGCTGGGAATTAATTTTACCAACCTTGAGTTTTCCTTGAAATATCTCCAGCTTTTCATAGTGTTCCTCCTTGACCAATATGTTGGTTTTATCTCTTTTTACCTAGTAATTAGGACTGAAAATGGTTTCCAATGTAACCAAACCCGTAGGCAATTTATTAGACTTCAACTAAATAATTTGGTCTCCATATTGATGATTCAATTTATTCTGATTAGAGACTGAAAATACATACTCTTCTAACAGGAAACTCACAATTTTCTCATCTGAATCAGAAACTTGCCAATTGATGTGATTATCAAGTATTGAAGGTCTAACAACCACTTTTACATGCTGCTGTGAATTTTCCTTGTTGATTTCAGTGGGAATATCAAATTGGGCACCAAGAGTAGCTAACCTATATTAAAAGCAGAGAATTCTTCAATAACATCCCAAACTCTATGTCTATACAGCTTATCATTTTTAACTGCATTCAGACCTCTTACCTGGTTAACAACCAGCTCACTATCACCAAATACTTTGATACATTCAGTTCCTCTTTTGCGCACCCATTCAAGTCCTTGGATCAGTCCTTCGTATTCTACTACGTTATTAGAACAAGCAAATGAGAAACAAAATGCAACATAATACTTCTCTCCTTGAGGTGAAACTAACATAGCTCCTCCACCAGCTCCATTCTTGCTTTTCTAACCATCAAAAAACATTTCCCAAACTTGATCTTGTTGTTCAGAATCTTGAATAACGTCTTTGACTAGATTAGGCATGATAGCATCAGGTTCAAAAACCATATAGGCACCAAAACCAGCATCTTGCATATTGTTGTTCTGGTTATCATATACATATTTTGCAGCCCATTCATCCAAAAGGATGTCTGGAATCTCTTCAATGTGAGTTTTTTGAACATCATTATCACCATGCTCTTCTTGATCAAAAATAACACAATTTGCCTTAAGTGGACTAGGAACATAAGGTTCAATATGATTTTTGGCTAGTGTTTCAGACCTGATGGTTACCTTAATACCATATCTAGTTCAGAATAGCATGTGTGACCAGTCACTAGACAAATACCCACCTATTTTTACAATAAGATCTCGCGATAAACATAGTGCAAAATACGGAGGCAAATCTATGATGTATACATCTTGGGGAATGGAAAAATTTGGACAAGCATGTAGAATTAGGTTGGCATTTTTGAGAGAACATATGGTATTTACTATTGTACCATCTAACTGTACCACAACCTTTTCTAATGGTTCATATTTCAATCCTAACTGATCAGCAATCTTTTTGTGCATCACTGAACTAGTGGCCCCACTATCTACCATACATTTGTGAACTAGCTTATTCCCTATGATCAATGAAACATAAAAAGGAGGCGGTTCTATATCTTTACCTTGTACTTCTTCCTCCTTTTTATTGCTGTTATCAGGAACAACAAGCTGATTTATTAATACAGCTTTACGAGGATCATGAGCTGCTTATTTAGGAATAGCTTCACCAAACAAAGCTTCCTTCAATAGATCAGTTTGACCCAGTATTGCCAAAGGAATCCCAAATAGACATTGTAATATTCATTTTTTTTTATTCTCCACAATGTTGAAAGGTACAGTCACATGTACCTTTGGCTGAATCTTAGCAATAGCAGGTTGTACTTGCTGATTTTGTTGTTCTTTATTGGAACTTGGAGGATTATTTCGTGGAACTTCTTGATCAATGGGGCCTAGATGATCCATTGATCATTGTGTTACTTGTATTGCTACCCTTATTGACATTTTCATTGTCAAGTGCTCTTTTTTTATTTCTGGTATAAACAGCAATTTGAGGATTATTGTCATTGACACCACAAAAGTCTTCTCCTTGCCAATTGAGAAAAATCGCATCAATAGGAGGTGCATCTTCTTGTTATTCATATTCAACTTCAGGTATATGTTGTGTACTTGTAGCATTCTGAACCATCAAAGCTTGGTTTATAACCCCATTGGAACAGGTAGCTTGATTGTGGGGCTGATTACATGGGTAACACCACTCATAATCTACTGCCAAGTTATTTTGAGTGGGTATAATATCCTTAATAGGATTAGCAACATTGAGGGGTGTTGGATTATAAGGTCTATATGCCCTCTGATTTATATTTTGCTTATTTCCAGCATTAAATCCTTGATAATTTTGTCTATTTTGAAACTGACCTTGATGTTGTTACTGATATCCTTGATTTTGTTGTTGATATCCTTGATTTGCAGCAATAGTTTGAGTTTGAAATGGCTTTCTAGGTTGGAACTGTTGTTCTTTTAGGTTGACCAGCTCATTACCAAAAGTTTGCATCAAGCCTTCAATCTTTTGCTGGTTGTTCTTTATCTCTTACAGCTCCTAAGAAGGTCCTGCAACTATCATATCTTGGCTGGAAACAACTGGCAAAGGATTGAAAGTTAGTATTTGCAGAGGCATATTAGGCTCTATGTTGGGAAAAATTGGCATAGGTGGCTTAGGAGCAATCTTACCTGCCTGACTGAGACTATCTTCTGCCCTTACCGCTATAGCAAATGCTTGAGGCAATGAAGTACCTCCCATAGACTGAATCATGACAGATATGTTGCTGTTCAAACTCTTCAAATAGGACAAAAATGCATGATCAACACTTGGTCTAACAGCAACAAGTGTCCTATTCCACATTTTTAGAAAACGTGTGTTAAAATCAATCATCTGCTCTTGTGGAGACCTCTTGATAGTTGTCAATTGTTCTACAAGTGACAAATGATCAAATTTGTCTTCAAAAAACTCGGTGAAAGCGTCACCCAATTCGTCCCATGTGTTGACTGAAGCTACTGGCAAACTCCTAAACCACTCCAATGTTTTTCCTTTGTATGAAGCTGCCAATAACCTAACTGCTACGTTTTCTTGTGTGATATGATGAAAATTACAAAGAGATGCTATGTCTCTAATAAGCTCGAAAGTTGTAGTTTGACCTTCTCTAGTAGAATTTGGTACTCCTTTAAGAGTTTCCAAAGGAATGTCATTATGTTTTTGGAGATTCAATGGGCTTCCTTGATTAAAAGGCACAAAAGTGAAAGCTCTTGGTACTGTCATTAGTAGTGGCTGAAAATTAATCTGTTGTTGCTGTATTGAAACTACAGCAGGTACTGAAAACAATTTTTTTGTGGAACTCCAACTTGCTATTTTATCAGTGAAAATAACAAAAATCTCGAGTTCAAAAGGCTCAGTTCTGCAAATTGGACTTGTTGAATGCTTGATATTCTTCTCACTTGCACAATTTCTTCTTTGATAAACTCGAATATCAGGTGGTGACCGCTAAGTCCTCTTTGTTCGCTTTGTTCTAGCAAGAGTTCTCCCACGTCTTTTTGGTATCTCCAACTACAGATACTCAAAAGCATTGGAGCTTATAGTCTATACTTTTCTCATGAACAGCACTAATCTGCACTTTTCTAAGCTACAAAGTCGCCAATTATGTGGATTAAAATATCTTTGAACAATAAATATTAAGACCCTGTTGTTTGCATATCAAAAACAACAAACTCCTAAAAATTTAGGCAAGTGTCCTACCAAGCGTGCCAAAAATTGTTATCTCCAAAAATTGCACCCTGATGCTAACATCTTGAAACTTCAACAATTTTGGAGCAACATGGCATCAATCAAAGGTTTTGGGTAACCTGTAACCTGACTGAACCTCCAAGTTCTAGGTCGGTTCCTATATGATAGATTTGATGATCTCACCTATACTAATAAAAATGTAAACTTGTGTGGAAAAGGGACCAAAAGGGAGAATTGTAAATGGAAAACTTTAAGTGATGAAAAGAAGGTGATATACCAGAATAGTAATGCAGATTACTGTTGTATTACGACACAATGAACATCCTCAACAGACAACCACTAGACACACCTTGAAGAAATTGTCAATACATACAAATATTTCGAGAGAGCAAAAAATGAATATTATGAAAGGTAATATATCATCAAGAAAGCACAACTCAAGACCTATGAATAATAGATATTAGACATGGAAGATGTAAAAACACGACATTACCCAAAAGGTTTTTGGATGAAACGCATCAATCACCAAAGGCATACAACCAAATCTATCTCCAAAAAAGTTGAGTCCAATGAAAACTATATTATGCTCAAAAGCCTAAAGAACAATACATCTGCATGAATAGCTCAGAAAAGTTGAGAAAAAATTCTAAGGACACAAAAATGTCACATATACATCCCTCTCCTCTCAAAATTTGAACCCCTTCTCTCTTAAACAGAGAAGTATATATCAAAATCCAACTCAACCATCTTCCCACAAAATCAGGAAGTGAGGGTCAGATATCAGAGAAATCTGCTCAAAAAAGGACTCAAGAATCTTAGAAATGACGCCAAACGTCCTCCAAACTCTCTCTTTACCAAGTCTCCATGATGACAACTTAAAGAGAACTCTAAAAACTCCAAGAATCTCTCCTATAATGACTGAAAAGTCATCAGTAAAACTCAAGGTCTTAAACAACCACTAGGATACATGGTGATTACAAATTGCCACCACTAGCAAGCTATTAGAAGTCTCCAACTTATATTTTAAGAACTACAAGCAACCCCTAGCACATGGCAACACATACTTGACATGACTCCTTCCATGACTCAAGTTCCCTTTTATTACTATTGCATCCAAAGCTTAATTCTAACAAACTGATTTATTTTTCATCAACTTATTAATATTAATTACATATATCTGATGCAAATAATAATAAATCACTTATTTTGTTTGAATTAAACTTATTATTAATTAATTGATTTATAAAGCACCAATTAATTTAATAATAATTTCATTTTTACATATTTACAACAAAATAATAATATATTTATTAACATAATACATAACTTTCAATAAGTAAAGTCGTATAACTTATGCTAAATAAATACTATATTCTCCTCCAAATCCAAATGGGTGGACCTGAAATGACATTGCCATGTAATTGAGGAACAAATAAAAGGTAAAACATAAGTCATTTTTGTCATTTGAATGTTTTGAAGTTGGAGAAAGAGCTTGATTAGAAGGGTTTGAAACCCTAGCCGCCATGATAGAAGAAATCTAGAGATTTTCTGTTGTATTTGACATATTATTTGCTAGATTCTTGGTTCGAGCTGGCCGTTATGGATTGCTACCCGGACCTGGTCCTTTTGCCTTTATTTTGGAGTTTACTGGAGTTTCACAAGGCCCTTTTATAGCCGTTTTCAATGCTTCTTGGAGTCCTTTTAGTCACGACTAGGTCTTTTAGCTAGGCCAATGCCATGATTGGGATTTTCTTCTGTCAAGCTTTTGGAACTGTAAGTTTTTTATCTCCTCAGATTTTTTTGATTATCCACAAAACATGGCTTTGACTTGCCAGTATTTGATTCATGAGTATGGTCGCCATTTATAGTTTATTCTTGAGATGTTGCATCTGTAAAACTTTGCCATATTCTCATGTTTCCCTCATTGTTGCATTCTAGGTTTGAATTTTAACTCATTAAATCCTTGCAGCTACAAATTCTTCTTATTTAATTTCTGCTAGTGGAAAATATAGGTCTTTGTATATGTGCTTCTTCTGATAACGGTGGGCCCTTTCCTTACAGCTAATACTAGGTGTCTTTGAAACACATGTGACTCTATTTTCCAGCTATAACATGAATCTTTTATTTTGATGTATCTCTTCTTTGTAAGCATAGTTTCTTCATCATTTTTGTTTTCGAGGTTGCTATCATTTTGATGGCTACTGGTATGGCAATTTGAGTGCATATGGATCACCACCATCTTGATATTTTGATGCTATCATTTGCTGGGCATGATGCATTTGCTTCCTCTTATGAAGATGAATATCTCTTATGTTTCCATCATTCTGCTACAGGGTTTTTTAATGAATTAAGAGTATGACCATCTTTTCATCGCATACCCATGTGTTGCAATAATATAGTTAACACCATTTGAAGAATTTTGTAGTTACTATTGCTAGCCCTGAATCAAGAAATTTTTCATATTGTGAGCAAACTATAAAAAATGAATCAAAACGTTTAGCTGGGTTCTCATATTTTTCGTCATTTTGATATGATTTGAAGTAGTCAACTCCATTAAAGACAATTAATTTATGTTTTGTTTCATCTTGACTTGACATATTTATATAAATGATAGCAAAATTTTTTCTGGGCCTTCGTATATTTCAAATAATCTGAGCTGTGTAATGTCCCCGTCATAAAATAAATGTATTTAATTAAACTTTTGTAATGGGCCGATTGATTTAATGTATCTCAGACCCTTCTTTTTTTTTGTTTCCGTACTTTGTGTCGCCATCGGCTATCTTTGTACACCCTCGGAAAGTTTCCTGACGGGTATTTAAGCACAGCTTGTAGGTAGTCTGTAGGTATGCTTGGATGATTTTTGTCTGTATTGCAAATTCCTATTGGAGTTCTGGATTGTTCGCCATTTTGGAAGTGAAAGATCTTCCCTATTTGGCTGGTGCAGTTTCGGTGGGATTCAACCTCACCCTATTCCATCGATGTTCACTCAGTCTGTATCTGGCAAATTGGAGTGCCATCATTATTTGCAATGCTTATATCTATACCAATTGTGAATGTTCTTCCACACTTGTACTGGCGTTATTTGGTATCACTGGCAAATACAATCTTGGACAACATCTCCCATACACCACCCATCCGTACAACTACTCCATACTGCATATTTCCTTACTGTATGGCCATTGCCTAGCTCCACAGTTAGTACTTACTCCTCTTCATAATTTTGTACGGCCCTCATCTTTCCCTCTGTGCCATTTATCACGTTATTGTACAGCCTAAGATTTCTGGATTACAACGTATGTCCACATCTCCTACATCTGCATCATTCGTATGGTCTTCTTTAAGGCACTGTATGGCCTCATACAAGCCAGCCATACGGTCTCATATAAATCACCGTACAATCTCATATAAGACAGTGTACGGCCTCAATTAAGCCACCGTACAGCCCTCTGATA
Organism: Cupressus sempervirens; assembly: GCA_028749045.1. Taxonomy (NCBI): domain Eukaryota; kingdom Viridiplantae; phylum Streptophyta; class Pinopsida; order Cupressales; family Cupressaceae; genus Cupressus; species Cupressus sempervirens. The sequence continues at coordinate 232,890,486 of CM053784.1, read as the reverse complement.
TATCCGTACGGGCTGTCCTGTATAGTGCTCAGCCGGATTTTGCTTCCTGTGACTCCGTACATACCTTCGGAAACCAAAATACCATTATACTATTGTCTTTTTCAGACCCCAGAGGAAGGTGGGAACATTACAGGGAAGGCGGGAACATTACAAGCTATATTTTCCTTTGTATGTCTACTTCATGGCTGGGAATGTACTTCTCTGTAGATAATACCATCTTTTCGATGATTTTATGAATAAACGTATGTCGTTGTTATGAAGATCTTTCATGAGCAAGATGTGAATTTGATTTGCTAGTTTTCTCTTATTTCTTTTTGGTTTTAGGAAACCCGAGATATTCATGTGAAACTGAACTATTTACTTGAAATTTGTCTTCATCTTACTATTCCTTTCTATAGCATCAAATCTTGCTAGTACTTGTAGCATCTTGCACTAGAGATTCTAGAAATAATGTATTACTTTTTTGAAATTCTGCTGCAACTTTTCCTTGTACTTTCTTTCAGCTTTAAACACTTGTTCTAGCAGCATGTTTTAACTGCAAAACAAAAGGCTTCAAATCATAATAACATGTCCCTTTAATGTTTTATCTGATATTGAACTAGCTGAAGTATCTCTGTTGTAGAAGCATAAGGTTTCATAAGTGAATGCATCCCTTTAATACTTACGTTCTTACTATTTAGATCAGCTTCATAGGTCCTAACCTTTATAGGCACGTTGGGCTCAATAACCCTCGTGGGAGCCTACAGTTATATTTACGTACTTATAAGAAATTGGACGTTGCAAAGGAAACAAACATATTAGTAATAAAAATATTTGAATCTGATTGTTTGCCTCTTCCTCTGTTGTTATATGTTCTTGTTTTATGGAAGTGCATAGCTTGACAGTAGCATGAATAGTTATATGAGGTGAGACACTTCATCATTGCTTTGATCCATTGGAACTAACACTTTTTACTTATGAATGCAAGGTTCGAAGGCTTGTAGGGAATGTGGTTCAAGGTAGGGAACAGGTGTAAGTGGACGAATGCAACACAACCAGTCATTACAGGCAATGACTAGTGCCCTATGACCCTTCATTTTTCTATTCTCTTCTTTCATGTCATGCATTTTAATAGAATAGAGACATGTATTAGTAGACTAGGGGCCACTCTCATGGTCAATTGTTTGACGGGATTTACTTTCAGCATTTTCCATTCATTTCAAATTTGTAAATATCAATTGTATAATACAAAGGACATTCATGCTATTCTTTTGTTGTTCAGAATTAAATATGATTTAGTAGTTTGATCTTGAGCTGAAAGTAAATGAATATGTACCTTATTTTCACTTGTACAATATTTAGAGCTGAATTTTAACATGAGTGAAAAATCAGTAACAGTTACACCAGGACATGTCCCCTATTTTTAGCCATCTATAAAACGTTCCAGAAATCCGTCTCCTACCATCCGCCCAAAGCCATCCTTGAAACACCCTGAAACATGATTATTTTCTCTTCTAGGATCGATTGTGTGATAGTTTTTAGCATCAACATTTCTGGTCATACTACATGATCCATCATCAAGATGCAAGAGAGCAAAGGAATTGAAAATCAACATTTTAAAAACCAACACAAGTCAATGTTTTTCTTAAAACTAAAAAGCAAATCCAAGTGGGCCTTGACATTAACTAATGGTTGTAAGTCAGCCCTAAGTTAAATTATATGTTTCATGCATACATCAAAGTGTTGAAGTTGCAGTCCTATATTGTGTCTCAAACAAGATATTTTCTCATTTCATCATAAATGCTGTCATTAAAAGTTATTAAAAAACATAATAAAACATATAATATATTAATATATTCTTAAAAAACATCATATGTATATATGTACACACACACACACACACACACATATATATGTATATATGTAAACGTATATATGTGTTTGTGTCTGTACATATATATGTATATATATGTGTGTGTGATGCATGTGCGTATGTGTATAAATATATGTATGTGGGTGTGGGTGTGGGTGTATAAATTTGTATATTGTTGTCCCCTAGCATCCCCTATTTTTGGCTTTCTAGGAAACATCTAGAAGTGCATCACCTTTTGTCCTGTACTTGTCTTTGAAACGCCAAGGGGCATAAATTACTGTTAATCTATTGGGCGGAAGCTTGGGGATTCACATCAATATTAGTTACAGCCTTCACAAAACAAGGATAAACATCTATACATCAATCCATAGACTCTTGGCCTTCCTGTCATAGATAAGGGAAAAGCGGAAGCAGTAAAAGGTGCTGAAATCACTTAATAGAAGCATTCCAAATACACAGTGCAGAAAGCTTGGTCTATTTCCACCACTAGAGGAGATTTATCTAACCATTTTTTCCATAGTAGAGAACAGGTGAAACAATAGCAAGCAAAAGTACAAGGAAGAGGAAATACGCAGTGCAGTAAGCTCGGTCTATTTCCACCACTAGAGGAGATTTATCTAACCAATTTTTCCATAGTAGAAAATAGGTGAAACAATAGCAGGCGAAAGCACAAGGAAGAGGTTGAAGCACTCCATGGTAATTGATTGCAGGCATGATCATTCTTCAAAGAGGCCACTTAGTAAAATTGCATAGTTAGGTAAAAAGGAAACAAAAATATTTTCCCATGCAGTCCCCTTCTAAGCATACACCTTTATCATGTGTAAGGTCTAAAGTTTTTTCAATCTAGTTGAACTATTTGTTGCATATGAAGAATTTGTCAATTGAGCTCCAATTGCCATGGAACTCCACTATATGTTGTCTTCACTACCATATATACTGAAATCAGCAACATATAAATTGAAGCATGTGTAGTGATTAGTGTCAGCAATAAGTTGTGATATTATAGGCCAGATAAGGCCTCAAGGTTTCCAAGACCATGTAAGGGGTTGTAACAACCTACCTATGCAAAGAGCAGATCTTGAGACCACTGGCAAGCATAAAACAACACAATCAAAATGAGAAAAGAAAGATTCCATAATCTCACCAAGGGAGCTTTTGCAGGGAAAGGCATGATCACTTGTTGATCAAAGATAGTCGTCTAGGATAAACATAGCATCAAGTTCCACGATAACAAATGGCACCTCAAAGAAGGTATAGGAGAATTCCTAATCACCTGGACGTGCACAACAATGTTTCGAACAAATCCAGAAAAGTTTCACCATGTAACATGCAAAGATGCCAAGCCCTTATAGTCAGCAATAAGAGAATCCGTATTATAATGGAAAAGTTCTTGGATGACTTGAAAGTTGTAGTAAACACCCATAAGTAGAGTCAAAATAACATCTAATCACTAAACCAATCCTTTCCAAGCTTAGGAGAATCATGCATGCATGATTCATTACACCTTGGCATTCAGGTGAGAGACATGAAGAGGATGTAGAGAGAAGGGAGCAAGCAAGGCACTTAGGAGACTCCAAATAGTAGCAGAAATTTAAAACTCCACAGAAAATAATTTGCATTTCCCCACCTATAGAACATCGTTATGGCCAGTATCTTCCCTCTGGGAAGGAATGAAGAAAAAGAGTGCACCATAAAATTAAAGCTCAATCACTCGATAAGAAAATTGTAACATTATCACTATTACATGACACCCTAGCAAATGATTTTCATGGGACAACTAAGGAATCAGTCCCTTCCAAAACCTAGCAGAGTAATTTGGAACCTTATGAATTCCATTAAGATTTTGTAAAGGACATGATGAAAAAGTTGTCATCCTCAATTTAGTTACCGAAGAATATCCTACATCAGTAGCAAAATGAATGAATGAATGATTTTTAGTGACATCCACAAGACCAAAGCAGTCTAAGGGACCAAAGGACAGCCGCACTAGGTAATTTCCAAATTCCTTTCCATTTCTCATCTTCTGATATGGATCTTAACCAAAAATCCAGCAGTCCGCTTTATCTTGTCCACTACAAATAAGCCATGTATGTTGTCCACCTTCAAGATGACATCATAGTGAGTTTGGATGTTGTCGTATGTTGTGCATTCTGAGATAAAATGTCATTCCGTTTCAACTACTCCCGACCTACAAAATATGCAAGTTCTCTCCTCCCATCTTCTTTGTGCCTCTTCTATCTTCCCATCTCGCACCTGAGGTGATGAGATCATGTCCTCAATTGTGCCACTAATAACTTTTCCTTTCCTTTAATAGCAGCCCCGAGATACACTTTCTCACCAAGTTCCCTGGTTGGGTTGAATTCTTTGATAAATAAGCTTTTTTTCTATCAATGTTATTATTCCACATGGCACTATGAAACTTCTCTCCAACAAACTTTCTTATGTCCACATTTGTGTTCGGGTACTCCTATAATTTGATGTTCCATTTAGCCATTCATTTAATGTTTTGCTTCATCTAGATTTTCTTACTTTGGTTACAAGCCTCTCCTTTCACAGTTTTCGGCCAGCAATGATCCTACATGTTTTCAATCTTCTTTAGGTAACTAAGTAACCGAATTACCGTTGAAGCCTCTAACGGAAAAGCCCCAGCCTCAACCAAAAGAATTTCATAAGGCACAGAAGTTTTGACTTTAAGATTACTTGTGATTAATTGTTTATGAATTCTCTCTATTGGTCTCCACCCACATTTTGATATGCTGCCCCCCCACACCTCGCAGCTATAAAGAACCACCGGCATGACCAGCAAACCAAAGAGAGTCTTCTTGGTTTTCCAATCCCAAAGTTCCGTTGTCCTGCATCTATTCTGGAGTAAAAATGAAGCTTTCCAACCCCCTTGAATCCTTTTTGCTTGACAAGTCTCCCAACTAAGTTTATAATGGAAATCAATCCCAAGGTACTTGTATTCTTTCACAATTTCCAGTGGGCTTCCTTCAAACAAGAGAGTAATATGCTTTTCTTTTCTCCTTAAAGGAAAAATCATGACTTTGGTTTTAGTAATATTTCCCAACTTCCTGGCAAAATTGCTCTAAGGCCCCTAAAATGATCTCTTAACCCTTGAGCAGTTTTTGATATCAAAATAAGATCATCGGCGTATAGAAGAAGCTTCCCCACATATCCTGCCAAATGAACACTCTCCCCCTCAGTTTTATCTAACCAAGCTTCAAGTCTATCGATGTACAGCCCAATCAAGGTAGGAGATAAAGGGCATCCTTGTTTAATGCCAATGTCACTCCCAAAACATTCAGACATTCCATTACTTGTTCTGATTTTGGCTCTAACTTTGTCATATAATCTATGCACTGCTTCTCTATACTCATCCAGAATGCCCAAACCTTTCATTATGTTCTATAACTTGTCTCTAGGGACCGTGTCAAAGGCTTTCTTGAACTCTACAAAATAGTAGTAGGCTTCTTCTCCCTGATTGTCCCACACTTTCTCTATTATCAATTATGTGTTGAAGAGTGATGCAATGATCAATGGTGGAGTGTCTGGATCTGAAACCTGCTTGCCCTCTAGCTCTCTTACCTTCATTTTATGCCCATTTGCTGATTCTACATTCTATCATGCTCCCAAAAAGTTTACCCAAAAGCGGGTTAACCATAATAGTGTGGTAGTTTGATGGATTATTGATATCTCCACTCTTAAAAAGGGGGATAACCACACTTGTTGTCCAATCTAACAGGAAAGTTGTTGAAGTTGTAGCTTCAGTCGGATAAATTCGATCTAAGATACATTGTTGTTATTGGTAAATCATCATTTTCTATATATACGTATTCATGTAATAATAATATATATTATTATATATCTTATAATATATAATATATATATATAATATTATACATATATTAATATATATATATATATATATATATATACACACACATATATATTATACAAATTTTTATTATTAATTATATAAATTAAATGATGATTAAACCTTAGAGACGTGTCTCTTCATGAGACATGTCTCCTCTCATATTTATATGAGATCCAAATCTGCATTTGGAACATATCAACAACAATGGCCATATAATGAGATTTGCGTAAAAGATTCATGTTACTCAACATGGTATCAGAGCAAGGTTTCTTACCAAATCCTCCAGAAGATTCATAGAACTTGAATATGGCCTACATTCCATTGTCTAACTAACAAAGTTTGCAAAGAAATTATCCCACCATTTCAAGTATTTAAGTATATTGCAGAAGTCTCCATGCAACTCAATATTCATAATATTAAATGTTGGACAGTTCTTGTCTATAGCGAGGAGGTTCTATGTGCTCAGAAAATAAATAAATAAATAGAAGGGGATAAAGCCAGAGTCTGGACATTACATAAAAGCCTCGTTGTCTTCCTATTAAAATTATAAAGTTTTGAATACTCTAATAATTCTGAAACTCGATTCATTTTGAGTTTGTATAGTTTACTACAGTGTGGGCCTGATTTGTATTTTATATTTTAAGACATAATTTATGAAACAATACATTTTATATATATGTATGTATTTGCAGATGTCCAAAGATATTTGACACACTTGATTAAATCACAGGCTATGAATATTTCGCAGGCTATGATAGAAGTTTATAAAATTAAAAAAGAAAAAATTCATGCCAACTTTTTGGGAGCTGAACATTATTTGAAATATAGGGACAGAAGATGCGTAATGCCATAAGAAAAATAAAAATAAAGTATCTACTCAATTTTTGTAGGGGAAATAAATGACTAGAGGTGACATCAATTAGTCAAACGCATGACAACCTGCATTCCATCTCCTTTATCGAGCCTTCTCCAATTAGCGTAAAAGGGATTTGTACAGGGAAATGCTAGGAAAAATCTTCTTACATTGAAGCGCAATTCCTTTTCAAGATGGTAATTGACGTATTCTACAATCAGCTAAAATTATCCAGAAAATGCTTAAGAATCGTAGTCAGCAAAAGATTATAACTCAATGATTGGCAGTAATCGATCCAACACATTTGGAGTGGAGGTAGTAAAAGACACACGCAAGTTTCAATATATAACTCGGTGATGGACCAGAAGAAAGGAGGAATATGAGTGGAATTGGAATTGTTTCAAAGGATGCATATAATGAATAATTGAACTAATCAATGAATATAATCCACATCACAAATTATACGTGCAGATTAATTTCTGAAAGATGGTTGAATACTAATGATATTGTTCATTCATCAAGGATGTAAGTATTGGCCTATGACAAGAGTAGTATATCTCAAATGTTATCAATCAAAGAGAAAGACAATCAGCTAGGCAGTATACATATTCCAAATTTATGGTCGAACTTACAGACCTAGTATTGGAGTGATGGGACAATCAATGTAAGACAAATTGGGAATAAACAATGTGAATAAATTCAACAAAGGCATCAATCACTACTATTATTCTCAACCAAGAAAATAGAAGTGTTATCTATTCTTTCAAATATAAATCTCAGATTAGCTGTATTGGAGAATTGTCAATGAATATAATCAGAAGTTCATCTCATCTGTAGTAGAAGAAATAAAATTTAAATATACCAATAGGCACCTATTTAAAATTAAAGTGCGGAGAGATTGATGAGCCTTAGATAATGAACTAGATAAGGATAACATTGTGAACACAAAGATACTAGACAAGTTTGGAAAAAAATATATAGCTCAGTTGACCAGCATCCAATTTAATACCAAACAATTACATAATTTTGGGAGTCATACTCTCTTGATAATTTTAATTGAATCTACTATACATTACAATCAAAGCATGATTCATCAGAGTCTTCCTTACATCTCATATCAAACATTGGATTTTGTCTATTAAGATTAATATTTGCACCATCTTAAGTAAAGCTATCATTCTTAAGGGAACTCAGTAATACGAATTAAAAGACATCACAGAGGGGGAAAGAAAGTATTATGGGCATTTAGAAAGTATTTACAATTAATAGAGTATCCAATTGCCGTATAACCAATCAGCACATCAATATTGAATAGCCATTTGAGTATTATATTGATATGAAGATAAACTCCGCATTCGGCATAACAAGGACCATTCATGGAAGCAGAACTTCATTACATTCCTCAAAATACGAATTGCATAGAACGAAATGATCGCTCATGAGAACTAAGTATCACTAAATAGACACTATCACTCAACAATGTTGATGGAATGAGTGGGAATTTTACATTGTGAGGGGAAAATAATTACCAATGTTTCATTCCCAATGGTTGACAAATGTTTATAGAGAGACATCATCTTATTTGATACATATGGACCTTCATTGGAGCAACTTGTATCAAGAAAATTAATATGCAAATAAGTATTTATTATCCTTGAGTATTATATTTACTTGCTTATTATAGTCTCTCTTATTTGTAATTCTACACATACTATAAGAGTTATTTGCCTTGGTCTTTTCCTTTGTCTCTAAAGTTGATCTTGCAAGAAAAGAAAAATGACATGTTAGGCACAACAGTTTAAAAGAAGTTGTGATTAGGCTGGATAAAATGAGGCTCTTGAAGCAAGCATCTTTGATGATTGAAATTATGAGTATCCTTCTATATTAAGAGGGAGTATGACATTTCTTTGAAGGCAACGCAGGAGCTTAGAAGATTAATACTCAGAGAGAATCAAGAAATACATGTGTGTGATTGCATGATTTTGATGGACCTATTGTTGAGTGCATCATGAGGAAGTATAGACTAATCACCAGAAAGTCAGAAGGTTAATATCAGATTTAGAGGAAGTTTGAAAGGCATCCTTGGGTGAAGAGAGCTTCTAATGGAGTAACTAGAGGACCTGACTTCCCAAGATCATTATTCAGAAGGAGAATTTTTGAGGTGTAATCCTTTGTGAATGATATCTTCTCTATAAGGAGAAGTTCTAAGTGAAACTCCTTGTAATGCATTCTTCTCTGTGAGAGAAAATTAAGGTGAAAGCCTTTGCACCACCCTCTGACTGGGCTCATGGTGGTTACTATTTCACATATGATATGTAATGAAAGGTGACAATCTTTCATTGACATATATAAATAGAAGGTAACCATTGTAAGGTGATGCTCTTATAAATAGTAGACCTGTTATCATGACAAACTTCATTAAGTTGTTGTCCCAGAGTGTTGGAAGTCATGATAACAAACATATCAACCAGAAGGTGACGACCTTATCAATAGTTGACCTATCTCTGTACACCAAAATATGTTGGAGCAAGTGTTATCATTGTTCTTCGGGCTGGATTTTACTGAACACCTTGATAACCAACTCATTATGGTTATTCGGGCCAGATTTTACCGAACACCATGAAAATCAATTTGTTATGGTTCTTCGGGCCAGATCTTGCCGGACACCATAACTTAAATCTATCATAGACCACACTTAAGGTGGTGTTATAATCTTGTATTATAATTATTGCAATTCTCTCCTTGCTAAAGAGAGAGTGTTGAGAAATTTAGCCTCATAGTGAATTGAAGCAAATTCCATATGTAATATATGTTTATATATATGTGTGTTGATGGATTTACGTTGATATCCTTACATATGTCATTCCAGGAATATCATACTAAGAAAATATTTCTTCGTATACTTGAGAGCACAAGGTGTTCTACAAATCCTCCCTAGATAAGAGAAAGTGTTAAAGTTGTAGCTTCAGTCGGATAAATTCGATCTAAGATGCATTGTTGTTATTGGTAAATCATCATTTTCTATATATACGTATTCACATAATAATAATATATATATTATATATATTATAGTATATAATATATATAAATTATATTATATATAATACATATATATTATACATATACATATATATACATATTATACAAATTTTTATTATTCATTATATAAATTAAATGATGATTAAACCTTAGAGACACGTCACTTCATGAGACATGTCTCCTCTCATATTTATATGAGATCCAAATCTGCATTTGGAACATATCAATTACAATGGCCATATTATTACATTTGCAAAAAAGATACATGTTACTCAACAAAACCCTCACAAGCAACACGAGTGAAGATATCCTTTATATGAGGTGCAAGGATTTCCACTCCCTATTTTAAAAATTCAGCTTGAAACCCATCAATGTCCCTAGCTTTACCATTTGTCAGATTCTTTATCCCTATTTTGATATCATCAACAGTGAAGATTTTCTCCTTTGTATTCACAAAAAGAGGAGTGTTCTCCTCTTGTAGGCACTCATATAGCAGCTTAGCATACTCAAGCCATTGAGCATTTGTAATGTTGTTATATATTTGTTTTCTCTCCTGCTGCGATTCTGTAAAAAACTTCTTGGGGTCGTGTCTTCCAAATGATATTAAATTTTGTCTTCTTGTTGTAACATACTCTTTCTTTTTTTTTGAATCAGTTTTGTATACCACTTTTTGAGCTCTTTGTTTGTTTGTTTCCCTTTCATAGATCTCTTTGGTGCCTTACACTCATTATACCATGGATTCGTCGGAAAAGTATTAGTAGCCCTCTTTTTTGTTGTTGAACCTTTTACACGCATCTAAAGCCTTATGTATACTAGAGATCAGTACGCTGCTATGAATCAGTTCACATTTCTCATTAAACTTGTCACCCACCAAAAGATTATTACTTTCCCGGAGTTGTTGCTCAAGGACCATCTTGAAAATAACTTTGTTCTCTTGAATTAAAATGATATTGCCTTCATTGGTTGTTGTCTTTTGCACATGAGGATCATGTTTATATTGTGGGTTGTTTGAGGCGAAGTCCATCTTAAAAAATGGAGGTGTGTGATCCGAATTCATCTCTATGGGGCAAACACCAATGTTAAACTCAAGCACCTTTGCTATAAGATTTTGCGAATAAATTACATAGTCACTACACTTTGGCCATTATATTTTTTACACGTGATATGTAATGTCCCTTCTACTAGAGTTGGCAAAACCTTTCTTACCTTCCTCTTTGCTTGGTCCATGTGGCTCTATCCTTAGTCGGCCCTTCAATGAATTATTCCTTCTAGATTATCTTAACTCTATAATTATTCTCTAAAATTCTCCCTTTTCTAATTATAAGGAAAGAATGAAATTTACTTTTTTGTTCTTCTTTTCCAAGAGTCACAACCTTTCATACTAAAAATCCTTTGAAAAGTCACAACACTTCATAGTTATAATCTTTTCAATAAGTCACAGCACTTCATAACTAAAATAATTTAGAAAAGTCTTAATACTTTATAATTACAATATTTTTGAAGAATCACAAGTATTCATAATTATGATCCTTTCGAAAGTTCACATCCTTTCAATATCATTGATACCTTTTCAGAAAGTCACTTCCCTATTTTCTTCATAATACTTTCCTCTTCTCTCCTCTTCTTTTTTCCTTCTCTAAAATAAGCTCTCCTCCCTTTTATATCTTTATTTTAAGGAGTCATGTCTATTTGTTAAATATCTCGACTTTTCATTAGATTTAGTTAATTTATATTGTTCTATATTATATTATTTATTTACTTACTTATTTGTGTTTATTATTATTTATTATTAAATTCTATTTAGAAAGTCAACATACTTTCTACAATATTATCTCTTGTATTTAATTTTATTTGTTTATTTATTCATTGTAATATTATTACTTTTTTTATTTAAAATACTAAATATTATTACATTGATAATATAGATTAAAAAATTATTTCTTTTTTTTATTTTAGTATTAGTTTTAATTTAACTTTATTATCATTATTTATTTAAGAACATTGTATTATCTAATTATTATTAAAATTCTATCTTAAGACAGGGATATGACAATCCACCCTTACTCAAATTGCTTGTCCTCAAGCAATTAGATAATTTCTTTTGTTGAGTTGAAATAGATATTCTTTTAGTCTGACTTCTTACATTGCTATCAAGGATATGTTTGAATACTTTCTAATAGTCATTAACTTTCTACATTAGTCTTTCATATAAATTATTTTTGTATATCCTCTTTAACCCTATAGAATGGTAAGATCATGCTTTGATTACACTCTAATGTCCCTTCTACTAGAGTTGGCAAAACCTTTCTTACCTTCCTCTTTGCTTGGTCCATGTGGCTCTATCCTTAGTCAGCCCTTCAATGAATTATTCCTTCTAGATTATCTCAACTCTATATTTACCTTCTAAAATTCCCCTTTTTTTAATTATAAGGAAAGGATAAAATGTACTTTTTTGTTTCTTCTCTTCCAAGAGATAACCTTTGATAATACAAATCCTTTGAAAAGTCACAACACTTCATAGTTATACTCCTTTCGAAAAGTCACAGCACTTCATAACTAAAATAATTTGGAAAAGTCTCAATGCTTTATAATTACAATATTTTTGAAGAATCACAACTATTCATAATTATGATCATTTTGAAGGTTCACATCCTTTTAATGTCATTGATACCTTTTCAGAAAGTCACTTCTCTATTTTCTTCATATTACTCTCTTCTTCCAATTTTCTTTTTTGAACTTGTAATGTCCCTTTTTTGGCAAGGCGGTGCAGTTGATGGAGTTAGCTCATCATAGCAACCCTCATAAGCTAGCAGGGTGTTTTGGGGGTCCCAGCTGTAGATTTACTATTTTCAGTAGGTCTATTTTTGACAATTGCTATTTTTGGCAGTGCAGTGAGTGGCTTCGGCAGTTGGTCGTCACCTATAGTAAATTAAGTTAATAATTGCATGAGCTCTTATTTATTCATTAATTATTAAGTTGCATTATCATAATGATATTTATATTATTATAATAATGACATTAAGAGATATTTTTAAAAAGTATGTTAGAAAGTTTCTAGTGTTGAGTTCGTTTGGGAAACTTCCACAATTTCTAAAGTGGAGTTTTTTAGAAACTTTGGCCAATGAAAGATTATAAATGAGAGCTCATTTCATTGGAAAAAGCACGCTTGAATATATATTAGCTTTTTTTGCCTTTGTGGCTTTTTCTTGAAGTTTGAATTGTGAGCCCTTGCTGAAGTATAAGGTTCTCTGAATTTCTAATGTTTGAAGTCTATGCTGAGGTATAGTAGCTTCACTGGTCAAATCTCCTAACTGTTATTTTTTGTGTCTAGGAGATTGGTGTTATAATTCTGGAATTCATCTCTGAGTATTGCGGCAAATTGTTGTTGTTGTATAGCAATTTGCTCGGTCTCCTATAAACCTGTGGCTAAGGAGAACGATCTTGATTTTAATAAAAAACTTCTGGAGTACTTGGCTAAGGGTTTTATGAATTCTGAGAGCTCTGTGATTGGGATTTGAGGTTGTCATTGGCAATTGCGCTGAAGTAAGCAAATTGCTCAATTCTCCTATTGTATTTACTACGCCTAGGAGATCGAACTACTGAAGGTAATAGTGAGGAATTGATCAGTAATTGTGTGGTGAATTTGATTGCAAATCTGCATTGGATTTGGAGGCCACAATTTAATTGTTTCAAGTGGCTGATTCACCGTTGAAGGCAGTGTTAGCATTGTTTAGGGCAAATATCAGACCAATTCCTCACGTGAGGTTGGTTGGGCAGCACTCATTTTGAACATGCGATTCCTATCCAGTCAGTGTGGAGGCATTTATAATAGCTGCAGGTGTAATTGGAGGTTTGCAAACTGATAACCGCTGCATATTCTTCACTATGGCATTTGCATTCCAATTTGACGGCTACAGGCATTGCTATTTGGAGGAAATTGCAGAACTTTTGCATTGTGCAAAGTGGGAACGAAATTTGGGTTCCATTTGTTATTACTTTACAGTTGTGCAATCAGATTTATATATTTGTTTCATGGTGGTGAGAGATTGTAATTAGTTTGTTTGTCAATTGGTTGTTGAGGTTTAAAAGAGTTAGTCTCAACATTGGAATTTGATGCTCTCTTAGCTACTACACGAGTAACAATTTCAGTTAGCATTTGGTTTCAGTATTTTCATTTGAATGTATTTAATTTGCAATTCATATATGCCAAAACTCAAAAAAAGTACATTCCAAATATGCATATATACAATAATGACCAGCTATGTGCCAAATGTTTAACAAAATGCGAAACATCTGATTTCTGAGGAAGAACTAGTGAAAATTTAGAGAAGATTGGAATTGCTCAAGTTATAGCCAGTTAAGGGTTTTTACAGAACTCATACTTCTGCTCTTCTTTTTTCCTTCTCTAAAATAAACTCTCCCCCCTTTTATATCTTCATTTTAAGGAGTCATGTCTATTTGTTAAATATCTCTTGACTTTTCATTAGATTTAGTTAATTTATATTATTTATTACTTACTTATTTGTGTTTACTATTATTTATTATTAAATTCTATGTACAAAGTTAACATACTTTCTACAATATTATCTCTTGTGTTTAATTTTATTTATTTATTTATTCATTGTAATATTATTATTTTTTATTTGAAATACTAAATATTATTTCATTGATAATATAGATTAAAAAAATATTTCTTATTTTATATTTTAGTATTAGTTTTAATTTAACTTTATTACCATTATTTATTTAATAACATCGTATTATCTAATTATTATTAAAATCCTATCTTAAGACGGGGATATGACATGATACCCCCTAATTTTGGCCAACTCTTCAGCCCGTTGCAAATCACCGTATCAAACACGCTACACAACCCCAATAATTTAGATCCAAAGTGTGAGACACCCCCTTCGCCATCATCGGATGCCCTCTTCCAAAGTTGATCACTATCTTCTTCCAGTCATATAGGGTTATTTGCGTCTTTTTCGCTATCAGTTAGTTGCAAAGATTGATTATTAGTTGTCCTAGCATTGAGGTCACCCACTAACATTATGTCTCTGATGTTGCTGAACTTAAAAAAATCTTTTTTTAGTGATGCATATGGATCTTCGTTGTCTAGCTTCCTCTTCTTATAGAACTTAAAGTTTTGTGGGGCAAAGTAGCATGCAGTTATCCTAAATTTATTTGGTTCACTGATATTTGCAGCCAAATATACTGTTTATTTGGGTCCTCAAATTTAACAATGCCATACCTCTCCTCATAAATCAGCACCATAATCCCACCATGTCCTTAACTTGTCTCATTCTCTTTATTCCAAACTGAATTTTTTTTGTAACCTTCAAAAACTGGTACCTTGCAACCATCATGCTCATGCATTTCTACAAGGATGATAATATCCCTCTCTTTCGCTGTGGGCCCCACCCCCATGCCTCTTCTCCACAGATAACCTCTGCAATTCCAACTTACTATACTTAGGCAGCCCTGTGGGGTCTCTAATTGCTATTTCTCTTTCAAGAAACGCTCACTGATTTGGGCTTTCCCATTCTTCAACATAGCCCATTTCCCTTGATTTCTTGTTGTTTTCACCTTTTCCCACTCGCTTCTTTGATCCCACTCCCTTCTTCGATCTTGTTGGGACAAGGTTAGATCTTCATCCTAGTAAAATGTGTGCCTCTGAGCAGCCCTCTATTCCTAAGAATGATGTTCTTATCTTCTCTATTTTTCAAGGCAACCCGTATATGTCTATCTCTCCCTCTATCTACCCATTTACCAATTTTGTTTTCATGTTGAATACCACTTGTCCACTTCAGCTGATCTCTAAGAAACTCTCTCATTAGTGTGTCTGTTTTCTCATTCTCTCTGAAGCTTTTCACCCTTTTGACTATGATATTAGCCACTTTGCCCCGCTTGTCTTGATCTTCTTTCATTTGTAGTTTGACTTGTCGTTCAATAATCTCCTTTTGTTTATCCATTAATCCGCTAACCAACTGAGACCAAGATCTCACTTCCACTATTTGTGCTTTTAATTGGGACTCTTTGACTTTCATATCCACCATGGCTGCTTGAATTTCCTTTATTTGTGTTATGTCTACTACATTTGTTAGACCCGGCCCTTTGTTTTCTACTGATCTCCATTGCTCCAGTTCTTATTTTATTGTTTCTAGCTCTTGCTGTCCTATCCCTATTTTCTCCTACATGCCTGAAATCTGCTCCTTTAAAGCTTTGTTTTCCTGCTCTATCTTACTTGTGTACTCTCTTGCTTTATATACTTTGTTCTATTCTTCCCAATTCCTCGTTTCTACAACTTCGAGCCTCCTTTTTAAGTCCATGATCTCCTATGCGTATAGTTTTGAGCACCACATTAGTGTTGTTCTAGTTGGGTTGTAGTATATTTTATCGTCTAGTGATTCTACAGTGTTGTCCAGGTTAGCCGCTATGCCTAACCCTGAGATATGTAAATGAATCGGAGTTCTCGCTTGCTACTGCTTGCTTTTGAATCCCCTCAACCTCTTTCTCCTCTAGCCCTGTTTGTTCCACATTGGATTGGCCAATGCTGTTTAAGACACCATTCACATACGGCAAAATCATTGCAAGACGCCTCTTATGCAGTTGCTTGAACTTCCGGATCTGCCTAAGTCTTAAAGTCCCTTTGTACCATTTTGCATTTACCAGTATCAACCCTTTGTCAACATTATTTTCTTTTTTTTGAAGAATATCCAGCATGACAGCCTCCCATGTTAGGATTAACCACAGACAGAAATAACAGTTACATGCAAATATAACCAATATCAGAAAAATAGATCACATAGAAGAAAACACAAGACACAAAGATTTAACGTAGTTTACCCAATCCCTAGGCTACGTCCACCAACAGCAAGTCCAATATTATTATTATCCAGTGATTACGATCCGCACTCTCTTACAGCTCAATACCATCAAAAGAAGCTACAATCTCATCATACATTATGAAATCCCTAACCCTAAGCCATTTTATACAAGCTTTTATCGCTTACAAAATTAGGGTTAAAATAAGTCATCCAATAAAAAAATAGTAGTTGGCGCCTTTTACAATAGTAGTCATTTTTGGCTCTAGGGGCGCTGTCCCTCAACCCCACTTGTACTGCGACAATGAGTGCACCTAGGCGCTGCCCCAAGACCCCGCAAGGGGCACTGCCCCCAACCCCCGTAAAAATAATCTTGGGGGAAACCGCGTAAAATAAACCTCTGAGCCTGATTAGGCTCCACATCACAACAATCTCCCACTTGGAGACTGATCATAACACCGCTAAACCTGAAGCTCCCACTAGAAAATCAAACCACCCTAGACTCTGTTCTTTTATTTTGTTCAGTTTGGAAGACCAATCGAGGCTGAAGAGCAGTTTAGTTTCTCCCTTGTTACTACATTGGTAAACATATTTGCGGAGTTATCATCTGTATGTATCTTCTCCAGCTTTAATTGTCCATCATCCAAAACTAACTGAATGAAATGGTACCGCAACTGAATGTGTTTTGTCTTTGAATGTAGAGCAGAATTTTTGGCAAGATGAATGGCACTCTAACTATCTGTAAACAAATAATCCTCCCTCTGTGGGTGTCCCAATTCTTCCATGAAGAACTGAACCATATCATCTCCTTCGTTATCTCTGTAGCAGCAACATACTCTGCCTCTATAGTGGATAAAGCATTCACCTTCTGTAACCAAGAAACCCAGCTCATTATTGCCCCACCAACTATAAATACATAGCCTGTAGTACTTCGTCGGGTATCAATATCCCCTACCAAATCTAAGTCAACATAGCCCTATAAATCAATAGTAGAACCCCCAAAATGTAAACACTTGCTAGATGTTCCTCTCAAACATCTGAGAATCCATTTGACTGCATTACAATGCTCACTCCAAGATGACTCATATACCTACTAACAACTCCCACTGCATGTGCAATATTTGGCCTAGAATATACTATGGCATACATTAAGCTTCCTATAGCTGAAGCATAAGGTACCTTGGACATTTTAGCCTCCTCTTCCGATGTCTTTGGACACATCACCTTAGTCAATTTCAAATGACCAGGTAAAGGTGTGTTGACAGCTTATCTCCATAGAGAAACATTGCAACACCATATTCAGCCTAAGATAATATCAATTTTCTATTCTTCCTATCTCTATAAATTTTCATTCTAAGGATTTGTTTTTCTACCCCCCAAATCCTTCATAGCAAATGAATGTGTTAACTATTGTTTTAACCCCTTAATGTAATCCATGTTAGACCCACTACAAGCATATCATCAACATATTAACCAAAGTAACGAAGATCGGAATCGGATCGAAATCAACAAGACCGAATCATATTGTGAATTGGCCATGAATCGCCCATGAATCGGCTATGAATCGGCAAATTTAAAAAAATCCTTTAAATTTAGAGATTCTAACAATTTAAAACTTATTTCATGCACCATTTATTGAATATAACTTAACACACTATAACATCATCAAATAGAAGTTAAAACTTAACATACATAAACATGGAACATAAATGATAAATCCATCACATACGTAACTATGTTACATATAAAATATAAATTGTAGGCTAGCTGAAGTAAATAGAAATCATATGATCATAAATTCATAATGATTCAAATCATAAAATGTATGTAAGATAAAGATCCATAAGACATCAAATCATAAATGTATGTAAGAATCTAAGATGAAGATCAATGAAACATGTCTATTAGTATCAATATCCATAAACAAAATGAAAAAACAAGGCTCCAGCTCAAGCCTCATCATCATCCTCAAGCTCGATCACAGCCTCAGCCTCTGAGTATCCAGTCTGCCTACTAGAAAGGCGTCTAAGGTAGGTCCTAAAGGACCGCTAAGCCATATCCCCCGCATGTAAGATGGGCTCATTAACATCACTACGGCCTGTGTTTGTGCGTGCGCATATGCGCCTACCAGTGCCTGAACGTGCTCTAGTTGCCTCCTCTATCATAGCCACTGCCTCAGCCTCTATAGCCACCTGATCAACCCACTCATGGTCTTCCTCAATGAAGACTGGATCCACAGCCTCAGTGAGTCACTCTGATTCTGGATCAATCTCCTCTAGAATGATTGGAGAGGAGTTAGCGCCCAAAATCTGTCTGATCCTAAGATGAAGGTTGTAATGAACAAAGACAAGATCATTCAACCTCTGCACAGTCGACCTATTTCTCCTCTTTGAGTGGATGTGCTCGAACATGGACCAACTGAGCTCACATCCAGAAGTGCTACTTGGCTGACTCAGAATACGGATGGCAATTTTTTGAAGTTTTGGGATTGTGGGCCTAAACATTTGCCACCATCTATCTAAAATAAGGGAAAACAAAAACAATTAGTCTCATTTACAACTTTAAAATCACATAATCAACAATTAAAATTTAAAATGCACAACTTATAAGTCATAAACTTTAGATTCATGAATATATTATTTAATTTTTACCTGGTTGTGTTCATGCCAGAGAAAAGTGGCCCTTCTTTATTATTGAACTTGTTAAGCTCAATGATTGCATCTACGCTATCCTCATCACTACTCAACCTCTGGATCACTATATATAAGCCGATGAGAACCTCCTCCTCCACCTTGAAGTCAGGATGGAAACAAAATGTCAAAGTCAAAAAGTAAGTTGTTGCATGGATGGGTCGATGGAGCTGATTCTGCCATCTCCTATCAATGATATCTCAAATAAGGGCATACTTCTCCTGCACTCCTGCCTACTGAGCTCTAATGGTCTCCTTGGCCCTATCCATGCCCTCATATATGTAGCCCATAGAGGGTTTCTCCCCATCAGCAGTTCATAAGAGAGATACAAGGGACTCAGTGACCTACATATAAAGTAAAATGAAAATTTGAGTTAAAACTTAAATATAAAATAATATAACTTAAAGTAAAACTAAATCATTAAACAATTAAATATTAAATATTAAATACTAAATAGTAAACTGTAAAATACTAAATGTTAAATTGCAATAAATTTACCTTAAGGATTTCTTTAGTAGGTTTCCAAAAACCATCATCATCAAATATGCAATTCACCACATCTACCCCTGCAATGGTCGTAGCATAGAAAGATGAAATCCACTCTCGCCCAATAAACATGCTCCTCAAATTGTCCTTTGATGTCAACAACGACTATAGTATGATGAAATTCGAGGCAAACCTCATGATGCCTGGACGAGCTAACTCCTTGCCTCCTGTGTACTTCCTCATTATGCTAAGAACAAGTGAATGATTATAAATAAACTTGCATATATTTTTGCCCTTTCGACACAAGATTTGACTCACTCAAGCTTGCCAATTTCCTCCAACATGAGGTCAATGTAGTGTGCCACACAAGGGGACCAAAATATGGTGGGGTGTCTCTCCATCAAAAGTTTACCTATAACAATTTTAAGTTAATTAGAAATTCAAACATGTTAGAACTTAGGAAACTTAGAATTAGAAAAAGTTTAAAATTCAAATAAATTTATTTTCAAAACTTGAAAAGTTAAAAGTTTACCTGCAGCAACATAACTTATTGCATTATCCGTCACCACCTACACCACATGTTGTTCCCCCACCTCTACTATGACTTCCTCAATAACCTCACATATGTGGTGTTTTTTATATGAGCGGAAGCATCAATAGATTTGAGGAACATGATATCTCCTACAAAACAATGAGTTATAATGGATCATCAACAAATTAGCAATCAATAAATCAAAATTTGAAATATTCAATCACGATTCACAATTATGTATGTAGGAAAGTAGAATGATCAATCACCTCCACAGGATACAAGAAAACTGAGGAGTGTTCTATTCCTCGTATCTATCCAAACATCAATCATGATGGTGCAACCCTTTTCGATCCACTCCTTTCGGTTCTCCTCAAGCTCAACCTTCATATCCTCTACCATTTCATCAAAGAGGTATTTACTCAACTCAACCTCAATTGGGGCTTTAAACCCCGGACCACAAATAGCAACTGCATCTATCATGTTTTGCCAATAAGAAGCCCTATCACAAATAGATTATGATTAGAAATTTAGATGTCAAATCATTATGTAAGCTTGTAAAGAAAATCTACGATTAATCAATGAATCATAAAACAAGAAGATATTATTAAAGTTTTACTTTTAAGTTTAACCTTAAAAAAAAAAAAAAAAATCAATTACCTGGCTACAACATATGGAATGTTGCAAAAGTACCAAAATTTGCAAATCTCTTTTCTGACAGCATCATGAATCTCATTGTTCAAACCCATGCCCTCAAGCGTGGGTTGTGAGCCAGGAGTAGTGCAGGGCACAAAGTAACTATCCATTCTATTTTTTCGCACTCTAGGCTGCAATAGGTTGGAGTTGGACTCAATCTCAATATAAGACCGACTAACGCTAGCACTCGCATGAGAACTAGAACTAGGACGAAAAGGAGGCCTGGAAGAACCCTCTCCAACACAACCTATGGATGCGGAAGCTGATGCAAATGCAGATGCGGCTACGGGAGCATGCGAGCCAATAGCCCTTAACCCTTCAAGTTGTCTTATTCAATTTCTCTTGTTCATATTTTTCTAATGCCACTAAACAAGTGTGTTTTGCCTCAACAGTTTGTTGAGTGCAAATTGTAATATCATGTCCAAGTATAGCAGCAATGTGGTATTTGAATCTATAAATACCTCCAAAATTTATTTCTCTACAAAACATATATTTTGCTTGAAATTTGTTTCTTCCAGGAAACTCTTCGATATATTTCCAACAGTCATCTTTTTTTACCCATTGTGGAAAATGCAAACAAAGGGTTGCTGCAATAAGAAAATTTAAGTAAAATATCAAAGTTTGAAACTAATAAACAAAAGCTACAAAACAACAAACCCTAGTTTGCAATTTAGTAAAACTAAAAAACATTAAAGATTTGCAAATGAAAACTAAAAGAATTTAACAAAAAAACATAATACACTAACATGCAAAAAAAATCAGCACTTATCTTTTTCAAATGAGTTGAGGAGTGTTGATATTGACTCCTTAATGCTCCGAATGCAATTTATGGCCTCCCCAAATAGAATTCCGATCTCTTTGGTGCTCTTCCTTCTTGCCCGTTGGAAACCTGTGGTTTTTCTTTTCTCTTCTTCTCTCTCACTTTTCCTCTCTTCTACTCATGCTCAACAATTAGAAGGCCCTTTAGGGTTAAAACAAAGAGGAAAGGCCAAAAACAAAACAAAAAAAAATGTGTTTTATTAAAAAATTAAGTCCACTTAAAGTCCTGTCGCGCGGCCGATTCATGGAGCCAATTCAGGCGATTTTTTCCGTGAATCGCATGAATCAACGATTCAGGCAATTCATGGCAAAAAATCACCTGAGCCGATTCATGACTCCAAAAAAATTGCCTAGCCTGAACTGAATTGCCAAACCGGCGATTTAAGCGATTTCAAGGCAATTCTGGGAACTATAATATAAACATAAAATAATGTAGATGTCATCATCTAACCTCTTAAAATAAACACAATGGTCAGGATGACACCAAGTACAACCATGCTCATTCATAAAACTGTCAAATTTAAGATACCATTGCCAAGGTACTTGCTTCAAGCCATATAAACTTTTCTTCAATCAGCACACTAAGTTCTCCTTATCGTTGACCTCGAATCCCTGTGGCTATACTATATATATCTCTTCATTCAAATCACCATGAGGAAAAGTTGTTTTAACATCAAGCTACTCCAAATGCAAATTTTCAGTAGCCACAATACTTAAAACAATACAAATAGAAGTCATTTTAACAACAAGAGAAAATATCTCATCAGAATCAATGCCCTTTTTCTATGCAAATCATTTTACCACTAACCTAGCCTTAAATTGTTTCTTACCTCCATCCTCTTCTTTCAACCTGTAAACTCATTTATTTTGTAAAGCCCTTTTACCTACAGGCACCTTGCATAAATCCCAAGTCTAATTTTTCAGCAAAGAGTCCATTTCTTCTTCCATTGCAAACTCCCACTGAATCTTTGTATCCACCTACACAGCTTCATCATAAGATTCAGGTTTACTAGCATCTGTTATTAAAATAGAATAAAAAGAGGGAGAAAATCTTTCTAGAGATCTACTTAACCTTGTTGACCGTCTAATATTAACTAGGGTGTTTGGTATTTGTTGTTGCGGTTGTTGTGGAGCATGAGAAACTATTGGAACATCATCTTTTGGAGTATCATCCAGCACTACATAATCAATTTCTTTCTTCTCGTGCTGCTGCAGTAGATCTTTGTACAACACTTCCTCATTGAATATGACATCCCTGCTTCTTACAATTTTACAATTTTCAAAATCCCAAAGCTAATAATCAAATTCATCAATGTCATATCCAACAAATACACGTTTCTTTGACTTAGCTTCCAGCTTGGTTCTATTTTCAAAATCAATATGTGCAAATGCTTCACAACCAAAGATTCTGGAAAAAGAATAACTCACCTTCTTACCAGTCCATACTTCCTCTGGAATACCACAACCCAAAAGAGTAGAGGGACCTCTATTGATCAAATATATAGTGGTATTGGCAGCCTCAACCCACATGTTTAAGGGCAGCCCAACATGCAACCTCATGCTCTGTGCACACTCCATTATTGTCCTGTTCATGCGTTCAGCCACTCCATTTTCCTGTGGAGTTCTAGGAACAGTTTTTTGTCTACGAATACCATTAGTGGAGCAATAATCTTCAAATTCTTTACTACAATACTCACCACCATTATCACATCTGAGACATTTTAGCATTTCACCAGTCTCATTCTCAACCAAGCATTTGAATTTCTTAAAAGTTTGAAATACATCAGATTTATGTCTAAGGAAATAAATACATGCTTTTCTAGTTGCATCATCAATAAATGTAACATAATAATGAGAGCCACCAAAGGAAGATACTTGAGTTGGTCCCCATACATCTGTATGCATAAGCTCTGATTTCTCATTTTTCTTTTCCTTCCCACTTTACAAAACTCACTCCCTTTTGTTTTCCATACACAACTTTCACAAAAATCCATATTGACACATTTTAGACCTAGTAAAACTTTCTTTGAATAAAGTAATTTCATACCTTTCTCACTCATGCCCAAGTTTGTTGTGCCATAGCGTTGTATCAAATCTACAACTGTTTGTTCTCCCTACTCAACTGCGGCAACTGTTCCTGAACATTCATTTCTCTCTGAAACAATTAAAGTAGAAGGAAGAGTGTGACCTGTTCAAAGATATAGGGTGCCTACTTTCACACCTTCTGCTACTACAAGGGAATCTTTTGAAACCTTCCAATTTTTATCATTAAAAGTAACTACACAACCCTCATCACCTAGTTGCCCTGCTAAAATTAAATTCCTACTTGGCCTTGGAACATGTCTTTACGTCATGTAGTAGCCAATGATTCTCATTCTGCAAATTAATCTTAACTTTTCACTTTCCAACAATCTAACAAAGTTCATTATCCCCCAAATAAACAACCCCAAAATCCTCGTGGACATAATCAGTAAAATAACCTCTATGAGGTGTAGCATGAAATGAAGCCCCAAAATCGAAAACCCAAGAATCATCAACACTTTCTAAAGAAAGAAGCAAATCATCCCCTTCAGATTTGTTACTTACCACATTTGCCTCCTTGTTTCATCTTGTTTGTCTCCTTCATTGTTCTTTCGAGTCCAGCAATCTTTCTTCTTATGCCCTGGTTTCCCACAGTACCAGCAATCTCTTGATCCTCTGGATTGAGACCTCTTCCCTTTTGATATTCCTCTTGATTTCTCACAATTTCTAGAATTACTTCCTCTCTCATTCGTTTTGCCTCTGCTTTGTGTGTTCAAAGCACTTCTTGATGTAGATCCACCTGAGGTTTTCCTACGAGTATCCTCACTCAGAATAATACCAATCACATCATCAAATTTTAGGGTGATCTAGAAATAAAATTACTCAGCCATTACCAAGTCATTCCAACTTTCAGACAAAGAACACAAAATCAAGAGAGCCCTAATCTCTTCATCAAAATTAACATTCATAGAAGATAACTGACTAGTAACCGTATTAAACTCAATTAAATGATCTGCAATAGATCCACCTTCTGCATCTTCATATTTAAAAAATGCTTCATGAGATATACCTTGTTTGAAGTAGAGGGTTTTTCATACAGCTTTGCTAGGGTTTGCATCAACTCTTCCATCCTCTTCACTTTTGTAATGTTAAATGTCACTAATGGTGCCAAGCATAATTGAATACTTCCGAGTGTTTTTTTGTCTAAAATTTCCTAATCCTCATCTGTCAAAGTTCCTTGTTTCGTGGCTTTTCCTTCCAATGGCCGCCACAAATCCTTCTAATAAAGATAGTCCTCCATTTGCATTTTCCATAACTGAAAGTTCTACCCATTAAACTTCTCAACCTTCAACTTACCCTCGTCTGCCATCACTCCCACTCAATCGTGAGACTCTCACTCAACCATGAGACTCATTCAATCATGAGACCTTCTTGTAGAGGATAGCTAAAAAAAACGACAATCTGGGTTTAAAAAAAAGACAGTCTAGCTCTGATACTACTTGTTAGGATTAACCACAGACAGAAATAACAGTTACATGCAAATATAATCAATATCAGAAAATAATAGATCGCAAAAAAGAGAACACAAGACACAAAAATTTAACATGGTTCACCCAATCCCTAGGCTATGTCCACCAATAGCAAGTCCAATATTATTATTATCCAATGATTACAATCTACAATCCCTTACAACTCAATACTGCCATAAGAAGCTACAATCTCATCATACATTATGAAATCCTTAACCCTTGACCCCACCTTGTACTGCAACAAGGAGCACACCTAGGGCACTATCCCTTGACCCCGTCTTCCCCGTCTTGGGGGAGCTGCCCCCAAACCCTGTAGAAATAATCTGGGGGGAAACCACGCCAAATAAACCTCCAAGTCTGATTAGGCTCCACATCACAACATCCCACACACCTATTAAACCATTTGTGTTGACCATAGATAGTGGCTTTGTATGCCTGGTTGTTTTCTCTCTCAGAAATTGGTTACAAATACTCATCAATTCAAAAAAATCTAGTGGCAAAATATATGCACAGATACATGAAAATATGAAATGGTCATTTAAAATATAGATTGTGGCAAACAATTTTCATACAATAAAAAATAGTAGCATTAGGAGAGTAGAAACTCGGTGATCATAATGTTTTTAGCATAATATCAACTAAAGTTGGGAAAGATGCACATACATGGAAATATTAAAATGGCCAATTAGCATCTTGCCACTTATACACAATCGTCGAACATATCAAAATAGCATTAGGAGAGTGGAAACCTAGTGGTCACATTGTATTGACTAATGTTTGGTGGAGGTACCTGGTACAAGTAACACTCCATGCAACTAACATGACATTCAGAAATTTGCAAATGCTCATAAGAAACCCAAATCGAGAAATCATTGAATACTTAGTTGCAACACAATATTAAGGAAACAGGTCCAAATAAAGAGAAGTTGCCAACAAGTAGATGGCAATAAGCAATTGATGATATGCACCATTATAAATTCACTTAATACTAATCAATATACCTGGCTATGGGTCAAGGGGCGCCTCTCCCAGTTACTCATCCGTCTTTGTTTGTTTAACTCCCTTCCCAATAGAGTCTGGTTCAAAAAGAGCTCTATGGTTGTCAATTTCAAAATTAAGGAAGATAGATAGAATATATTGAGAATATATTCATTTGATGTGAATTTAACTTGTCTCCCATTTTAACAAAAAATATACAAGCTAGTCAAAAGACTACTTCATGCAAAGTATAGAATTGGAATGCTTATAATAGATATTTTTGCAATGTCCCACCTTTGCAAGGCCAGAAAGGCCACCCTTTGGTCCATAGAGCTTTTGAAGGTCCAAAATACCATCACAGAAGTGAAAACACTCTAGATCTGTGTATGATTCAAAAAGCTGCTCCAGATCGTGCTGAAAACCATAACCTTCAAGAAAATCAACCAGTAATCATTCAATCTATGAGCAAGACGCAAACCAAGAGTTGTCTTCCCATAAAAAATTATGAACTTCTACAGTTAAAAGGATTTTTTTTAAAGAGAAAGGCGAAAAAAAAAGAGCTGCCGAAATTTGGAAGAATCGTACCTAACTTCAAAATACTAGGAGAATGAAAAACAACTTTTAGGCAGGTGTCCAACGCATTAGGTTCTCTCTCAAATAGTCCTATCAAATCAAATATTAGCACTTTTTTCACAGTAGCAATTTGTAAAATGGAAACCTGTGAGGAAGGCATTAAAAAACATGTTAGACTGGAGTGTTTCCAATTCCCAATTCTTTACGTGGCATTTTAATCACTAAATGTAAACTGGAGTGTTTTTTTTCCAGGCACAAAATAGGAACACAATAGTCAGCTACTTAAGAACTACAATTTAACATTGTCTCGAAGTCCATATAATGGAATGGAAAAGATGCAAGTTAATTTAGAAGGCGATTGAAGCATCTAGCAATAGCTTTCTTAATCGACATCCAGAGTTGAATTTATAATAAATTTTACTCTACTGCAATTTTAAGCTAAGAATGTGATTATCTCAAAATTAGTGGTAGTCGCTTAAAGTTCAAAGTGCAATTTCTTCCATTTTAAAAATAGATAAAGGATGATCTGGAAAACATGAAATAAGTAAAACATTACCTGATTTGGGTCCTCCCCTCTCACATAGTTTGGCTTCCACTCGCAATCTATTCCAACCAACTTAACCTCGTCAGAGCTAAAATAGCTTCTAGCATCAGTCAACCCCTCGATTGTATCAACCCACCATATAACATTTTCTTCTGAATCAACCACGTCCGACAATTGCAGGTAATAGTGGCATTGCTCTGAATTCGTTCCCCAGAGCTGCCAATTTTGCATTTTCTCTGCTGCCGCTTCCCAGCCATTCTGAGCATCTCCTCCATTATGCTCTGCTGCCGATTCCCAACCATACTGAGCATCTCCTCCATTATACTCTGCTGCGGCTTCCCAACCATACTGAGCGTCTCCTCCATTATCGTTCGCCGCCTCCGGGTCTGGCCATTGAGACGCCATAATCAATTGAAGCAGGAAAAATTTGAGTTACTAAGGTTTACAATTTCCAATGCAGGAGGATCGTGAAGGCAAGAAACAACTAAACTGCGAACGATTTCCTGAACTTCAGTTTTTCTTCATCTTTATTAACGTATATGTTTTTGAGGGCCGGGAAGCTTTTGGGAAAGTACTTTACACAAACTTAATCGAGGCTAATTATATAAATCCACAAAATTAATCATATAAATTTAATTTAGATTATCAAACAATTTTTTTTTATGAATACTTCTTTATTATTAATTTAAAATCTTAATGGATGTTGATCATGGATGAATGAATCAACAAAAAGAAATAAGGGCATAGTACAGAGAAAACTACTTGAGGCAGTGAGAGCAGTGTTAGCTAGAGGATGTTGATCATCTTTTTTGTCTTATACATTAGGTGAGTCTACGGGCGGGTTCACAAGAGACCACACATCTTCATCTTTTTTTTTTTCTTTTTTTTTCTTTCCTCCCTCCTAGAAGGCAAAATTGTCAATTCCAAGCGAGGAAACCACTTGGAAGAAGCGGCAATGGGCTAAGTAGAATCTCTACCGTCAGCAAGCCACTTGGAACCACCAAAACTTAAAGGAGAAGAAGTAACAATAGGCCAATCCGAGGTAGAGCTATGACACGGTGGCAAAGTTTAGTAGTGTTGTCACACATCACTTCCCCCATTAGAGGAGAGACAAGGGGTCAAAGACTGTGTAGTCTATGAATGACAAGCACAAGAGCTGCAACCATAGTGACGGCCACAGAGTAGAGTGTGAACAGTAAAACTAGAATACAACAACACTCTGGCAACTATACATAGGGCATTTCCCCAATGTTCTAACAACTCTTGTAGGTGGGCCACCTCAAGAGCCACTATGTAGGCTTGTACTTCTATCTCCATTAACATATTATTACAAATTCATGCTTTAGTGTACATGGACACATTGATATCAAGAAAAACTTGTGAGTGAAAAGAAGAGCATTTCTCTCCTTCCAAAGTGTGAATAAGATCTCCATCCTGAAAGCATGCCATATATGGAAAATTTTAAAAAAGATTCTCGGTGAATCACCCAGCAAGCTCATATGTCAGGAAAAAGGCTCTAGCCTAAAAGGCCAAAGAAATCATGAATTCAATGCTAATTTTGTTGAGCTCTTCTACTAAACCAAAAAATGTACATAAACATTATTGGTTGACCACAAAAAGGGCATATGGGGTCAGGGGCCCCCAAATGTTTGAATATGGAACCCAAGGCAACCCATAAAAAAGAATACACCTAGCAAAGTATGTAATCTTGGGTTCCATGATGGCAAAGCAATTGGAAAGAACTAGAAGTCTCCAAGTTTTTTGAGAAGACTACATTTAATAATGTAAATGTAAAGGGCTTGAGGAAGTACATGTTTCTTGTGAATTAATGATGAGAATAGAATTAATTAAAAATAAATGTAAAAGATTCAAGGAAGCACATGTTTCTTGTGAAATAATGATGACAATCAAAATTTATGGATCATTCAAATCAATGACTTTTTATAAGAATTAGGAATTATACATTTATAACATTTAGGGGAATTATAGTACTCTAAACTATGATCTTGGGTTGAATTTATGTCATATAGGATTGTTCTTGTCTATTATAGGAATGACTTTATGCATGGAAGACATCTATTATGTGTGGGAATGCATCTATATGGTTGATAGATATAACTTATTTTGATGTGGTATCTATTCTTTATTGACTCTGAGGGATCAACAATATTGAAAAATACTTTTGGGAGATTATTGAATGGCAACTTGGCTAACTTCTACTAAGTCAAACTCCTAATTAGGCCAACTTTATGGTTGTGAAAATGATCAAAGCCAACACTTCTTGGTTATGCAAACATATTAGAATGATTATATAAGAATGAATGCATACATAGGTAGGATTTAGATGAGTTGTGTAGAAGTAAGTCTAAATGAGGTTAGAGAGGAACTTTGCACATTGTATGTTGATTTGTAGTTAAGACCTTTCATTGAAATAAGCTCTAAACTAAGGATTTAGCATGGATGTGTAAAGTTTACCATTGTGTAAATTTTACCATTGTGTTTTGCCCCTATGTTGGGATGCCTCAAAATACTAGGATAACCATGTATCTCAAAGTGTATAAACACACACGACCATGTTGGCAGTTTGGCTAAGGGGATACTATGAGGTTGTTATTTATGGCAAGGTATATGCTATATCCAATTAGTAGACTTTGGAGTTATGTTTTGGAGAAGATAACTCAAAAAATTATCTAAGTATAACAGAAGTTAATTGTTAGTAAAGACACCTTTTTTATTGGTGAGCTTCACAAAGAGCGAATTGCCATGTGTGCAGTTAATAGGAGGTAGTACTAGCATTGAAGATCATATCCCCAAGTGCACATGTCATAATGAGTTGTATGGATAGAGTTATTAAAATTTCACCAGTTATAGTCATGTATAGGTATAAAAGAATAGAGGCAAGGAATTGGTAAATTATGCTAAGGAATTATTTTGGTTTACAAAAATTATTACTTAATTATATGGGATGACATCCTAGATGTTAACTGTAACTTAGAATAAAGTAATTTTATGTTTTAGGACATGTTTGAAGGCTTGAAGACTGACATGACAAAACAATTGGGTATAAAGGAAAGATTTTTGGATGTGAAGTTATGTGATGAATATGTCATTGTGTAGTGATAATTATATGATGTGAACTTTATGTCATAGAAGAGCAAAGGCAATGTGTGTGAAGTTTTGTGAAGAGAGCCACCAAGGACAAATCAGATATTGAAAATATCTACACTATCAAAAGGTTTTTGTATCTATACCTTTTATGTACATAATATATCATTGTATATGCATGTTTGAGTAATGGGCTTAGTTTGCTACTTTTGTAATTATAATACAAACTCCTAACAGGGTTGAGGCTTCTAACAAGGCCTAGTCATCTAACAAGGAGAGATACACTATACAAAAGTAATAGACTCCTCATAGAGTCAATATCTTTCACAAGATACTTTTGATTAGTGGATCATTTTGTGGGTATCATCCCCACTGGGGTTTTCCCTTAGCTAGGGTTTCCCTAGTTAACAAATAATGGTGTTATGTGTTGCATTGTGTTGTTGTTATGTTTACTTTTTAGTTTAAACTTATATGCATACTTAAATATTGTTAAAGATATCCATAGTTGGGCAAAAGTTTATGGAATATTGATTCACTCTCCCCCCCCCCCACCCTTTCTTTGTATTTCTTATTTCTAACAATTGGTATCAAAGCACAGTTACTCAAAGGAGGCCTGTAATGCCCCGCCAAGGAACCCAAAAGAAATTAATCAAAAGTTTCTTTAAGTTTGTCAAACATTGTTTTTTTGAAAGATAATATATAACACATCCACATTAAAGAGTAGCTACAAGTACAAATCCATTTAAATAATATGCAATTATCTCAAATGCCACTTGGCAATAACCAAAATGCACAATCATCCACTGTATAGGTCACAGGTATGAAAGGTTGAAAGAATATGCATCATAAAATAGATTACAACATCTCTTACAATTCATGAAATCAAATATGATGCAATAGAGTATAACCATCTAACAGGAATACAAGATCAAAAAGAAATGTACAACAAAACAGGGAACTCCAACAATGACATCAAATTGTTGTATCTCAATGGTATAAGAAAATGCACTACCACCCAACCTCATGGAACCTAAATGGCCCACTCCCACCGCGTTGAGGAGATAAACTCGAGTCCCATACAGATATCAAACTCATAGATCATAACTAACATCTAGGTCAAGGAAACACCTGAAAGCAAACTATCTCAAAGGGTACCAAGACACAAGTATCAATTAGTCCCATAGGCAACAAAGACACATAGGAAATCTACTATGTAAGTGGCCAAGTGTCATCGCATTAGCCAACTCCAAGGTTACCATGGTAGTGTTTTAATACTCTAGCCCCCTAGTGTCTCTATGCAGCACTAGTGTCCTTTCGTACAAACAAGGCATACTAACAAAGCAAGGTTGCAACCAAGCATCCTCTCTACTCCCATCCTAGCCTGTACTAGCACTCAAGGCATGGGCGAGGAAAAATAATGACTCTTGTTAATTCATTTTAAACTCATTTAATGAAATGTTATCACTTATTAAAATAACTTACAATGGGTTACCCATCAGCTTCTTTAGGGCCTCGACCTCCATTGCAAGCCACTTCCCAAGATGACATACAGATAACCTACCCTAATCTTAGCAAAAGAAAAAGATCTCAAATGACTATAAACCACACATCAGTTCTTAAACAGAAACTGGAAAGTACTAAAATATTACTGATCATAATCACAGATTCCACCAATATGATCATCCTAATAGGACCGATCCCAAAACAAGTAAACATAAACCAAATCCACATCATAACATGACATCACCAAGACAAATCACCTCAGTCCTATACAAGCAATTGGGAAGCAATCCAAAGACAACTGATCGAAGACTCAAAGGTTATATCAAGAAAGACACATCATCCACCTCAATTCTACACAAGAACTAGAAAGCACATCAAAATCTTTGATCAAACTCATCATAACACACACATGACACATCACCATGGTCGAGTGTAAAAGATTATAATCAAAACATCATCATGACATCACAAAATAAAACTCCCAAGCCTCTGGTAAACATCCTGATTTGGTCAAAGCTAAGTCAATCCAAACCCAATAGCAGTAAACCACATGTCATAAAGAGTACATACAAAAGTAACTTTTCATAATTCATTAGGTTTTGGAAAACACACAAGTTTAATTTTCACTATAGGTTTCCAAGTTCTCATTTTTTGTTTTCAAACACAAAGATTTGATGTTTAAAACTACAGTTTTAGTTTTTTTTTCCAAGTATAATAGTTGATAATGTTTTTTATCTCAATCAAGGTTTCATAGTTGCCAAATTCACTATGGTTTTCGAGTTCACTATAATCCCAGACGATTCAACAATTCATATAAAGTTGTTTAAACATTGTTCCATAGTTCAATTCATTTACAAAACACAAGATTTTAGTAAACCTACACATAATAGTTTTTGTCTTTTTAAATATGTTAATTACTAAAGTTTTCGAATAAGAAAATTTCCCTACCAATATGAATCATTTTCATAAAAAATTGAATCATCAAGCACAACTCAAGTTTACTAAAGATAACCATTCAACCCAATTTACAATTATCAAATTTACCTCATTAAAATATTATTAATAAAGAAATTAATAATATGTTTAATAAAGAAAACTAATATTAAACCTTTCATGAAATTAAATATAATTATCATCATCATTTATAATAACTATTAATTACTAATTAAAATATTTATTATCTTATTAATAAAATAATATATTTATGAGGATGACCCCGCAGCGTGACAGTATGTCACGAGCCTCGCCTATGGGAGATCAAAAGGTCAAATTCAGGTGGAATGGTGTTACGTGTAGTCTGTGGTTGTGTCGTCAATAGGTGGTGGAGTTCCATTGGTGACATGATCGTGCAGTGGAGGGGACGGAGATTTGAAATGCTTGGACATGCGGTGGTTGACATGGAGTGGTGAACACGGGGATTGAGTTTGGTGTTGGCATGGTTATTGACCCTGGGTGGATGTGATTGGTGCATGTGGGGGAGACATAAGGTGATAAGGAGTATGAAGTGGTTGGAGTGATAAGGGGAATTTTGCATGCTTCAAGGTGGACGCCACATTCAAGAGTTATAAGGTGTATAATGGCAGATCTCGGGGGTCATGTTGTCTTGGAGAGATACGATGGAGTGGAGTAATAATGTTTGGAGTGATAAGGAGTGTGAAATGCATGGAGTGATAAGGAGATTTGAAGCGATGAGGAGGTGCAACGGAGCAATAAGGGTTGGAGCGATAAGGTGTTATGGAGTGATAAGGTGCAGGGGAGAGATAAGGGTGATGTTAGGCGAAGAGAAATACAACGGTAGGTCTATCCAAGGGTGTTGGCTTATCGATGGATCACCCAACCACATCGACTATCAGCACAAATGGTGACGATCAAGAATAATAAAAAATCACAGGGATGGGGTCCCCCATTGTGGCCCCACTGGTTCGAAGCTCCAGTCAAAAGTGATTATCGACCAAAAATAATAATAATATATTTATATTATAATATTACTAATAATAAATATTAAAACTACGTAATATATATATATATATATATATATATATATATATATATATATATATATATATATATAATATAATTTTATATTTAAATTATATTATAAAATATTTATTAAATTATTAAATATTTAATAGTTTTAAATATATATAAACTTTTAAAAAACAAAATGTGATTTTCTCATATCGCATTCCCCAAAAATTGGGGTGCGGCCAAAGTCGCACCACCCAAGGTAGCGTACGCCTGCCTTGGCAGCAGCGGACTGTCCTTGGACAGTCACACGTTGCCTTAGCAGCATACTTGTCCTTTAGATAGTCGTTG
This sequence comes from Cupressus sempervirens, assembly GCA_028749045.1. Lineage (NCBI taxonomy): Eukaryota > Viridiplantae > Streptophyta > Pinopsida > Cupressales > Cupressaceae > Cupressus > Cupressus sempervirens. The sequence goes on along the minus strand of CM053784.1, from coordinate 232,856,251 downwards.
CAAATGGCAACCGACCCCCTCCAGAATTTTTTTTTTTTTTTTTAAATCATCTCTTTGTTATAAAAATAAAATTTAAAAAAAAAACAAGGAACCAAAACAATAATCTTCCCCCATCCAGTTAAATCTGTACAGTCCGGACTAGCAAGATAATGATCAACAAGACATTTTTATTAGAATATATGTACATTAATTTACTGTGATGATATATATATATATATATAGATTTACACAATAGATCTGTTAGAACAAATACGAATAACAAACAATTTGGTATTTCAAATTTCAATTTCTTTTCCAAAACCCCCATCTTGATTAAAATCAAATCCAAAATGAATCACCCAATTTGAATCAAATGAGGGTTTCTAATTTCCAACTCAAATACAAATTTCTCTCAATCGAAGAGCAGTAGATCGCATACAAGTGTTGAAAATAGATTGAAAAGATCATTGTTGAGAGAGATTGTTGAATTAGATTGAAAGAGGGAGATTTTTGAAGAAGACTAAATTGTTGAAAAAGACTGTGTGTTTCAATCATTATTTTGTCACTAATGTCAAACCTGCTATTTGCTGGTAAGACAACTGCTTATATGATTCAAGTACTATCACTTATTTGATTGATGAAGAGGATTTGATCAAAAGATGTAACAATAACACCTAGAGGAAAGGTTGAGTTATGATTATGTAATGAAGTACAAGGATCAGTTAAGAAAGTGATGACATGATGTATCAATAATCTACTTAAGGTTACAAAGGCTGGTTACACTAAGAAAGTTTAGAAGAACAAGTTACACAGAGTTTGTCTACCAAGCTTGATTGAGTGGATAGTAGGTACCGAACAAAGTCAATGCAAGCTGAGCAAAAAATTAGTTGGAGCAGAGTAAAAGTCCATTCTAGTGTATGCTGAGTAGAATAGTGGATGTCGAGTAAAGTTTATTTGATGCCAAACACCAGTAAACTTGAGTTCATGCCGAGTAATTTCACAGTGGATGCCAAGCAACGCAGTATGTCTCGAGCATCAAAAGCTTGATAATGTCGAGCTACTGCATTATTTAAAAGATCATGGATTTAATGAATCTAAGCTAACAAGTTTATTTTCTTGGATTGTGTAAACTCAGTGGAAGATAAGGTTGATGAGCTGGTGGCACAAAATTCAAGGTAAACCACTTTTAGGCAAATTAAAAGTGGATTCTAGGGAAGAGATACAAGATATGGGGTAGATACAATATTTACTACCTAATCCATCCAAACCCTAAATTGGATGATGGAAAATGAGTAGAAAAATATCTTAATTTCCTATTTATAGGAATGGCTAGTCATGAAGCAAGGCTATCATGTGCGAGAACCTAAGGGAGACAAGGAGTCAAGGGTTTTGCTTCATCGAGTAACCTAAGAAAAGAGTCTGTAATGGCATGTTAAGCAAGAAGGCTTAAGGAGATGAATACTTGAAGGGTGAACAAGCTATTAGAGCTGTAACATATGAAGGCTAAGCAAAATTGAGGACTAAATATGAATAGAGATATATAATCTGCAAATCAAGTTATAAGTTGTATTAGATCAAAGCCTTACTATTACTCTCTAACAATTGTATCAGTCTAGGATAAATCCTTTGGATTAAGGTTGACCTAACAATCATTTGTAAATCCTTTAACCAGGTGACATTCCAAGTGAATGATCTAAAGTCCTCTAACAAGGCTCACTCCTAATAGGGTGATTGAAATCCTTTAACGGGATCACATTTAGTAGTGTGTATTATAACCTTTAACAGGGTTGGCCTTTCACACGGCATCACTTCAGAAGAGTGAAAAGAGTAGCATGTTATTGGTGGTTTTTCCTAAATTGGGTTTCCACATAAATCATTGTGTCAAGTGTGTTGATGAATTTGTTATGTTACATGTTTTACATTTATGCAAGTTGATTTGATAGTAACCTACAAGTTTTAAGTGATTGCATAATCTTATGGACGCATGCATGAGTGCAAATGTTTTATGGGTTCACTAAGCTGTGAAAAATTTTATTTATACATTAGGAGCTTGGATAACTGATTCAACCCCCCTTTTAATTATTCTAAAGTATTCCAACAATTGGTATCAGAGCCATTTGCTTAAGAGGACTAGTTTAAAGCTACTAGAAGCACAAAGATCAAGATGTCAAAAAGAGAAGTACCCAAGCTCAATAGAGATAACTTTCCTATATGGAAAAGTTTGATGAAGCTATACCTTGGAGGACTTGGAGATCATGCACAATCTACCATTTCTGTGGAACATGTTAATCCTATTGGTGCCCCAATTGATGAGGATATGAAGAAGAAGAAAGAACACAACTAGGCAATGCTAGAGATTGCCTCTGCCCTAAGTTATGTTGAATTCTATGATATCAAAGATCTTGACAATGCAAAGAAAATGTGGGATGCCCTAACCATTATCTATGGAGGAGATGCAAATGTTCTAAGAGCCAAAGTTAAAAGTCTCAAAGGTAAGTTTGATGATATGAAAATGGAAGAAGGTGAGAATAATGCTCAATATGTTGAAAGGATAAAAGAAGTTGTTAATGCAATAAAAGGAGCTACTGATAATATAGATAATGATACTATACTAAGAAAAGTTTTAAGGACATTATTGCCTATATATGCTATTAGAATTTCTACAATTCAAAAATTGAGATGTATTCTAGGGAATAAGCTATCACTTGAAGGTTTGGTAGGTAGACTCACTACTTTTGAGCTATCTAACTTTGATAATTACAAACTTGAAAAGATTGAATCTACTTTCAAAGCTAATGTGTCATTAAAGGAACTTGATGAGAAGAAGAAGAAGAAGAAGTATGTGTCCAGTGGCAGTGATACAGATGAGGAGGATGTTGAACAAATTGAAGCACTACTGGCAAGAAGATTTCACAAAGGTAAAGGCAAGTTCAAAGGTAAGTTACCATTATTATTTTCAATTGCAATGAGGTTGGTCATATTGCTACTAGATATCCAAAGAAGAAGAACTACAAAGGTGGTGATAAGTACAAAAGTAGAAGAGATGAAGACAACAAAGATTACAAAGACAAAGGCAAGAAGTCTTGCTACATTGTCGAAGAGGAAACAAAGGATGATTCTGATGAACATGATGATGAGGTGGTGTATGTTGCAATGAAGGATGAATCTGATGAAGATGAGACAACTGCACTTGTGACTTGTGTGAACAAGAATAATAGATGGATCATTGACAATGGATGTTCACATCACATGACTAGAGACAAAAGTAAGTTCATTACCCTGAATTGTTACAATCAAAATATTGTAAGATTTGGTAATGATGCACCATGTTTGATAAAATGAAAAGGTTCTATCAAACTCATAGATAAGATTTTATGTAACAATGCTTACTATGGTGAAGGACTTCTATAATTTGTTGAGTGTGTCACAAATAAATAATTTGGGATGTAAGGTTGAGTTTGAAAACAATATTGCTAAGATATATGACACAAATGGGAAACTAATTGGAAAGAGCGATTAAACTAGAAGTAATCTATTATATCTTGATATAGAGGATGCTACTTGTCTTGTTGTAAAATTAGATGATGTATGGCTATGGAACAAGAGGTTATGTCATGTTAACCTCGATAACTTGGTTATTATTAGTAACATGAAGAAAGTTAAAGGTTTGCCTAAGTTGAAGAAGCCTGACAATGTAATGTGCAAACAATGTCAGTTAGGCAAAATGACAAAGTCAAGTTTTAAGAGTAAAACTTATACCTCTAAAGGGATACTTGAGATTGTTCACACTGACTTGTGTGGACAAATTGATGTGCAAAGTTACAAAGGAGATAAGTACATTATGTTATTTGTTGATGACTATTCTAGGATGTTGATAGTTATGTTTCTGAAATAGAAATCTGATGCCTTCCAAATGTTTAAGTGGTACTTAGCAAGAGTTGAAAAGGAAATAGGTAAAAGTATGAAGTGTTTGAGATCTAATGGAGGAGGAGAATTCACATGAAATGAATTTGAGGTTTCTGTAATGACTAAGGAATCAAAAGACAGACATCTGCCCCTAGAACACCTCCACAAAATGGAATAACTGAAAGGAGGAACGGATCTATAATGGATTGTGTTAGAACACTCATGATGGAGAAGAATGTTGCTTTGAAATACTAAAGCAAAGCTGTAAGTGCAACTATCTATACCTTGAACCATGTGCAAATCAAGAAAGGTACGCATTCAACACCTTTTGAACTATGGTATGGATACTCACCCAATGTAAAATACTTTAAGGTATTTGGAAGTAAATGTTACATTCTCAAAGATGTTAGGAATGGTAAACTCGATGCAAAAAGTGAAGAACATATATTCCTAAGATACTCCATAAGAAGTAAAGCTTATAAGTGTTTAAATACTAACACTAACAAAACTGTGGAAAGTGCAAATGTAAACTTTGATGAATATACAAAAGTTTATGAGGTTGAACCTACGAAAGAACCAGAAGAATACAAATCATTTGTATACTTTTATGAAGGTATGCCTACTAAAGAAGATGTTGCAAATCAAGCTACAAATCAACAACAAGTTTTAGTGACTATTGAGTCACACCCTATGAACGTCGAGTTGCATTTAGGAATTGAGCTACATTCAGATGTTGAGTTACAGAATGAAGTGGATGCACATTCTGATTATGAGATTAGTGTACATGAAAGAGATGTTGAACTACCTGATAGATATATACATAGTGATTTTGAAGTTGAAAGACAAAATGAAGAAACAAGAGTTGAACCAAGATTGTCTAAGTATGTCAAAAGACATCATCCTGTTGCTCAAATCATTAGAGATAAAGATGTTAGACCAATGACAAGAAACAAATTAAGAAATGATACATGTTTTTTGAGCATGAAGGAACCCAAATCAGTGAGAGATACATTAGAAGATGTGGACTGGAGTAAATCCATGGAAGAAGAAATTGAAAAAATTGAGAAGAACAAAACATGGAGTCTAGTTCCTAGACCAGAAGACAAAAATGTGATTGGTACCAAATGGGTATTTAGAAACAAGTTAGGTGAAAATGGTGAAGTCACAAGAAACAAAGCAATATTAGTTTGCAAGGGATATGCATAAGAAGAAGGAATTGACTATGGAGAGACATTTTCTCATGTTGCTAGATTGGAAGGAGTAAGAACGCTACTTGCTTATTCTGCATACAAAGGTTTCAAAGTCTATCAAATGGATGTTAAATTTACATTTCTAAATAGTATATTAGAGGAAGAAGTTTACATGGAATAGCTAGAAGGTTTTCTTGATGTTAACAATAAAAACATGGTATGTAGACTATAAAAAGCACTATAAGGTTTGAAACAAGTACCAAGAGCATGGTATGAGAGAATTCATAATTATCTTGTGAAGATTGGATTTGAAAGGACTGATGATAACAACAATCTGTACATGAAGACAAAAAAAGGAAAAGGTATTTTGTTATCTAAAATATTTCTTGATGATATCATATTTGGGGGTCAAAATGCCTTATGTAAGGATTTTGCAAATCAAATGAAGCAAGAATTTGAAATGTCTATGTTTGGAGAGATCAAATTTTTTGTGGATTTGCAAGTACATCAGATGCAATATGGTATATACATCACTTAGTCAAAATATGTCAAGGAAATATTGAAAACTTTTGGATTGGAAGATTCCAAACCAATAAGTACACCTATGGTAATAGGACATCGATTGTCAAAGAATGATGATTCAGCTAAGGTGAATCAAACATTGTACAGGTCTATGATTGGCAAATTGAAATATATAGTACATGGCAAACCCAATATTACATTATCTGTAGGGATATTTGCAAGATTCTTTGGTAATCCAAGGGAGAACCATTTAATGGCTATGAAGAGAATAATGAGATATTTGAAAGGAATATAAGAGTTTGGTCTATACTACAAGAAATTTTAAAAAAATTCAATTAAGAGCCTACTCTGATGCTGATTGGGCTAGGAACATTGATGACAAAAAGAGCACCAGTGGAGGAGCATTTTTCTTAGGAAAGAGACTAGTTACATGGACTAGCAAGAAACAAAATTTCACTTCACAATCTACTGTTGAAGTTGAATATGTTGTTGCTGTTGTAAATTGCACAAACATTGTTTGGATCAAATAGCTACTCAAAGGTATGAAGGAAGAAATCACAGAACTAGTGATACTTTATTGTGACAATACTAGTGCTATCAACATATCAAAGAATCCAGTGATGCACACAAAGACAAAGCACATTGCAATCAAGTATCATTACTTGAGAGAGTTAGTTCAAGATAAAGAGGTGAAGATGGAATATGTCAACACAAAGGAACAAATTGCTAATATCTTCACAAAAGAATTACGTAAGGATGCTCATGAGTATCTAAGAGGTAAACTAGGGGTGATACCCCTCTCAAAGGCTATCTAAGTAACAAGAGGAGTGCTCTACATCAAACAAGTTGATGTTCATATGTTACACATTGATGCAAAGGATCTTACGTTAGGAGCTGCCTAAAGTAATCAAAGAGCTGAAACTCTGAATTGGTCACAAGCAATGTGATAGAGGGAGAAACTGAAGAAACTGAAAAGTTTTATCTGTCATGTTAAAGATGACAAGTCTTTGGCATTGTTGTCAAAGAGGGAGATAATTAGCTAATCAAGCTAGTATAAATGTTGAGAGAAATAGTCTACTAATCAAGAGGGAGATATCAAGAGACAATTGTTGAAGGAGACAGTTGTTGATCAGAAGAGCACAGAAAGAGAAATCCTAATATTTGCCTAGTTAGAGGGAGATATAGTAAGAAGGAGTTATAAGAAAGTGTTTTGTAACCTACTCAGAAAATGGAAGTTACTGATAGAGGGAGAGATTTCAATACAAGGAATTATTTTATTTTTGGTATTCTCTTACTGTTTTAACATAGTCAATTTGATTGGTTTGGTTGGTTAGTTTGGTTTGCCATCAATGCCAAAGAGGGAGATTGTTGAAAATAGATAGAAAAGATCAGTGTTGAGAGAGATTGTTGAATTAGATTGAAAGAGGGAGATTGTTGAAGAAGACTATATTGTTGAAAAAGACTATGTGTTTTAATCATTGTTTTGTCACTAATGTCAAACCTGCTATTTGCTGGTAAGACAACTGCTTATATGATTCAAGTACTATCACTTATTTGATTGATGAAAAGGATTTGATCAAAAGATGTAAGAATACCACCTAGAGGAAAGGTTGAGTTATGATTATGTAATGAAGTACAAGGATCAATTAAGACAGTGATGACATGATGTATTGACAATCTACTTAAGGTTACAAAGGTTAGTTACACTAAGAAAGTTTAGAAGAACAAGTTATACAAAGTTTATTTGCCAAGCTTGACCAAGTGGATAGTAGGTGTTGAGCAAAGTCAGTGCAAGCTGAGCAGAAAATTAGTTAGAGCTAAGTAAAAGTTCATTCTAGTGTATGCCGAGCAGAACTGTGGATGCCGAGTAAAGTTTAGTTAATGTCGAGCACCAATAAACTTTAGTTCATGCCGAGTAATTTCATAATGAATGCCAAGAAATGCAGTATGTGCTGAGCATTAGAAGTTTGATAATGTTGAGCTATTGCATTATTTAAAAGATTGTGGATTCGATGAATCTAAGTTGACAAGTTTGTTTTCTTGGATTGTGTGAACCAAGTGGAAGATAAGGTTGATGAGCTGGTGGCACAAAATTCAAGGTAAACCATTTTTAGGCAAATTCAAAGTGGATTCTAGGAGAAGTTTCTAGAAGAGATATGAGATATGGGGTAGATACATTGTATCCTACACAATCCATCTAAACCTTAAACTGGACAATGGAAAATGAGTAGCAAAATATCTTAATTTCCTATTTATAGGAATGGTTGGTCATGAAGCAAGGTTGTCATGTGTGAGAACCTAAGGGAGACAAGGAGTGAAGGGTTTTTCTTCATCAAGTGACTTAAGAGAAGATTCTGCAATGACATGTTAAGCAAGAAGGCTTAAGGAGATGAATGCTTGAAGGGTGAACAATCTATCAAAGCTGCAAAGTATGAAGGTCAAGCAAAATTGAGGATTGAATAGAGATCTATAATCTAAAAATGAAGTTGTAAGTTGTATCAGATCAAAGCCTTATTATTACTCTCTAAACAATTGTATCATTCAAGGATAAATCCTTTGGATTAAGGTTGACCCAACAGTCATTTGTAAATCCTTTAACTGGGTGACATTCCAAGTGAATGATCTAAAGTCCTCTAACAAGGCTCACTCCTAATAGGGTGATTGAAATCCTTTAACATGGTCACATTTAATAGTGTGTATTGTAACCTTTAATAGGGTTGGCCTTTCATAGGGCATCACTTTAGAAGAGTGAAAAGAGTAGCATGTTACTAATGGTTTTTCCCAAATTGGGTTTCCATGTAATTCATTGTGTCAAGTGTGTTGATGAATTTGTTATGTTACATGTTTTACATTTTTGCATGTTGATTTGATAGTAACCTACAAGTTTTAAGTGATTATATAATCTTATGGATGCATGCATCAGTATAAATATTTTATGGGTTCACTAAGCTGTGAAAAGTTTTATTTATACATTTGGACCTTGGATAATTGATTCACCTCCCCCCCCCTTTCAGTTATTCTAAAGTATTCCAACAACAAGGTTTCAATTTAAATCACAAAATTCAATAGCAGAAATCAATTTTTCTCAAAGAAGGGTTTCAACAAAATCTAGAATTACGAAAATGAAAATTTATCCAAACACAAAGAAGACATGAATTTGAAGAATGGAAAACTATTGCGCAAATAACCCACAAGATTCTTCCTGAATCTAATACTAATACAACAAATGCACAGAGCATGCAAGTATTCCCCTTTGTTTCTAAAAACCTTCCTCTCAGAAATTGCTCCTTCAAAACCCGGTTCTTGAGAAATGAACTCTAAATCTCTGATAAAGAATTCTTCCCTAAATTTGGGGCTTCGATTGTACAATCACGCGAGAAGATTCGTTGATCTTTATTATTTTATTATTTTATTATATGTTGATATTCATGCACAACCTCGATGCAATTTAATTAAAATAAACTTTATTAAATTTATGTTTTCTCTCTTTAGTTAATTACGAGACGTTTTGGTAATATATTTATTAATTCAACTAATAATATTATTATTTAGAATTTATTATTTTAAAAAAAACTCTTGAATAATATTATTAAATTAAATAAATATAAATATGACTAAATTAGACTTTAATAAAATCTTTTAAGTATAATTATTTTATTTTATTGATTTCACAATTAATTAAATATTGATTTTTCCTTATAAAGTTTTCATTAAATTAAATCATTAAATATCTTTTAATTTGATTTAATTATAACAGAAAATCATCACAGACCCACAAGACAAAATACAAAAAACCCATCATAAAATATAGAATACCAAAACAAAATCTAGGGTCAAAATCATGAATTCACATCACTTGAAGAATTTGAAAAGGTGAAACTAAAACTAACTCTGATACTTGTCTTGTTTTCTAGGACAACTGGCTTAGGTTAGGATTTGGACTCAAGAGTTAACTACCCACTTATACCATTGAGATACTACGATAGGGTACGCTCATCCTGGCAATTCAAGGAAGTCGATATCCGATACTTGCAATCTACAAAAAATCCACACATGTACAAACACATATATTCTAAACTAAACAAGTAATGGTAGGAAGTGGTACATCATGTAAATCCTAACTAGAAGGTGACTACGACTCCCTCCCTCAACCACATCAAGAACACCAATCATAAAGTAATACATACACGTACACCATACACATGCAAGTATGGGGTAACCATAGAAAATACATATAAATCATTCTTCTAACTAACATCATGAAATAACTAAAAGTCATTAAATGAACATATATATCATCATTGAAATAATCCTAAAATAACTTAGTAACTCATCACATATAAAAACTGAGTATGAAATACATTTAATCTAATCTGGTAACCAAGTACCGATAAACATAAACATAAATTAGGCCTAAAAGAATCCGACAATACAATCAGAAAATTCAAGTAGGGGTAGGCATTACAAGGCCTAACAACTTGAGTAAGATCTCTATGGATATGGATCAGTTACAAAAGATCTTAGAAGAACCTATTGAGGAACTTTATGTAATTGCAAAAGAAGAGACAAATTGAAGATCAAACTTAAAGATGCACAAGATTTTATTCAAAAGTTGAAAGAGCAAATTGAATATACTAAATCTAAGAAGAAATAGTCATGTGATTAAAATAAGGACTATGAAGGAAATTAAAGGTTTAAGAAAGAAAAGAAAATCATGAAGCGTAAGCTAGAGATTACAAATCTAAAGTTGAGTACGAAGGAAGATGACAAGAAGATTGAATTGGATTTGAGGTTTGAGAACACATATTTGAAATCCAATCTTATCAAAGTGACATATGAACTTGAGACTACAAAGCTACAATACACATAAATTGGGAAGTACAACACTATTATGAAAAGGGAGCTTACACAAACAAAGCAACATCTTGAGAATTTGTATTCCCACACTGAGAAGCTAGATTAATAGATCATAACATAAAGACCTAAAGGTGGTATGATTGGTATTGGCTACTATGAAGGAGAAACATCTAAGAGGTATGAAGTTATTGAGGAACCAGATCTAGTGATCCAAAAGCCTTAACAACAACAACAAGATCTAAATAAGGAAGTACCCAAACAACATGAGTAACCTAAAGAAGTGAAGAAATAATTTAATAAGAGATGATTTGCTTGCAATGAAATTGGTCACATGAAGAAGGATTGTACAGTTAAGTACACTAACCCTTTTTCTGGTTATTGTTGTAATTGTTATGCTTATGTGCATAGAGCTAATAAATGTAGGACACCTAGAATTAATAATGATACATATCAAGGTACTAACCTTATAGCTAGTAGACCTATTGGAGAAACTAATTTCATAATAAATTGAGTTATATGTTATAAGTGCAACAATTTTGAACATATTTCTAGAGATTGTAAATTGCACATCAATCAATTAGGACCTAGATATGGAAACAATGTCATAGCCTGTTATAATTGCAACAACCTTGCACATACAACAAGATTTTGTAGATTTAATGGTTTTGGAGATAATATGAGGACAAATAACATGATATTATAGAATGCAAGGACTCCTAATTATAGAAGCAATGCAAACAACAAAATGAGAAGAAATGAAGACAACAATGAAAGACAAAGAGAAAATGTAAAATAACATATATAGAGAACTTCAATGAAACATTTGTTAAAGCTAAGACACTTGCAAGCACACAAATATGGGTAGAAAAGAAGACAAATGATTCATCTAAGAATAAGTTAAAGTTGGTGATAGTAGCTAACAAACCTTTATCAATCTAAGTAATCAATTCATTAAAAGGATAAAGGGGAAATGACATTAGAAAATTATTTAACCCTTGAAAAAATGAATTGAGATTGTTAGCATGAATGTTGATGGTATTCCTTTGGGGGAGTATACTAAGCATTGCCAAAGCATGTGGAGATTGGTAAGCATGATTGATATGTTGCATTCATGATTGTGTTTGTCATTAATGACAACATAGTATGGTTTTTGTGAAGATTGGCAGAGTAACAAACTGAGATTGTGGTTGTATGGACAGAGGTTTAATGTTCAGGTCAAGCACAATTAAGGATGTATTCTACACTATGTTTTGACGATGAGGTTAAGTGTGCATCAAGTAAGTCAAAGATATGCAAAAGGAATGCATGATTTACAGAGAGTAGTATACAGACAGAGCATCTAAGAAGAAGTTTGCGATGAATGGATTGTATCTCCTAATAGAGATGGAATCATGATATGTGAAGTTATACAGTGATAAAGGATGGTTTGATGATAACATCAGTAAGTGTCCAAAGTCTAGAATCGCATGTGTGATAAGTTGTAAAGACTATGAGCCGACAATGTTGTGTGATTGTAATATAATTAATTATCTTAATATAGTCCTATTATAATTAATTGGGAAAGCCTCAAGGCTGAATCAAGGAATTATTTTGAGGATGTGATATAAAGGAAATATATTTTCCTTGTTTGAGAAGTGTGTGTGCAAGTGCATCAAGTGTAAAGATGTTAACAAGAGCAGAGCATTTGGTAAATATGTATAAGCAATCCAAGGGATTATTGGATGTGAAATTGGTGATCTAGTATCGAGACAAGAAGAAGAATAAGAGAAGTCTAATTGATAGGACAAAGGAAGAGGAAGTACAAGTACAACTCATTTTTATTATTCTGCAAGGAATAATAAAGAGATCATTTAAACAGTGGGTTCATTGGTCATGCCCCTGAAGCTGTTTGGACAATGAGTCCATCTGCCCTTGTACAACTCCTAAAAGGGTTGGCACAACCCTTAATAGGGTTGGAATCTCCTAATGGGGATTCAAAATCTCCTAACAAGGACTGATATGTACTAAATGTATTTCACTTACTCCTAGCAGGGTCCATCCTCTAACAAGGAATATTTATATTACTACATCATGTTGTGGTTATCATCCCCACCAGGATTTCCCTCTAATCAAGGGTTTCCCTAGTTAACATATCTAATGTTTTATTGTGTATGAGTATCTTGTTATGGTTACTGATTATATTTCTCAATGATTAATAAGGTTGATGATTGTTATAATAGTTGCATAACTTATTCACACACACCCCCTTCCCCCCCCCCCAATTATATTGGTGGACTTTAAATTCTAACAGTTTGTATCAGAGCATGAGGTTCTTAAAGAGAAAGCTTAATAGCTTTGGGAGATCAATAGCGAGTCACTTCATAAAAGAAACTCCAAGTTTGATGGAGTTAACTATGAGAGTTGGAAAGAAAAGATGACTCATCCACTATGTATGGGTCTAGGATATTGGCTTTTGACAAAGGATAACAAGAAGATTGTAGAAGAAAGCAAGCTTGAGGAATGTAGTGAAGCATAAAGAGATCTGTTAATGTGCAATATGAGAACCAGAGAAGCCTTGCTGGCAGTTCTTCATGGAAAGGAATACAGTCAAGTAAAATCACTAGAAACATCTCATAAGATTTGGAAAGCCTTAGATTCTACTTTTGAAGTGCAAAGATAGTAAGATTACATAATTGGATATGTTTGTTTCAAGATGCTAAAATGTTAGAAGATGAATATGTGAGAAGCTATATTGGTAGGATATCTGAGATTGTGTGGAAAATTTTGACAACACCATGCAAGAAAGTGGCACAGATGATTGAGCTTTGATACCCTACACTGAGAAGTTTACCAGAGAGACTTTTCTTGGAACTTTGGAAGTAGCAAAATCAAGATTGAGACAATCTAGAGAATTGACAAGAGTGGAGACAACTTTCAGTGCTTTGAGTGTTTGTCCCTTCTCATCTAGAAGCACAAGTAGCCATGGAGATTATACTATCAACAACAGATCCAGATATGAAGAGGACAAAAAGATTTAAGTAGGTATAGCCTTGCTTGTGAGAAGAGAACTAGATGGTTATAAAATCTTTAAATGTTGGAATTGCAATGAATTTTGTCATTATGCTTCTAAGTGTCCTAAAAGAGAGAAAAATTATAAGAGAAATTTCAAGCGTAGAAAACCTAGAGATTGTTTATATGCAAATGAGGATGATGAATCTGAGGAAAGAGTTCAAAGTGATAGTGATGATGAATTAGGATTTGTGTCTATAAAAGAAGAAAGTTCTGAAATTGAAGTTAGAGAAGAAAAAGCTCTACTTTTTCAAGTTAAAAAGAAATCTAATAGGATAATAGATAGTGGATGTTCACATCATATGATTGGTGATGTGAACAAGTTTGTTAAATTCAAAAATCATGATGGAGGTATTATTAGAGTTGGAATTAATGTGGCTTTTCACATCACAGGGATAAGATCTATTACTCTTTATGGGAAGACTAACACTGATGATGTTTACTTTATTAATGGTTTAAAGCATAATTTGTTGAGTGTTGGAAAACTAGTGGATAAAGTTTATTAGTTGTAGTTTACAAAGAAGACTTGTAATATCAAAGATAAGGATGGTAAGTTGATAGGAATGGTCACAAAGTCTAGAGGGAATGTATTTCAATTAAATCCTACCGAAATGACTTGTTTGGTTGCAAAAGTGGACAATAGTTGGTTATGGCATAAAAGGTTCTGTTATATAAACTTTGATAATATTGTGAAGGCTAGTAGCACATTTGCAGTCAGAGATTTGCCTAAAATCATGAAGCCTGCTAATGTTGTTTGCAAAGAATGTATCATGGCTAAACAAAACAAGGTATCATTTCCCAGCAAGAAGTTCACTACCACAGAGAAGCTAGAGATTATTCATACAAATATGAGTGGCCCTACTAGAACAAGAGGATTCTATGGAGAAAGATACTTTATGATTTTTGTTGATTTCACTAGAATGACATGGATAACATTTCTTAAAGAAAAATCTGAAGCATTTGAGAAGTTCAAGATATTAAAAATAGAGTTGAGAATGAATCTGGAGGTTAAGATCAAATGTTTGAGATTTGATAGAGGTTGAGAATTTACTTCTAGAGAGTTTAAAATATTTTGTGAAGAAAGTAGAATCAAGAGACATTTAACATTACCCAAGTGATGCAAGACAAAGGATGAATAACTAGGGCCAAAGACTCACCTAGCTATCCAAACCACTCTACAAGAGTTAACACAATCGAAGTAAACACAAAGAATAGCAACCAAAGGAGGAAGAAGAGTGAAATACTTTTATTGATTCATCCAAGCTATCCAAATCCATCCTATGAGAGTTAACACAGCAACGCCAATACAACACCAAGGAGAGAGAACAAGATATCTTTATCAATTCTTCAAGTAAATAGCATACATGCCTGGTTGTAAGGCCTTCTGGGTTATGACCAATACAAATTACAATCTTCAAATTCTCACTTCAAGCACCTAAATTTTTTTTGCACTCCTGACCTCTAACTTCTATCTCCTTATCCCTCTTACCATTAAAACCTAACCTTAGACTTCCTTAAATACTTGCCAAAATGGCTTACAAAAGATTCTAGAAAATAGAAAGGCCACAAGTTGACTCTTTACAAATATTAGCTACCTAAAAGAAATTAAATGCAAGTAGCCCAAACTGGAACTAGACACAGACAACTTAGCAAATGAAAACTGGCACTTGGCATCCACACAAGCTCAGAATCCAAAGGAATCACTTGGCAACAACTACAAACTCAACATCCTGTAATGCTCGACAACCAAAGAAAATCACTCGGCATCCAAGGCACTCAACAACCAAAGGATTCACTTAGCATCCAAAGAATTCACTTGGTAACCAAAGGAACTCGACAACAACTAAGAATGACTCAGCATCCAAAGGATTCACTTGGCAACCAAAGGAACTTGGTAGCAACTAAAAACTCGGTAGTCATAGAAAGAGAAAAAGTGCAAGATTGCAAGGAAACCCAGGATGCTCCGGGTTGGAGAAAATGATTCTCCTAAATCATGCAAGTGTCACAACCTGAGTTGAATCCAACTCAGATTGAGAAATCCATGAAGCATCTTTAATAGGTCTATTCTTCCACTCACCAAATACTCATAGTAATCTTTTCCTCTTGTGCTCTTATGAATTCTTTGACTCAATATTCGTTCAACTTCTTCAATTTGTTTCTTAGGGTAATCATTAGGTACAACAACTTCATCATCTAACTCATGATACTTGTATAAAGCAGCAATATTGAATATAGGAGATATATCCATGCCATCAGGTAACTCAACTTCATAAGCATTACCATTGTCAAACTTCTTCAAGATCTTACAAGGTCCAAATTTCTTCATCTTCAGCTTATTGTATGTTCCAGCAGGAAATCTTCCTTTCTTTAAATGAACCATCACCTCATCACCAACTTCAAAATCATGGTGTCTTCTAGACTTATCAGCATTCTCCTTATACTTTTGATTACTTTGTTCCAACCTCAACTTCACTTCCTTATGCAAAGACTCCATAAAATTAACAAATTCTTCTCCTGCAATGCTTCTCTTTTCTTCACCAGCAAAATCTCTCAAATTTGACATAACTCTAGGATGCATTCCAGCAACAATCTCAAAAGGTGTTTTCCCTATACTTCTATTTATAGAATTTTTATATGCAAATCTAGCTTGTGCCAATACCATCTCCCAATTACTTGGCTTATTCCCAACAAAACATCTCAGCAAATTACCCAAGCTTCTATTCACAACCTCTGCCTGTCTGTCTGTTTGTGGATGGAATGTAGAACTAAACTTCAGCTAATTACCTATCTTCTTCCACAAAGTCTTCCAAAAATAACCAACAAATGTACTATCTCTGTCAAAAATAATGCTTCTTGGTAATCCATGCAATCTCACAATCTCTTTAAAGAAAAGTTCAGCAACATGCTCAGCATCTGATGTCTTCTTACATGGTATGAAATGAGCCATCTTAGAAAATATTTCTACTACAAAAAATATGGAATCATACCCTTTCACTATCTTTGGCAATTCAAGAACAAAATCCATATTGATGTCAGTCCAAGGTTTCTCAGGAACAATAATAGGTGTATACGAACTAGTATTTTGACTCACCCCTTTTGCAACTTGACAAACTCCACAACTCTTTAAAAAAAATTGAACATCCTTATACATTTGTGGCCAATAATACTTCTCTTTTAGCAAACTCCATGTCTTATCAATTCCAAAATGTCCAACCAATCCACCACTATGCTTTTCCTTAATTAGATTCAACCTCATAGAACTTCTAAGAATACACAACTGAATGCCTTTGAACAACATACCTTGTTGAACGAAATACTCACCATACTTACTTATGTGATATGTTATATTTGGTGCTCTGCACTCTCTCCATGCCTCATAAAAATCAAGATCTACATCATACAACTCTTTCATTTCATCAAAACCAAGAATTTCAACCTTCATTTCAGTCAACAAAGAACGTCTTCTACTCAATGCATCAACAACTCTGATAGTAACTCCACTCTTATGCTTAATAACAAATGTGAAACTTTGCAAATACTTAACCCACTTCATATGTCTTTAATTCAATTTATGTTGACTTCCCAAGTATTGTAAAGCTTTATGATTAGTATACAACACAAACTCCGTAGGAATCAAATAATGTCTCCACTTCTTGAAGGCTTGAACAATAGCATAAAACTCTTGATCATACACAGAATACTTCCTTTTGGCATCATTCAATTTTTCACTAAAGAAAGCAACAAGCTTAACTTCTTGACTTAATATAGCTCCTATTGCATTACCACTTGCATCACATTCAACTTGAAATACTTTGTTGAAATTAGGCAAAACCAATATAGGTAATTTAGCAACCTTTTGTTTCAAAGTCTCAAAACTCTTATCAGCTCCATGTGTCCACTTGAATTCCTTTTTATCTCCCCTCATTGTTTCAGTCATAGCATTACAAACATAACTGAAATTCTTTATAAGCTTTCTATAAAAACTAGCCAAAACATGAAATGATCTTACCTCACCCACATTCTCAGGTGTAGGCCATTCCAAAATTGCTTTAACCTTCTTAGGATCCATCTTCAATCCATCAGCTAAAATCACAAATCCCAAATACACAATCTCCTATTGCATAAAAGAACACTTTTTCAAATTAATCAACAACTTTTTCTCTTTCATCCTCTACAATACTTGGCTAATATGCTCAAGATGTTCTTCCTTACTCTTACTGAATATTAGAATATCATCCAAATAAACAATCACAAACTTACCCAAGAATCTTTTCAGAACTTCATTCATCAACCTCATGAAAGTACTAGGTGCATTAGTCAAACCAAAAGGCATAACCAACCATTCATACAAACCATCTTTTGTCTTGAAAGCAGTTTTCCATTCATCACCTTCTCTAATTCTGATATGATGATAGCCACTCTTCAAATCAATCTTGGTAAAATACTTTGCTCCACTCAAACAATCCATTATGTCATCCATCCTTGGCATAGAAAACCTATATTTCATTGTTATCTTGTTAATAGCTCTAGAATCAGTACACATTCTCCATTCTCCATTCTTTTTAGGTGCTAATACAGTAGGTACAACACATGGACTCAAGCTTTCTCTGATCAAACCTTTCTGCAACAACTCATGCACTTGTCTGTTAAGTTCTTCATTCTCTATAGGTGTCAATCTATATGGTGCTTTGTTTGGCAAACTAGCTCTAGGAATCAGATCCATACAATAACTTATACTTCTTACTGGAGGTAAACCATCAAGAATATCATTAGCAATAATGTCTTTATACCCATTCAACAATTCTGTAATTTCTACTAGTGCTCGGATATCACTATCTACTGTCACTCAATCATTACTAGCTTTTGTTGCTTGGTCATTACTACCAACACTTGGTCCTCTAGGAACTATAGCAAAACAAACTTGATTCTTCTTTACTTCCTTTTCAAATTGTTTTCCATTAACCATACAAACTTTTATTATAGTACAACTGATGTCATATGGACTTTCAATCAAAGGCAACAATGTTTATTTCTTCCCATTTACCAAAAGAGTATATTGATTCAATCTAGTCTACCCAAAAAAATATGACAACAATCCATGGGCATAATATCACACAAAAATTCATCAAAGTAATGTCCAATTTTGAAATGCATAAGGCATTGCTCACTTACCAATATCTTATTCTCATCTTTGATCCATGAAACATGATAGGGTTTGGGATGTTTCAGCCTCTGCAACTACAACTTGGTAACCAACTCTTCTAATGCCAGATTTGTAGAACTTCCACTGTCAATGATCACTTTGCAACATTTTCCAGCCATCTTACATCTTGTCTTGAAAAGACTTCTCCTTAAAATTGGTTCCTCATTACTTCCCTTATTACATAAGGTTCTTCTCACCATCAGATTTTCTCCAGCCTCAATTCCACTTGGTGAACCCTCATCATCTCCTTGAATCACAATATTTATGTTACCTTTCCCACTTTCAAAGGATCTACATTCAAAAGATCTATGTCCCTCTTTACCACATCTTAAACAATTACCATGAAATCCACCTCTAGAGTAAGAATTACCTCTTCCTCGGTAAGAATTAGTATCTCCTCAATAAGAATTAGCACTTTTCCATTCGGTCTTGCTTTTGTCATCATTCTTCCATTCAGATTTGCCTTTATCCTGCACAAAATTTTTAGATCTACCACCTTCACCATAAGATCTACTTCTGCCTCTTTGGAATCTACCACCTCTACCTCTTTGTCTTTGTTCATGCTTCTTTTTCAAGATCTCCTTAGCTTTCAAGACATATTGATATGCTTCTTCAACACTTTCCAACTTCACAAAACTTATTTCATCTTGTATTCCAGATCTCAATCCATTTATGTACCTTGCAATTTTCTCAACATCGTCATCCACATGTCTAGATCTGATGTCCAATCTATAGGATTCCTCAGTATACTATTTCATAGTCATGTCTTTTTGTTTCAAATTTTGCATCTTTCTCAACAATCTAACTTGGTAATCAGTAGGAAGGAATTTTTCTTTACCTTGTTCACCATCTTTTTCCACGTTATGATCTTCTCCTTTCTTCTCCTTTTTCTATCAATTTGCAAGTGCTCCCACCATAGTAATGCATGACCTTTCAACCTAGTGACTGCAATCTTCACCTTTCTATTATCCGAAGTGTTTTCATACTCAAAGAACTTCTCCATATCTAAGATCCAATCCAACATAGTATTGGTATCCAATTTTCCATCATAAGGAACAACTTCTACAACAAGCTTTGAATTTTCCCTAGACAATAGTCACAACAATCTTTCCTCATCTTGATCTTCTTTAGGTTCTGGATTATGGTTTGGTGTTGTTGCTTCATCATCACTTACATCATCAAGATGTGCTCCTCTCCTCTGGGTTATCTCCATAGCATCAACTGGCTGCAATTTGTCTCAATTGATCCAATATGGCATTATCAACATTAGTTCCTCTACCATGAACCATCTTTACAAATTAGGTTCCTGCAAGATCGTAACCCTCTACAAGTTATAGGTCAAATTTGCAAATCTACCACCCTACAACCAAATCCAAATTAGGGTTCTACATGATCCAATCTTCACAAGGATGAACCTTAAGCTATGATACCACCTGACATAGGAAAAGGACGAATAACTAGGGCCAAAGGCTCACCCGGCTATACAAACTACCCTGCAAGAGTTAACACAACGGAAGCAAACACAAAGAACAATAGCCAAAGGAAGAAGAAGAGTGAAATACTTTTATTGATTCATCCAAGCTATCCAAATCCACCCTGCGAAAGTTAACACAGCGAAAAAATCCAACACCAATACAACACTAAGGAGAGAGAACAAGATATCTTTATCAATTCTTCAAGTAAATAGCATACATGCCTAGTTGTAAGACCTTCTGGGTTACGGTGAATACAAATTACAATCTTCAAATTCTCACTTCAAGCCCCTAACTTCTTTTTGCACTCCTGACCTCTAGCTTCTATCTCCTTATCCCTCTTACCCCTAAAACCTAACCTTAGACTTCCTTAAATACTTGCCAAAATGACTTACAGAAGATTCTAGAACATAGAAAGGCCACAAGTTGGCTCTTTACAAATATTAGCTACCTAATTGAAATTAAATGCAAGCAGAGTCAGCCCAAACTGGAACTAGACACAAACAACTTGGCAAATGAAAACTGGCAATCAATATCCACATGAGCTTGGCATCCAAAGGAATCACTTGACAGCAATTATGAACTCGACATCCTGTAACACTCAGCAACCAAAGAAAATCACTCGGCATCCAAGGCACTCAACAACCAAAGGATTCACTTGGCATTCAAAGAATTCACTCAATAACCAAAGGAACTCGACAACAAATAAGAATGACACGACATCCAAAGGATTCACTCGGCAACCAAAGGAACTCAGTAGAAACTAAAAACTTGGTAGTCACTAGCAGAAAGAGAAAAAGTGCAAGATTGCAAGAAAACTCAGGATGCTCCTGCATCACCAAGACCCTTGAGAAAAATGGGATAGCAAAAGGGAGAAATAGATTAGTATTACAGGCAACAAGAGCAGTGATGTTTGAGAATGATGTATCCAAAAA
Organism: Cupressus sempervirens; assembly: GCA_028749045.1. Taxonomy (NCBI): domain Eukaryota; kingdom Viridiplantae; phylum Streptophyta; class Pinopsida; order Cupressales; family Cupressaceae; genus Cupressus; species Cupressus sempervirens. Next base: position 232,835,139 of record CM053784.1, on the reverse strand, counting down.
ATTTTGGAGAGAAGCAGTTAATATAACAATATGCACCATGAAAAAAGATCAGATAAAAAAAGGTACAAATAAGACTCCTTATAAATTATGGTTTGGTCATACACCCTTAGTGAAGTATTTTAGAATTTCTAGAAGTGTTGCATAAAGAGAGATCATGATATTGGTAAATTTGATCCAAAAGGAAATGAAGGAATGCTCCTTGGTTATTATTTGAAGAGAAAAGGTTACATATATTTTAATCATAGAACTAAGATAATTGTTGAGTGTGCAAATGTGAAAGTTGATCAAAAGTTTGGAGTTAAAGAGAGAATGATAGATTACAATTCTGATGCGGAAGAAGACAATCCTAAAATTACTAGAGAGAATGTAGAAGTTTTCAATGACTTGTAGAATGATGTAAAAATTGTTGATAAAAGATGAGAAAAAAGAACAAAACCAAGGGAAGAGATAAGAATTGAGATAAAAACTCCTACACCTAACAAGAACTTGACAAAGAATCACCATATAGAGAAGATAATTAGAAGCAAAGACAAAGGAATAATGACAAGAAATAGAGTACATGAGGAATTATGCTTGATTTCTCAAGTTGAACGTAAGAGTATAGATGAAGCATATAGGGATGATAATTGGATTGAAACAATGAAGGAAGAACTAGATCATATTGTGAAGAATGAAACATGGGAATTGGTTCCTAGGCCTAAAGACAAGAATATTATAGGAACTAAATGGGTATTCAGAAACAAGATGAATGAACAAGGTGAAGATGTGAGAAACAAAGCTAGAATAGTATGCAAAGATTATTCACACCAGGAAGGAATATATTATGAAGAAACATATGACCCTATAGCTAGAATGGAAATAGTGAGAATATTTTTGGCAACAAGTAAGACATTCAAAGTGTATTAGATGGATGTCAAATTAGCCTTTCTAAATAAAGAACTTGAAGAAGAAGTCTACATTGATCAGCTTGAAGGACTTCCTTTGACAAAAGAAAAAGACATGGTCTGTAGATTGAAGAAAGAACTATATGTTCTAAAGCAAGCACCTAGAACCTTGTATGCGAGGTTGGATAAGTATTCAGAAAAACTTGGATTTGCTAAAGGTATGACATATAGTAACTTATATTTGAAAGAAATTGAGAATAGTTTTTTTATCATAGTGATATTTTTTTATGATATAATCTTTGGAGGCAATGATGAAGCAAGTGATAACTTTGTTGAAGAGATGAAGATTGAGTTTGAGATGAGCATGATTTGTGAGATGAATTTTGTTCTAGGTTTACAGGTTGTGCAAAAAAGAGATGATATCTTCATATCACAAGATAAGTATTTGAAAGATTTGTTGAAAATATTTGGCTTGGAATGTTGTAAGCATGTTGGTAAACCAATGATAATTGGTCACAAGTTATCTAGCAAATATGAGATGCCTATAGTTGAGTAGAAGAATTGTAGATCAATGATTGGAGGTTTGCAATATCTGACTCACACCAGACCAGATATAGCAAGTGCATTTGGGATTGTAGCTATATTTCAATTTGATCCTAAGGAGTATCATTATGCAACGGTAAAAAAGATATTCAAATATTTGAAGGGTACACCTAATTATGGATTATGGTATGACAGATCAAGTGATTTCACTTTGTGTGCTTATAGTGTTACAGATTGGGCAGGCAGTATGGATGACATAAAAAGCACTAGTGTGGAGCATTTTTCCTCAGAGGAAGATTGGTTCTTGGCTAAGCAAGAAACAAGATTGTATTTCATAGAGTACAGTTGAAGCAAAGTACATAGCAATAGCAAATAATTGTAATCAGATCATGTGGATGAAGCAAATGTTGAAGGATATTGGGATAAAAAAATTAGATCATATTATCATACACTATGATAACACAAGTACAGTGAGTATGTGTATTGTATTCTAAGACTAAGTGTATATCTATTAAGTATCATGTTTTGAGAGAGAAAGTTGTAGAGAAAGTTATAGAGAAAGAAATCATATTAAAACATGTCATTACCAAAGATCAAATTATAGATATCTTTACGAAGCCTTTGTTTAAAGATGCATTCGAGTGCTTGAGAGGAATTCTTGGGGTTATGCCCTTGCCTACTTCAAAGTAGATGATGTAGAGACTACATCACCCCAGTGGTATAGAGCACTATTATTTGACTAGACTAAATATTGATGCTTCCTATATGGGGGAGTATCTACAATGAGAAGAGTCATCAAAGATTCTTGTTAATTGGTCTTGAACAATGTCTTTGGACACTTCACCTGATTGAAGACTTGGAGCAGATGATTAACATAATGAAGCATTTGTCATTGATGTCAATGGGGGAGAGAAGTGTGCATGAAAAGCATCTCCTTAGTACTATGGGGGAGAGATTGCATAGAGAAGCACCATGTATGGGGGAGAAGATCCTCTAATGGGGGAGAGATTGATTTATGAGGGAGAGAGTGAAATCTCCTATGTATAAGAGAAAGTATTGTTGATGTCAATTGGGAATAACATTGAATGGGGGAGAAGCTAAGAGTTGTTTAGTGTGTGAACAACTGATGCCAATCCTAAAAGATGCAAAACAAAGTAGTATTCCAGAGGATTTTAGATTTGATCAATGATGAAGATTTGAAAAGAAAAAGAACAGTAGCAGCAACAACATAGTATTATTTTGATATTCTTGGAACTTTGATGTTTTTCATCTATGTTTTCATCAATGCCAAATGAGGAGATTATTAGAATGATTATTGATGGTACTCCTTTGGGGGAGTATCCTAAGCATTACCAGAGCATGTGGAGATTGGTAAGAATGATTGATATGTTGTATTCATGATTGTGTTTGTCATTGATGACAACATAGTATGGTTTCTGTGAAGACTGGTAAAGTAGTAAACAGAGATTGTGGTCATACAAATAGAGGTTTAATGTTTAGGTCAAGTGCAGTTAGAGATGCATTCTACATTGTGTTTTGATGATGAGGTTAAGTGTACATCAAGTAGGTCAAAGATGTGAAAAAGATATGCATGATTTACAAAGAATGGTATATAGATAGAATATCTAAGAAGCACTTTCTGATAAATTGATTGTATCTCCTAACAGAGATGGAATCGTGATATGCGAAGTTGTATAGTGACAGAGGATGGTTTGATGATGACATCACTAAGTGCAAAAATTTTGGAGTCACACGTGTGAGAAGTTGTAAAGAGTGTGAGTCGATAGTGTTGTATGATTATAATATAATTAATTATCTTAATATGGTCCTATTATAATTAACTGGGAAAGCCTCAAGGCTGACTCAAGGAATTTTTTTGAGGACATGGTATAAAGGAAAGATATTTTCCTTGTTTGAGAAGTGTGTGTGCAAGTGCACCAACTGTGAAGAGTGTGAACAAGAGCATATCATTTGGTAAATACATGTAAGTGATCCAAAGGATTATTGGATACGAAATTAGTGATTTGGTATCGAGATCAGAAGAAGAAGAAGAGTAGTTCAGTTGACAAGACAAAGGAAGAGGAAGTATAAGTACAAATCATTTCTATTATTATGCAAGGAATAATACAAAGATCATTTAGACAATGGGTTCATTGGTCTTGCCCCTGAATTTGTTTGGACAATGGGTCCATATGCCTTCTACAACTCCTAACGGGCTTGACACAACTTTTGTCAGGGTTGGAATCTCCTAAAAAGGATTCAAAGTCTCCTAATAGAGATTGATATGTACTGAATGTATTTCATTGATTCCTAATAGGGTCCATCCTCTAGCAAGGAATATTTATATTAGTACATCATTTTGTGAGTACCATCCCCACTCAAGTTTTCCCTCTAATCAAGGGTTGCCCTAGTTGACATATATGGTGTTATTGTGTATGAGTATCTTTTTATGGTTACTGATTATATTGCTCACATGGTTAAGGATTAATAAGTTTGATAATTGTTATAATAGTTTCACAACTGATTCATCCCCCCCCCCCCTCTCTCAGTTATATTGGTGGACTTTACATTCTAATAGATATTTGTGAAGTTCAAAGTAGTTTGATATGGACAAGAGGAAGCTGCAACTAAGAGCGTGTGTAATTTGGAGCTCATATGCGAGTAGGAAACAAGTAACCAGTTCATTGGTAAAGGATAAAAACTTTTTAAGTCATGTGTACTTGCACAATTAATGCATTAGTAATTGATGAAGGATTTAATGGCTAAATTTGAATTATTTGATCACTATTCAATCAATTTATCCCTGGTAGAAGTATACATAATTATTAATAACTACCTTGACTGACACTCTAATGAGTATTCTAATGAACACTTTATGCTAGCTATGAATTTTACTTTGTTTTTCATATAATTTTCCGCAAGGGTGAATAAACTGAGATCCACTACCACCTTGATTATTCTAAAAGTTATTCTTTTTTTGGTGTTTTCCACCCTTGAAGGAAGAGTGGTTACTCTTAGAGTTTAATGATCTTTAAAATTAATTCCCTCTAAAAAATGATCTTGAACAAGGTGTGATGTTTATCTCATTGTGCCTCATTTTTTTACAACACCTTAATCATTTCCTCTTGAAGATTCTTAGGTTTAAACAATATAACACCCCCATAAATATAATCATTTAGACATTGAATGAATATTGAACAAGAATAAGTACATCATGTTGGAGTGTGGTTTAAGTTCATAGAAATTTTGCACATAATCCTAAATGAACTTGGATAGTTGTCTTAGATTGTTGAAATCTTATGCATTGCTCATTCTCTGGACCATGATCAAAATCTCTCCAAAAATAGCTCCTATGATACTATGGAGATATCTACATGGAGTTTTTCCTACATGCATTTTCCTGTAGAAGAAAAGTCTATCAGGGAGTATGATTTCACATCTTGCATTGGTGTCACTTCTATATGGCTGGATGAAAAAATACCTTTCTAGATCTAGTAACCATATCTCATCCACATACCCACTTTGGGATCCATCAAAGGTAGTTAATCAGTCTCTAATAAAATCACTCATATGGTTATCAAGCATGGAATCTTCCTCTATAATGATATCTCTTTTCCCAAAGATCTTATCTCTTATTCTCTCTTGATGACAAGAGTGGTGTGTATCACTATGGTTACTGCTAGTCTCTATTATATCTAGCCTCTATAAGATCTAATGCATAATTTATCTCATCTATACACCCTTAGAGCCACCACTTTGACCCTCATTTCATTATTTTCTATTATTTTATTTGTATGACTCCAAATGATCACCTTGTGATCTCCCAACAATAACTTACAAAGTAGTCTTAAGATTTGCCCCTGCCTCTACCTCAAGTTACAAGATGCATCTAGAAAACCCCAAAATAAGGTTATTAGGCAAAAGGGGTTTTCAATCCTACTAAGGAAATAAGGTTTGTAAGGGTAGGTTATATTTTTTTAACATTATGTTGCAAAGGGAATAATGTGAAACACTAATTTTTAGTATAGATAGAACAAAGAGTTACCAATGTGGAAACTTAGGGCTTTGATACTAGATTAAATGCCATACCAGGGAACCTAAAATGACAAGGCTTCTAAGCACTAAAGTTGAATTTTTTTTTTAATAAGTGCATCATTTAATTACTATATTTAAATGCATGAATCACAATATGTTCTAACATTATATGAATGCAAATCATTGTCTAACATTTTTCCCCACAAGTTCCCTAACATCACTGCTAAGACAATGTTATCTAACTTATTAATCATTAGGTGTACATTGTGTAGATGCTTAAAATCGTCCCAAAAGACTATATTAATTTATTTAATATTGCTCTTGACATTATAATTAATTATATCTGGCATGTTCTTCTACCTATTTAATTAAATTTATTTAATTAAATAGGTTCATTTTCTTAAGGTATTTAAATCTAATTTAAATACCTCCAGCCTTAATGTGTTAAATTTATTTAATACACGATCCTCCATAATTCCCCTTTTAAATAAATTTTATTTATTTAAATCCCTCGATCTCATTAATTCCTCTAAACCTATGATTAAATCAAATCTTGTTTAATTTAATCTTAAGTCTAGCCTAAAACCTAGTCTACAACCTATCACTTTCATCCTCCTAAGCCTATCCACCATTTAATCTCACTTAATTACCTTAATCACCTTGCTAAATCCTTCTTAGGCCTAAGTGTGTGCTCACACGTGTGTGATACCACTCCCTCTTGCAAGCTTTGTCCCCCACTCTTCACTTTGAATGTTGACTACTTGCATGGCTTGCTTATGTGTCTCCTTGTGACACTATGTGGATACCACATAGATGCCACCTCACCCAGGGTCTCTCTCAAACCTATAAATAGGCCCCTTTTCTCAAGCATTTTCATCTCCTCCACATGCATTGTTATCATGTTAGTTTGAGTTTTGGGCTTTATAGTGTTATCATGCTAGTTTGAGTTTTCATAGTGATTTCATGTTGCATACTAATCCTTGGTAGCTGATTTGGATTGCATTTGCATTATTAGACTTAGCTCTTTCATGCATTTAGATCTTCATTTCACTTGCATACTAGTTTAGCTTCAACATTAGTTTAGTTTCTTTATTGCATTCCATCTCCACATCCTTGAATGCCTTCAAACATGGCTTCCTCCATAACCATTGTTTGAGGTGTTCTTCATCTCATGTAGCTTAGTTTCATAGTTTCATCAATCACACTTGCACCTTCACATCAAGAGGTTCAAACTTAGTTTTGCTTGGGCAGAGCATACCAAATATCCCTCCAATCCAACACACCAACACAGCTTCTCATGGATGCTTTTGTTGAGCTATTTGAGGTTGCTTGAGAATTTGAGTTGTTGGTTGATTTGAGTTGCAAAATTCAAGCACCTGTTAGTTAGCTTTATTTCATTGTTGAATCTTTAATGCATGCATATCAACTAATGTTTGTTTGTTAACCCTTACTTCCAACATGTCAATTTTTTTAGCATATATTTTGGCGCGCCCAGTGGGACCCACATCCCTATTTTCATTTTAAAAATCTATCAAGAATTTGTAGTCCTTCGCAGAAAACCTCGCATTGTCGTCTGCGACAAACATAGCATCGTCAACATTCTGTCATCTCTGCAGACTAGCATTTGTGTAGACTAGCGTCTCTAGACTCTTCTGCATTTATCCACTCACATTGCATTTGGGAACATAGTTCTAGTGTCTGCGTAGGCTATTCTATCGTCTGCGTTGGGGGTGGGTTTTAAAATTTCAAAAGTCAATCTATCGTCTATCTGCCATCTGCAATTTTCTATCTGTCATCTGGGTTACGTGCTGGCTATACTTTATCATCTGCATTCTAGTGTCTCTGATCTTTAATCTGTCATCTGTACTTGACAAGAGTACTAGTTTGCCAACTGTACCTTTATGCCTTCTGTCATCTTCACATTTTAGAGTTTGCGAGTTTCAACGTCTGAGCATTTTGGCATCTGCGCTTACTGTCGTCTGCACTTGTGATCTTTTGTCTGCACTTTTTGACAAAATTGTGAGACTTTTAAACATTATTATTTGCTAACTAGTGGTTTACAGGGATTGCTAATAAATTTTCATGTAGGAAATAGACCTTGAAACACTTAAAATAAACCAATAGTGATTTTTATCACTAAGAAAATTTGTAGTGATTTTTATCACTTAAGATTAAAGGTTAATTAACTTGCATGTTATAATCATTTTTCCTTTGAATGAATGCTGCAAATTAATGAGTAATCTCCAAACACACTCTTGAGTGCTTAAAGGAAAAAATTTCATCCAATCTTGAATGTCTTAAAAGAATTTACTCATATTTCATTGGAATGGATGTTTAGGTAGAAAACTCAATCTTGAATGTCCTTAAGGAATGAATCATCTTTTCATTATAATATATGTTTAGGGTAGACAACATTTGGGATTGGTGCTTAAAATAAACTCATACACTCTTGAATGCCTTAATGGAATGGAAATGCATGTTTAGGATAGCAAACATTTGGGCTTGGTACTTAAAACAAATTCACACACTCTTTAATGCCTTAAGAAAATTGACATGAATGTCTAGGCTAGCAAACATTTGAAATTAGTGCTTAAAATAAATTCACATACTCTTGAATGCCTTAAAGAAAATTGATTTCATTTTTGACATTTTGTTTATGCACATGCTCGATTTACTTTCTTGTTGACAAATCTGTGCTTTTCATTTATGTTGACGATGATTTCAAGTTTGAAAGAACATTGTATGGTTTAAACATGTGTGTCTTCAAGTAGATTACAAAACCTAAAGCTTCATTGGGAAAGAACACGTGTCTTTTAAACCTCAAAGCCACTTACATATTCTCTCCCCTCGTGCCTTCGGGTGATCTTGGGTGCATAAGAAATAAGTGGTCTTGTTTTTCTTTTTTAAGGAGGCCTACTTGGGGATTTCATCACCCCTTGGGACAACCTCAACTCCAGTGTTATGGCAAAGTATAAGAATCGAGAAGTGAATTGAAAGACACCTCTCTTGGAAGTAAAATCTTGTCACTCTTGGCTAAGCCCCAAAGAACTTTATACCTTTGGGAAGTGAAGGAGGAGATTTGGATTACCGTCTCCCCTTAGTTGTGTGGCATTATTTTCTTTCATCTATAGATTTGGGCCTCATGTACCTTGCGTATATCGAGGATTCCCTTTAGATAAGCCTTGTCTATCCTAATTGTAGCCTTATTAGGATTGTTGGCATGTTCTGTGTCCCTATTTGTTTAAACATTCAAAACTAACACAAAACATCAAACAAGTGCAAAACGAGTGAAATTGTGAGCTAAACTTCAGTGAGCAAAATAGTGGTAAGTGGGTCCTCTTAACTCACGGTTATTTTCAAAGGTCTTATATTGGTCTAGTATTTGAAATTGGTTGAGTCTAGTCATAATTTGTGCTTGAAACTAAGTCTTGTTTTGTTCCTGCCATGACCGACAAAGTCAAACTTAAGAAGGTGAAATTGTCCAAACTATTTGTCTACAAGGAAAGGAAGAACCTAGCACATGATGACAAACAATTTTGATACGCTATCAAAGACATTCAAAAAGAAGAAGCTAAAAAAGATCGCTACAATAGAATTGAGTATAATGCAAAACTTCAAAATTGGTCTACCTTCCCAAGAGTAAACCCTAGGTTTTTGTTCCGAGTGAGAGGATTGAGTTAACCATATAAGTGACTACCACACCTACTTTTTCCACATACCATTTTTTTTTCCACATTTATAGTCTTTCATTTGCAAATTTCCTCTAGAGAACTTGATCGTTTTAACCTAAAGACTTTGGCATAAGAACACCTTCTGAGATTACAACACTAGACCCTTTTTCCACAAGCAAACATCCATCACTTATTTGGGATCACAGGTCCATTGCCAAATAGTGAGTAATCACACTTTGTTTGCTAAACCAAGGTCTCTTGTTTACACCTAGGTTATTGACCCCTTTCATTACGTAAGGTTCAATACTTCTCTCCCACATTCCCCTCTTTCTTCCATAGTGTTCCACCCATTGGTTTGGTCACTATTGTATGGTACACACATGATCCAAAAAATTTACATTTAATCCCATGTCTCGCTTATTGGACTCATTAAGACAAAAAGAGATGGAGAATCCTTTTCCTCTACACGTAACATCATTAGGGGGAGGATTTCCCTATAGTTCAAACTTTGGCATGCCTAGCTTAACATCCACACAAGAACCAGAAGATCCTTTTTGCAACACAACTTTGGGAAATGATGATGAGGAAGTATACCAAGAGGAAAACCCTATTGACAACAACAATATCCCTAATGATGTCCGAACGTTCCTTGCAGATCCATACAATGTGGAAATGATGGAAAAAGCTATTAAGGCAAACAAAATTGAGATTTTCCTAAACTTGGTCAAAGATGGTGTTAATGTCCCTACAAGCTTTGATGAGACCACCTTGTTTAGATAGATTATGAAGGGTGGTGCTCCCTTGTTGCCAAATACAACCCAAGCATCTAGCCAAGGACCAATAGTGACAACTAGTGCTACATCTACATCAAGTGGCACCACACAACCAACATTCCAATTAAGTGTGGAACATATCCAACAAATCATTAGTGCTATACCCAACACCACTATGCCTGCTATTATTTTCCAATCCACCTTAACAGGTCCAACAAGGGGATGCTTAAACATTGGGCAAATGTCTACTCAATAGATGGAAATTCCAACACAACCAATGTATTCCGCTTATTTGCAAATTCCAACAAGTATGGTAAAAACATGTATGCCAAATCCAACGACTGCATACCAATACATTGGCCAAAGTGGAGCACTTCCACTACCTCATAATACATTTGGAACTCCTTATAGCTTGGGCAGTGGATTTACAAATGCCCAACAATCACAAGTGCAACCTAATCAAGATTTAGTCCAACAATTGCATGAACTTCAAAATTTGGTACATAGCATGACTAATAAACGGGTGAAAGATTTCTCTTTTGAGAAAGTTTGTCCCTTTCCATTTGATAGATCTATTAGCATGGTGCCATTCCCACCAAACCTTGAGATTCCTAAATTTGACAAATATATGGGAGAAACATGTCCTATCACGTATCTCAAGGAATTGTCAGTTTTGTGTTAAGAAGTAGCCTATAATGAAGATTGTCTTAAGAGACTCTTCACACAAAGTCTTGGAGGCCCCGCACTAGAGTCGCTAATGAACTTACCCAAGGGTTCCATTACTTCTTTCAATGATTTAACAACAAAGTTTGTAGCACAATACTCTTACAACATTGAACACCATGCCTCATTAAGTGATTTTTGCAACACAAAACAATGAAACGGTGAAACATTTGCCAACTTTCTACAACAATGGAGACATCTTGCTAACCACATGCTCTACAAAATTGAGGATTCCCACCTTGTGGATATATTTATCAAAAACTTGATAGCAGAGATGTCTTTTCACATGAAGATGGCTAGCCCTGAGGATTTCGCTACATTGGTCAAGAGGGGCAAAAGCATTGAGAATGGACTGCTAGACAAAGGTGTCATTAAAGATTATAGTTCATCATCCTCAAACAATGACACAAACAACAACAACAAACCTAAATTTTGGTCCAAAAATAAAGGTGTCACACACGATGGTGTCACTGATGTTAAAAATGTGCAAAACCTTCAAGGAGGAAATAGCAATAACTATCGTAACAGAAACAACAACAATTCAAACAACGACAATCAACAATCTCGCAATCAAACACAATTTTTCCCTCGCAACAACAACAATTACAACCATGACTATGATCACAATAGAAAGTTCACTAACTTTTGTGAACTCTTGGAATCCATATTTCAAAAACCAATGGATCACAATTTGATGGTATTTCCTAACACAAGGCCCTTTGATGAGAACCAACCCAAATCAAAATGGTATAGGGAAAATGAATATTGCAAATACCATCGCATCAAAGGAGATGACACAAACAAGTGTATAAAACTCAAATTCTTCATCCAAAATCTTGTTGATGATGGAGAAATTGAGGTAGAAGGAGGATCATCCTCTAAAAATGCTAAGCTGAAGATATTTCAAAACCCATTTCTTGATCACAATAATGACAATAACAACAATGGGAACAACAATACAAACAATGAAAATCGAACTTCCACATCAAATGCATTACCTTATGACTATTCTACTAACCACATATCGAGGTTTGACTCCTTGTGTGGTAAAATAGAAACCAACGATACATGTGGATTTGACTCCATGTGTGGTCACATTGAAGAGGTAGAAACTCATGTGAATACACTTGTCCTACAAGCAATTTATTGTGATGCAACCACTCAACAAGGAAGGCTTACTTTGCAAGCTGCCACTCCTAATCACACTAATCCATCAGTTCCACATGTGCCTGCTGTGCTATCCACTTCACAAAGTCCCACTTCTCGCTATGATGTGTTATCCTAGTTAGGTAAGACACCTACACAAATATCCATTCTTGAGTTCCTAACCACATCACCCATCCACAAAGAAATCTTGGAGAAGGCTCTTTTAGAGTCTCGTGTTCCTCAAAACATTAATGCCTCCCAATTCATTGCCATGATTGGAGACCTTGCCACACAACAACACCTGGTCTTCAAAGATAAAGATTTTCAAGGTCCTGATCCCCACCATAATTTGTCACTCCACATTGAAGTCCTTATGTACAATGACATAAGATTAAAAGAGTCCTTATAGATAATGGATCCGGTTTGAACCTATGTACATTGAAGATGATTTGTTTATTTGGACTTCTAGAGGACCTCCTAGATGTCAATAAAAGGATAACAATCAAAGCCTATGATGAAAGGGAAAGAGAATCAAAAGGAGTTATCATGTTACCACTAAAGGTTGGACCAACTATCATAAATACTGAGTGCCATGTCCTAGACTTGGATTTTCCATATAATATTTTGCTTGGTTGACCTTGGATACATACACTAAAGGCAATACCATCGACCTATCATCAATGCTTGAAATTTCCTCACCAAGAAAGAGAGGTCACAATTCTAGGAGATCCCACACCTTTTGCCTTTTGTAAAAGATTGGAAGGTGAACCAGCAAATTTTTGTCCAATCAGTGAGTTTGTTAAAGTTATACCTAAGCCTCTCACAATAACAAAATCACCTTCCACAACAGTGCTAGATTTAGCCAATAATGATTCCAATTCTTGCAAAGGAAAAGAAAAGGTGGAAGATACTAAAGTCAATACTACAGGGAAGAAGGTTACTTTTACTGATTTAGGAATGGGAGAGTATAAGTTTGAAAATGTCTTGTGTGTTAGACAAATACCACTCTCCCCTCATTCCTTTGGAAAACCTTCACAATTACCACCTCCTACCAACAAAGAGACTGTGCATATTAACAAGACAACATTTGAGTATTGGGGTTTACTTAGTGATGAGCATATGGAATCTAGTATTCTAGATTGGCTATACTATGATGGAAAAGATGAACCTGTGGAGTTCCCCAAGGATAAGTATGTTAAGGCCCCTCTCATTATCAAAAACATGGGATACCATGGTATCGGCCTTGGACCTAAAGAAGATGGAATTAGACAACCCCTAGAAGCAAATAGCTATCCTAAAGGACGTGGTTTAGGCTCCATTAAACCTAAGGTATCCTTTGCTGACAACTATTGTACGATTGAATCTAATTCTGAGACTGATGAGGAGGAATTCTTCAAAATACCCTTCTAATACATTGAAGATGGCCTAGATACCCATGTCCATGCCATTACCATACCTGACCTTTCATCCACCGACCTACCTCTCACAACCTTGACATGATAGACTGGGACCTTCAGGACACACCACCAGCTCTAGATATCTGTAAGTCTGATGAGGTAGTGATCGCACTTCTTGGCCTTAAGAATCTCCAAGATTACAAACATGAGATCCAATACAATGAGGAAGCCTACTTTGGTAGCCAAGTCAACTCTCATAATTGCAAAATTGAAAAAGAAAATAAAAATGGAAAAATAAAAGAAACATCCTCTAGTGAAAACTCTTCTGGGGCTCTTTTGGATGAAGAAAAAGATAAAATAAAGGACACATCTTCTGGTGAAAACCTCTTAGAGGTGCCAAAAGAGAGAGAGATTGACTTGCTATTCAAATCTTTACCACCAAAAAAGTCATCTATTTTGAATGAGGATACAATTCCAGTCAACTTAGGTACAGAGGATAATCAACAAATCACCTACATTGCAGCTACCCTAAGTCCTGAAGAGCAAAAGGAAATGACTAAATTCTTGAGAAAGGGTAAAATAAATTTTGCATGGACCTATAAAGATATGCTTGGTTTAGATATAGATTTGGTTGTGTATCACTTGACAGTAGATCCCAAGATTAAACTAGTGAAACAGAAGTTGCGCAAATGCATCCCAACGCAAAGTTGCAGAAAATGTTAGAGGCAAAGTTCATCCGCCCTATTGATTATCTTGAGTGGGTCTCCAACATTGTTCCTATAAGGAAAGCATCTGGGGGCATCTGTGTTTGTTCAAATTTTTTAGATTTAAATCTCGCATTTCCTAAGGATGATTTTCCACTTCCTAACATAGACATCATAGTGGATTTGATTGTTGGACATGAGATGTTGTCTTTGATGGATGGTTTCTCTGGTTATAATCAAATCAAAATTGTAGAAGAAGATCAACATAAAATGGCATTTACCACCCCATGGGGAACCTTTTGTTATCAAGTCATGCCTTTGGCTTAAAAAATGCCAGCACCACTTATCAATGCGCAATGACTACCATATTCCATGATTTTCTACATGTCATAATGGAGGACTATGTTGATGACATCCTAGGAAAATCAAAGACATGTGAGTCTCACATTGATGTACTCACCACCATTTTTGAGAGATAGGAGAAATATAAAGTGTACCTAAATCCTAAGAAATGTGTATTTGGAGTCGAATCGGGCAACTTGTTAGGCTACATTGTGTCAAGAAGAGGTATTGAGGTAGACCTCGCTAAAGTCAAAGCCATCATGGAAATGCCTCCACCTACCACATTGAAACAACTTTGCAGTTTTCAAGGAAAATTACAGTCCATCAGACAATTTGTGACCCAGCTAGTAGATAAGGTTCATCCACTTCAACATTTGCTTCACAAGGACACTAAGTTTTAGTGGGATTGTCTATGTAAGAAAGAATTTGAAAAAATTAAGGCATAGTTGGCTAAACCTCTAGTTCTAGTCCCTCCAATCATAGGATGACCATTGATCCTATACATTTTAGCCACTTCAGTTGCCTTAGGTGCTCTTTTGGCACAACTAGATGACAATGGTAATGAGCAAGCTATATATTATCTTAGTCAAACACTAGTTGGTTATGAGTTGAACTACACTACTATTGAAAGAGCTTGTTTGGCAGTAGTCTTGTGTACATAGAAGCTACACCATTACATGCTTAATCATACTACACATCTCATTGCCAAGATAGATCCACTCAAATATTTTCTATCAAAAGCCTCCCTCACTGGTCGAGCTACAAAGTGGGTCTTGATTTTGAGTGAGTTTGACATTGTTTATAAAGAACACAAGGCCATTAAGGGACAATTAATTGTAGATCAACTTGCTTACGCTCCTCTTCCAGGAGACCATCCCATAGTAGCAGATTTTCCAAATGACACCATTATGACTGTTAGATTGTTACCCTTACTATACCATGGAAACTATTTTTTGATGGTTCATTCACACAAAAGGAATTGGGGGCAGGAATTTTATTTGTTACACCGCAAGGAGATCTCATTCATAAGTCTTATAAAATATCATTCCCTTGCACAAACAATATAGTTGAGTATGAAGGATTAGTCACAGGGTTGTGTCAAGCTATCAGATGGAATATCAAAAGTCTTCTTGTTTTTGGAGACTCATAATTGGTCATTAAACAAGTTACAAATGAATACCACACTAAGGATGAGAAGTTGTTGCCATACCGCAAGATAGTTGAGGATCTTAAACAACATTTCATAGAGCTAGTTTTTCAGCAGATCCCAAGGGCTAATAGCAAAGCAGTAGATGCTATGGTTACTATTGCCTCCATGATTGCCATGCCAGAATATAGTCATAAATGTGAGTTTCTTATTGAGAATATTTTTACTTCTGCTTATGAGAAAACTGATTCAGAGTTGGTGTGTGAGATTGTTGGTCTTGAGTCTCCATGGTACACTGACATTTTTGCCTATTTACATCACAAAACCATTCCCATAACCCTCACCCCAAATCTGAGCAAAACCTTCATCCGTTGCACTACTCAATATACCATCCTAGGTGACACACTTTTCTGAAAACATTTTGATGGAACCCTCCTCCGATGTCTCAATTTAGATGAAGCCAAAACAACATTAGAAGAGGTCCACCATGGGATTTGTGGTGCCCATTCTAGTGGCCTTATGTTAGCGAAAAAGCTTCTTAGAATGGGTTATTATTGGCCTACTATAGAAGCAGATGCCTATCATTTTGTAAATAGATGTGTTCCTTGTCAACAGCATGGCAATTTGATACATGCTCCCGCCCAAGACCTCCAACCCACCATCACTCCATGGCCCTTTTCCCACTAGGGATTCAATCTTGTTGGTCAAGTATACCCAAATTCCTCAAATGGCCACAAGTACATTATTGCCGCCACTGAGTACTTCACAAAGTGGGTTGAGGCTATTTTATTAACCTACATCACTGAAAAATAGATTTCAAAGTTCATCTTGAACTACATTATCTGTCATTTCGACATACCTCAAGATATCATGACTGATAATGGAACCCCTTTCAAAAATTAGGAAGTTGCCACATTGTGTAAGAAATTCGGAATCACCCAACATTTTTCCACCAAATACCATCCCCAAGGCAATGGCCAAGCCGAAGCTACTAATAAAACCATTTTGAAAATCCTAAAGAAAACTGTTGACGCAGCTGGCCATGATTGGCACCTCCATCTTGCTCCCACCTTTTGGGCCTACTGTACCTCCATCTGTACCCCCATAGAAGCCACTCCATTTTCCGTTGTTTATGGTTTTGAGGCTGTCTTACCCATCGAAATTGAGCTCCCTTCCCTCAAAATCTCTCTCAAGAATCTAATGTTCGAAGAAGAATATAGAGTTGCTTGCTTGCAAGAGTTGCAACTCCTTGATGAGAGATGCCTTAATGCCCTAAACCACCTCCATGTGTATCAAAATTTCCTTTAGCTTTAGTATCATAAGAAAGTCAAGCCACGGGAATTTGAGGTGGGTGACTTAGTTTTGCGGCATAACATGAAGAATCTCCAGAACCGTGAAAAGAAAGGAAAGTTTGAGGCTAATTGGCTTGGTCCGTTTATCATTACAGCCAAATATGGTTCTGGGGCATATCAGATTGCCACTCCAGAGGGAGATCCACTCCTTGAGCCTATAAATATCCAACATATCAAGCAGTTCTATGCTTGAGTTTTGCAGTTCCTATACAGTGTTCTTATAGTCCTGCAAAAATCCAAAAAAATCATAAAAATCAGAAAAATCCAAATAAATTCATAAAATGTTCCAGAAAAAAAGACTAAAAAGAAGAAAAGGTTTCTGAAAAAAGCATTTTGATCCATTGTCTATAAGGCTCATTTCACTTCACTCCATTCCACCATTCTATTTCTTTGGTGCAAAGTCTTATCTAGCTTATGCTTTCATGCATCTAATAAAAAAGACCTCTTGTCTGTGAGGCTTTGCTTCACCTCCATCTTTTGAAAGACCTCTAGTCCACAAGGCATTTTCCCATCGAGTGTTTGTTCCAGTCCCATTACACTAAGCTTTTTCACAATAGTGACCACATTAGGACTTGAACAAAATCACCATTTGACACTAAACGATTTGAGAAACTTGTTCTTTTCACAGCATTTGCCAAAAATAAACAAACAATTTACGATACTTGACATCACACAAAACACACTTTCATAGGATGAATCCTTCCTATAGATGGCATTATGATATTCACTTCTAGACCTAAGGTTCTTGGCAGGAACTGTGGACTAAATGGCTACTTGGTCATGAGGTCTCTTTTTGGTTGATTTCATTTTGTGTGTTAGTGCAAGCCATTTATTGTGCACCTTGATCTTCCATATTTTGGTCGTAACTGAATGGCTCTCATTGACTACACATGTTGTTTGTGGTATGATCTATTTTTGAGGCTTTACTACATATGTGTCGGTTTCAAGTTATGTTAATGCATTACACATTGGGGGCAATGAGTTAGTACATATTCCACCAAAGATCCCTAAAAAGACTTTGGGTGTACCTAGACCTCTCCAGGGCATATATGACATTTGTTCCATCATGACTATGTAAACTACACCTATTGTTCTAAAGTCTCTAGTCTACATAAAAGAGTAGTGTCATTTATGCTTCTATAGCATATAATGCATAAACTCATTTGCAAAATCAATCTAACGTGTGCTCTTTCATATAAACACAACCGAATCTCTCAATATCATGTAGTTAGGGTTCATGTAGTATAGGGTGTCATTGAGCCATGCTTGAGACAAGGGTCCTGTTTATTCCCCCCCTCCTATGCTATGCTACTTGGTTTCTATGAGTGAAAAGTTTTGATAGATAATCATTCCTTAGGTTCATTTTATTTTCATTTTCATTTTAGGTTGTATTCATTAGTGTCTTATTAGGATACATTTCAGTGTCATTTCATTAGCCACTTTGTTCATTTAGTTAGATTGCATCATTAGTTCATTGTATTAATCCATTACATGCATCCATTCTAAACATCACATCTAGGGGCATATACATCATAAAAAATCTCATAAATGCATCCATACATGTAAAATAAAACAAATGCATACATCTCATAATTGCCAGCAAACATGTATCATCCACATGATAGGCATCATATACATATATATACATCATAGGAAAGATCACATCACACACATCCTGCATCACAAGTGTCAGTATCCACATCATAGATATCATATGCATCACATAATCGATGCACACGTAGGGCCACCAAATCATGTCATATATATATATATATATATATATATATCAAAAAATAATGTTTGTACAGTCTGTATACAAAATCATGTACTACAAATGCATCATCAAAAACTCGTTGCATCTACACATATCTGTCAAAACTTATCATTGTACAAAAATCAAGCCACTGGCTATGAGGGCCTAGCCCCCCCTATGTCCCCCCCATAGGGAGGTCTCTAATGTCCTACTAACTACTTTGATCTAGCCTTGCCACCTGTGGTCCATGAGCTAGCACCCCTCTCAAAATATGGCTACTGCTGATAGGCAGGCACGACCTCATGATATAGTGACCTGTAATAGGCTGCCTCTCGTATGGCTCATGCCTCTACTTGGCTGGCTAAGATGGCCTCTTGCATGACTGTAATGGCTACCCCAGGCTGTAGCATCTATCTCACTATATCCATGTGCCTATGGTATCCGTCTAGCTACGCCTGATGGGTAGCCCACTCGGCTCATAGTGCAGCCACCTCTCCTTAGAGTCTCTCTAGCTCTGTGAGCTCCTCAACATCTGCATGGACCTCCATGTCAGCAAACTCCCCAACATCCACTCGTGCTTGTAGGGCCGCTAGGCCCTCCTGCGCACTATCTTCTCTAGCCCTCTCAGCTTGTAGCTCTACCTGTATGGCCACCATGGCCTGCTCTAAACTATCCACTCATGCCTGTTGCACCTATGCCACCCCTTGTAATTGAGCTACCTCTACATGGCGGCTATCCCGCTCAGCCCTCACCATGTTTGGTTCCTCTATCGGCCCCTGTCTCTATCCACCTTGTGGAACCTGTACTTATACTTGTGGCCCCTATCTTGGTGTTTGTATTGGTGCCTCTGTTGGTACTGGCCCTTGACCTCTCCTTGCACAGGCTCTGCACCCGTGTAGTCCCTACTATGCACTCTGTTTTGGTGGTGACATTGTCGCTGCCTACCCACTATCCCCTACTCCATCCCCATCCCTACGTGCCTGCTCTATTGGAGGAGTTGCCATAGGCACTATCAATCTCATGGGCTGATGACCTACCCACCACTGTGCATATGCTACTGTCATGCTCACATCCCCATGATCCTACCCATATACCCAGGGCACTAGATGCATCAGTAACCATGAGCTCTGTGTGGTCCCATGACCCCAGAGTCTATCGTACTCTCAAGACACGACAAGGTATAAAAACCTGTTTGGAACTAAATCTTGGATCCTTCCAAACTATCGATGTACCCTCAAAGGCATATGCTCATAACCATGTGAATAGAGCCTCCAATAATCCAGTAGTTGGTTTGTATAAAATGAAGATACATCTAATCCTCTGAGTCATCCTCTCCACCTACAGCCAAAACTGCACCCCACCACTCTACCTCATCATACGAAGTCCACTTGAACATGATGATCTCATCTAAACACTACTGCCAAAATCCCATAGACTCTGTAGAGGTGTACTAAATGGGTGGCTAGTATCTACAGGCGAATGGATCATTGGGATGTCTGGTCTCCACTATGGTGATCAACTGTGTGACTCTGATATGCTCCTAGGACCATACCATCAGTAAATTCAGCCTTGGCCCCATGGTCCTCTATGTCTAATATGAACACATGTGCAAATCTTGATATAACATTGCCAAAATGGTATGGCCCCAATAGTAGACCTCTCCGTCCTTTTGTAGAAGGGTGCTTAGCACCCATGCCTAGCTAATAGGAAAACCATGCCCAACATGGTTTGGTAGCATACGCCAGATCAGAGATGCTAGATATACCACCAATTAGGGTAGTCTCTACTCCAAGCTCCTCTCCACGATATCCATGATCTCTAGACTAGCAGTCTTTGCCATCTTCACCCAAAACACTCCTGCAAATATGGGTCTAAACCCTCCAACACATACTCTAGATAAGCCCCCCAAATGGGCACTCGCAAAATCTATCACACGTCCAACAATGTCACTGTTGCCTCTCTCGTAGGCAGATGGAAGCTCCTTGTTGGTGTGTGTCATTGCTCAATGAGAGTCGATAGCTGTATTGAGTGTGCCCTTAGGTCTGGCCACTCATGGGCGTGCTCCAACCCGCATAGTCAGATGTGTTCCCAATTTGCATCAGTCAACCTTTGCTTCAGCACCATTGTCGAGGGATAGTGCTCCCTCAACTTGAAAACCACTGTCTCCTCCTATAGCATAGACATGTAGGGGGTCAGTTTTCTTAGCCTAAGTTATCCCCAAAATGGGGCATCATACCTTGTCCTCTGTTGATTTGTCCAAATGGGCGCAGACACCATATGTGTAGCCGTTGATTAGCGCAGATGCTGATCTGCGAAGATGACAGGTTGAACCTTGTCATCTACATGGGCCCCATTTCCCTTGTCTATCATCTCCATGGATGACATGGTCACCCTTTTATCATTTATGTAGACGACAAGGCAGAGACTGTTGTCTCTGTCGTGACCACATTTTCACCTCATTTAGGGTGCAATAAATGTCCCTACCCTGGCCTAACCTACCAAAATGACAAAGAGGATCAGATGACTTACTGGTGGGCCCATCTCGACTGCTCGCTGGTACTCCTGGACGCACTCAACAAACTGCAAACAATCAATAGGGTCCATCTCTGCTCTAGCTGCTCTGCTTTCTAGGTGTGTAAATGACCTTCTTTGAGCCCCTTGGAGGCTTATATAGGCCCTCCAAGGCCCCCTTTTGAGCCCGTGCCTTCCCTGACCCGTGTATGTCCCCTATTTTCCCGCAAGTCATGCAATGTCTTCATTTATTTTCCTTTTCTCCTATTCCTTTTCTTCCGAAGACCTTTTAGCGAAAATTCCCCAAATTTTATTTTTTGCGCAATTTTTGTGAGGGGGCACCCTTCTCCTCTGTCGTCGCTCTTAAAACTCCCACATTCTCTGGGGCAACCTATATTTTCTTTTCTTTGATATGATGTTGTCATGACATTACATCAAAGAGGGGAAAAATGTAGATGCTTAAAATCATCCCAAAAGACTATATTAATTTATTTAATATTACCCTTGACATTATAATTAATTATTAATTAATTATAGCTGGCATGTTCTTCTACCTATTTAATTAAATTTAAATAGGTTCATTTTCATAAGTTATTTAAATCTAATTTAAATACCTCGAGCCTTAATGTGTTAAATTTATTTAATACATGACCCTCCATAATTCCCCTTTTAAATATATTCTATTTATTTAAATCGCTCCATCTCATTAATTCCTCTAAACCTATGATTAAATTAAATCTTGTTTAATTTAATCATAAGTCTAGCCTAAAACCTAGTCTACAACCTATCACTTTCATCCTCCTAAACCTATCCACCATTTAATCTCACTTAATTACCTTAATCACCTTGCTAAATCCTTCTTAAGCCTAAGTATGTGTTCACACATGTGTGAGACCACTCCCTCTTGCAAGCTTTGTCCCCCACTCTTCTCTCCAAGTTTTCTCACACATGTGTGAGCAAAATTTGAATGTTGACTACTTGCATGGCTTGCATATGTGTCTCCTTGTGGCACTATGTGGATGCCACATAGATGCCACCTCATCTAGGGTCTCTCTCAAACCTATAAATAGGCCCCTTGTCTCAAGCATTTTCATCTCCTGCACATGCATTGTTATCATGTTAGTTTGAGTTTTGGGCTTTCATAGTGTTATCATGCTAGTTTGATTTTTAGAGTTTTCATAGTGATTTCATGTTGCATACTAACCCTTGGTAGCTGATTTAGATTGCATTTGCATTATTAGACTTAGCTCTTTCATGCATTTAGATCTTCATTTCACTTGCATACTAGTTTAGCTTCAACATTAGTTTAGTTTCTTTATTGCATTCCATCTCCACATCCTTGAATGCCTTCAAAAATGGCTTCCTCCATAGCCATTGTTTGAGGTGTTCTTCATCTCATGTAGCTTAGTTTCATAGTTTCATCAATCACACTTGCACCTTCACATCAAGAGGTTCAAACTTAGTTGTGTTTGGGGAGAGCACACCAAACATCCCTCCAATCCAACACACCAACAAATCCTCTCATGGGTGCTTTTGTTGAGCTGTTTGAGGTTGCTTGAGGATTTGAGTTGTTGGTTGCTTTGAGTTGCAAAACTCAAGCAAATGTTAGTTAGCTTTATTTCATTGTTGAATCTTTAATGCATGCTTATCATCTAATGTTTGTTTGTTAACCCTTGCTTCCAATAGGTCAATTTCTTTAGCATACACATTGAGCTATGCAATTTATTAGTTTGTGTCCATTTTGATGAACTAAATTAATGTTCCTCATTCATTCTTTCTCATACAAATTAATCTCACTTTACCATTACTTAACCATAGTTTACAAGATCATTTCTATTCTATAATTTCATTTCAATATTAGATCATTTCTTTCTTTTCTAAAATTTATCATATCTATGCATAGATTCATTTCATTTATAAATTGATAACATAAGGAGATAAAAGAAATATGGACTATTAACATACAACTTCCTTTAATGCTCTTAAGGTATCCACGTTACAAGATAATTTCCCCCCTTTTCCTTCTAGCTAGAACTACCCTTTCTAATTATATTGATTTGAAATGAAGTTATAAAAATATACATCGATATGTCATATTCATTCAACTCCTTTTACTATTGCATATCAAGAAGTAAAAAAGAGAAACAACCAAAGTTTAACAAGAGCAGGATGCTATCAACCCATAAATCCAAAATACCCAAACCAAAAAACAACACCAAGGCTACAATAGACAATTCAATAAGCCATTACAAATGTCATCCCAGACGAAGCATCAAGTATCAATGAATAGAAAGCAAAATTACTACACCAAATTAACCACTTTCTTCTTTGCTCGACTCTAAGGTGGTGAACCTCACTGGGGAAGGCATAAAGGAGGTAGTAGGAACCGGATCCTCAGAGGGGGTCTCCATGGTCCATCCTTTCTGATCTTCTTTAGAAGCTGAGCTAGAGGAATGTTGAAATCATCCTCTACTGAGCTAGCAACACTTCCTTTTTCCTTCTCTTTAAGGGTGGTATATCCATAAAAGAGGTCCTCCTTTGGCAAGGTAGCTTTTCCTTCTTTCAAAAAATACTAAAACTGATCCTCCTTAAGCTTGAAGATTGTTGTTACCTGCAAGGAAATATTAGTAGCTATGAGTCACCTTGGAGACTCCATAAGGATACAATCAACCCCCTAAAAAATGTAGTTATTCCTAGATTTCCAAATATACCAGAGGAAAATGAAAGAAAGAATAGACCAAAACACATTTAATTTCTTGCTGCAATAATAGATTATACCATGTATAACATTCAAAATAGAGAAATTAAAGCCCAAAAAAAACCCAAATAATTGCCAAACTCCAGAAGAAAAGGGGCACTCAAAGAAGACATGAGTAACGAATTCAAGATGGGTACAAAGAGAGAAAGGGTTGGGATCACCACTAGGTTTGGAGAAAGGTAGTTTATGAATAAGAAATTGCCAAAGGAAGCAGGTAATCT
Source organism: Cupressus sempervirens (assembly GCA_028749045.1). NCBI lineage: Eukaryota > Viridiplantae > Streptophyta > Pinopsida > Cupressales > Cupressaceae > Cupressus > Cupressus sempervirens. The sequence goes on along the minus strand of CM053784.1, from coordinate 232,811,179 downwards.
TGGGTTCAATAGGTCTGGCCCAAAGTTGACTAAGGATCTTCTTCCATTTAGGTTAGGAAAAGGAGAGATTCCAAACATCATTCGAGTGGTTAAGCATAGCAGGTCCAAAAGAAAGCAAGTCATAAATAGCTTTAGCTTTGACCAAATGAAGAAGGGAGGAATTTGGCCACCTAAGGTGAAAATGGAAAGAGTCAGCTGACCAACAAGATTTTCTAACACTAGAGGCTTCAAGGGCTTGATTAATCATAACATAAGGTTTTCTATGGGAGTCTAGTAAATTGAATCTCAATTTCAACTCTGCCCACTCCAACAATTTATTGTTTTCAAAAACATCTCTAAAAGTATTAATACCAACCTTGGACTAGCATTTTGTTGAACAACCCTGCACTAAGGCAAGTGGTTTGCCTTTACTTTGAAGATTCCACAAGATAGAACAAAAACCACACCAAATGTTGCCTTGTAGAGTCCTATTTGTTGGTCTGACTTTTTCTGTAGTAAAATTTTTTAGTTAAATCATAGAAAAGTCAAATGTTCTATGCCTAAGTGAAACATAGGGTTTTGGATAAACCATCTATAAGAAATAATCGCCATATAAACCCTATATTCATCCCTATTCATAAATTGTCGGGCGCGAAATTTTGAAATTTCAAAAGAGGCGAATATGCTGTCATATTCCTTTTCCTTCCTCCCGGGTTACCTTTCTTCCTATTTGTCCCAACCGTCGGATCCGATTAGATCTACCGTTGGCGTTACCTCGCTATTGAGAGTTGCATGCTCATTAAGTATAGCGAGATAACGAGTATTGAGTATTTTAAGCGGTGGGACCATAAAGTGAAGATGCGGCGATCAGAGATTTGCTTATTAAATGTTTTATTGTGCAGGTACACTTTGCAATTCACCATCCAAAAAAAAGGAGAGGGACCCACTAGAATATCTGACATTAGAGCCGGAATGTTGATTTTTCCAGAAGTTTCGCCACCTCGCTATCGGAAAATTCAGACACTTCACCGTTAGCGAAGTAGCGAGGCCACGTGAAAATCTAAAAATGATGACATTGCATCATGCTTGTATCATAATTACACTAGGTGGCATGACCAGTCATAAATACCGTTGTCAGAATCAGTTTTAATTAACAGAAGTAATTATTGGGTAACCCTTGCATTTTCCGGCACGAAATCCTTTTAAGTGCCGGAGCTCGCTACCTCGCTATCGGAAAATTCAGACACTTCACCGTTAGCGAGTTAGCGAGGCCCCGTAAAATGGCAAAAGATCGGCAAGATCTTTGATGACGTGTAATGACAGATGACTGTGATAAATTTTGACATGTGCCAGCTATGCAAAGATCCGATTCTCATTAATACCTATCTGATTGAATGTACAAGAAATCTTGAACGTCAGCTTGAAATGGATCAACGGAGCTCACTACCTCGCTATGAAGAGTTGCAAGGAAGATAATTATAGCGACATAGCGAGTTGGGCCCGCCGCCTTCTTTCTTAAGAAGTCCTGTAGCATATCTTTCGATCATTTCTTGATCTGATCAATGATTGTCGCCGCTTCGCCATGGCAAGGTGCTTGTTCTTTATGCATAACGAAGTAGCGACATGCTGACACGTGTTCTCCGTCGTCAGTAGGTCTAAATATAAGCGCCATCAAGAGAAGGAATTTTGTACGTGGCAAGTTCTCATTGGGTAAAATAACTGACATGGCAAATATAACTCCTAGTTGTTCTCTTTGTACCGCATGATCGTAGGATCTTTGAAGATCAACGGCGCAGTTTTAAATGAAAAATGTAGTGCCACTCTCTGTATTAATTAGACAAGAAAGCTTCGTCCGTGAGGAAAAACAGAGTATAATACAGAGAGATTTCATCAGTTTCATTTCACGCGAGAAAAGATTTGAAGCCATTCTTGTGCAGTAGCCATTACTGAAAGAAAAGTGTGCCAAGGTTTGATAAAAAAAAATTTGTCAAGTTGTCTGTTCGCGAAAAATTTGCAGGAATACAAAGGAGAATTGAGACAGAATTCAAGTAAGTAAAACTACCATCATCTTCGTGAGCTTTTAAGTTTTAAAAAGATAGCCCAAGATGCCTCCTAAGAAGGGATTTACAGGTGCAATAAACTACCTGGATAGAAATGTGCATGATGATTTGCTTGAGTTACTTCTTGAATCTACTGTAGAAACGGTGCAAGTTAAGAGGTTAACCTCACTCAACCCTAGGCTAAGGGTAGCTGATGGATTGTATGATAAGGGTAATTGGGTCCGGGATGCTCAAACTTCTCAAACTGGTTTGAGTTTATTCAAAAAATGGTTTGCGGAAAGGAAGTTATATGCCCCTCATGCCAATATATGGAATTTTGATCTTGGGAAGCTTGTTGTCCCCAGCGTGTTTATGGATTTTGACCTGCTTGAAGCTATAGCAAAAAACTATGACCAAGCCACTAAGGTAGTGAGAAGAATGGATGGTGAGGCTTTAGTTACCATCAGTCCCAAGGAGATTAGGAAGGTTTTCAGTCTGGGACCCCTCACCATGTATCATGTGCCCATTAATTTGATAGATTTAGAAAAAGAATATATATCCAAGAGGGATGTAGTTAGACAGGGTGCACTGAAAGCCCACATAGGCCGGATTGGAGGCCTCCCAACCATAACATCATCTTCTAAAGAACCATTCAAGAAATCATGCTTTAATGCCAGGGCAGTGGAGATATATAGGACCCTGTGCAGAGTCTTCGGAGAGGGCGAAGAAGATTTTATTCCGGTGAGCTTCATGTATATGATCACCCAAATCTCTTCTTTTGGTGTGGAAATAATTTTTGATTTTGCATCTTACTTGGCAAATGAGATTCATCAGGGATTGGTGGGGATTGCACAGGGCAAGGTGGAAAAGGTTTGGGGTCAGTATTCCTTATTGATGCATATGTTTCTTTTTAAAGGGGCCACTTATTTTGGTAAAGAAATGGTTTTAAATAGAGAACAAGAAGGGGAGGCACTGCCAGTCCAATTATGGAGTGCAGACATGACCTGGGAAGCAGAAAATGCTAGCTTCGTTAGATTTGATAGGCACTTTGCCTCCAAACTAAGGTGCCTCATATTGAGTGATAATCCCAGAATCCCTAAGGCATTAATGCACCTTGTTAGGCCTATGGACAAAACCCATAATCTAAAAGTTTCACATAATTGGGGAGATATTATCCCATATTCAGTCTCGACTGTCATCAGGGTCTATGGATTCAAAGGAACACCCCATGTGTTACCCTATCAGGTACCTTTAAAGGTAGGGATAGCTGAATTTTTGTGGCAGTTAGGAGGAGTGGAGGAGGCCTTTTTGCACAAAAGGGGGACAGGATCAATTTTTCCTACTTGTACTATAGCCCACCAGTTTGTGATAACTAAAGAAGGGTGGGTCTTTCTCCATAAAATTTTGGATCAATATAAGATGGCAATGTCTCACTCTCGTTTTTGTGATACAGAAGGTTTCTTTAACTCTGCCCTTAGATTGAGAATCAAGCTTTGTCCAGTTCAGCATGAATTCTATTTTCCTGAAGATATAATAAGAAATGAATACTCTCTCCATGAGCAAGAAATAAAGAAAGAAAAATGGAGGGTCTATTCAAAAGTTTTGGAATTCATTAATTGTTTTGACAAAGATTTCAGTCCTCTTAGTAATGCTGCAACCAATGCAGATAAAATACATAAGCTCATGAGTACTTTCTCTGAGATAATGGAAGTAATGAATGAGAAGAAACAACATTTTATTAATTCTTTTCCAGATAAAGCCAGAGAAATTATGAGAAAATTGGGTTTCACCCCCAACATTGGAATAGGTCCACTGGTGGTACGAAAGAAGACAGGATATACTATTGTCCAACAGCAGGTGCCCGTTGTACATAAAGAAAAACAGATAGTTGAATCCACCAGCACTGTCCTAGAAGAAAGACCCCCTGAACCTTCTCCCAAAAGAAGGAGAATAATAAGGGAGGAAGAATCCCCTGATGAAAGTTACTCACCTTCTCAAACCCCAATAAGAATTGAGGAAGAACAGCTCACCAATGAGCAATTCGAACAAATGGGGTCACAAGGAGAAATTTTTGTTACACAAGCAGAAATTGATGAAGGGAACCCCCAGGAACCCCCTGTGCCAAGTTTTGAATTAACTATAGCAGATTTCAGAGGAAGGGAATTGGACCCTGTTTTGGAACAAGCCAGTCAGCATTTTTTATCTGATAACAATTTTGTAAGATCTAGGGCTTTCCATCAGTTTGCGTGGAGGGTAAACATGCACATTTTTGAGCAAAGGTGTAAGAATATGAAAACAGAACATCCAGAAATGGATGAGCCCTCCATTCAAAATCTAATAAAGGAACAAATGGTGCAAGAGTTCCAAAATATAACCCCTGATGAGGGAAGACAGATGGTAAAAAATGCTAATGTTTTATTATTGCCCAATTGGGACATTGCTGACACATTAATTTTTAATTCTGTTTCAAATAATTTAGGACTCCAGGATCCAAATAAAGAGGAATTCTTGGGTACAGCATTCAGCAATGATCAAGCTGCCCTTGTTATGTGGTCCCTGAGAAGAGGATCCGGAACTACTTCATCACAGCCTGATGATTCAGGATTAACAGGGAGTATCTTTGTAAGGAGAGTTGCTGATACTTCAAATGTACAGGCAGCCCACATGAATGTGGATTATTCTAAATTTGCCTTGGCCACTACGGAAAGAGGAGAGAGGGAAATGATTGATATGCATAATAAATATGAAATAGTGGTGGATGCCTATAACCAAGAGGTAAAAAGGAGAATTGAGTTAGAAAACAGGGTATCTCAATTAGAAAAGGTACTTGGAAAGAGGAAAGTGGGAGAATCCAGTACACTGAGAATTGCATATCCCCCACAGTCATCTGCGGGATTAACCCCTATTATTGAGATACCTGACACCCCTGAAAGACCCCAATTCTATACTACAGAGGAATTTGAAGCAGAAAAAACCAAATTACATGAATGGCAGATAGAATTTAGAAATCAGCAGGAAGAGAAATGGAGGCAGGGTGTGACATATTTGAGGGATAAAATACAATGGTCAACTTTTTATGATTAGTTGACAAGGATTGTAACCCTCATGGATGAGTTAAATAAAGAAAAGGATGGACTAGATTCTCTTGCACAGAAATGGAGACAGAGAAACAATGATGTTACAATTATTTGTATATCTACAGTCCAAATGCCTTATCATCAGGTTGAAAGGATTTTTGATTTATTGAATCAATTAGATAATTTTGAGAATAAAAGAGATTCTTTACAGAGAAAATTGATACTCTGTTTTTCAAAATATCTTGCTGAAAAATTCACCCTATTTCCTTGTGCTTTAGAATCTGTTGATACAGTAAAGGAAAAAGACAAATGGAAAAAGGAAATGGATGAATTATTTGATAACAGAATAACAAACATCATCAGTGAGACTGGCCATTGGTTTTGGGCAAAGACAAATGAGGAGCTGGTAGAAATACAATTATATTACGCTGATATGAGAAAAGAATTCGATCTTTTAGAGGAAAATGCCAATTCTTTAATAAAGATACAAAGAGAAACCCTAAGTTTTGATTGGCCAGATGATGATACTTTTAACAGATGGAAAAATTAGTTTAGTGAGCAGATGTCAGGAGACGATGACGAAGAAGATGTAAGAGTAATAGTTACTTTTGTAATCAGCAATGATGACATAGAAAATCCCCAGGTTAAAGTGAGTATGCATGTAACAGAAGATGATACATCACTTACAGACCTTATGGGTATGTACTCTGAAGATGAAGATGAGGAATGATTGTGAGATCAGATCATAACAACCAAGAAGCATAACAGAAAGGGACCCGCCAAGAATTGTTGTTGTAATTAACCTTTCTGTTATTCTTGTTTTTGTTTTTCTAAAGGAGGACACCTGCCACCTTTTTTAGCCTGAAGCTTGTTGCATCTCACATTATTTAAGTGAGATCCCAAGGCTAAAGAAAGGTCCGAATTTGGTTTTTACTAAGTATTGTGCTTAGTTCTTTTTTTGGTCCAAACATTTTGGGAAGGAAATTTATAGTATACTTTTCTGTCAAAATTTCTGAGATATAGATGAATGTAGAAAGAACTGTGCTTCTTCTCTGAAGGTCTTTTTGGGTCTACTGTAAAGGATATACCATTTTCAAAGGAAATGAATACAAATTATGAACTGTCCCCATATCTGTTCTTCTCTGAATTTTGTCTCCTTTTAAATACTTAGCTACCTTGATGTTGTGTGAGTAAAAGCTTATGCAATTGATTGCAATATAGTAAGACTGTACATCCATTTGTTATTGTTGTTAATTCAATGGATTAAATAAAGGCTCTGATGAATGTGATGAGGTTGCTTGGGTGTTAATAAGGATTTTTGAATGATAAATTCTGGTAAGAATTGCTGATGAAAATTTGTTGCAAAGCAACAAATTAGATCTAAGAATTTACTTGACTCTAAATTCCCAATGGATTAGGCACTGATCGAAAGTATTTCAGCCAAAAGAGAAGTATATTATGACTAGCTTTTTCAAAGTACATCATAAAATCAATCTTTACTTATATTTCCTGTAAGATATTCAAAGTTGGCCAGCACTTGCCTGCATGGATTGTTTTAGCTTCATTTAGCCATTGCTGTTGGAAACATCTGCAGAGCTATAGAAGATTTCTTGGCCATATCTGTTCAAGGGATGTGTTTATCAATTCGGTAAGATTTACGTATATGTTTGAGGATTTAGAGATCAGAATCAAAATGAAACTAAGAATAATTCTCATACAATTGTTCCATTTTTGAACCATCCCCGGGTACACCCGCCCTGGTTTTTACAGAGCCAAAAGAGTAGAAAACCATCTAAGGTTTTGTTGGAGTTGGGTCCTAGTACTTTGCATATGCAAGTGATAATGAGAATTGGCTATTCTTTAGGTTGTGTATGTACTGATATCTAGGTATTAAGCCTTTTGTCGCCTAGTAGTTTTAGCACTGTTAACATCAAAATAAAACACCAACACTATTAATGGTTCCCAAAAGGGGTTTGATTTTACCCCAGCTTTTCCAAATAGCCTTGAAAACCATAGATCCTTCAACTGCAGATTTGCAATCAAGTGCAAGAAAATCTAGAGCATCCCAATTATTCTAGAATTTGGCTCCATAGGGATGGCCATTGGTTAAATTATTTCTTACAAGAATCTTCCAGGGTTCCTCTCCAAGAGTGGCTTTAGCAATCCATTTTACCGCCAAAGCAATGCCTTGTTTTCTTAGATCTTTAAGTCCAAGCCCCCCCATAACCTTGCTCTTAGTGCACCATTCCCATTTAACAACATGGGCTTTAGAAGATCCTTTACCATCTGACCATAAAATCTCTTATATTTTTTGCAAGAATTCAAATTGATTGACATTAAATAACTAGTCCGAAGAAAAATAAACAGAGTAAGAGGAAAGAATCTTCTAATAGACCGAAATCCTGCCAGCCAAAGAAAGATACAACGTGCTCCATTTGCCAATCTTGTTATTAATCTTCTCTTTAACCCAACACCACATATTGTTAATGTTGGGATTGACCTTGAAGGGGATACCAAGGTACCTAACAATATGGTTGGGACCATCCCAGCTGATCTTGAATTTGGTGCACCACTAAGGTGGGTTGGGTTCCCAACCCAAAATAATAGATTTGGCAATGGATATTTTGCATGCTGAGGCTATGCAAAAGAGGTTAAGCTTAGCCATGAGATGTTGCATATTATCTTTAGTGAGTTCAAACATAATCGAAGTATCATCAGCAAATTGCGCATTGGAAATTTCATCTCCATTAGATAGGAGGAGCCCAAAAACCATAGGCAAGATGGATTCATCTCTCAAGAGATAGTGCAAGGCTTCAAAAACAATCACAAAGAGTGTAGGGGCAAGAGGACAACCTTGCCTTATGGATCTGAAAAGATCAAAAAAATTAGATTTGTTGTCATTCACCTCAATGGAGGCATTAGCATCCTTCAATAGAATTCCCACCATCTGAACATAGAAATCTGAGAAACCTAAGGCTTTCAACATCATAAGAACAAATTTTGATTCCACTCTATCATAAGCTTTCTCATAGTCAATCAAAAGCATTCCAATATCATGTCCAAAAGATCTTGTGCAATTCATAGCTTCCCAACAAGTTAAGAGATTTTCTAGAATATACCTCCCTTTCACAAATATGTTTGAGTTAGACTAATCACTTTGGGTAGAATAGGAGCAACTCTAAATGCTAAAATCTTGGCCAAAATCTTATAAGTAACATTGAGAAGGGTGATTGGCCTCCAGTTCTTGATCAAAGTTTTATCATCACCTTTGAAAATAAGCTTGATGAGCCCAGAATTAAAAGATGGGCCCAAGGAATCTATCATCACAAAATAGTTGTAAAGTTCAAGAAGACTGGGACCAATCCACTCTGTTAGTTTTGAAAAATTCCATCGAGATACCATCTGGTCCTGGGGCTTTATCACTTTCCATAGAGGAAATAGCATTCAATATTTCTACCAGGGAAATAGGGGAGTTAAGAGTTGAGGCATCTGAATCCGAAACTTTCCCAGGTATGATGGAATCAATCTTACTCCTTGCCATCTCAATCATCAATCCCTTATCCTTAGAAGAGAAGAGGTTCTTGTAGAATTGAAAGAAGGCCAAAAGAATATCCTTTGAATTAGTTAAAATGACATCTTCCTCACAAATGTAGTTAATCTTATCCTTCGCTTCTTTCAAATGTAGCATTTTAAAAAAGAACTTAGACCCCCTATCTCCTAATGACAACCAATTAGCCCTAGATTGGATCTTAGCTCCCTGAATTTTTTTCGCCTACAGATTCCTCAATTCATGTTTGGTATTAGCCACAGAATTAGCAAGAGTGGGGTCACCAGGATGTAACTGGGAGGCAACTTCCTCAATCTATAAAGAGTTCACCAAGGAAAGTTCTAGAGTTCTACTATCTTTTTCTTTCTTTTTACCCATGGCCTTAAATAAGTTTTTCCAAGAGTGAATAGATTGGACCCAGTTGTCAATTGGGTTGTCATGCTTACATATAGAGTGGCTATACTAATGGATAATTTTGGAGGCTGCTAGAAGGTCTTGATCGTGCAAAAGAGAAGAATTAAGAGCAAAGGCATGAGATTTTATTTTTATAGGATGTTGAGAGCCAAGCTTAAAAATATCAATCATAATTGGATGATGGTCAGAAAGGGAGAAAGGGAGAACTTGCACTGTATTATTATCCACGGGTTTTAGATAGCTAAAGAAATCCTTATTAAAATAGAACTTGTTTAGCCGAAAGTAAATTTTTCTCTCCCCTTTTGGATAATTAGACCAAGTGAACCAAATACCACGAGAGTGTTGTTTCAAATCAGCAAGGGGATCAATGAGATTAAGCTTATTAGCCAATATAGACCAATATAGACATTCATTGCCTTTCCACTCTAATTTAAGACCTCCCAAGTTGTCTTGAGCCCTTTCAACCATGTTAAAGTCTCCTACTAGAATCTAGGGGATGCTAGGTAGCTCAACCATCCATTGCCAAAGAGTACTTCTCTCCAGAAAATCATTACAAGCATAGACAGAGAAAATGTCAAACTCAAAGTCTTTATCCTTGAAAGTAACCCAGGAAGCTTTGTTACAAGGGGGAAATCCCTAATTGCTGACCTTCTTCCTCCAACAAGGGCCAACTAGAATAGAAGAGCCTCCCTTACCTCTAGGGTGCCTAGTGGAGAAAGTAGCAGTATCTTTCCAGATGCATTTCAATGCAATATCCAAAGTGAATCCTATAGACTTGACTTCTTGGAGGAGGAGGATGTCTATATTCTTGTTCCAACCTAGGAATCTCTTAACAAAATACTTCTTGTCTGATGCTTCTAGCCCTCTCACATTCCAGGAAGCAATTTTCAGCTTATTCATCAAAGGTAATTATTTATCAGTGTCCATAGGGGACTGGAACCCCTTGAAATAGTTAGGCATTTTAGTCCTATCTTTTTAAAAAGGCTTGACATTACCACTAGAATGTTGAGGTCTCCCTCTTTTCCTTTTAAGAGACTCGACACCATCCTATCACTTCTTACAATCTAGGTTCTCTCTATCTGCACTGAAAACAAATTTCTCTGACTCTGTAGAATATCCTTCAGACCTCCCCTCTTTTGCAACTATCAGATAACAAGGAGGTTGTCCGTCCTCAGGGTCACAATTCCCCTCATGCTAACTCAAATCAAGAATATCATAAATGTTATCATTAGCTTCAAAGGTATCCTTGCTCACAGTAATAGAAGGAGTCGCTTGAATAACTATAAGAGATAAGTCATGAAGCCTTTCCTCAAAGTTTAATAAATCCACACTATTAGCTCTAGGGAGACATTATTCTGAACCACCACAAGGTGAGTGGGAAGGAGGAGGGGTAGCCTTCTCACAATCTCCTACCGCAGCAGAGCATAGTTCCATAGTTGTTGAGGGTGCTTTCTACAATTTCTTTTTGGCTTTTTCATTTAGAGATATTAGGGCCAACTTTTGGGCACTAAGGGGTTTATTCTTCCTCCTAGTTGATTTAGAATCAAAGCCAAAATCCAAGGATTGTACATTAGGAAGAGATTTAAGTTCTTCTGAAGCATCTTGATTTACAAGAGGATGAGATTCTTTAGCAGTCTAGTTAAAATAATTTTTGAGAGAGTCCAAACATGAAACAAGTTCATTGGATTCAGTCAACCATTTAGAGGCTTGAAGGTCAATGGATATTTGAACAGAATCCCTCTGGAGGACGTAATAACAGATTTAACCTTAGGGAGGAATGGAGGAAGATGGGTTGAAAGAGATAGTCACTTTCTTCCCCGCCAATAAGTAACAATTTTTCCTCTTATGCCCTTCCTTTCTGCATAGGTAGTAGGCATTCAAACCTCCCATATAAGTGATAGGGCAAACAATAGGAAGGGCTCCATCTTCAAGAGAGATTGTTTCAGGGGTATCCACACCAAGGAGAATGGAAATGAGGGCTCTAATGTCGGCATTAGGAATGAGGGTGTTTGAATGGTCAATTTTGAGGACCTTCCCAACGGGTTCAAGTAATTGGGGAATGAAATATCAAACATACAACGGAAGATTGTTGATGGTGACCCATTTGGGACTAGCCAGTGTAAGAACTTCATCATTAACATATTCAAGAGACCAAGTAAAACCTTAAGTTCAGAGCTTCCAACTTCCCAAAATTGCTTCTCCATAATCACTTTTTAAGCATTAGGGTTACAAAAAATAATAATAAACAATCCTTTCTAAATCATACAGCAAAACAAAAAATGATGCCCTAACTTATTACTCCAGATTCTATGAAACCAATCATTAAGGTAATTCCTCAATTGAAGATTCAAGGGATTCATGGCAGCAAAATAAATGGTTGTGTTTTTCAATCTATCATTTTCTTTATTTAAATCAAGAATCATTTGGGAATTTGGTTTAACAACACAATAGGGGGAAGACGGTTTCTTACCTCCATCTCTTGTGGTGTCGATGCAAGTGGTTGCAAACGATTGGTGTCTAATAGATTTTGCGTTGAATGGGAAATTGAAGCTCCCTTGCAATGCCTATTTGAAGGTAGACCAAGTGTTTTCTACGCCTTTGGCTCCTGTGGTTTGATTGCACTCTTCATCCTTAAACCTAGAGCGAAAATCCCCACTTTTTTGAAACTGGCGAGAGTGGTCATGGGCACCAAGTTTAACATCCTCCCTATTAAATGCTACAGGAAGTAGGTGGTGGAGTATTCCATTTTTCCCTGTCCCCAATGAAGTTGAAGCCATAAAGGCTAGTATGAAGGGCATTAAGAGGGCTCTACAAAAACCAAGTTGTAGAGCCCTCTCCACACCCAAAAAACTTTATCCTATGCAGGGAAATTTTTAGGTACATTCAACTCCTTTTAGGAGTTTACATTTACATGAATACATATATGTCAATACATCTCAATATGATGCAAGATACAAAATGAATTATTCCACAAGAAATATGGAAGGGAACATATGTAAGTATCATACATGCAACCATAAATAGTAGCTTGATAATAAATGTTAACCACCTAAACATGTGGAACTAATAGGCCCAATCCCCGAAGCTAGGAGAGAGAATCTAATGCCCATATAATAAGATAGAACTGAGATATACCTACGGTGGTAGAAACCCTTCCCAAAAAATAAATCATGAAATGCAAAAAGATAACAAGTCAACATGACTACCAAAGGCATAAGTAAGCAATTGCATGGAATTAGAGATACATTATAGGTGAGTTTAATTGCACATCCTCACCCCATGGGTTATCCTTGCTAAATTCTCTAGGCCCCAATCTCCAAGTAGGTACATACAAAAGTGAACACCTTTCCATGGAGATACATAAATCATTCTAGAATAACATTGTAGTATCATCAAACTAGGTTTAGGTGATCACGAGCGTCCTTATCAGACAACACTAAACATAATTTGTTGTTCAAATGGAATAAAAACATATAATAAGGAATCAAAATGTTCCAAACATTATTTAACAACATTATTTATTGTATACAAAGATCAAATAAATTAGGGAAAAAAAAACTCTAATAGTCTTTGGCGTCCATTTAAGCCCTAAAATACCAAAATACCTGAATTTAACCTTTTGGGCAAACTACACACTTAAAGAATGGAAAGAAGCACTTAAAAGATGTAAATATGTAGTTAAAATCTTAAAATGTGCACTTAAATGATGGAAATTTTCACTCATACCAAAATATCAACACACTTTCATAATTTAATCATGCACTTACAAAAAGTTATCAATGTTAAATTGTAGAATTGAATCAACACAATTGTACATACACACAATGCACTTGGGAAAATGAATCAGTGCACATGCATAGTATCTAAATGCACTTTAGGTAGGAAATGGATGTAATAAGGGGTCTAAAATGATGCACTTGATTGTCAAACTTTGAAAACAGAAAGATGAAAGTCCATATTGATCTTAAGGACGAAATTGGGCAGAATTGGGGTCTTAAAAGTAGAATATGAGGAAGACCTAGTTAATATCTCCTTGAAACCCTTCCAAACCACCAAAAATCCCCATCTTAAACATCAAATTAATCTATAATCTCAACCAATAAAAAACACAAGTCTAGGTTCTAAAGTAGAAAAATACACCATAGAATGAACCAGGATGAGATACAATTACTTCATATGGATGTCTAATGCATCTTAAACATGATAAGATAAGAAATAAATCATTTTAGTATCATTTTAAACTCACAATATATTCAATCAACTAGTCACTATCAAGATAACATTTACTAATACATAGAAAACACACAATTTCAAAACTAAATAAAGGGTCTCTTCCAATAATAGATCCTACTAGGAGTCTTACAAAGAATCCTTGATAGGAGAAGCCTAAGTCGATCCCAATAAAGAAAATGAGTGAGAAATAACCTCCATAATAGGCTATAACAAAATACAATCCTTTATAAGACTCCCAAGAAATCAATCTCCTGGTCACAACTATCCTTCTCTCCCTCTCTCTTAAAGGGATTGATAATTGAACTTCTTATGAACTCTTAACATGTATAATATGATCCTTTCAATATGTAAATGATCTATAATCCCCACTATGAATGCTTCTCCCATTTTTTTACGGGTGAAATAAATTCCATTTCCCATTTGTATCTTATAGGAGATTTTGCATGCAAACAACCACCTCCAACCATATTTTAACAAATGCTTCATTAATTGTTGTTACATTATAGTTCCATAATAATATTTATTTATTATTTTTTATTACTCTACTTTCCCATTTTTATTATTTGATACTAAACAATACCAATAAATTATTACCTTTAAGGTGTTGATATGTGGTGACCGATCAGGAATGTACTGAAAAATCTTGTATAAAAATGGCTTAGGGTTAGGGATTTTCATACGGTGTGATGCAATAATTGCTTCTTGTGGTAGTATTGAGCTATAAGGGATTACATATTGTAATAAGGTTGTAATTAATTAATCGTAATAAGATTGGACTTGTTGTTTGTTGGGTGTAGCCTAGGGATTGGGTGAACCACATTAAATCTTGGTGTCTTGCATTCTCTTATGTGTGATTTATTATTTTTTGATACTATTTATATTTGCATGTAATTATTATTTTTGTCTGTGTTTAATCCTAACAAGTGGTATCAAATCCTAGTTTTTTATCAGTTATCCTCTATAGGAAAGTCTCATGGTTTAGTGGAAGTAATGGTAGATGAGGATAAGCTGAAGATTGAGAAGTTTAATGAGCATAACTTTTAGTTATGGAAAATGAAAATGGAGGACTATCTTTATCAGAAGGATTTATTGAATCCATTGGAAGGAAAAACTAATAAACAAGGATCTATGAAAAATGAGGAATGATAGGTTCTAGATAGAAAGGCACATGACAATATTTGATTATGCCTAGCACCATTGGTGACATTTAACATTACAAAAGAAAAGACAATGGAAGAGTTGATGCAAACCCTAGCAATGTTGTATAAAAAGCCCTCCACTTCAAATAAGGTATTTCTCATGAAGCATTTATTCAATATGAAGACGATAGAAGGTGGATTTGTTGTAGATCATTTAAATAAGTTTAATACATTTACTAGTCATTTATCTTTTGTGAATGTCAATTTTGATGAAGAAATTACGACTCTCTTGATTTTGTGTTATTTTCCTGAAAGCTAGAATGACTTGGTAATGGTTGTGAGTAATTCTATTTATAGATCTAATACCCTAAAATATGATGATGTGACTGGTGTTATCCTAAGTGAGGAAACTCATAGGAAAACCTTAGGTGGATCTACATCAAGAATGCTTTGAATGCACGAAGCAGAGGCAGAATGACTGAGGGAGGAAGTAATTCTAGAAATCATGGGAAATCAAGATAAAAAGAAAAGGGGAAGAGGTCTCAGTTCAGAGGACTAAGAGATTATTGGTACTATGGGAAACCAGGGCATACGAAGAAAGATTGTTGGACTTGAAAGAGTAATAAAGGAGATAAACCAAAAGGGAACAATGAGGCAAATGTGGTAAGTAACAAATCTGAAGAGGATGCTTTGCTTCTTTCTTTAGAAAGTGTTGATGATTCTTGGGTTTTAGATTCTAGGGCTTCATTTCATGCTACACCCCATATAGGTTATTTTATTGATTATGTCCAAGGGGATTTTGGGCTTGTTTGTTTCAGGGATAATGAACCATGTAGATTTTTGGAAAAGGAAAAGTTGAGATTAAGTTTTAGAATGAGAATCATTGGCTACTACATGAGGTAAGACATGTTCAAAGGCTAAATAAGAATTTAATTTCAATAGGACAACTCGGTGATGAGGGTTGCACAGTCACTTTTAATGATAAAAATTGGAAGGTTTAAAAAGATTCTTTGTAGTGGTAAAAGGTGTGAAAGCATGCACTTTATATCTTTGTATAGGTCATACTATTCCTTTTAGAGAAAAATGAACGTTCATGAACAGTTGCTACAATTGAGTAGGGAGAACAAACAGTTGTTATAGATTCTGATACAGTGTTATGGCACAACAGACTTGGGAACATGAGTGAGAAAGGTATGAATTTACTTCATTCAATCAAAGTTTTACCAGGTCTAAACTGTGTCAATATGGATTTATGTGAAAGTTGTGTGTATGGAAAACAAAAGAGAGTGAGTTTTGTGAAGAGTGGGAAGGAAAATAAAATGAGAAATTAGAGCTTGTGCATACAGATGTATGGGGACTAGCTCAAGTATCTTCCCTTGGTGGCTCTCATTATTATGTTACATTTATTGATGATGAAACTAGAAAAGTATGGATTTATTTGCTTAAATAGAAATCTGATGTATTTCAAACTTTTAAAGAAATGGAAATGCTTGGTTGAAAATGAGATTGTTAAGAGATTAAAATATCTCAGATCTAATAATGGTGGTGGATATTGTAGTCATGAATTTGAAGATTATTTCTCCACTAATGATATTCATAGACAAAAAAAATTCCAAGGACTCCATAGGAAAATGGAGTGGCTAAATACATAAACAAGACAATAATGGAGTGTGCAAGAAGCATGAGGTTGCATGTTGGGTTGCCCTTAAAAATGTGGGTAGAAGCTATCGATACTATTATATATTTGATTAATAGAGGTCCCTCTACTCCTTTGGGTTGTGGTATTCCAGAGGAAGCATGAATTGGTAAGAAGGTGAGTTATTCTTTTCTCAAAACCTTCGATTATGAAGCATTTGCACATATAGATTCTAAAAATAGAACCAAGCTAGAAGCTAAGTCAAAGAAATGTATATTTGTCAGATATGACATTGATGAATTTGGTTATAGGTTTTAAGATTTTGAAATTTATAAAATTGTAAGAAGTAGGGATGTCATATTCAATGAGAAAGTGTTGTACAAAGATTTGTTGCAACAATGTGAGAAGAAATAATATGATTATGTAGTGGTGGGTGATACTCCAAAAGATGATATTCCAGCAGTTCCTCATGATCCGCAACAACAAATACCACACACCCCAGTGAATGTTAGATGGCCAACAAGGCTAAGTAGACCTCCAAAAAGATTTTCTCCCTCTTTGTACTCTTTTTAACTAACTAATGCTAGTGAACCTAAATGTTATGATGAGGTTGTGCAGGTGGATACTAAGATTTAGTGGGAGTCTATGATGGCAGAAGAAATGGACTCATTGTTCCTAAATAAGACTTGGGATTTATGTAAGTTGTCTGTAGGTAAAAGGGCTTTACAAAATAAATGGGTTTGCAGGTTGAAAGAAGAGAATGGAGTTAAGAAAAGATTTAAATTCATGTTAGTTGTAAAAGGATTTTCACAAAAAAAGGGCATTGATTTTGATGAGATTTTCTCTCTTGTTGTTAAAATGACTTCTATTCACATTGTTTTTAAGTATTGTGGCTACTAAAGATTTGCATTTGGAGAAGCTTGATCTTAAAACAACCTTTCTTCATGGTGATTTGGATGAAGAGATATATATGGCACAACCATAGGGATTTGATGTCAAAGGTAAGGAGAACTTCATGTACAGATTGAAGAAAAGTTTATATGGCTTGAAGCAAGAACCTCGACAATGGTATTTGAAATTTGACAATTTTATGTATGAGAATGGTTACACTCAGTGTCATTTAGATCATTGTATTTATTTTAAGAGGTTGGATGATGATAGCTACATTATTTTATGTTTATATATTGATGATATGCTTGTAGTTGGGTCTAACATGGATCACATTAACAGGTTGAAATGCCAATTAGCACATTCATTTTATATGAAGGATTTGGGGACAGCAAGACAAATCCTTGGCATGAAAATTTGTAGAGATAGGAAAAACAAAAAATTGACATTATGTCTGGTTGATTATATTGAGAAGTTGTTGCAACATTCTCTATGGAGAATGTTAAAGTTGTCAACACACTTTTACCTAGTCATTTGAAGTTGACTAAGGAGATGTGCCCAAAGACAGAAGAAGAGGAGGATAAGATGTCCAAGGTACTTTATACTTCAATTGTAGGAGGCTTGATGTATGCTATGGTATGTACAAGGCCATATATTGCACACACAGTGGGAGTTATTAGCAAGTATATGAGTCATCTAGGAATTGAGCATTGGAATGTGGTCAAATGCATTCTCAAATATTAGAGAGGAACATCCAGTAATTCTTTACACTTTGGGGGCTCTACTACTGACTTACAGGGCTATGTTGACTCATATTTGGCAAGAGATATTGATAATAGGTGGAAGACTATAGGTTATGTATTTATTATTAGTGGGGGCAACAATGAGTTGGGTTTCTTAATTACGGAAAGTGAACGCTTTATCCACTATAGAGGCAGTGTATGTTGTTTCTACAGAGGCAACCGAGGAGATGATATGGCTCCAATTCTTCCTAGAAGAATTGGGACACTCTCAGAGGGATAGTTATTTATTTACAAATAGTCAGAGTGTCATTCATCTTGAGAAGAATTATGCTCTGCATTCAAAGACAAAATACATACAGTTGTGGTACCATTTCATTCAGTCTGTTAAGGATGATGGATAGTTAAAGATGGACAAGATACATATAGATGAAAATATACAAGACAAAACAAGATACATCTCCCTCTAAAAAATTGGTTGCAATATATCTAGCCGAGACCACAAATCCTTTGAACATAGAAGTCGTAACCTATGGGATTTCCATGTATGATAGTTGTGTGGGTTTAGAAGTACTAGACAAGAAGAGGTCTTGTCCATTGTTTTAAGAAGGGGCTTTGAAGTTTTTTGATATGCTAATATTATAATAGAAAGTAACATAAAAACACCCCCAACAATGCAAAAAACCAAACTGCAACTTGTAGAAAGAATGCGTATACGAGAAAAGAGAAAAAAAGATTTAGATTTGAATCATAAATACCTAGTATAAAATACTAGTGAAATTATAGAGAATCTGGAAAGTGCTTGAGAAGATCTTTCTGATGCTTTTTTCAGATCAAAAAATGGAGCTATAACGAACAAGTTATGCCCCCCAAAAGTTGGAAGACATCATCAGACTTCAAGCACAAAAATAGGTACCAAACTGGAAAACATTCCAAAAAATACCTACACCATTGTCTTCATCTCTAAATCATCTTTCTGATGCTTCTTGTTTGCAAAAATAAGAGTCTATATGCCCAAGATATGAGCAAAAATGCAAAGGTAGGACCAAACAGAGCCTAAAGGAGTGACAGGATATGTTGACATAGTGCTGAAATCAGCAAGTGACTAGCATAAATTTGATGGGAAAATGGTTGTCGAGGCAAAAAAAGCCAAAAAATGACCCCTGATGTCAAAATAGAACATCTGATATATCGAGAAAAACCAGTTCGTTGGCAGACAAAGAATTGGTGCGGGAATAATCTGGTGGCCAATATTGCACATGTGAGAATAAGAAGTTGTTAAAAAATAATCCAAAGAAAACTCCAAACCCCACACCTCTAAACAAAAATGCATGCCTCTCCTATGTTGTGTCTAAAGTATTTATTCACCATGTAGCAGGTACAAAGGGAAGGTGTTGGCATGTGTAACGATCTTCAAGGCAGAGCCCACACACTTCTAAAAATTAGAGGCCCGAGCATCAATGAATCGCCAAAACAAAAGTAATGATCAAGCATGAGAAAAAATGCATTATTCCAAAAAAAACCATAATATGCGCTGAACAGGCACATTGCGTTGCAAAATAAATGTCGAAACTCAGGGAAAAAGCACCAAAATCTCCATGTGTGAGTGGAAGTCTCAAAAAAAGTCACCAAAAATGGGTAGAGAAGAAAAAATACCTCCAAATGAAAATAGAAGCATTTAAGTTTGCACGTGGGGCCTTGGAAGAAGTTTTAATAGCTCCCAAAAATTACAGAAGCAGCCAAACCAACACATAGATTGGCACAAAACTGCCTCAAATAAAAAAGATTCATTGT
The DNA here is from genome assembly GCA_028749045.1 of Cupressus sempervirens. NCBI lineage: Eukaryota > Viridiplantae > Streptophyta > Pinopsida > Cupressales > Cupressaceae > Cupressus > Cupressus sempervirens. The sequence continues at coordinate 232,791,693 of CM053784.1, read as the reverse complement.
CAAACACCACTGAAAACCACCAACAAAAGCTTCACAATCTTGTTACCCCAATAACCCCTCCTTACTAGAATGATAAATAGTTTATCCAAGATCAAAGCCCCCTCTACATCAGTCGATACATGCAAGCATGGGATAAATGAAGTTAAAAATAAGGAAACTATCGAAAATGGTGGCCTACAACAAAATCCATGCCTCCAAAACACATGCGATAGCCAAAAAGAGGGACCTAGATGCCTTATAAATCATAGATGCCTTATAAATCATAGACAAACATTGAGGTAGGAGTTGTGACATCCAAGGCACATGGGCTCTAAAAATTATTGCAGGGCCGGGACAAGTTCCGAACTCCAAGATGCCATTGAAACCATTGGAAACGCATGAAGAAACCACAAAACTCACCAATGAGTGTGATTGGGATGTTGGAATACTTTAGAATAACTAAAGGGAGGTGAATTAGTTATCCAAGGTCCAAATGTACAAATAAAACTTTTCAGTACTACAACTTATCCTTTATGCATGCATTGACCATTCAATACATTAAACATATGCATATTGTTGTTCTATGTCAAAATAACTTTACAGAAATATAAACATGCAAAACCACAAAATCAATAACACATTTTGACAAAAGGATTTTATGTGAAAAACCCAATTTGAGAAAAACCATTAGTAACATGCTACCAATTCTCACTCTTCTGAAGTGAGCTTTGTGAGGAAGCAACCCTCTTAAAGGTTACAATGTACATTGTGTTACCATTTTTTGCCTCTCGCCAAAAAATTGAATTCAAATGCTTAACCCCACCCAATGGTCTCTCCCCCACTTTTATATTATTTTAATGCCATGGAAATATCAAAAAAATAAAATGATAAAACTTTATGGTATTTCTTTATTTCCTAAATTTGTTTTGACTTGCCCACAACTTTTCACGCCGTCAAATCTTGCATAGATCCACAATGGGTGCTTTCTCGCATTCTCCAAATGCACTACCTTTATGTAATATGGGGAATCCCCTTTGTGACATGTGGATCAATGGGTCCTTGTTGTTCTTGTGGGCCACATAGGGGAGAGTTACTGGTTGAGCTAGCGATTTTATTAGCGCTCGCTTTCTCGCATTCTGAGTTTTGTCAGATTTTTTGACAATGCGGGGAAGCGCTTTTCGACTGCGTGGTAGGTGGGTTCGTCTTCTTTGAGCCGTCGTAGACAGGGTGGACAAGGTAGCAGGGTAAGTTGGCAGTTTGATTGGCACCCGCTTTCCCACATTCTGTCTTTTGTTAGATTTTCTGACAATGTGGGCAAGCACCCTAGTGACACATGTCCATATGACATCACGGTGGATATTCACAGAGGTTCAGAAGGTATAGCTTATGTACATTGCCAGATCTCTCAGGATCAATGGTTGGCGCATGCCCGCATTATAAAGTTGCAAAGAAATTAAGCAATGCGGGCAAGCGCCTCACTGTCGTGTGTCCTTGTGGGGTCAGGTTGGTTTCATGGGCCACAGGGTGATGCCAGGTGGTGCCAGGTCATGTTGAGTTGCGTGCTGAATGGTTCGTGGCCCCATAAATTTTGAGGGGCAAGTACAGTATTATAAGGATCTTTCATGATCGTTGATCTTGCGGAGATCAATGATCGACGCTTTCTCGCATTATGAAGATGCAAGGACTTTAAACAATTTGAGTAAGCACCTGAAGGACACGTGTCCTTACGAGCTCGGCTAAAGTATTAATAGTTGGGCTAGCGGTTATGTAACATCACAGTCAGGGTTTTGAGGAGGTGGCGCAGTTAGCCAGTTAGATGTGGTCAACTGTGTGGGGACTTGCAGGGTGGCAGAAAAATGAAAGATTATTAGTCCATGTGGCTCATCCTGGTGGCAAAGCTTGGTTGACTTGCTGATTTTGCTAATTCATAAGCTAGGAACAGAGGGGATTGAGTTTTTTTGTGCGATTTGATCCTCATGATTAATTCCAACCACTCCCGAGTGATGCTGCACTCCACCACCTCTAATCCTACCCATCTACTCTGTCAGAATGGTTTAATGGCACCATTTGCTATCTTCTCGGGGCCCTATTTCAACGAGAGATCATATTTCATGGTATCTGATTTTGTGCCAAGTTTGGATTTGCCATAGATATGCATGATTATTCTCTATAAGACTTAATGGCAATAGTCATGGAGTAACTTCAGTTAGAGGACGTCTCAGTTATGCCTGAACTATAAAGGCAATTTTTATAAATTTTGTCCTAGTCGACTCTTCTTTGACTTCTCTAATATTGCTCTGCAACTTCAATGTAAATTCCCTTTGCCTCTGAACTGTATGACATTCTACCTTATCTCCTCCAATCATTGATGTAAAGTGCAAGAACTATTTGCCTCTCATTGGTGTGTTGTGGATATTTGCATTATTGCATGACTATATCTCTTTTGGCCTATGAATGGTATATAAGTGAATCCTCTCTTTCCTTGTGTCATTCATTTGGGTTTTCTAATCTGCATGTGATTGCTAGATTAAAGCAAGTCTGGATGTGTATATCTTTTGGTGTCATGATGGTTCAATAGTGCATGTATGGGCAGAGATTGGTTGGAACACTCTATTTTGGTGCATCACCCCCCTAGGTTAGAGTAGGTCGATTTGTTTTCATGCATTCCTTCTCCCTTTTCCTCTCTAAGAGTAGTTAGGTGCACCCTGATAGTAAAGGAAGTCGGCCTTCTCCGGAGACTCAACCTCACAGTTCAAGTCCCACAGCTTGGAGGTTGTTTCCATGTTTCACAAGGTTGTCCTTAGGTTAAAAACTTTGGACATGAGTGCAAACTTTTGTGACAACACATTCTTAAATGTAACTTGGTTAAAGGATTTCAATCACCCTATTAGGAGTGAGCCTTGTTAGAGGACTTTAGAATATTCCATTAGAATGTCACCCTGTTAAAGGATTTACTAATTACTGATAGGTCAACCTTAATCCAAAGCATTTATGCTGACTGATAGAATTGTTACAAAGTAATAGTAGGACCTAATCTGATAACAATAACAACTCATTTGTAGATTATAGATCTCACACTCAATCCTCCATTATGCTTGGCTTTCATCCTCTTCATCTCTAACAACTTGTTCTCCCTTCAAGCATTCGTCCTCTTAAGCCTTCTTTCTTTGCATGCCAATTGCAAACTCTTCTATTCGGTCACCATATGAAGCAACACCCTAGACTTATTGTCTTCCTTAGGTTCTTGCACATAACAACTATTGCTTCTTGTCTACTATCTCTATATATAGAGAATTTTGGTCTTTTTTTGCTTAACCTCAATCATCCATTCTAGGGTTAGGTAAGATTCAATGAATCTACCCACTTTTCCATTTTAGTCCCTTCTAAAAACTTCCTCTACAATCCTCTTTGAATTCACCTCAAAATGGTTTATCTTGAATTCTCTGCCACTAGCTCATCATATAAATCTTCCACACACTTCACACAATTCAAGAAATCAACCTTTTCAGCTTAGATTTGTTAAATATATGATCTAACACTTTTTACTAGCACTCGACAATAACACTTTGTTTGCTCGAAAAACATTGTGTTCTGATGCTCAGCCAATAATGGGTTACTTGGCATCCATTGGGTCTTTTACTACTGCTTGGCACATGCTAAATTTTTTTCACTTGGCATCAACTAGATTTCACTTTCTCAACTCATACTAACTTTCTTCACTCGACTTCCATTATTTTCTGCTCGGCCTACACTAACTTTGCTCAGCTTGCACTATTTGCTCAGTCAAGCTTGACAAACGCTTTTCTTTACTTAGCCTCTATCAAGTCTTTGCTAATGTATACTTTCATTATAGCCTTAAGTAGATAAAAAGTACACTATATCATCAATATCTTGCTCGGTCTTAGTGTTCCTTTTAACTCAAACTTTCTCTAGGTTCTCTTGTTATCCGTCTTTTCAAATCCTCTTCATCAATCAAAAAAATGATAGTATTAAGACCAAATTAAGAAATTGTCTCACCAACAAATAGTAGGTTTGACATCAGTGAAAAAATCATGATTGTACCATGATAGTTTTATCAATCTTCTTCACTTCAACAATCTCCCTCTTTGGCATTGATGGAAAACTAATACCAACAACAATACCAAAAAGAAACTTTTATACCTTGTATTGAAATATGTCCCTCTATCAATATGTGTGCCTTCATCTAATCTTTGATATCTTCCTCTAATCTTGTCTCTCTAATATCTCCTTCAATATATTCTCAGTAAGCCCTTCCTCTTTCTCTTATATCTCCCTCTTTATCCAATATCTCCCTCTTTGACAATAATGCCAAAGACGTATCAACTATACATGCAGATATAATCAATTCAAATTCTCCCTCTGTCACCTTGCATGTGACTATAAGTCTTATGTTTCAACTCCTTCCTTATTTTAGAAAGGTCCTAAAGTAAGATCCACTACATTAATTTGTAAAATATGTCATTTAACTCAGTTGATGTAGGGCACTACTCTTGCTCTTTAAATAGCTTTGGATAGGGGTATCACCCCTATTTTACCTCTAAGATATTCACGTGCATCCTTAGGTAAAGCTTTTGTGTATATATCAACTATCTATTCTTTTGTATTTAGATATTCCATTCTTACTTCTTTGTCTTGAACCAACTCTCTCAAGTAATGATTCTTGATTGCAATGTGCTTTGTCTTTGTATGGATCACATGATTCTTTGATATTTTTATAGCACTTGTATTGTCATAATAAAATACCTTAGGTTCAATAATTTCCTCCTTCATTTCTTTGAGTAATTGTTTGATCCGTACCACATTTGTCCAATTCACCGAAGCAACCACATATTCAGCTTCAGTACTAGATTGTGATATACAATTATTTTTCTTATTGATCCAGGTGACCAATCTCTTTCCTAAGAAAAATGCTCCTCCACTTGCACTATTTCTGTCATAAATGTTTCCAACCCAATCAACATTCATATAGGCTCTCAATTCAAACTTTTCATTTTTCTTGTAGTATAGACCATAGCCTTTTATTCCTTTCAGGTATCTCATAATCCATTTAATAGTCATTAAATGATTCTTCTTAGGATTTCCAGAAAACCTTGCAACAATTCCAATAGTTAATGTAATGTCAGGTCTACTATGAACCACATATTGCAATTTTGCCAATCATAGGCATGTACAGTGTTTGATTGACTTCAGCAGAATCGTCAATTTTGGATAGTTTGTGTCCTATCACCATAGGAGTACTAATAGGTTTTGAATACTCCATACCAAAAAAATTCAATATTTCTTTCACATACTTGGATTGAGTGATATAAATACCATATTTCATCTAATATACTTGCAATCCAACAAAGAACTTTATCTCTCCAAACATAGACATCTCAAACTCTTTCTTCATTTCATTTGCAAATGTCTTACACAATGTATTTTTTCCTCCAAATATGATTTCATCAACAACTATTCCAGCTAGTAAAATCCCTTTACCTCCTTCTGCCTTCAAGTACAGATTATTGTTGTTATCAGTCTTCTCAAAACCAATCTTCACAAGATAGTTGTGAAGCCTCTCATACCATGCTCTGGGAACTTGCTTCAAACCATATAAAGCTTTTTGTAATCTATACGCCATGTTCTCATTGTTTGGATCAAAAAATCCTTCTGGTTGTTCTATGTAAACCTCCTCTTCTAGTATACCATTCAGAAATGCTAACTTCACATCCATTTGATAAACTTTGAAACCTTTGTATGCAGAGTAAGTAATTAGAGTTCTTAGTCCTTCCAATCTTGCAACTGGGGAAAATGTCTCTCCGTAGTCGATTCCTTCTTCTTGTACATATCCCTTGCAAACTAATCTTGCCTTATTCCTTGTGACTTCACCATTCTCATCCAGTCTATTTTTGTACACCCACTTGGTTCCAATCACATTCTTTTTTTCTGGTTTTGGTACTAGAGTCCATATTTTGTTCTTCTCAATTTGATCAATCTCTTCTTTCATGGCTTTACTCTAGTCTTCATTCTCTAATCCATCCTTCATTGAATTAGGCTCTTGCATGCTTAAAAAACATGTATCATTTCTCAATCTATTCCTTATCATTGGTATGTCTTCTTTATATTCAATAATTTGTTCACGAGGATGATGTCTTCTGACATACTTTGACAATCTAGGTTCTGCTCTTCTTTCTACAATGGGTCTATCAATTTTAGATTCATTTTGCACTTCTCTATCAGATAACTTGGCATTCCTTTCATGTACACTAATCTCAGTATCAGAATATACCTCAGCTTCTGACAACAACTTGGCTCCTGAATGTAACTCGACTCCTGATTGAAACTCGACATCCATTATACGTGACTCAATAATTACTAACTCTTATTGATTAGCAAATTATTTTGCAGAATTAACATCACCAACAAAAATGTCTTCATAGTAGTAGATAAAGGTTGTGTAATTTTTAGGTTCCTTCTTTGGTTCATCTTTATGAACTTTTGTATATTCATCAAACTTAACATTTGCACTTTCCACAACTTTGTTAGTGTTAGTATTTAAATACTTATAAGCTTTACTTGTTGTGGAATAGCCTAGGAATATACCTTCTTCACTTTTAGCATCAAATTTACCATTTTTTTTGTCCTTAAGAATGTAACACTTGCTTCCAAATACCTTAAAATATTTGGCATTGGGTGAGTATCCATACTATAATTCAAAAGGTGTGGAATTTGTACCTTTTTTTCACTTGTACTCAGTTCAAGGTATAGATAGTTGTAATGACAACTTCTCTCCAATATTTCAAAGCAACATTCTTCTCAATCATCAATGTTCTAGCACAATCAATTAGATATTTGTTTCTCCTTTTAACAATCCCATTTTGTGGAGGGGGCCTAGGTGTAGAATTTTTTCTCTTGATTCCTCTGTCATTACAAAAGTTTTCAAACTCATTTGATGTAAACTCTCCACCTCTATGAAATCTCAGACATTTCAAGCTCTTTTCAATTTCCTTTTCAACTCTTGCCAGATACTACTTAAAGATTTGAAAAGCATTAGATTTTTATTTTAAAAACATTATTGTCATCATTCTTGAATAATCATCAACAAATAAGAGAATGTACTTATTACCTTTATAGCTTTGCACATCAATTGGTCCACATAAATCAGTATGAACTAATTCAATAATTTCTTTTGAAGGAGTCTTACTTTTAAAACTAGACTTTGTCATCTTGCTTAATTGACATTCTTTGCAAATCAAATTATCATGTTTCTTCAGTTTTGTAAACCTTTAACTCTTTTGATCTTACTGATATTGACCAAATTATCAAAATTTAAATGACATAACCTCTTGTGCCATAGCCACACATCATTAAATTATACAACAAGATGAGTAGAACCATTCATATTAAGATAAAATAAATTACCTCTAGTCCAATCTCCACTTCCAATTAGTTTTCCTTTAATGTAATAGATTTTAGCTTTTTTGTTATCAAATTCAACTTTTCAACCTCAACTATTCAATTGTGACACACCTAAAAATTATAGTTAAGTCATTCCAGATAGTAAGCATTGTCACACATGATCTTATCTATTAATCTTATTGATCCTTGTCCTTTAATCAGATAGGGTGCATCATTACCAAATCTAACACTATTTCCATTGTAATACTCAAGGGTAATGAACTTACTTTTTTCTCCAGTCATGTAATGTGAACACCTATTGTTAATGATCCATCTATCACTTTTGTTCACATAAGATATCAATATAGTTGCCCCATCTTCATTAGAATCATCCTTCATAGCAACATAGACTTCATCATCATGATCTTTAGATTCATCATTGGATTCTTCTTTAGCAATGTAACAAGCCTTCTTTCCCTCATCCTTGTTTCCTTTGTTACTTTCATCTTTTCTATTACCATGAATACTGATGATAATACTTTGGGGGAGTATCCTAAGCATTGGAAAGTATTAACATGTTGTGTTCATGAATGTGTTTGTCATTGATGTCAACATAGTATAGTTTATGTAAAGACTGGTTGAGTAGCAAGCAGAGATGTTAGTCATTGGGCAATGGTTTGATTGTCTGGTGATGCGTAGTCATGGACATGTTCAACATAGTGTCCTGATGATGTGGTTTAGTGCGTAGAGTCTAAGTCAAAGATGTACAGAAGTTGTACCTGAGTTATAGAGATCAGTTCAAAGATAAAGCATTTGGAAAGTAGTTCTTGATATTTTTTTCTCTATCTTACATCTAAGATGCAATGAAAAGATGCATAGTCAGGGAGTGATAGAGGATAGTTTTTGTTAGCAAGTGTGCAAGCCCTAGTACACACGTATGAATTTTTGTATAGATTGTGAGTCGACAGTGCTATTGTAATTGTAAGTAATTAATTATCTTATTATAATTAATTGGGAAAGCCTCAAGACTGACTCAAGGAATTATTTTAAAGATATGGTATAAAGGAAAGATGTTTTCCTTGATTGTAAAGTTTCATGATCATTTTATGAAGTGTGGAGTGTAAAAAAGAGCAGAGTGTTTGGTAAATGCATGTAAGTGATCCAAGGGATAATTGGATGCAAGATCTGTGATCTGGTTATAAGATCATAAGGAGTAGAGGTCCGATTGATAGGACAAAGATAGAGGAAGGAAGTACATTTCAATTCTATTATTCTACAAGGAATAATATAGAGATCATTTGGACAGTGTGTTCATTGGTCTTAACATTGAAGTTGTTTGTGTAGTGGGTCTAGCTATCTTCCACAACTCCTAATAGGGTTGGAATCTCCTAACAGGGATTCAAAGTCTCCTAATAGGGACTCATATGTACTTAATGTATTCATAGACTCCTAACAAGGTCCATCCTCTAATAAAGAATATTATATTAGTACATCATCTTTTGGGTACCATCCCCACCAGGATTTTACCCTCTGATTAAGGGTTTCCTTGATTAACATATCTAGTGTTATTGTGTATGAGTATCTTGTTGTGGTTTCTGATTATATTGTTCATATGGTTAAAGTTTAATTAGGTTGATAATTGTGATATTAGTTGGATAACTGATTCACACCCCCCTCCCCCCCCCCAACCCCAATTATATTGGTGGACTATTTATTCTAACAATTGGTATTAGAGCATCAAGTCCTTGAAGGATAAGCTTAACAACTTTGGGAGATCGATGGAAAATGTTTTCAAAAATGATAGTCCTAGATTTCATGGAGCCAACTATGATAGTTGGAAGGAGAAGATGAAGACGCATCTATTGTCCATGGGTCTGGGTTATTGGATGTTGACAAATGGTGAGAAGACAACTATGAAAGAAGATAAGCTTGAAGAATGCAGTGTACCAGAGAGAGATCTATTCATGTGTAACATGAGAGATAGAGAAGCCCTACTATCAAATCTTCTAGAGAATGAACACAATCAAGTAAAGTCACTTCAAACATCTCATGAAATTTGGAAAACATTATAATCTACATTTGAAGGTGATACACATGCAAAGAGAATTAGATTGCATAACTGGATATGTGCATTTCAAGATGCTAAAATAATGGAAGATGAATCTATCAGAAGCTATGTTGGTAGAATATTAGAAATTATTGTAGGAATTCTATCTCATGGTGGAACCAAGGAAGAAGATGAGGTAGTATGGAAGATCTTGAAAAGTTTGATGCCACCATTCAAGTAAGTAACTCAAATGATTCAACTATTGATGCCCTGCACTAAAGATTTTACCCAAGAAATGTTGCTTGGAAGATTAGAAGTTGTAGAAGTATATATGAGGCAGTCTAGAGATCTAGCAAGTTTGGAAATAGCTTCCAGTGCCCTTAACATTTGACCTAATCTGACAAGGTGTACAAGCACGCATGGAGATTTCGTTGGTAGCAGCAGATCTGATGTAGATAATAAGATTGAGGAAGGTATAACCCTTCATGTGAGAAGCAAAAAATATGGTAAGAAAAAATTTAAATGTTGGACTTGTGATGAATTTGGTCATTATGCATCTAAATATCCTAAAAGAGAGAAAAAGTATAAGAGAAAGTTTAAGCCTAGAAGAGATAGAAATTGTTTGTATGTAAATGAAGATGAAGAATTTGATGAGAGACTTCAAACTAAAAGTGTTGATGAATTAGGATTTGTGGCTATCAAGGAAGATGATCTTGGTAGAGAAATTAGAGAAGAAAGAGCTCTAGTTTCCCAAGTTGAAAATAAATCTAGTTAGATAATTGATAATGGATGTTCACATCACATGCTTGGTGATATGAATAAGTTTTTTAAGTTCAGGAATCATGATGGAGGTATTGTTAGAGTTAGTAACAATGCAATCTATCATATAATAGGAATTGGATACATTACTCTTGATGGCAAAACTAACACTGATGATGTTTATTTTGTTAATGGATTGAAGCATAATTTTTTGAGTGTACGATAGTTGGTGGACAAGGGTTATTAGTTGCAATTCACTGAGAAGACCTACATTATCAAAGAAAGAGAGGATAAGCTAATTGGAATAGGCACAAGATCTAGAGGTAATGTATTGCAATTGAATCCTACTAAAATGACATGTTTGGTAGCTAAAGTGGACAACAGTCGGTTGTGGCATAGAAGTTTCTGTCACATAAATTTTGATAATATTGTGAAATTTAGTAGCACATTTGTGGTTAGCGACTTGCCAAAGATAACAAAGCCTACTTGTGTTGTTTGCAAAGAATATATTTTGGGTAAAGAGAAGAAAGTATCATTTCCTAGCAAGATGTTCTCTACCACAAAGAAGCCATAGATCATTCAAACAGATCTGAGTGGTCCTTCAAGAACAAGAGGAGTCTATGGTGAAAGGTATTTTATGATTTTCATTGATGATTTCACTAGAATGATGTGGGTAGCATTTCTTAAAGAGAAATATGAAGCTTTTGAGAAGTTTAAGATATTTAAGAATAGAGTTGAGAATGAATTTGGTGTTAAGATAAAGTGTTTGAGATCAGATAGAGGAGGAAGTTCACCTCTAGAGAGTTTAACTTATTTTATGAAGAGAATGGAATCAAAAGATAGCTATCCTCACCTAGAACACCTGAGTAGAATGAGATTGTTGAAAGAAGAAATAAATTAGTAGCAGAGGAAGCAAGAGTAATGTTGTTTGAGAATGATGTTTCTAAGACATTTTGGAGAGAAGCAGTCAATACAACAGTGTATACTCTAAACAAAGTACAAATTAGAGAAGGTATGAGCAAGACACCTTATGAATTATGGTTTGATCATTCACCATCAGTTAAGTATTTCATAATATTTGGGAGCAAATGTTACATTAAGAGAGATGATGAGATTGGCAAGTTTGATCCAAGAGGTGGTAGAGGTATGTTTCTTAGCTATTCATTGAAAAGCAAGGCACACAAATGTGTTAACTATAGAACTATGACAATAGTTGAATGTGCAAATGTAAGGATTGATGAAAAGTTTGGAACTAAGGAAAAAATGGTAGATTATGATTTAGATGAAGAAGAAGATAATTCTGGAATTTTTAGACAAAATGCAAAAGTTTTCTTTGAGACTAACAATGATCTGTAGAATGATTAGTTAACTATTGAGAAAAGAGGAGAGTAGAGATCTGAACCTAGAGATGAGATAAGAGTTGAGATGTAAACTCCTACCCCTAATAGGAATCTGGTAAAGAATCACCCTCTTGAGCAGATAATTGGAAGCAAAGACAAAGGTGTGATGACAAGAAACAGAGTAAATGAAGAGATATGTTTGATTTCTCAAGTTGAACCTAAGAGTGCATATAAAGCATGTAAAGATGGTCATTGGGTTCAAGAAATGAAGTAAGAATTAGATAAGATTGTGAAGAATGAAACATGGGAATTAGTTCCTAGACCTAAAAATAAGAATGTGATAGGAACCATTTGGGTATTCAAAAATAAGATGAATGAGCAAGGCAAAGTTGTGAGGAACATGGCTGGACTTGTATGCAAGGGATATTCAGAACAAGAAGGCATAGACTATGAGGAGATATATGTACTTGTAGCTAGAATGGAAGCAATAAGGATGTTATTGGCTTATGCAACAAATAAGAAGTTCAAGGTTTATAAAATGGATGTCAAATCAACCTTCCTGAATGGAGAACTTGAAGAAGAGGTATCTATTGAGTAGCCTGAAGGATTTTTTTTGACAAAAGACAAAGACATGGTATGCAGACTAAAGAAAGCTCTATATGGTCTAAATCAAGCACCTAGAACTTAGCATGCAAGGTTGGGTAGTTATTTGGCAAAGCTTGGATTTGCTAAAGGTACGACTGACAATAACTTGTATTTGAAAGAAATTGAGAATGGTTACTAATAATAATAATATTTGTTGATGAAATCATATTTGGAGGTAATGATCAAGAAAGTGATAAGTTTGTTGAAGAAATGAAGAATGAGTTTGAAATGAGCATGATAAGAGAAATGAAGTTTTTCCTAGGATTGCAGATTGTGCAGAACAGTGATGGAATTTTCATTTCACAAGCTAAGTACCTAAAAGACTTGTTGAAAAGGTTTGGATTAGAAGGTTGTAAACATGTTGGTACACCTAAGATAACTAGTCACAAGTTATCCAGAAAAGATGAGACACCTGTAGTAGAGTAGAAGAAGTACAGATCCATGATTGGAGATTTACAATATGAATATATGACTCACACTAGACTAGATATAGCAAATGTAGTTGGGATTGTAGCTAGATTTCAAGTTGATCCTAAGGAGTGTCATTATGCAGCAGTAAAGAGGATATTCAAATATTTGAAAGGAACATCTGACTATGGAATTTGGTATGATAGATCAAGTGATTTTACTTTATTTGCATATATTACTACGGATTGGGCGGGTAGTATGATGACAGAAAGAGCACCAGTGGTAGAACATTTTTTCTTGGAGGAAGATTGGTTTCTTGGTTCAGCAAGAAGAAAGATTATATTTCGTAGAGACAACTAAGGCAGAGAATGTTGCAATAGCAAATAACTGCAACCAAGTTATGTGGCTGAAGCAAATGTTGAAGGATATTAGAATTGAGTTTGCAAAACCTGTTATCATTTACTATGATAACACAAGTACAATGAGTATGTCTAAGAATCTTGTATTACATTCTAATACTAAGCATATATCTATTAAGTATCATGTGCTAAGAGAGAAAGCAACAGAAAAGGAGATCAGATTGGAGTATGTGAGTACTTAAGATCAGATTACAAATATATTTATGAAACCTTTTCCTAAAGACACATTTGAGTACTTAAAAGGTATGCTTGGGGTTATGCCCCTACCTACTTTTGAGTAGATGATGTAGTAAATGCATCAGTCTAGTGGTACAAAGCACTATTGTTAGACTGGATTGAATATTGATGCTTCCCATATGGGGGAGTATCTGTGATGAGTTGAGTCATTGAGGACTCTTGGTATTTGGTTTTGAATGGTGACTTTGGACACTCAAGTTGGTTGAAGAATTGGAATAGTGTATTAACAATTGGTATTTTGTAATATTGAGGCCTTTGACATTGATGTCAATGGGGGAGAATATGCATGAAAAACCATCTCCTAAGTAATGGAAGGGGAGGAGAACTCCTAAGTATGAATAGGGGAGAAATATCTCTTTAGGGAGATTTAGAAAGATTTATGTGAGGAAGCAGGAGATATGCACCTGATGTGTTGAGAATTGTTTACCGTGTGAACAACTTATGCTAATCCTAGAATCCATAGGATTTTAGACTTGATTAATGAAGAGGATTTAAGAAGATGATAGCAACAACAACAAATTACTATTTGGTATTCTAGGAACTTAGATGTTTTTTTCATATATGTTGCCATCAGTGCCAGAGGGGGAGATTGTTAGCATGAATGTTGATGATACTACTTTAGGGGAATATCCTAAGCATTGGAAAGTATTGACATGTTGCATTCATGACTCTATTTGTCATTAATGTCAACATAGTATAGTTTCTATAAAGACTAGCTAAGTAGCAAACAAAGATCTTAGTTGTACAGACAATGGTTTGATTGTTTGGTGATATGAGTGTTAGAAATATAATAGGGAAAGTAAACTCCGAGGGGGGGGGGGGGGGGATGAATCAACCCTTAAAAACTTTAACCATAAAATTATTTACCACACATCCATCTCATAATTTTCATGTAAATTGAAATAGCTAGCTAAACATATTCATCCATAGCTCATGAAAGCAAATAACATTCAATACATATATGACACAAGATATTTGGTTACCTAGAAACCCTCTAATGAGAAGGTAAAACTGGGGTGGGGATGAAACCCACAAATCTTCACTACTACAGTAATAAAGTGTATCTAGTGAAGGCTATAATGTTTGATCATAAACTATGATCTACCCTGTAAAAGGTCTACCCTGTTAAAGGCTTACAAGATTGTTAGATCTTACCCTATTAAAGGATTTCAACACCCTGTTAGAAGTGTGTCTGATTAAAGCACTTAAAACTTATAATGAATTAAGTATCTTATTAAAGGATTTACAACAACCTGTTAGGACTACTTTGTTAAGAGATTTAACTGATTCACCTGTTAGAATGTCTCGGCAATGATCATGTGGTTAGCACTCTGCTACTAGATAATAGATCACCTCTTTCCTAATGTTTACTTAATCCTCTCTGATCAGATGTATCACTTATGTCCTCTAACTCCATTCCTTTGTTCTCCTCTAACTAATTCTACAATGTATCTCAATTCACAACTCCTTAGCCACCATAAATGCTCTATTTGCACATGCAAACTTCTCTCTCCGCACATTACATTATTTAGGGTTTGTCTTCCTTAAGAAGACTTAGGTGACTTAGGGTTAGGTATGAATCAACGATTGTGATTCACCCATTTTGCTACTTAAAACATCCCTTCAACTGATTGGTTGCATGTATTGCATAGGGATTCTCAATATAGATTTGTCCTTATCATCTAGAATCACAAAACAATCCTTAAGTTGGCTCAAAAATGATTTGCATAGAAGTTTGTGCCATTACAAACAACTATGTCCAAAACTATTTACTCGGCACTTGAAGTGTCTGATGCTCAGCATCCATTGTATCTTCAATGCTATAACTCGACCTTTGAAGGACTCGACATCCATTGATCACTCAGTATCAATTGTCTACTCGACACTTGAGTGACTCGACACTTACTAGTTACTCGACACATATTGTATATTTGACAACTTATGCTCAACATAGATTACCTATTAAACATGAACTAAGCAAATGACTTAAGTGTATTGTCACTTATATGTCAAAACCAATCTGAGATTAATAATCTCCCCTTTTGACATGAATGGAAAAAACACTTGGTCATGCATGAATAACCTTAGCTCTTGAGCATAACTCAAATAATCTCTATTTAGTACTTGGGTTGCATACAAAATTTCAAAACTTTATTTTTTGGCAAAACTCGTGACTTTCTAGTCATACCTCAAAATTCTATAACTCCCCCTGAGTTGATTATTCTATTCTCAATTTGAAACTAAATACTCTTGCTAAGTAGATATGTTGTGCTAATTTTGTTTATGTAGTTTCCCCTTTTGTTTGGTCTCGAAAACTTATTTTCTCCTTTCATTAATTCTCCCCCTTTCTTCATTTCATTTTATTCTCCCCCTTTCGACACTTTTGTCATGGGTGGTACACGAATTGTGTGTTTGTCCAAGAATAATTTATGGACCTCCATCATAATTTTCAGTGTTGCATCTAAGTTGTCACATGCTACCTCTAGAGATTTGATATGAATTTCCAACTCGACAGCAAGGGTGACTAGGCCTTCATGAGTAGAAAGATGGGGATCTTTCTTCATCAATGTCTCTGCATAGGCTAGTTCCTTGTGTAACACCTCCATGTGAGGGGTTATACATGGACTAGATGTTGATCAATGTAGCCCTAATATTTGCATCTTGAGCTTGTAAAGTTGATAACTAGCCTTGTGCTGATAGAAAATTTATGAAATAAGACTAACTTAGACTAGGAGATTGTTATAGAATGTTACTTATTTTCTTCAAATCTCCCTACAGATGGTCAATGTGTCTCTACACTTCTTGTGTGAATAGTGGAACATCACACAACTTGGTGTAAAGAGAGAAAATGTTCTCCAACATCTTCTTTACACCATCAATTTTGGTTGCTAACTCAACTTGGTGTAGTGCAATGGCACTGGATATCTGTTCATTCACTTTTGCTTGAAATTTATTCTCAAACCATTCCAGTAATTTGACATTAGTATCTAGGTCTTCATCACTTATCTTCTCCACAATATTTTCCAAATGCTCAATATTGGCTTTGCTTCATCAGGTGCAAGTAGGCTAAATAAATCAATAAATATGTCCTTGATGTCATGAAGTGCTTGTTTCTACCTATGCTCCCTTCTAAGCAGTTATTGGTGTTTCTTCCTTGCCAGAGCATCATGCAACATGCTCATTTGCTCTATTGTGATTGATGTAAGATCATAATTTGGTAATTCAATCACCTCATCTAAGTTTATATCACCATAGGATGTCACCTCATCAACCTTAGATGTGCTAGGACTAGGCCTTGATGCTTGCAATGGTGTGGCTTTTGTACTTGTCCTATGAAGTGCTTGACTAGGAATATGAGTAGCAGTGTATGGTAAGGTAACCAATATTTGAATTGCTATCACTTCCTCTAGTTTTGTAGTCAAGACTAAATCTTCAGTCCTATCCTTCTCCTTTTTTGTTTCTTCTCCACCTTGTGCTTGTGGTGTAGGTGTAGAACTGGCTTCTTGACCTATTTGGACTGGTGTCCCTTCTTGCTCAATTATTGCAACTGCTAGTACTGAGACATTTTGTACCATAGTGCTAACATGTGAGGACATTGTGTCCTTCCTTTGATATACTACCATAGACATTGTATGTTGCACCTCTGTAGATTTAGGGAGGGGGGGGCTATGGATAATGCTTGTGTTTTCTCCCCTATAGATACCAAATTTGCCTTCTCAATCTCATCCACACTCACCAAAATAGGATGATTGCATAGTTGTGCCTTGGTGGTGGAATTAGTCAATATCTTTTGCATATCCTTCTCCATTAGGGGATTGATGTTACAAATGGTGATGTCAAAGACATCCTTAATATTTACTATATCTACTTGTGGACTGGCACTCAACATATGTACTTCTGGTACATTCTGGTCTTGTTGTTTCTCTTCCTTAGTTGTTGCCTTTGTAGTGCCTTCCACATGTACTTTCCTTATAAATTCATCATTTGTTACTCCAACTTTCTCTTGCTCTACTTTTTCCTCACCTACTTTGACAGGTGTCTACTCAATAGCCTTTTGTGTTGTCAACCTATAGATCACTTTCCATATTTGTGTGCTCTGCTGAACAACCACTTCAATTTTATTCTGTAAAATATTAAAGGCTCGGTATTTTGGAGAAAATCTCCCCTTATACTTGTTAATAGCCTTTGGCATTTCAGATTTGTCGAAGTCTGGCATCACTCTTGCAAGTGTAGTCTCTCTAATATTTTTCTCAGTTGTGAGACTATATTTCCACCTTTGCTCAACTATGTCATATAGGCTCTTAGGAAAAGAGTTGGAAATCCCAATTGGAGTCATCTTAAAACTTGCCATCATGGCATATATAGAATCTTCTACTTTATCCATTTTTATCTTCCCAAGTTTATCAAACTCAACATGTGTAAATCCACTTAAATTAGCATTTGTTTTATATTTTCACACAAGTTGTCCAAATCAGAAGAGGGACTATGACTTACCACTTTGAATTGGTTGTTTTCATCTGACTTAGTCCTCTCCTCATCTAATTTAGCTGGGGTAATATATTTCCTTCTTTGTTTCTACTCAGGTTCATCTTCTTTTATAGTTGTGCTAGCTCTCTTGCCTTTAGGCTTCTGAATTTCTTGAGTCTTCTTAGCAATAGCTCTTGTGCTAGCCTTGGTAACAAGAACTATAGGCTTTTGTTGTGAAAGTTTCACAACCTTTTTAGGTTTTCTTGTTGCTAGCTTCTTTTCTTTTCTCTTCTTTTCTTCAATGGTAATAGGCACTTCATTGGCTTCTTCTCCCTCAACACCACCATCAAATTTTGCTTCTTCTTCTCCTTGGTCCTCACCTTGACCTTGTGTAAGAGCCAGTGGTGCTTGGGCAAGTTTATCTTCATCATCTTCATTTTCCTCTTCTTCTTCATCTCCTTCTGTGTCTTCATCAAATTGTTCTTTGAGCTTCTTCACAATTTTATTTTTCTTTCTCAACATAGATGTTGTCTTCAAATCCATTATGATCTTTGATTTTGCTACATCATAATTCCAAAATGTAGTATCATTCTTATCTACTTCCTCTGCTAGTAAAGCAATGATGGCTATAGATGCCCCATCCACATTAATCTCATAAGGCAATGGTCTAAGTCATCTCACCCTTGGAACAACAACTTGTACATAAGTGAAATCAACATCAACTAGAAAACAAACATCATTGAAATGGTTTTCTACTAGTGACACTAGAATCCTCTGTCTTTGTTTCATTGACTTCTTAAAGTATTCAATATAACTAGTCATCACAGACTCAAAATTATCTCCAAGTTGCTCTATGAATTCATTAATATGCACTGCAACTGATCTGTTAGTCTTCCAACCTACTTTCCTAAATGTGGTAAAAGTGTTCTACACATAGAAAATTATACAAACAAGTTTTGAAATTAATTTGCATTGTGCACTTTTTGTCTTTCTTATGGCTTCGAAGTTTTCTGATAACTACTAGAGTTGTAACTCAGCAAGGTCAAAAGGATGGTATTTCTTTACTATCTTGTAACCCAAATCCATAGCCATACATGGTACATTGTTCAACCTGCTAGATTGAAAGTATTTATGTGCAATAACTCTCACTACAAATGCAATTAGGGGATCGGTAATTGTGTCTATGATCATCCCTCTCTTGTTCCATAGTGCCCCTGTATTCTTCTCAATTTTCTATTTTGCATCACTCCTCATATTCTTTGGTCTATCTAGGGTTGGATACCCTATCACTCTATGGATAATCTTGTTTGTGATTTTGATAGGGCCATGCTCCAACCATATAGAATTTTCATGTATTCTACTAAGCACAATCTTAATCCACTCTGTCTTGAATACATTAGGAAAATATAGGGCACGGGTTAACCCTTTTCTCTCTACAACCTTGTATTCCTCTTTCAATACTCCATTTTCAAAAAAAATTCCATATAAGTCTCTTATTTCCATGTCTCCAATGCTTCCTACCTTACAAGTGTAGCAACAACTTATGTCTTGTATCATTAAAACTTGTGGTGGTATCATAGATAATGCACCAAATGGGTCTCCTTTATATGCATTGTCAGGAATTGCTCAAAAATGTGATTATTTAATCTCATTACTAATCAATTGAACATTTAAAACTTCATTTCCTTCCTTAACCATAGCAATAGAAGAGCTAGACACCATAACAACTAACTAGGGTTTGTGTAAATTCAAATAGCATAGCTCAACACACAATAAATACCTTGGAAAATTTGATGACTGGTGTCGAGTAGCAGTTGAATTCATTTCCAAATGCTTGAATCTATTTCTCCAATTTGCCTTAATCTCTTTGTGCTCTCTTCAATCTCGAATACTTGCAAATAAGTCAAAAATTGACCATATAGCCTTTGAAACTTCACAATAAATGCTCAATACTTACACAGCTATAAGCTCAACTCTAATAGCAATTTTGACTCACTCAGCTTCCATGTTATTCCTACTACAAATGGCAACCACAGCGAGCTTAGCCAACACTATCACCTTTGATAGCTCAACAACCACTAAATTTTCACTCGACAACAACAGTGAAACTTATAGATTTCTTCTAAGTTCTATCCAATACTTTTTGCATCTTACTTCATGCTTATATGATCTTTTCAAAACTGAATCCTTGGAATTGATGTATAATTGAACTTTGAAATATCAATCCCATACATACCTCTTCATTACCTAGTTGGGGATGGTGTGATCACTTGATCCATTAGATGAAGTGATCCATCTAAAATTGATGTGTTGCAATCTTCCTTCTTCTTCCATGTCTTGTTCATCTAGACTCTGACTTCTTCAACATCAACCTTTCCTTTACCTTTATTGAATTCACTGCTAGGTGCTTTTGACCTTGTTGGACAATTTTCTACTAATGTGACCAGTCTTCAAATAGCTAAAACATGTAGTTTGACTCAACCATCTACTATAATCACTTCTGCAATGTGTTCTAATGCAATTTTCAGCAACATTTCCATACTCTTAACAATAGTGACAACTATACCTTATATTGTAATCCCAATTGTAGGAGTTGTCAGTATGGTTTACCTTGGCTTGCTTGTTTGATGACTAGTTAGGCTTTGATTTGCAATCATATGCTCTATATCCATGCTTCTTACAGTTGTAGCAGCAACCTTCAAATTTTTGTGTGCTTAATGTCTTAGTCTTGCATTCACGTGCTTGATGTCCTTGATTGTTGCACTTGTGACAATTACCCATGAATTTCTTCTTAGGGTTCTAATTTACATTGTTACTCTTACAAACATTTGTTGTATGACCTATCTTTCCACAATTATGACAAGTGGTTTTATAGTTATTACCTTTGTTGCTTATTTGTTCACCACTTTTATATGATTCTCCTTCTTTAGTACTAGTATAACCCAATCCAGTAGTATCATTGTCAGATCTAGGAGATCTCATCAATTGATCAAAGTACTTGATGGCTTCACTAGGTTTGTTGAAACTTACAGCAAATTCTTTTTCTCTTTTCAGATCATTTCTCAATTGTTAATTCTGCAACTTTAGTGTTGTGATCTCAATATCCTTTCCATTCAATTAATGAATTGCAATCATCATTTGATTCAGTGTTTCCAATTGCATGTGAGCAATTCTATTCACCTCTAATGTCTTCTCTTCTATTTTATTGGTCAGTATCCTTTTGTCATCTTCAATCATGACTTTGTCTTCTTTCTTGTTCTACTTGGTCACCTCACATAGCAATATTGATTGGACTTCTTGTTCTATCTTAAGATTTCTGATCTCTTTAGTTAGGGCACCATTCTTTTCCATCAGATCTGCAACTACTGCATCAAATTCACTTGAGTTTCCATCTACAAACAGTTCAGTAGTGTCAATCTCTTGGCAATGTGTGTCATTCTCTTCAATAGTTATCTCTTTCCTTCTCTTCAATTAACACTTCAACTCATCTCTTGCTTCATTCAACTGATGTAGGGAAAGTTGGATTTCAATCTTCTAGTTATCAATAACCTTTCTTAACTTGTACACTTCCATCTTCAAGATCTTTCCTCAAAGTTGCAAAGCTTTCTTTCCAGAGAACCAACTCTCTGATACCAATTGTTGGAAATAAAATAGGGAAAGTAAACTTTGAGAGGGGGGGGGGGGAGAGGGGGGGTGAATCACTCCTTCAAAACTTTAACCATAAAATCATTCACCACACATCCATCTCACAATTTGCATGTAAACTAAAATAGCTAGCTAAACATATTCATCCATAGCATGAAAGAAAATAAGATTCAACACATATATGACACAAGATATTTGGTTACCCATAAACCCTCCAATGAGAAGGTAAAATTGGGGTGGTGATAACAACCACAAATCTTCACTACTGTACTAATAATGTATATCCAATAAAGGCTACAATGTTTGATCACAAACTATGATCTAACCTGTGAAAGGTCTGCCCTATTAAAAGCTTACAAGATTGTTAGATCTTACCATGTTAAAGGATTTCATCACCTTGTTAGAAGTGTGCATGATTAAAGGACTTCAAACTTACAATGAAGTAAGCACCTTGTTAAAGGATTTACAATAGCCTATTAGGACTACTCTGTTAAGAGATTTAACTGATTCACCTGCTAGAATGTCTCAATAATGATCCTACAGTTAGCACTCTACCACTAGATAATAGATCACCTCTTTCCTGATGTTTACTTGATCCTCTCTAATTAGATGTATCACTTTTTTCCTCTAACTCCTTTCCTTTGTTCTCCTCTAACTGATTCTACAATGTATCTCAATTCACAACTCCTTAGCCACCATGAGTGCTATGTTTGTGGATGCAAACTTCTCTCTCTGCACATTACATTGTTTAGGGTTTGTCTTCCTTGAGAAGACTTAGGTGACTTAGGGTTAGGTATGAATCAATGATTGTGATTCACCCATTTTTCCACTTAAAGAATCCCTTCAACTGATTGGTTAAGTGTACTGCATAGGGATCCTCAATATAGATTCATCCTTATCATCTACAATTGCAAAATGATCCTTTAGTTGGCTAAAGAATGATTTATATAGAAGTTTGTGCCATTACAAACAACTATGTCCAAAACTGTTTACTCGACACTTGAAGTCTTTGTTGTTCAACATCCACTGTATCTTCAATGTTGTAACTTGACCTCTGAATGACTCAATATGCATTGATCACTCGACATTTGAATCACTAGGCATCAACTGTCTGCTCAGCACTTACTAGTTACTAGACACATACTATATATTTGACAACTTATGCTTGACATACATTACTTGTTTTACATGAACTAAGCAAATGACTTAGGTGTATTGTCACTCATATGTCAAAATCATTCTAAGATTAATAGTGAGGTCATGGACATGTTCAACACAGTGTCCTAATGATGTGGTTCAGTGCACAGAGTCTAAGATGAAGACGTATGAAAGTTGTACCTGAGTTACAAAGGGCAGTTCAAAGGCAAAACATTTGGAAAGAAATTCCTAATGTTTGTTTGCTATCTTACATCTAAGATGCAATGAAAAGATGCACAATTAGGGAGTGATAGAGGACCATTTGTTGGTGATGTTAGCAAGTGCGCAAGCCTCTATATCACACATGGAAGTTTTGTATAGACTATGAGCCAACAGTGCTATTGTAATTGTAAGTGATTAATTATCTTATTATAATTAATTTGGGAAGCCTCAAGGCTAACTCAAGGAATTATTTTGAAGATATTGTATAAAAGATAGATGTTTTCCTTAATTGTAAAGTGTTGTGATCATTGTATGAAGTGTGAAGTGCGAAAAGGAACAGAGTGTTTGGTAAATGTGTGTAAACAATCTAAGGGATTATTGGGTGTGAGATTTGTGATTTGGTTATAAGATCAGAAGGAGCAAAGGTCTAGTTGACAAGACAAAGATAGAGGAAGGAAGTACATTTCAATTCTATTATTCTGCAAGGAATAATATAGAGATCATTTGGGCAGTGGGTTCATTGGTCTTAACCTTGAAGCTATTTGAGTAGTGGGTCTAGCTATCTTCCACAACTCCTAATAGGGTTGGAATCTCTGAATAGGGATTCAAAGTATCCTAATAGGGACTCATATGTATTGAATGTATTCATAGGCTCCTAACAAGGTTCATCTTCTAACAAGGAATATTTATATTAGTACACCATCTTGTGGATACCATCTCCACTAGGTTTTTTCCCTCTAATCAAGGGTTTCCCTAGTTAACATATCTAGTGTTATTATGTATCAGTATATTGTTGTGGTTTCTAATTATATTGCTCATATGGTTAAACTTTAATAAGGTTAAAAATTGTGATATTAGTTGGATAACCGATTCATCCCCCTGTCTCTCAGTTATATTAGTGGACTATTCTAACATTTTCCACCTCTGAATTAATCTTCATCCTTTTTCTTTGACTTATCATGACATCTTGTTGCAATATGACCAACCTCATGACAATTAAAGCATATGATAGGTATCTTACCTTTATATTTTCCTTTGCCTCTATGAAACTTCCTAGCCAGTAATGCTTTCAGTTCTTTATCATCTATATCACTATCACTAGCAGTAGGTTTGGCCTTTTTCTTTTTCTTATCTTTAGGCTCTTTTAGTGTCAACTTAGCTTTGAAAGTAGATTCAACATTTTTATATTTGAAATTATCAAAATTTAAAAGTTCAAAAGTAGTGAGTCTACCAACCAGTCCTTCAAGGGTTATATTGCTACCAGGGGTAGACCTCAGTTCTTGTATAGTAGAGACTCTAATAGCATAGATAGGCAGCAGGGTTCTCAACACTTTGCTGATCATAGTCTCATCTTCAATCTTTCCTTCAAATCCTCAAATAACATTAACAATATCTTTGATCCTTGCACAATACTTGGCTATAGTCTCACCCTCTTGCATTCTCATTTCATCAAATTTTCTTGTAAGGCTTAAAGCTTTAGCTCTCAACACATTCTTTTCTCCTCCATAGATCACCTGTAGGGCATCCCACATCTTCTTAGCAATATCACATCCTTTGATGTCATCAAAATCTGAGTAGCTTAGCGAAGATACAATCTCTAACATTTTCTGATTGTGTTCTTTCTTCTATTTCAATTGATCAGCAATTAGGGCTCTAGCTGGATCAACATGCTTAGTGGTGATAGTTGATTGTGCATAATCTCTGAGACCTTCTAGATGTAGCTTCATCAAAATTTTACACAAAGGAAAGTTTTCCTTGTTTAACTTGGGCACCTCCATTTTTCATCTTGATCATTACCTTTAAATACCTTCAAACTTTCTCTTCACAAGCACTTGGTGCTCTGATACAAGTTGTTGGAATACTTTAGAATAACTTGGGCGAGGGGGGGGGGGGGGGTGGGTGGGGAGGGATGAATCAGTTATCCAAGGTCCAAATGTACAAATACATTTTTTTCGTACTACAACTTATCCTTATGCATGCATAGATTATTCAACACATTAAACATATGCATATTGTTGTTCTATGTCAAAATAACTTTGTAGAATTGTAAACATGCAAAATCACAAAATCAATCACACATTTTGACACAAGGATTTTATGTGGAAACCCAATTTGGGAAAAACCACCAATAACATGCTACCAATTTTCACTATTCTAAAGTGAGCTCTGTGAGGAGCCAACCCTGTTAAAGGTTACAATGTATATTGTTAAATGTGACCTGGTTAAAGGATTTCAATCACCCTATTAAGAGTGAGCCTTGTTAGAGGACTTTAAAATATTCCATTAGAATGTCACACTATTAAAGGATTTACTTATGATTGTTAGGTCAACTTTAATCCAAAGGATTTATCTAGACTGATACAATTGTTAGAGAGTAACAGTAGGACTTGATCTAATAACAATAAAAACTCACTTGCAGATTAAAAATCTCATATTCAGTCCTCCATTCTGCTTGAATTTCACCCTCTTCATCTCTGACAACTTGTTCACCCTTCAATCATTCATCTTCTTAAGCCTTCTTGCTTTGAATGCCAATTGTAGACTCTTTTATTTGACCACCATATGAAGCAACACCTTGGACTTCTTGTCTACCTTAGGTTCTTGCACATGACAACTATTACTTCTGGCCTATTATCTCTCTATATAGATATTTTTGGTCTTTTTCTACTTAATCCCAATCATCCATTCTAGGGTTAGGTAAGATTCAATGAATCTACCACTTTTCCATTTTAGTCCCTTCTACAAACTTCATCTACAATCCTTTTTGAATTGGCCTCAAAATAGTTTATCTTGAATTTTGTGCCACTAGCTCATCATAGAAATCTTCCACACGCTTCACACAATTCAAGAAATCAACTTTGTCATCTTAGATTCATTAAATCTTTGATCTAACATTTTTTACCGGCACTCGACAATAACACTCTGTTTGTTTGGCAACCACTGTGTTCTAATGCTCAGCCAACACTGGGTTGCTTGGCATCCATTGGGTCTTTTACTAGTGCTCGACACATACTGAACTATCTTTACTAGGCATCAACTAGATTTCACTTGCTCAACTTGTACTAACTTTCTTCACTCGGCTTCCACTATTTTCTGTTCGACCTGCACTAACTTTTCTCAACTTGCACTTTTTGCTCGGTTAGGCTTGGCAAACACTTTTCTTTACTTAGCCTCTTTCAAGTCTTTGCTCAGGTATACTTTCATTATAGCCTTAAGTAGATAAATAATACACTATATCATCAATTTCTTGATTGGTCTTAGTGCTCATTTTATACACCAAATAACTCAACCTTTCTCTAGGTTCTCTTGTCATCCTTCTTTTCAAATCCTCTTCATCAATCAAACAAATGATAGCATTCAAACCAAAGTAAGCAATTTTCTTATGAAAAAATGGTAGGTTTGACATCAATGACAAAATAATGATTTTTCCATGATAGTTTCATCAATCTTCTTCACTTCAACATGGGGGTGGAGAATCCAAGGAGCGTGCACTACAAAACGTGAAGCCTGAAACACTTGGGCACCATTCAATCACTGATGGACCTAACCAAAAAAATTCATGCCATATGTAGAGGTAGGCAAAGGCTACCGAAAAAAGTCATAGGTTGTTGAGGGATGGACAGGTCGCATGGATTGGTGGGCTCGGGCACAAAAACTTTTCTTTTGTAGAATCGCCAAAACAAATGGGCTTTCCTTAAAAAATCTATCTCAAACCACAACTCCCAAGAAAAAATAAGCAATGCTTTGAACAAAGCCAATAAAAATTGTGATATTTTTTGATAAAATAAATCAAAAAATCATAGTCCCCTTGATTTGCATGCCCAAGTCAAAATGGCCTGGGTGCAAAAAAAATTTGTCTAAAATTTCAACACTGTCCAAATTAGACATATTTTATATGGAAATGGGGATTTTCAAGCACTCCGAGCTCAACAGTGAGGTCTGTTTGGGCTCAAAGTGCACTAAAAAAGGTGACCACCTAGATTCAATACAAATTAACTCTTAAAATCAAAACCCTCTGAAAGAGAAAAACACAGATATTAAAACTGAGTCAAACCTCTTACAAACAAAATAGGGGCATGAAGATCTAAAGCTCTAATACCATGTTGAAGTTGATAAAAGATCAACCCCATAGCTTCCAAGAATCACTTGCATGCAAACATCTATAACAGAAAGAGAGAAGCAAAATCTATGGAGGATGGAATTGCCAAATCCATAGATGAGACATTCTTGATGAGCAAAATTAGAAATTGCTATTATCAAAAGTGAATCAATGAATAATTACAAAGAGAGATCATCCTTATAAAGGATATTGAAACCCTAAAAAGGTCTAACCTAGGTTGCATCATAATAATTAATAAAATAATTAATTATTAGAAGTCTAAAGTTTAGCTTAAGCAAACTAGAGTTAATTAGGAAATATCTAATTACTCTAACAATGTTGTATTTTTTAAAATGAAATCACTCATCATTTAAGGCTTTATCTCCCTCCCTTTAGTGAATTTTATGTCCATGGCATTGATAAATCAATTAACACAACATGTGCTTATATTATTCTTATTAGTATTAACAACTCATACAAGGATCTCAATATTAAGATAGGCATATTGTACTATTTTAAAATGAAAGCACCCATCATTCAAGACTTCATCTCCCACCCTTTGGTGAATTTTGGGTCCATGGATTTATTTGTACTTAGAGTTTCCCTTTTTCATGCTTTGATTGCATTTACTATTTTATTCTACTTGCACAACCCCTATGACCTTGCAAACATAGACCTCAGGCTCTCCTTGAGTATGAGTTGATCTAATCAACATATACCTAGTATAGGTTGAATTAAGTCGACCTACACCTAGCACCAAATTGATTTTGGATCTTGTCTCCTCTCAAGTTTTCGAATTTATTTCTCCAATATCTAGGTCGGCTCACTTTGTTTTTAGTCCTAAAAATAAGTATTCAAGAGAGCTTGGGCATTTCATTTCACACATAAGATCATAAAGTATCTAATGTGCATACATAATATTTTCATGAACTTCTATGATCAAGCACATTGGCATCTTCAATCATTCAAGGCATTCAAGGATTCATTGATATTATTTTCTTTTCAAGATCTAGCATCCATTATTGGCCATCAAGGGAGGAGATCTACATTACATCTATTTGATTCAATAATTTCTTCTTCTTCCTTTAAGCACATCTACATCCGTGGATCCTTGAGTTGGTATTGACAAGATACATTGAATTTGTGGAGATTTCATACACACATATTGAAAGGCTTGGCATCAACAACATCTAGCATTGCAAAATCCTTTCTCACAAGGGTTTCATCAAGTGAGGTGAATTATTTGCACTTTATCTTGCTTCCTTACATGATTTTTATATAATTTCATTTCAATTCCAATTCCTCGTGTAGGTCTTGACCAAGGCAAGCCCTCCCCTAACAAAAAAAACCATTTCTCTCTTATATACAAGTTCAAGATTGAAGTATTACTTACAAATCTCTAAGTGCCCTTTTCGCAAATTTTTTTGTGATTAGTGAAAGTTTATGTTGGAATTATTTAGAATAACTAAGTGGAGGGGTGAATCAGTTATCTAAGGTCCAGATGTACAAATAAAACTTTTTAGAACTTAGTGAACCCATATCCATAAAACATATTCATCATGCATAAATCCATTAGATCATATAATCACTTAAACTTGTAGGTTACTATAAAATCAACTTTGCAAAAATGTAAGCATGAAACATAACACATTCAATAATACATTTGACACAATGATTATACATGGAAACCCAATTTGGGAGAAACCACCAATAACATGATATTCATTCTCACTCTTCTGAAGTGATGTCCTATGAAAGGCCAACCCTATTAAAGGTTATAATGCACACTATTAAATGTGACTTGGTTAGAGGGTTTCAATCACCCTAATAGGAGTGAGCCTTGTTAGAGGACTTTAGATCATTCACTTGGAATGTCACCTAGTTAAAGGATTTACAAATGTATGTAAGGTTAACCTTAATCCAAAGAATTTACCCTAGACTGGTACAATGATTGGAAAGTAACAGTAAGGCTTGATCTGATAACAACTTACAACACACTTGCAGATTACAGATCTATGTTTCAGTCCTCCATTTTGCTTGGCTTTCACACACTTTATAGCTTGTTCACCCTTTAAGCATCCATACCCTTAACCCTTCTTGCTTTGCTTGCCAATAGTTGTCTCTTCTCTTTGGTCACTAAATGAAGCAATACCTTAGACTCCTTGTCTTCCTTAGGTTCTCGCACATGACAACCTTTGCTTCTGACCAATCATCTCTATAAAAAGAAAATTAATATTTTTTGTTGTTCATCCTCTGTCATCCATTTTAGGGTTAGGTAGGATTAGATAGGATTCAATTAATCTACCCATCTTTTCATTGTATTCCCTTCTAGAAATTTCTCCTTCAATTCTCTTTGAATTCACCTCAAAACTATTTATCTTGAATTATGTGCCACTAGCTCATCAAGCTTATCTTCTACACGATTCACACAATCAAGAAATCAAACTTGTTAGCTTAGATTCATCAAATTCACGATCTTTCTCATAATGCTAACACTCAACATTAACTTGCTTTTGATGCTTGGCACAAACTGTGTTGCTTGGCATCCACCATCAAATCACTTGGCACAAACTAAAGTTTACTAGTGCTCAGCATCAACTAAACTTTACTCTGCTTACACTATATCACTTGGCATACATTGAAATTTGACTTTTCTTGGCTCCAATTGATTTTCTGCTTGGTTCCAACTAACATTGCTCAACACCTACTATGTAGATTGTTAAGCTTGGCAGACTTAATTATTTTTACTTGTTCTTTTGAACTTAATCAGTGTATCCACCCTTTGCAACCATAAGTAGATAATCAATGCACTATAATAGCACTATCTTAACTGATCCTTATACTCCTTTTCCATATCATAACTCAACCTTTCCTCTAGGTGCTCTTGTTACCTCATTTGATCAAATCCTCTTCATCAATCAAACACATGATAGTACTCAAATCATCTAAGTAGTTGTCTATTGAAACACATTCTCATACTTGTATCAATGTGTTTTCAACATTTTTCAGTCAAAGGTATATGTCAACCTAATGTTATTTCTACCTCCAAAGTGACCTATACCAACCATTTTGATGTATACATTGGCATAGGTTGGTTTATTCTCGGGACATATCACTTTTTGGGTTTTGTTCCTCTTAGCTTCCTGGTTCTAGATCTGGATTTTGTAGTGTTAGTGCTATGTCTAGAATATTATTTTCATACCTTCAATATTTCTTCATCTTTATATTCTCAAGGTAAGTTGCATTCTTTACTATCCATTTATATTTAAAATATGATATCTTGTATAATTAGGGTTGTACTTATGTCTCTTGCATTTAAATCCATTAACCCTAAGAAAGTTAATCAATCTAGCTTTCAATTCAAATTAATCAATTTAATTTGACATAACATAACTAAGGTTAATTAACACTACATGAAATATACTTGGTTTCATATTTCCTTAGTCTAATTTTATTTTTGTATTGACATCCCTTCATCTTTAGGTATTGCTAATCAAACTTGAGTTATATTGATATTTATGCTTGGAAACATGCCCCCTCCTCTTTCCCTTATAATTGAGTGTTATGGTGAAGATCTTATTTTATATACACATATTCTTAAGTTATTTTATTTCCTCCCTAAACTTCTTGGTGAACCTAACACCTTGTCCTCCATTATTTTGGTGTTATATTAATTTATATCTTCTTTGTGGAGTTGGATTCCTATGTCTCTTCTTTGTGGATCTAGATCTACATTGTATGCTCATGTTTGCATTAGTGGTATTTAAATCTTCTTTTACATTCTTATGGTTAGATCTCATTAGATTATTCTCATGTGATCTCCCCTTTTATGAGATTTATCACATTGAGTCGAACTTATAACATTCTTATTAGAAGAAGTTAGACTCATGGGTTCCTTTGATCTAGACTCTTCCTTCTTTCCTAAGATCCTTGATTAGACCATTATGCTTCCTAATAACCCTAATTCTAGCATGGAACATAATTCCTCTCATTATTCCTAGAAGAATGATAATACCTTACATGCTCCTCCTGTACAAGTACAAAAGCATACCAATGAATTGAAAAAAAGGGAAATTTGGCTAATGCAAGAGCATCATAATATTGAGACTGTTTCTACTATAGAATTTGTGAGGAAACTTAATCAAAATGATGAACATAGCATTCAAATTTTGTGTATCATTTTTTACCTTTTTTATTGCAATGTTAAATCCTTGCCAGAGAGCTCAAAAGATTGGATACATTCTCCCTCCTATGAGTGTTGATCTTTCCCTCCCCATTACCACTTATGTTCCTAGTGTTCCTACTTATGCACCACCTATTTTCAACACTTCTCTCCAAGCTTACAACCCTACCTTAGTGAATATTCCTAATCCCACTCTCCCTATGAGTGCCCCGAGTGTTTCATCACCTTCATCTATGCCTTCTTATCGTGCTTCTTCCTTTACATATTCCAATCCTCCTCCAACCACTTCAATTATGATTCATGTCTTATATGGTATTCCTTATAAGTATCATAATTTCCCTAACACATCCAATGAATATTTTCCTATCACTTCCTCTACCAATCCAACCATTAATAGCCTTGTTTAAATGATTTCTTCCTGACGACAATAACTTGCTTCATCCACACAATCTAAGTATAAAATTCCTACATCTAACATTTCTAGTCCTTTGTCCTTAGACATCATTCATTCTATTATACCTTTGAACATTGAGATTCCCCATAGTAATACTAATAATGGCAAAGATGACCCTATTGCTCATGTGGAAACCTTTCAAACATTGTGTAATGATTTTGCTTATGATTATAGGTTCATGACTAAGTTATGCGCTAGAACCTTTTGATACAAAGTCTTGCAATGGTATTTTTCTTTGCCTCCTTATTCAACTTATTTCTTTCAAAATCTTGACAATGCTTTCATCCAATTATTTTAAAATAATATTGGTCCTCAAATTTCTTTGACTGACTTAATACTTTGTAAACAAGGAGTTAAAGAAAGGATTAGTGATTTCATTGGTATATTTAAACACTTGCATTTTCAAATTCTTATTTTGTGCCTACTGTAGATATACAATGTATCTTTCTTTGTAATTTGCAAAAAGACATTAGAGATATGATTCTTCTTACTGAATATACTTCTTTTTTATAATTGTGTATAGTGCTTCATTATTATCAACTACAAGTGGGCCAGTTTGGGAGCACCACTCCAATAGCTCCTATCAGTATTGA
This sequence comes from Cupressus sempervirens, assembly GCA_028749045.1. Classification (NCBI taxonomy): domain Eukaryota; kingdom Viridiplantae; phylum Streptophyta; class Pinopsida; order Cupressales; family Cupressaceae; genus Cupressus; species Cupressus sempervirens. The sequence goes on along the minus strand of CM053784.1, from coordinate 232,759,661 downwards.
TAAGAGTAATGTCACATCTCATTCTAATAAGTTTCAGAAACTTAACAATTACATTAATATCAACAAATCATCTAGTGTAGTAGACGATCAAGTGGAAACCATGTTGAAATGTGTGTCTCCCTCTCTATGTTTTTTGAACTGATTGTACTTATAATCCTTTATTTTATTCTTTGCACAATTTTATGACAACATCTCAATGCTAACATTATTAAGCTTCCTCCCATTAAACCATTTGACACTAGTAAACCCCTTCCTAAGTCTTATGATGTTAATGCTTATTGTCACTATCATTGTTAATCTAATCATGGCGTTGAAATATGTTATTATTTGAAGAATGCTACCCAAGACATAAATGGTTCTAAAGCCACATCTATTGATGTTGCTCTTACAAGGGAACAAATCTATAGCACCACCAAATTAGAATTTTCAAATTTCCACCAACCCCTTACCATCTCATTCCATCAACACTATTTCACAACCTTCTTCACCTGAAGAGTGCATTAGTTATGATCATAATGTTAAAGAAGCTAATCATGTTGTCAACCATGTTTAGCATTTCCAACTTTAACCTACACTTCATCCTCCACCTAAAACCCAATCTCCAACTCAACCAAAATAAATTATTACTTTGATCATGCTGAGGTGATGAATACACCTGTTGGTCCTCTTTATATTACTTCTAGAGCAGCTCATATCCCTTCCAATGGTATTTTAGTTGACCCTTCCTCTATGGTAAATGTTACAATTAAAGAGAGTCTCTTTAGTAAATGATTGCATTAGGGTGTTTACGATTCATTTAACATGCAGATTAAACTTGTAATGGATTTCCTTACCGTCCTCATGGTTATATAAATCTTCCTATCACACTTAGTGGTAAAGTTGTGAATACTACATTTATGGTTATTCCCAATTCTAATAAATTTTAAGTTAAGATTGATATTCCTTAGCTTTTTTCCATACAAACTATAGCTTATCTTATGCATAAATGTCTTGAATTTATTCATTACGAAGAGATCAAAACCATTAAAAATGGACGTTATCATCCCTCTAGACCTCATGATTTTGTTACTATTCATTTCCTTTGGCCTTCTATCAATAGCTCAGTACCACTACAACTTGATCATAGCTTTCACTCTTATCAAGATATTAAGGTTGAAAAGACACGTGGACTTAGTTTTTCTAGGAGCGGTCTTCCTTCAAACCCACTGATTCTTCCTTTGTTAACATCTCCATATCCTACTCTTATTCCAATCTCATAGCCCATTATGGTTCCTTTTATTTCCCCATCACAAGAAGATAGGGATCCTATGGTAGTTTATCTTTATCCTTATCAAGTATCTTCTAAAGTTGAGTATAACTAATGCACCTACAAATATCATAATAAATGCCAAGCTAGAGCTAAATATTGTACTTATGAGGCTCAACATGCTTCACCCTCTCATATACCTCATTCTTTGCCTATTTTTTTTTATCAACCTATGACAAAAATCAACAATGATAAAATTTATGTCTTGGATTCTATTATGATTAATTTAGATGAAGAAAACACTCTTCATGATCTTATTGATGTTAACAACAATATACATTCTAGTGATGTTGAATATGAAACTATTGATTTTGATCATCATTTTCCTAATATGCTTACACAACGATTGATTATCACTCCTAGTACCGAACACGATGACTCATAGTAGGGTCATTTTTTGGAACTAGTTGTTTTTCTTACTATATTGGATGTTTCTCCTCTTGCCTGTTTCTCACCTCCCCTACATGTTATGGACTGAGGTGGGGGTCGAGTGATACACTTGACTAGCTCTTCTTTTGAAATAGTCTTTGTGTGTTTGCCTATTATATTGTGTTTCCCTGAAAGGTGTTGTTTGTTATATGTTATGTCTATATTGCTTTAATAAATCCTTATTGCTCCATTGGCATAATGATTCTTCTACTTTTATCTTTGCTTGGATGCTTGCCACTATTCATAAATGTGTCTTTGTTTAGTTTTCTTGGATGCTTGTGACATGGTAGCCCAATTTATTTTTGGTCTCCATTATGGCAACCCAAAAATAATCTTTTTTTGTAGCTCTTACATTATTTTTCTTCACTGTGTTGCAGTTATACTTCCTTTGGGTAATGATGAAACTTTATATTTGATGTAATATTATACATATTATCATATGATCATAATGACCCGAGAGTTATTAGATCCCTCTTGTGCCCACTCTTTTATCATATGTTTATTTTCTTTGAAGTGTTATCTCTTGGGGGGATTTCTTAGTGGAAACATCTCTAAAGGATGAAAGTACACTTTTGTCAAAGAAATTGCCCTTGTTGAGGCATTTACAATCACTTTAACATGAGGGCATACACTCTCACATTGCACGCACACACACACACAATGATTATTGACTGTATTTGTATCCCTTATATTACTGCTAAAAATACATAAGACCCACTACCCTACATTTTTTAATCCCTCTTTGGACTACCAAATAGTCCTTGAGGTCTAACTATTGCATCTTTATTAATCCTTCCTTGGATTACCAGATAATCTAGGAAGCTTGATCTTGGCAGTTATGCTTTTTCTAATCCCTTAAGGGCTCACACATCCTTATGCCTAGGTTATTTTTACATATTATCCTTCTTAGACACTAAGTTCCTTAAGGATGAACCTTGGATGGATTAACTAGCATGCCACACACACTTGCTAGACCATTCAATTCCATCTTATGAGTTGACTAGCATGCCACACACATGCTAGACCATTCAATGCCATCTCCTTTTAGTAATGTTCCTTTTTGGTATGGTTCATAATAAGGAATACAAACCTTATTGGGCAAGTTGATCACACTCTCTCCCTCTCTCTCTTGCTCTCCTTGTTAGTGACATCTCTCCTATTATGATTTTGGAATTGGCAAGGACTCAAGACTGTTGGGGGCTTGATAATTTCTTTGTCTCCTTAGTTGTGATAATATTATATCTTTCTTTTGATCTACTTTACAATGAACATGATGTAGGATCATAATCCCACTAAAGTAGAGGCTAAACATGTTGTATTAAAATAGACTAACCCATCATTTAAGACATCATCTCTTACTCTTTAGTGAACATATGGTTCATGGATTTATTTTCTCTTGAAGTGACCTTTTTTCTTGCTTTGATTGGATTTATTTTCTGATTCTTTTTGCACAACCCTTGAGACCTTACAAACATGTATCTTGAGATATTATTGGGTGTATGTTGAACCAAGTTAACCTATACCTAGGACCAAATTGATTTTGAATCTCATGTCCTCTCAGATTACCTAATTTGTTTTTCTAATGTCCTAGTTGCCTAACTTTATTTTTGGTCCTAAAAACTAGTATTGAAGAGAGCTTGTGCATTTCATTTTCACACATAAAATCATAAAGTATCTTATTCACACACATAAGGCTTTCATGTAATTCTATGAGAAAGAACATTAGCATCTTCAAGCATTCAAGGTATTCAAGGATTCATTGAGAGCATTTCCTCTTCAAGATCTAACATCCATTCTTGGCCATCAAGGGAGTGTTGGAAACTTACAATTGGAACAATTTTTGTTTTTTCATTGATGTCAAATCTACTAATAAGACATGTTGCCATTTGATCTAAGTGTCATATCTATTTGATTGATGAAGAGGATTTGAAAGTTTTCTCATAACAATAGCACCTAAGAGGAAACATTGAGCTATTAAAAGGAAGCTATAATGGACATTTAATTAGTTAGACTTTGATAAGACAAAGTGATTATTTATACTATGGATGTAAAGATTAACTAAGAAAAAGAGTAAAAGATTAAGGAATGTCGAGTGATGCTAGTGTTAACTAAGTTCTAGTGCAAGCCAAGAAAATCTAGTGTTGATCGAGCATCAATACCAATTGAGCAAGCTAGTTGATGTCAAGCTAGAAGTTCTACAACAACCGAGTGATTAAGTGACGACCGAGTGTTTGAACTTAGTGATTACTGAGTAATAGTATTTTGAATGTATATGAAGAATCATGATTTCTAGCCAACTCAATTGATTTCATGGGATATTTAAACCGTCTTGAAGATAAGATTGATGATTTGGATCATTAACTTCAAAGAGAGGATTAGATAAAGACCTAATAGAAAAATTCTAGAGAAGTTTCTAGAAGATGATCAAGAAGGTGGACAAATACAATGAATTTGATGAAGCATATTGTAAACCCTAAGATCTATAGTGATCATAGAAAATAGAAAAGCAAGAATTACTTATTTAAGGAGGCATAGAGTTAAAGGAAAAATAATGCATTTGAATGAAGATATAGTGAGAGTGAAGAAAGAGAAAGAAATTACTTGTGTAGATGATGTTGAAGTTGATAAGTGATTCTGAGTAGAAGGCTAAAGTTCATTGAAAAAGAAGATTGACTACTTGAAGGATTGTCGAGCAAGTTAAGGACATATATGACAATGGGGAACTTATTAGTGAATTAGCACATGAACCAACAAGTGGTCTGAACTTGAAAAAGTGAGTTGTAATCATACAGATCAAAACCCTAGTATTTTCTTTCTAATAATTGTAAAAAGTTTATATTGAAATCCTTTTACCAGAGGTTGACCTAACAGTTTATGTAAATCCTTTAGCAAGGTGACATTCTAAATGGAATGATCAAAGTCCTCTGACAAGGCCTTTCCTAATAGGGTGATTAAATCCTCTAACCAAGTCACATTTAAATTTAACGGTGTGTTTTGTAACCTTTAATATGGTTGGCTCTTAATAGAGCTCAGTTTGAAAGAGTGAAAAAGTGGTGACATGTTGCTGGTGGCTTTTTCCCAAATAGGGTTTCCACGTAAGATCCTAGTGCCAAAAATTGTAATGAATATTTTATGATGTTTTACATTTGATAAAGTTTACATTCAACAAGTATGTTATGTTTAAGATAGTAATTATGTTTATCGATATAGTAGAGATCGAGCAACAACAGGATAAGTTGAACGATGAATGCTTAAATGTTTAATTTTTCAAATGATAGATTTATAACAATTGGTATCAAAGCACCAATGCTTATAGAGAAAAGTTTCAAGGTACTTAAAGCCAAAGATTGTGACTCACAAAATAGAGGTACCAAAGTTGAACAAGGAGAACTTTCCAGCATGTCAAACATGTATGAGGTTGCACATATCCAGTATAGGTGATGATGCTATAAACTTTGTGGACAATGAGTATGTGAAGATAATGATTACTGCTTTAACAGTCAAATAATTGAAACAAAAACAAGAACACAATCAAGCAATGTTGAAGATTGCCTCAACCCTAAGCTATGTCGAGTTTGATGATATAAAAGAATGCGACAGTGATAAGAAGATGTGGGACAAATTGAAGACCATACATGGAGGTGATAACAATGTCTTAAGAGCCAAATCAAAAAGTCTAAGAGGTAAACTTGATGACATTAGAATGATGGAAGGTGAGAATATAGTACAGTACTGCGCAATAGTCAAAGCAGTTGTTAATGCTATTCAAGGTGCAAATGGAGAAATCAAAGATTAAACAGTAATAAGAAAGGTATTGAGGACTCTACTCCCTATCTATGCCATTAGAGTTTGTATAATTCAAGAACTGAGATGTACTCCAGGTAATGCTTTAACCTTGGAAGGTGTAATTGGTAGACTTACTGCTTTTGTGATGTCTAACTTTGATAGCTACACACCTGCTACTATTGAATATGTCTTTAAGTCACAACTAATTCTTAGCAAAAATAAAGGCAAACATGTGAAGAATGACAGTGACAATTATGATGATGAGCTTGATGAACTTGAAGCCCTTATTGTAAAAATATTTGGAAGAGGAAGAGGTAGATACAAAGGTAAACTACCTATTATCTATTTTTCATGCAATAAGGTTGGTCATATTGTTGTTAGGTGTCCTGACAGATAAGACAAGGATGAGAGAAAGGAAGGCAAGTACAAAGGAAGAAGAGATGATTGAGACTACAAGAAAAACAAGGATAACAAAGGTAAGAAATCTTGTTACATTGTTTAAGAAGAAACTGATATTGAATCAGAAAGTAATGATGATGAAGTTGTCTATATTCCTATGAAAGAAGAATTTGATGAAGATGAGAAAACTACATTAATCTCATATGTGAACAAAAATGATAGATGGATAATTAATAGTGGTTGTTCTAATCATATGGCTAGTGATAAAGATAAATTTGAGAATATTGGTCCATATAAAGGTGGATGTGTTAAATTTGGTAATGATATTCCATGTGTTGTATAAGGTAATGGGTTAATTCAATTGACTGACAAGATCAAGTGTGACAATGTTTACTGGGTTAAAGGACTTAACAATAATTTGTTGAGTGTTTCATAGTTTAAAAAATCAAGATACATAGTTGAATTCCATCTTAGGAAGGCCAAGATATATGATGTCGATGGTAAGCTAATTGGAAGTGGTGATCAGACAATAGGTAACTTTTTCTATCTAGATTTTATCTAATGAGACATGTTTGTTTGCACAACAAGAAGATGTTTGGTTATGGCACAAGAGGTTATGCCATGTGAACTTTGACAATTTGGTGAACATTAGTAAAATGAAAAAAGTAAGAGGGTTGCCTAAACTAAAGAAACTTGACAATGCTATGTGTAAACAATGTTAATTGGGGAAAATGACCAAGTCTAGTTTCAAGAGAAAAACATACACTTCTAGTGATATTTTGGAATTAGTTCATACTAACTTATGTGGAACTATTGATGTTCAAAGCTATTGTGGAGATAAGTATTTCATTCTGCTTGTTGATGATTATTCCAAGATGATGATTGTGATATTCCTTAAAGCTAAATCTAATGCTTTTCAATTATTCAAGTGGTATTTAGCCAGAGTTGAAAAAGAAATAGGGAAGAGTCTGAAGTGTCTGAGATCTAGCAGAGGTGGTGAATTCATTTCAAATGAGTTCAATATATTCTCTCCAATGATAGAGGAATCAAAAGATAGATGTTAGCACCAAGGATCCCTCCTCAGAATGGGATAGCTAAAAGAAGAAACAAATCAATAATGGATTGTGCAAGAACATTGATGATGGAGAAGAATGTATCAAAAAAATATTGTAGAGAAGTTGCCAGTACTACAATTTACACCTTGAACAAAGTACAAGTAAAGAAAGGTACAAATTCTATACCTTTTGAACTATGTTATGGATATGCTCCTAATGTGAAATATTTCAAAATATTTGGAAGTAAATGCTACATACTCAAGAATAATAGGAATGAAAAACTTGATGCAAAGAGTGATGAAGGTATATTCCTAGGGTATTCCACCAAAAGTAAAGCTTACAAGTGTTTAAATTCTAACACTAACAAAGTTTTAGAAAGTAAAAATGTGAAATTTGATGAGTTTACATAAACAAGTGACCTTACATGCAATCAAGAACTTGAAGATTACATTATATTCATCTATGTTGAAGATGGTGCTTCCAACACTCCAAATGACTAGGCAAACCAAGTTGCAGTTTCTCAACTAACATGAAATGATGAAGTGCAACAATAGGTTGTCGAGCTACAGATAGTGGGTGTTGAGCAACCAAATGAAGAGGTTGATTCATAAATAGGTGATGCCAAACATCAAAGAGACAATGTCGAGCATGCAGAAATTGGACCAGAACTTGAATAAGAAAGAGCAAATGAGCTTGAGATCATTTTTCAAGATGAACCTATTAAAGAACAAAGAAAGAAACCACCTGTGCTAGCTCAAACCTGAACAAATTAGCAATGATGTTGAATCAAGTGCTATGACAAGAAAAAAGACTCAAAGTTGATAGATTCTCACTTTGTGAATTTGAGCCCAAATTTGTAAAGGATTCTCTAGACAATGAAGATTGGATTTAGGCAATGAATGAGGAAATTGAACATATTGAGAAGAACAATACTTGAAACTTAGTATTAAGACCTAGAGACAAAAACATTATTGGAGCAAAATGGGTTTTTAGAAACAAACTCAATGAGGATGGTGAAGTTACAAGGAACAAGGCAAGACTAGTATGCCAAGGATATGCTCAAGAAGGAGTTGACTATGGAGAAATTTTTGATCCTGTGGCAAGACTTGGAGGAGTCAGAACCCTACTTGCATATTCAGCCTTACAAGAATTTCAAGGTATATGAGATGGATGTCAAATTTGAATTTCTAAATGGTATACTCGAGGAAGAAGTATACATTGAACAACCTAAAGGGTTTGTAGATCCATAAAAGAAGAATATGGTATGTAAGTCGAACAAATCTCTTTATGGACTGAAACAAACCCCAAGAACATGGTATGAAAGATTGCATAATTATTTGGTGAAGATTGGTTTTGAAAGGAAAAATGATAATAGTAACCTATATTTGAAGATTGGTAAGAACAATGAAATACTACTATCTGGAATTTTTGTTGATGACATTATATTTGGAGGAAAAGAAGCACTTTACAAATCATTTGTTGATGAAATGAAGAAGGAATTTAGAATTTCTATGTTTGGTGAAATAAAATTCTTTGTTGGATTATAATTATATCAAATAAAGTTTATTATTTTCATTACTCAGTCCAAATATATCAAGGGAGTACTAAAAGCTTTTGGAATGGAAGAATCAAGACCAGTGTGCACACCTATGTCTACAGGACATAAGTTATCTAAGAATGATGAATTTGTTATGTGAACCAGACATTAATAGATTAATGATTGGAAAATTGCAATATGTTGTTCATAGTAGACCTAATATTGCATTAGCCATTGGGATAGTTGCTAGATTTTCAGAAAATCCTAAGGAAAATCACAAATGGTAGTGAAAAGGATATTGAGATATCTAAAAGGTACATAAGATTATGGATTGTATTACAAGAGAAGTGATAGATTTGAACTAAAGGTATTCACTAACTCAGATTGGGCAGAAAATGGTGATGACAGAAAAGACACTAGTAGAGGTACATTATTTCTAAGAAATAGATTGGTGGTACAAACAAGCAACAAACAAAATTGTATTTCCCAATCAACAGCTGAAGATGAGTATATGGTTGTTACAGTGAACTGTTTAAACATTATTTGGATCAAACAATTGCTAAAAGGAATGAAAGAAGAGATTATAGATCTAGTGGTTATCTATTGTGATAACACAACTGCTATCAACATTTCGAAGAATCCAGTGATGCACACTAAGACCAAGCACATTGCTATTAAGTATCATTACTTGAGAGAACTAGTTTAAAGCCAAAGAAGTGGAGTTAGAATATGTGCACACCAAAGAACAAATGCTGACATATTCACTAAAGCCTTACCTAAAGATGTTCATGAATATCTTAGAGGTAAATTAGGGGTGATTCCCCTAAATAAAGAAACTTAAAGAGTTAAGGTGCATTGCATCAAATGTGTTCATCATAATATCATACACATTGATGCAGATAGTTCTACTTTAAGAGATGCCTAAGGTAGTGAAGTTAAGGAGAAGATTAGTATAACAGATCAGTCAGAGATAGCTGATAGAGAATACAACTAGACATGCAAATATCTACATAATCCAGATGTATGAAGTGATTGAAATCCAATATGTTAAGTGTCTTTGGCATTGTTGTTAAAGAGGGAGAGATATATTAGATATACTATAGGAGAAAATAATCATTAAAGAAGAAGACAGATGTACCCAAGAGGGAGAATGATATTGATCACTTATGATAGTGAAATCTTTTGGATTGCATAGTAACAAAGGGGGAGATTGTATTCTATCAAATATACGTATTGTAAGATGTATTAAAATGTTTTCATCAATGCCAAAGAGGTAGATTGTTGGAAACTTACAATTGGAACAGTTGTTGTTTTGTCCTTGATGTCAATTCTGCTCATAAGACATGTTGTTATCTTATCTAAATGTCATATCTATTTGATTGATGAAGAGGATTTGAGAGTTTGCTCATAACAATAGCACCTAAGAGGAAAGGTCGAGTTATGAAAAGGAAGCTACAATGGGCATTTGATTAGTTAGACTTTGATAAGACAAAGTGATTGTTTATATCATGGATGTAAAGCTTAACTGAGAAAAAGAGTAAAAGATTAAGGAATGTTGAGTGATGCTAGTGTTAACTAAGTTCCAATGCAAGCCGAGAAAATCTAGTGTTGATTGAGCATCAGTATTGACTAAGAAATCTAGTCGATGTCGAGCTAAAATTTCTATAATGATCAAGTGATGACCGAGTGTCAAAACTTAGTGATTGCTAAGGAACAATATTGTGAATGTATATGAAGAATCATGATTTCTAGCTAACTTAGTTGATTTCTTGGTATATGTAAACTGTGTTGAAGATAAGATTGATGAGTTGGATCATTAAATTCAAAGAGAGGATTGGGTAAAGACCTAATAGATGAATTCCAAAGAAGTTTCTAGAAGATGATCAAGAAGGTGGATAGATATAATGAATCTAATGAACCAGATCATAAACCCTAAGATCTATAGTTATCATAGAAATGATGAAGCAAGAAATACTTATTTAAGGAGGCATAGAGTTAAAGGAAAAAGGGTGAGTGTGAAGCAAGAGAAATAAATTGTCTACACAAATGTTGCTGAAGTTGATAAGCGAATCTAAGTCAAAGGCTTAAGTTTTTTGAAAAAGAAGATTAACTGCTTGAAGGGTTGCCAAGAAAGTTAGGGACATAGATGACAATTGGGAACTTATTAGTTAATCAATACATGAATCAAACAATGCTCTGAACCTGCAAAAGTGAGTTGTAATCATACAGATCAAAACCCTACTATTTTCTATCTAATAATTGTAAACAGATTGTATTTAAATCGTTTTGACAGAGGGTGAGCTAACAATCATTTGAAGGACTTAACATACTATGTAAATCCTTTAGCAAGGTGACATTCTACATTGAATGATCAAAGTCCTTTGACAAGGCCACTCCTAATATGATGATTAAATCCTCTAACCAAGTCACATTTCATACTGTGTTTTGTAACCTTTAACAGGGTTGGATCCTAATAGAGCTCACTTCGAAAGAGTAAAAAAAGTCGTGACATGTTGCTGGTGGTTTTTCCCAAATTGGGTTTCCATGTAAAATCCTAGTGTCAAAAATTGTAATGAATGCTTTATGATGTTTTAAATTTGATAAAGTTTACATTCAACAAGTATGTTATGCAAGACAATAATTTTGTTTATTAGTGCAGTAGAGACCAAGCAACAACAGGATAAGTTGAACAGTGAATGCTTAAATGTTTAATTGTTCAAATGATACTTATGGACCTTGAGTAACTAATTTACCCCCTATCTCAATTATTCTAAAACATTTCTAACAAGGAGGAGATCTATATTGCATCCATTACATTTAATCATTTCTTCTTCTTCCTTTAAGAACATCTACATACATGGATCCATGATTTGGTATTGACAAGATCCATTGCATTTGTGGATATTTCCTACACTTTTATTGAAGAATTCACATCAACAACATCTAGCATTAAAAATTCCTTCCTAACAAGGGTTTCATCAAGTAAGGTGAATTATTTACAATTCACCTTGCTTCCTTACTTGTTTTACATTTAATTTTATTTCAAGGTTAATTCCTTATCTTGGTCTTGATCAAGGCAAGCCCTTCCACAACAAACAAAATCATTTTTCTCTTATATGTAGGTTCACGATCAAAATTTTAGATACAAATCTTAGTACCCTTTTTGTAGAATTTTTAGGTTTTACAAAAATTTTAGTCACAAGTATACATCAACCTAAGATGAGGTCTACCTCCAAAACAATTGATACCCACTATTGTGATGTATATGTCAACCAAGCTGACATCTTCAAGGGATATATCACTTTCTAGGTTTTGTTCCTCTTGGCTTCCTAGTCCTAGTTCTAGTTTTTGTTTTGTCACTTATGTCTCCAGAATATTATTTTTAGGCTTTCAAAGTGTCTTCCATTTTACATTATCAAGGTAATTTTCATTATTTATTATCCATTTAAATTTTACATCTAATGTCTTACATAACTAGGGTTGGACTTGTGTCTCTTGCATTTAAATCCATTAACCCTAAGCAAGTTAATCAATCTAGCTTTCAATTAAAATTAATCAATTTACTTTCACATAACACATCTAAGGTTAATCAAAATTGTGCGAAAGACACTTTCTTTCATATTTCCTTAAATTAATTTGAGTTTGTATTGGCTTCCCTTTATCTTTGGGTCATGCTAATCAAACTTGATTTATATTGAGAATTATTCTTGGAAGCCCGCTCCCTTGCATTTAAGTGCAAGGGTAAAGATATTGTTTGGTATATGCATCTTATTGAGTGCTTCCATTTCCCCCCTAAACACTTATAAATCATATGTAACCTCACTCCAAGATACAAGAAGTCAAAAAAGTTGCAAGATATCAAATAATCATAAAAATAGGAGAGGTCAACATAAGTTAGCACAATGACCCTAGAACCTCCTGACTAGGTAAGACTATCTTGAAATCCATCAACATAATTTTTTTATTATAAAACCACATAAAATAGAATACTATATCATAATAAAGATTACAACAATGCTCAATCAGGTGAGGTGAACTTGGGTTTGCCACCCCAACACCTAACCAACTAGACAAGAATCTTAATGCTCCCAATAAAACTATGGAAAGGAGGAGACTTGTGAAGGGACCTTGTACTATCTCCGTAGAAATAAGCATTAAATATTTGAGGTAACACTCATACCTATGGAGCCATGTGAATTTAATGCATAGTACCTACAAGCTTACATCACAGAGTGAGTATACATATAGACCTCACCAAGTGTGTGACTATGACTTCATCCGTAGTCATGCAAAAATATCACAGTTTTAAACATATAAAATATGCATCAAGTATATATAAGCATATGAATAAGATATAAAATAAGGGTTAGACAAAATTAACATAATCCATTACATGCTTAGATTTAATCTCATAATCAAAATCAACAGCTAAAAATATAATCAAATATTAACATAGATGATCATAATCATGAGAAAATCTTGATCTAGAGTATATAAAGAGCATAATCATTACCCAAGAAAAAATATAGAGTCCATTAATGATAATAACCCCATTATGATGTTATGACACATATGTAAATAATATATCATATGAGAGGGCATTGCATCAATAAAAAATCAATCAATCAAAAAAGAAAGTCGATAGACTAATTTCATGATAGCGTACAAGAATATGATATTCATTTTGTAACTATAAATCAAATTTGAGATAAACACTAGTTAGATCATCCAGGGAATATGTATGCATATACATTTATGTAAGGTATATATTCCTCTTAATATTTAATATTTCTTTTGATTAAAATATATTTGAACTATAATATGATTTGTTTACACCTAGATGTATGAGTCTTGTCTTTAGTGAGAGTATGTGCCATATAATAAAGTGAGACTTTTCCAATAACTAGCTATAACTCTTCCAATAATTTGTTAAACCACATTGATTATCTTGTGGTCAAACTTTGTGACGAGGGCACAACTCAAGACAAAATGAAGACAACAAAAAAAAAAAAACTTTTATTATCTAAAATGAAAAGCTATTACATGCATTACATAAAAAATAGACAAAACTACATGTCTTATGGGCTACAATATTATCAGATTTTGGAGAAGAAAAATTCTCACAATAACTTCTCCCAAATTCCATCAAAAATTGCCTTCACATCACCAGCAAGGTAGCCTGATTTAGGTTTAGGGTTAGGAATACATTTTACATGTTATGATTTGGAGGCTACCACCAAAACAAAAGGTTCTAGAAGTCACATGAGAAGTCAATACAAAAACATAAGGATCTAGAAAGGTATTCCAACTTCTGGGAGGTATAACTTTTGATATGTGACTCTAATTGATGAACTGTTTACATTTTTGGAAAGCTCTCTGAGTGCTCTATATGCCACTAGGGTGCCCCCATTTTCCAAGGATGTACAAGGCAATTTAGTGCCTCAAACTAGGCTCAAAGCATTTTTAAGAGGTCTGTACACAACTTAAAACTACAATAATTTTCAAACCATAGCACCTTTTGACCTAATTTTTCTTTTGGAACACATGAAATTCCAAATACAACCTTCTTTCCAACTTACACCCTCTAAATCTTCATAATTATGGTTCTATAGAAAATAATCTATTTTTGTATTTGCACATATCTTGGGGTGTATAAAAACTCTAACCTTGGAAAAGTAATAATTAAAATTTGAGAGTTGGAATCTTTATTTGGTCCAAATAGGTATCCAAAAATATAAATATATTAAACAAAAACTATCACTAGGCATATTTTTGGGTGATATAGGATTGCCCTTACACCATTGTATGCTCTTGCATCACTTTGTTAAAGAGTTTTTGAAGGTAATTATTTAACTATACTCTTTCTATATAATATCTATGCACCATGTTTCAAAGGTGGGAGATAGATTTATTTTCAATAGTACCACCATTATAATCAATAAAACTTAAAATACAATCGATTCTTGGTGCAAGAATAATGAAAAACACAATTAAGTGTACTTTTCATAGATATTTATCATCACAAAGATTGTAAATCATTTTGTAGAATTCTCTATGTATTAGCTATTATATAGACATTGTCTAGTCTAAACATGAAAAGACAATTTAAGTTAAATAACAATTTAATTATAATTAATTATTTGATTAAAGAAAAAATAGCAAGAAAAGCAGAGAAAGCAAAAAAAGTAGGACATTGCGAAAACATTTTTCGCACAATTCAAAAACCCTTCCGCGACAGAGGCAATATACGAAAATAAAGCTATTTGAACTTACCACCAAAGGAACTGAGAGGAATGTAGGTGCACCCCTATATTCTAGTCAGTAAAAAATTCTAAGCACTCGTAGATGGTGATAAGAAGGAAAACTCATTCAAAGACATAGTTAAAATCCATGATGTCAAGAAAATAGGAGAAACTAGCATGTACAAATCTAGGCCCCTTCATCAATCAAGGGGAAGTAACCCTATCCAGATTAGAAATCAGTATGATGCACTGGCCAAGATCTAGGACAATCAACAAAACTGTAGAACATCCAAAAAATAAATGGATTCAAAACCCTAATTCGGCTTCACACAAAATGCATTGTGGTCATTCACAAGACTCAGAATAACATGAATGAACATGAATGGAAGACCTTTGTAAATAGAAGGAAGCTTAGGCAAAAAAGTAGAAATCAAAATTCAAAACCTTATAAAGGGAATGAAAGATTAAGCCAAAGGCTTAAACATCAAGAGATTTTTTTCAATAAAACCAAATACCCTAGCAGAGAAAAACAAAAATCTACACTAAAGCAAATCTAGTACAATAAGAGTTCAAACTAGCCCACCTGGATATCCGAGCCCAACAATATACTTATGGGCCCTTCTCTGCCACATATATGTGTCCTAGAAGATAGACAAGAAACATGTGTTGCTATATCAAAATATCTAGAAATGGTTTAGAGGGAAACCAAATCACTGTCTTGGTTGACATATATTCCACCCCATTGGAAGATGCAAAATACATCAAGCAAACCGAGTGATGAAAGATACCCTAATTAAAGAAACTCTACGGAAAGAGACAATCCTAACACTATAATCATCAATGAAACATACAATGAAGCAAAATGGAAGGAATGTGCAAAGAAAGGTATTATGCACATTGGAATAGTCTAGACAAATACCGATCCAATCTAGAACAGAACTTAGCCAAGATAAGTGAAGCAAAGGTAAGTAATATAATATCCCAGACTAATCATTACTAGTTCTTGCAATGTTAGGATATAGATTCTAGAAATAAACTTTTAGAATTATCTAATTGCTATTACAAATGGCATCATATAGATTTTATAGCATGGAAGCCAAACTTCAATGAAAATTATAAAGATCATAAACATGCAATCAAATGGATGTAATGTGCAAACACACCATTAGAATTAAATGAAAACCACATCATTAAAAGAATAGGCTAATCTTTGGGAACTCTGATAGCATTTGAATCAAGTAAACACAAAATAAGCAAAATAAGATTTCTAGTTAAAACTAATCAAAGCGATTCCATAAACAAGAAAATTGTAACAAATAGATCAATATATAATTTGAAATTCACTGAATAGATAAGAGAAATCAATAATATTATAGGAATAGACTTTAAAAATACTACTATAAAAAATAACATTAGGAAAATAGAAAGGGTAGGCGGGAAAAAGGAAAAAGAAATGGAGATAAATAGGGCAAAAAGAATACCAAAGAAGGATAGAAATAAAGAAATGGAGAAAGCAGAGATATACCAAGGGACTCAAACAGAGAATTCAGAAAAGAAAAAAGAGGCAGAATATAGATAGTTGATAGACACAGATTATCAACATTCACTAGAAAAATATAGAAATTGTAAGGATTGCAAAATAGAGAAGGAGTCATTAGATGAGATGGAGAACATTGTCAAAAAAATTAAGATGCTTATTCATGAGATCTTGCTACTAAAGAATGATCTGGAAGACCAATGGATCATAGCAGAAGCTAATCATACAATTCACAAAGGTAAGGAAATTTGGAAGATAGCTGCAGGGGATGAAATACCAAACAACATCAGTAAATAGTTTATCCCAGTAGAGGAAGATATTTGTAATGATCATTCAGAAATTGGGATTTGTAGAGAAATTGTACTTGAGCAAGTAATAAATCTAGAACAAGACCAAACTTTAAAGAAGATAATACAGAGTCCAAATATCCCACTAGCAAACTCAGCACAATGGAGCAACATAACTATTAGGAAAAAAGCAAAAAAGATGAGTTATAAGTTCTAGCAGACACCAAGTAATGGTACTTGGACATGTTCAATCAAGACAAAGAGGAATCAAGGAAGGAGACAACTATAGGAACAATGGATCCAGAAATAGAATAGATTAATAAGCAAATAAGCAAGCAAAAAGAAAAGCAAGTAAATCAAGAAGAAGAAATATGGGAGGATTATGGACCTTTGGCGGAAAGCACCACTGAGAAGAATGAAACCATAGAAAAAAGACTAGAGGAAGAAGGGAAAAATCTAAAAGTAGAAGAGGATCAAAATAGCAACCAACTCATCAAAGAAATCCTAGCAAAGGACAAATAGATGATAGAAGAATCTGATATTACAGAAAGTGTAACCAATCAAGTAAATATGGAGAACTTGAGTATAGTAATGAATTAGGAAGGCATAAAGACACCCATTTGTGGGAAACTAAAATAGAAACGAGGATGAAAATCATTGAAAAAATTAAGGGAAGCAGTAGGACAAGCACAAACTAAAATTATAGAAATCCTACAAGGTGGGAAGGGGAAGAACCTTCACAAGGATCAATGAAAATCACTACATGGAATGCTAGGGGCCTAAATGCCCCTAGCAAGAAATGCTTACTAAAGCATAACCTTACACTATTTGATTCAGAAATTATACTAATTCAAAAAACTAAGTTAAGCAAAGAAGAAGGCATAAAATTAGGCTAGAAACTTGGAACATGGAAATCTGAGTTTAAACCATCACAGGGGGCCTTAAGAGAACTAGGAATTATATGGAATACCCGAAAAGTCAACATAGAAAACATATCTATCCATACTAATTGGATGGGAAGCAGAGTTACCAATACAAAGTCAAACATCCAGTTGACAGTAATAAATGTCTATGGGCCTACTCAAATAGCAGATAAATCAGCAATTTGGAATGAGATTAATTCGTTCATTAATACAATACCGGATGAGAATATCATCATAGGGGGAGACTTCAATGTAATACTAAAGAAAGAGGAAAAATATGGTGGGATAAAAATAGTAACCATAGCTATAGATGATTGAAAGAATGGACAGGAAAGAACTCTCTAATAGATATCCTCACCAAAAATAGAACATACACTTGGAACAACATAAGGAAAGGTTTTTGTTACATTGCAGAAAGACTTGACATATTTTTCTTCAAGGGAGAGCTAAGCAGCCTAGGCAAAGAGATCAATGCAAGAATTCTACCCATGGTAGGTTCATATCACTTCCCTATCAAAATGGAAATTAAAGAACAGGTTAAACCCAATAGGAACCCATTCAAATGTGAAAAGATGTGGTTTATGGATAAGACTTTTATGGAACAGATAAAAAAGTGGTGGCAAGAGGAATATTTTCAGGGGTCTAAAATGTTTTGTTTTGTATCCAAACTAAAAAGCATAAAAGAAAAGATATTAAAATGGAACAAAACATAATTAAAAAATATATTTAAAGAAACATTAGATATAGAAGAGAAATTGGAAAAACTAAACAAAGAAATTATCAAAAAAGGAATGAATAACGAAACATATCAACTAGAAAAAGAATACCTTCTAAAACAAGAAGAAATTCTAGCAAAAGAAGAGATATACTACAAGCAAAAATCAAGAGAGAAATGGCTAACAGAAGGATACCATAATACAAAGTTCTTCCATAACAACACACTATATAATAGAGCATGCAATAATATATCAAAAATAAAAAATTCGCAAGGTGATTATATAGAAATTTCAGATAAAATAGTTTTTGTTGACTATTTTAAAGATATACTCAATAATTATGATACTTCAAACAGATCTGAACAAGAAGAAATGTTAAAAACTTTACCTAAGGTGATTACAATAGAAGACAATAAAACTCTGAATAAGCATTTTACACTATAGGAAATCAAAATGGCTCTCTTCAATATTAACCCAGATAAATCACCTAGACTTGATGGATTCCAAGAATTCTTCTTCCAAAAATGCTGGGATATTTTAGGAGAAGGCTTATGGAAAGCATTGGAAGCCTCTAGGAATGGAGGGTCCCTTTTATCATAAATAAATCATACCTTCCTAATGCTTTTAGCCAAGAAAAAAAAAAGTGAAGAACCAGGTGACTTTAGACCCATTACATTATGCAATACAATATATAAATTGTTTTCAAAAGCTCTAGCTAACTATCTCAAAAAAATCTCCCCAAATTAATATCAGAAGAACAAATAGGGTTTGTACCAAGGAGATCCATTCTAGACGAAATCTCTATAATCCAAGAAACAATTCACTCAGCAAACAAAAATAACGAAGCATGCATGTTATTAAATTTAGAACAAATAGGGTTTGTACCAAGGAAATCCATCCCAGACGGAATCTCTATCATCCAAGAAACAATCCACTCAAAAAACAAAAATAACAAAGCATGCATGTAATCAAAATAAGACATACAAAAAGCTTATGACAAAGTAGATCGAAGATTCCTATGCAAAACACTTGAAGCCTTCAAGTTTTCAAAATAATGAATAAACATCATTTTTCAATGCATATCCACTCCGAAAATCTCTCTACTTATCAACAGAACTCTGAAAGGATTCTTTAGCATTTCTAGGGGGATTCGACAAGGAGACCTCATCTCTCCATTTCTCTTCATCATCATGGCAGAATCCTTTGGAAGGGCAATCAAAACAACACAACTTCACAATAAAATCAAAGGAGTAAAGGTCACCAACAATGTGGAAAGTACTACACATCAACAATTTGTTGATGACATAATATTAGCCAGAGTTAGTACAAAGAATGAGGCAAATCACATAAAAAAATCCTAGAAACCTATACAAAAGCCTCAGGCCAAAGAATTAATGTAAAAAAGTCAGAAATCTTCTTCTTAAACACATTAACTGAAAGAGAAGAATTTATATGTAACAAACTAGGATTTAAAAAGGGCACCTTTCCATTTACATGTTTAGGAATATTCCTGGATAAAGGTAACAAGAACAGTCTAGGATGGGATCAAACTTTAGGGAACTTGGAAAGATAGATGGTTGACTAAGGTTAGGAGAACAACAAAAATTAAAGTCGTTCTATCACTTATTCCCACCTATCAACATTCGTGCTCACAATTTCCAAAGAACATGAACCAAAAAATTGAAAAGAAACTATGAGATTCCTTTTGGAATGACATAGAAGATAAAAAGAAGGCAACTTTAATCAGTTGGGAAAAAATATGTAGGCCTAAAGAAGCAGGAGATCTAGGAATCCAAAACCTCGATTGGCAAAATGAAGCTTTAGGAGCTAAACAAGTATGGAGAATGTATCAAGAACGAGACAACAAATGGGCCAAAATATTATATAACAAATATCTTAATGCATCTGATAGTACCTCACTCTTCAAAACTAGGATAACTCCTAAGGGCTCAACAACTTGGATTTTTCTGATGAAGTGTCGGCCCCTTATAACAAAATTTACGACATGGGGCATAGGGAGAGGTGAGAAAGCATTGTTCTGGGAAGACTCGTGGAATGGGTATCCTCCCCTTGATCATATTGAGGTAATCCTTGATGCTAAAACACATTTAAAATTAGTCTAGGGCTCTAAAGTGAAAGACTACATACAAGTAATACAATCTGATGAAGGAACCTCTTGGGAATGGAAATCCTTTGCCAACTATGGTCTCAACCAGGAAAACCAAGATATTTTAGAAAATATCCTTAAAAATCATCCAATCACAGTTAAAAACAGGGAGGATAGACTTATATGGGCAGCTTCTAAGGATGGGATATATAAATTTAAAGAAGGTTATAAACAAATTATCAGCTCGCAAAGGTGGGAAGCAATAAACATCCCAATAAACCTCTATTGGGATCCAACAGGGCTTCCTAAAGCATGCATATTTCTATGGGCAACCATCCAAAAAAGAATCCTAACAGTAGATAGAATCTGAAAAATGGGATTTGAAGGCTCATCAAGATGTACGCTTTGTAAAGAAGACTCAAAAAATGTAGAGCATCTTTTATACCAATGTAACTATGCGCAGGAATGGTGGATGTTGCTCAAAGCTAAACTCAACTGGATGATCACTTGATTGGATGACCAAAGAATACAATCAAGAGACTTTATGGAAAACTTTAGAATATCACTCTAGCAATCCTAACCTGGGAAATATGGAAAGAAAGAAATAGACGTATATTTCAAGACAAAGAACTCAGCTCACAATCCCTCTGTAGCAAAATTGAGGCCACCATAATGAAAGTAATAAATAGCAATCTAAGGAAAAACTCGAAAGAAGAAAGGTTCGTTCATAGAATGGGATGTGGAGATTAGAAAACAATGGTCTAACCTTATCAACCCGCCTCTCACATATAAAAAGAAAAATAATGTAGCTAGAAAAGAATGCAAATGGGAACCTCCATTGACAAGATGAAAGAAACTAAATTTTGAAGGGGCTTCCAGAGGCAACCCAGGAAAGGCAAGAATAGGATGCATAATTAGGGAAGAAATAGGTAACTTGTTAGTAAAAAGAGCAAAGCCTTTGGATATAACAATGAATAACATGGCTAAACTAAAAGTAGCAGAAGAAGCACTTAAAATTTGTATTAACCTAAGCATCAAAAAAATCATAATCAAAGGAGACTCACAAATAATATTAAACGCACTTAGGAGAGGGAAAACTCCAAATTGGATATTAAATTTCATATTAGAAGCAACCTTAAATCTATTAGAAGAATTTGAAGAAGTAATATTTTCACATATATTCAGAGAAGGCAATTCAGAAACAGATAGCCTAGCAAACAAAGGTACAGATGGATAAAATCTACTAATATTTAATCATAGCTAGCTCAAGATAATTATTCCTAAATCTCATTAAATTTTTTACCACTCTATTAGACTAATGGATTCATGATTTTTCTAATAAACACAAAATCAGGTGCACGTATATGGGCATGATGATAATCTTTTCCCCAATTTACAAGTATCACTTTAATTATGAATTCAAGTGAGGCAATCTAGCGAATTTAGGGAGATGGCATCATCTTACTCTGTTCTAGACACTTCCCCCTAAGATCTTTATTAACAAAGTTAGGCTTCAACTCTCCCATTCTACCCTGTAGTTTTAGTCTATGTTTAATCCCTACCTATGGATACCAATATCTACTTGTATCATGCCTTCAAAAATTGCACAATGGATTTTTGTGGTCTAGTTAAACTAGAAAGATGGAATAGGATTTGCAGGCTGATAGATGATATGAGTAGAGTAGCAGTTAGTGTTTTGGGGGAAGGGGTTTTTAATTACAAATACTCGTGGTGAACCAATAGCGTCATCTTGGGGCTATGGGTAGGATGACTAGCTAGGGCTGGTGTAGAAAAGTGGGATATTGTTAAACTGAGCTACAATATTTTTGATCCATGTTGGCTGATAGGTCTAGATATATTCGTGGCCAATATCAATGCTAAGATTAAAATTCCTCTGATTGAAGCTTATATGGAACACGAAATAGGTATCCCTAAACTCACCAAGAGTCTTAGGCGCCAGTACTTTGTTATAAGAGACAACATTCTCTTCTTTAGAGAATGATCGAGGATGGAAGCAAGCATCCAATTCTTACTGAGATGGAGAGGAATCATAGAGGACCCTGACAGAGAATGGCTAATGAATTATCTATGGGCATTTAACACTTATATCCATTTGGAGGCAAACCTTTCGAACCTGGAAGTAGTGGAGTTTTACCTCCCAAACTATGACAAGTCTAGCAGAGCAAGGAACACCTATGAATTCTTGCCAGGCTCGAAGGCCAAAAACCTCCATGATGCCTCAGAGATCATCATGGTTTTCAAAAAGCAGTATTAAGGATTTTAGCTTGGATCTCGGGTAATTTCTGATGTTTAGCTTTGGTCTTTTCTAAGTCTCAGATGTAGCCTCTATGTAATTAGGTCAAGATTTTAGTTTTAGTCTGGTTGCATTTTCTCAAATAGATCTGGCTTGGAATTATGGCTCTGGCATCATTGACGGCTTTGAAACTTGTCATTTTATTTTCCTGAGTTTACTAACTTTTGTTAATTCAATCGATCTTACATTTTAAGCTAATCCCAAACTATGCAGATTAATTACAGTATACAAACTATTTGTATATGTCAATAACATTAAGGATAAATAAATTTTAACAAGCATTTTATTCAATAACAGATAATTAAGAATTAAAAACAAAAATATGCTCATAACCAATTTAACGATTTGTCTATATCTTTCTCCCACTCTAACTATCATTAATACTAAATATCAATAGAAGGATAATTAACAGACTTTCGCCTACTGATCTTCGATTTACTACCCAAATTTAATTATGGTTTTATTATTTTCTGACACCTAACTCTGGTTGGTGGTTAGTTTGTGCTATCCCCTTTTTTTCAAGTTATCTCCTGCTTACCGAAGGAAATGTGCTTTGAGCTCTTATGTTCCCCTCTTTATTTTAGATGTATAGCTATGTAATGATTCATTAAAACTTTTCTTAATGTTTATTTCACTGGGGTATGCTTCTTTCACTTATGTATAATAAAGGACACTTGTCCCGGGCTAGATTGGAGGTTTTCTTTCTCCATTTTTTCCTAGCAATGCTCGTCAGAATGAAGATTCTTGTAAATTTGCTTTTAATCTAATATAATATAAGGCTCTGACCATTTACCGATAAAAAATAAATAAATAACAATTTAAATATTAGTCAAAACACTAAACAAATAGAATTGGAGATAGTATAAAAAAAATCTCCAATAAACCTAGCAAACTTGACCACCTATTACATGTATCATACATAAAAATAACCAATTGCTAATATATCACTATTGAATCACTGCACAATAAGAAAGAAACTCTTACATAAAAACATTAAACATGAGACAAAAACCTATAGAGTAAAGCAAGGGAAAACATATTGAGAATGATCACTCAGACATAGGGGAATTTTTTTCTAGGTGAGATTGAAATTGACCTAATAATCCTAAAATACAAATGCTTGACATTATTTATTTTCTCCTATGCAATCACCAAGGCTAACTCCTCATGCTCATAAAGAAAATCTTTTAAGGTAGCCAAATCCACCGCTACTTTAACCATGCTTGTATCCTTTTAGATTTTGTGCTCTTGATTATGAAAGGACAAAGGTCATCCTTATTTCCCTTACAATCCCACCAACCAACTTTCTTAGCCTTAAAACCCATAGAATGGTCATGGAAACTATTATTGTTAGACCATAAAACCATTCCTCTTCTACATATAACCCACATTACATTCTCTACCATTCTAGCTTAAGAGTCCAAGTAAAAAAATATGGAAACAATGTCCACATCAACTCGGTAGTTGTGTTTCACAATCATGAACTCATCTCCTAGCAATATGTTAACAATTTTTAGGAACAGGGGATCATGGAACTTGAAAAAGCCTTTTAGACATTTTTCAATAAAAACTTTTAAAGTTTTTTGTAATATTACTATTAAGATTCATCCACAATGTAGTTTTTTAAAGTCAAACTCATTGACCCATGCTTCATGTGTATTGGTTCACAAACAACACATTTCTCCTAAGAATGAATGGAATATTTAGCACTCATTCAATCTAGACGATGCTCACAAAGGTGAAGCGCCATGATTCATGATTTCTTGAGAGGACACCCATCACAATATTAATCTAGCTCAAGTGTGCTTAACCACAAATTTTCCTCCAAGGTTAAGCCAACATTGATCACAATCCCATGTGCAAAACCTTCAATATGTGTTATGCCTTATGAACTATTCATTAGGAATCCCCTTAATCTCATCAATTGATAAGTAGGAGATATTTTCCACAAGTCAAAGTGTGATATTGCTATTAGGATCTACCTATGTTATTTTTGAGTCAAAATCATGCACCATCATTCATGAGAAGGGTTCCATTAATTATCATGAGAGATGGGTTCTTGTGAGCCACTACTAAAAACCATGGGTTAATGTGTTTGACTCAAAAACTACATAGTTAAATCTTGATAACAATAATTACAGAGTTGAATCCTGATAAAAATATCACAAATTGACTTTCTATGGAATATATGTCCTACTTATAAAGTTGTTGTTTATCAATAATTATTCTGAGTTTTGCTTCTTTGGTAGTCAATACAACTCTCACCATTATATAAATAATGGTGGTGATGTTTTAGCATAATACACATCACAAAAAGCTCTAGATTTTTTTCCAGACCCCACAATATTGTGTGCCACATCAGGACCTCAAAATAATGCTAAATAAGGATTTGAAGCGATGCCAATATGTGGTTGCGACATACAAAGGAACACTATAAATAAATGAAGATCTAGAAAATCTTCCTACACATTCTCATTATTATCTACATTCAAATCAACCATTCGTTTAAATAATAAATCTAACAACTCAGTGCTAGTCTTAAAGATATGTGAGATTTTGAATTCAAAACCATAATAGTTTAATAAATCTATTCAAAGTCCAAGCCAATGCTTCATCCTTCTTCAAAGCATTAATGATGATTTGCACGTCCCTTTCTAAATGCACCTTTTTGGCTGATAAATGTTGCCATTTTCATAACATATTAGGTTGCTTGAGCCTCTACCATTGTTGGTTCCATCTCATAATTTTTTGGGCCCGATTGCCAATATATTTCCATCCTAATCTTGTGCTAGAAATCTTGCCTCAAAGGGCCCTAAATTTCCCCTCAAAGCCCCATCAAAGTTCACCTTTCAACCATCTGATATCTAATTTATTCCATTCACAAAGACTTTGATCTGAATAAATCTACCTAGACCCATTAACAAGCCTAAAAGTTCAACATGTTAAATAGTATACACATTAAGAACACCCTTTCAAGTAGTAAAGTCTATAAAGCATCATTATATTATAAAACATATACAAATGAAACTCACTCATATCACTTTTCCCCATTTTTAAATGATCAATAATTTTCAAATCCCCTACCTCACAACACAAAAAGGTCCGTTAATACAAAGAGTCGTAAAACTAAAATTCAACGTATTCAAAGTTACCATTGATAACAATTCATTCTATAAAAATAATTAATAATATATCTTTTTTATAAACTATATAACATTTTCACAACCTTATATTAAAATGACATATAAATTTCATGAAAATACAATCCCTAATAACATGACATTGAAACTAATTTTTAACATTATTATTATTATACATATGTAATCAATACAAACTATCAATTATTTATTGAAAAATATTAAACATATCTAACAAATACAAAATACCATTTTGTTTCTCAAATATGTGAATTTGTCTAAATACAAAACAACCACAACAAACTCTGATTCATACGAAGAATATATTGCTATCATAATAACATCACATGCAAAACTCTCTTGAAAAACTCTAAATTTTACAGCTCCTATGATTTTCCAAAGCTCTAAAAAATGTTTAAGCTCCCATCCCAGGTCAAAATACCTAATCCCAACAAATCAACGAGAGCAACCGATTACATATGGCATCCAAAGCATTTATACAGTGGAAATATGAAATTTAGTTATAAATGTAATTAATAAAAAAACATTTAATTTAGTTAAATATCACAACAATTCACTTAATTTTTTTTCCATAGCCGGAAAGCCGAAGGAAATTGTCTTACCCACAGGAGGCAATCCAAAAGCTAATTAAAAGAAATATTTTATCGTCGGAATCAACAAATTTGTCGGTAAAAACAAATAGTTGTTAAATTTTGAAAAGCAAGTAATAGAAAACTCAAAATACTTTAAAATAAAATAATAGCAGAGTTAAATTTAAAAAAAGAAAGTAACATATAACGCAAAATACATTAAATAAAAAGACTCTGCAAGTCTACGTTTGACAGCAGGAAAATCTCTGTATATTAGATAATTCGTTGTATCACAATTCCTCTCGCAGTGACCGGAGGTCCAAACTGGCACCCGGCGCTGATATCGTCTGCCGCATTTTCAGGTGCGTTGAATTAGTTTTTCGTTTCGGGTTTGTTTTCCGGTTTTAAAATCATAAGAGACATGAACGATTTACGAATTTATAGGGTCCGAATGCCCAGTCCTGAAACTGCATGTTGTGGATCTGCTACTTGATATCTGTTGTGTCTTAGGTTTCAATTAATGTCATGTTTTTCGCTATTTAAGTTTTCTGTTACTCGAAATTTATCATTTCAGGGTTATAAGGGTTTTGGAGTGCTTAGTATGAATATGCTGATCTGGCTTATCATTTTCGTGTTTTAAATTGATTTGGATCATTGTTTTGACATTAGCCCTTTAGTCCAGTCGATCTGTTTTCCTGCTTGGAATTTTCTTTCCAGATTTTGAATTAGAAGAGGTACTCATTTAAATGATTACATTCACCGTGTATTTTTGCATGTTCTTAATTTTTGAGTTCTGGGAAATTGTTGATTTTTGGCAGGCAGTTTATTCTATCAAGCAAATTTTCGGTGTTTATGGGTGTGACTTGTACAAAATAGTTATCTACCTCCGAGGTGGCATCGAACTCTGTAAATTTTTAGCCTGTGGATTTGCTTTTAGGGCAAAATAAGGATGGATTCAGCAAGATTAGATAGCAGTGCTCCTCATGCTTCAAGAAGAGATCCATATGAAGTACTCGGAGTATCCAGGGATGCATCTGATCAAGAGATAAAGACCGCTTACCGGAAGCTTGCTCTCAAGTAAACTCCATAAACATTGTCTCCTACATGTTATCTTTGTGTTTGAGATATTCATATCATTTCGTTCTTAAGAGCACTTTCCGCTACTGGATCAATTGTCACTTTTTAATAGTTGCTGGCTGTATTTCATAAAAGTTAATTAAAAATTTGAGAAGGAATCATTCAATAAACAGTTTGTGTCACCTTTGGTGTATTACAAAAATGAAAACCAAACTAGTTTGGGGGATGCTTGAGTCTGTGCATTTGGATAAACCACATTTTGAGGCAGCCAGTCCTTAAATGGGTAGGATAAAGATAACCTCCTTTAGGTATGCAGAAATGAGATTATTGGTCTTTTAGCAATTGCAGGTTGAGGGGGAATCCTTCTGTGATCTGCAGTAAGTCTTTTGTCCCAAGAGTCATCTAGCATGCGCTTGTCTTTGTAGATCATCCGTGAAAGAATTTCCTTTTCCAGTTAAGCTTTTATTAAGTGTTTTGGTAAGTGCAGGTCAGCATGAGCACCTAGCTGCATCAGCTAAACAAAAGGAACACAAAACAATGCTCCAGAATGTTCTAATAGCTTTGTCACCCTTTTGCTTGGAGATGCTAGAAGGGGCAGACTGTTTTATCAAATTATCTGGAATTTGAATTGTCAAAGGAGTCTAGTCAAGAAATGGTTATTACATGAACAAATTGGAAAACGATGATTCTTTGTACAGGAATGTTTAAATAGACTTATCACCTTCGTCCATGAACATGCTAAAACAGGTGGACTATTTTGACAGATGACCAGGATTTTGTATTGTCTGGAGTTTAATCAACACAAATGTTAAAATGTGTACATATTGGCGAGCAGTTGTCTTTTATACAGTTGGGTGCATCATATGGTTGGAATGCATATATGAAAACAATTTACATCATGGAGACACAAAAACTAGGTTATATCAAGTCTAGATTTTTGAGATAGGTCAACAGGAGTTCTTATTTGAGAACTATATCTGTCTGCAACTATGTTCATTTGTTGACCTTTATTAACCTGAATTGAGGACATGTTTTCCATATGTTTGAACTTCTGGAGTTTAATCAACACAAATGTTAAAACGTGAACATATTGGAGAGCAGTTCTCTTTTATTCAGTTGGGTGCATCATATGGTTGGAGTGCATATATGAAAACTATTTACATCATGGAGACACAAAAACTAGGTTATATCAAGTCTAGATTTTTGAGATACGTCAACAGGAGTTATTATTTGAGAACTATATCTGTCTGCAACTATGTTCATTTGTTTGACTTTTGTTAACTTGAATTGAGGACATGTTTTCCATATATTTGAACTTCTGATGTCATGGAACCAGTCTTACTGAATTTTTTGGGTCACATTTGTTTCAGTTTTTTAATCTCATCACCCAGGTGTTGATTATCTAATTTTCTTCTTGAGAATCTTAATGGTTTGATGCTGTCCAATTGCATATGGTTTGATCTTTGCCAAGCTATCTCCGGTGGTCCTTTATTTCATATATTCTTATTTTATACAAAGGGCACCAATTCCTACAAAACAAGTCAATCTCAACAACGAGACATAAGTTCCTCTTGTAGAACAGATATTTCTCACATAAAAGACCTGTCAAATGTAGAGTTAAATGGATGATCAAATGTGGATCTACACATTTTGGTTAATCTATCTGATTAAAAAAAGTCAAACTAGATGGTTTAAAATCCTTATATAAAATTAAATATCATTCTTACATATTTCTTTGCTCCGCCTTAGTCAGTCCTGCTTCCTATAACTTTTTAAAGTCCTTTTTTGATAAATAAAAGTGGAACCTATAGGGGTCCTCATCTAGAAAAGTACAAACAGAGGTTGAAACAACCACCAAACGGAAGAAAGATGTAAAACTAACAACTATCTTAAAAAAATCCAACTTCCAGGTGCCATCTAAAAACCAACTTTGAAAGAGAGAAAACAAAACATTGGGCCCCAACTGCCAATCACACCACCTGGAGCTTGGAGTGCAATTACACGTGCTCAGCTACTTCCACTTATTCAGTGGGTTGTGCAAATTCATTAAAGTGTGTATTGTGTTCTGTTGGGAGCTTACCTAGTTCTACTTTAGAAAGGCTACATCACAAAGTGCAAGACAAAGCCACAAGCAGTGCTACCATCCAGGGTGTTGCAAGATAATATGAAATGCCGTACAAGTCATTAGAAAATGTAAGCTTGCTGATTTATGCTGAAATAATGGCTGATCACAAAACTTGACTGCTGCAACAACCCATATCAAACAAATTAACATGAATAAATAAAAATTTTCAAGTACCCAACAAAGATATACCACTGATCGATGACATTCAAGCTGATTGCAGGTCTGAAACTTCCAAATCAGAACTGAACACTTTGAAAGCTCACTGTAAACTGTTGATTCGAAGCACGCCAAAACCACCCAATCACAAACTAATGCGAAAACATTCCAAAACTCCTCAGCAACTTTTCCAAATACAGCAGATCGGATAAATTATTAAACTGATAATGAAAAACAGCCATCATCAGTTATGTAATAGCTTGCCGTGATGCTGATAAAACATTAAGGACAGATGCAAAATCTAGCGAAATTCTTCTCTTAACATTCCCACACCTCATCCATCATGTTTCCATCCAGAATATTCTCTTTGCACTTTTCTACAGGTACAATCAGCAAATGACAGCAGATTACAAGGTTAAGACAGCAACATATATATATGTAATTTCATCCTTATAGCTGTAATTTATGTTCAACTCTAGGTGCCTCCAAACTGGAATAAATAGACACCCAAAGAGAGCTGTTTCATTCTTTAGCATTCCCATACCTCATCCATCATAATTTCATCGAGAATACTTTCTTTGCAATTCTAGATAGGTACAATCAGCAAAGGACAGCAGATTACAAGATTAAGACAGCGAAATATATGTGTGTGTGTGCGCGTGTGTGTAATTTCATCCCTATAGCTGTAACCGTGAATAGTATAGCTTTCTTATGGATGTACAGCCAACATCAAATGATTTCCCAGTTTCTGTTCAAAGTTCAAATATGGTAAACACCACTAGTAATCTCTACAACATAATTAAAACATATCAAAATCATCCATTCTTGTAACAATAGCTGGAAACTTAACTTTGTAGCTTATTGGAAATTCTTGGATGAAATCACTCTAACCCACAAGGGGGTATTCACCCCAGAAACCAGTATGTTTGATAGGATTTTTGTCTTCTAGAAAATTGAGTTCAACACATGTTTTCTCAAAGCTGCAGCAATATCATATCACTTATAACCTCAACAATGAGCTGTAAACCTCTTTTTATAACTTTTGTAGGAAAATATATAATAATTTCCCTTTTCCCTGCAGAAACTCTTTTTTAAAAATTAAATAATAATTCATTATGTGCAAAGAATCCCCCCCTCCCCCTTTCTTATGCCTAATTGTTCCTTGAAGGTACAACTTAAAACACTTTTAAATAAATAATTTGCTAAAGGACAACTTAAGTAGTAATATATAATAATTTGTTAAAATCATCCAAGTTGCTGAAAGCATCAGAATGAGAAAAATGGGAATTTCTGGCTATACCATAGTATCAATGAAGATTTAGGATGTTGAATTAAACAACTTGCCATCGGACAAAGTAACTAAAGTAACATGCCTCTCCAAGAACTTTGGAGA
This sequence comes from Cupressus sempervirens, assembly GCA_028749045.1. Classification (NCBI taxonomy): domain Eukaryota; kingdom Viridiplantae; phylum Streptophyta; class Pinopsida; order Cupressales; family Cupressaceae; genus Cupressus; species Cupressus sempervirens. The sequence continues at coordinate 232,728,545 of CM053784.1, read as the reverse complement.
GCTCCCAAAATGGTTGAATTGCATTTTATAAAAGCACCATGAAGCCTACCAAGATCACCTAAACTCATCACCATGAACAAAATCACTGCTTCAGTACCGTTGTGCTTTCCAAGCAATTTTGACTTTCCTCTGTAATGTCACCCTTTCACCAGTATTGTTTTTTCCTCTAAATTACTATACAACCAAGTAGGATCCAGAAATACCTTTATAATGTAGTGAGGATTCCTGCAAACAAGTTAGGAAAATACTACAATCAAGACTTATAAGTAGACACCTACATGCATTAGAAATAGATAAATAAATATCAGATTAGTAGGATTCTTAATTCAGATTTGAGATGTCACAATGATGGAGATTTTAAGGTATAATGATTTGATGAGGTTCCCAAGAGACTCTCAACCCTAGGATCAAGTGTGGATGTACCATCCCCCTTGGCCTCATGTGGCCCTTGCCATACAAATGAGGTGGCATACCTAGCATGGTGTCCTATCACCATTTTCCTCACTTCTGTCACTTCTACCTTGTTTTGAATGATTCAACATTCCAAGGCATTGGTTTACCATGGTAAAGGATATAAGAAGTATGCAGCAGGGTGCCCAGAATGTCCATCCTCCAAAGCCCAAAGGCAGTCCCCTTGTCCCCACTTGGCCCCATGGAACCCATTAGTCCAGCACGAGGTGGCATGCTTAGAAGATGATCTCATCACCATTTTCCCTCTCGCAACCAACTCATTCCTATAGCATGGTTTATTGCAATAGTTATACATTCTTCTAAGTTTTAAAATATCTATTCCCTATATCATAGTTTTGGCCTATTCATTTATAATGATTTAACAATTTATCTAATGTAAAGATGTCGATTGTGATTCCAGTAAGCTAATCTATGAATGCTATACATTACATAAACATCCACAGTAGTGAAAGTAATTACTTGGTAATATCAGTCCAGAAGATAATGCTATGATATTAATATGTGCTCATATCAGAATCACAGTATACAGATATATATTTTAAAAAATATTTCCTCGAGTAGCTGATAAGCTACAACGAGATCTCTGTTTTTCCAATGATACTCCTTTTTGGCTGCTCAATATCCCATGGTCACGCCATGCCCTCTTTCATTGATTCCTTCTGCCCTATATATCTTTCTTTTACTGTTTGGTTGAGTTGTAATGTGCCCTGACTGTGCTTAGTCTCCGTTTTTACCAAATTAACACAGATTTGATATTTATGCCCCAAAAGGGATATAAGACATTGGAAGTTAAAAGAACTATTTATTTATTTAATCATATTAAGTTATCTGTATATTCATTAACACTCATATTCAACCTTATTACTATGTCAGCTCAATGAAAGGAGGAGCAGACATTTTCCAAGGTGCCTAGAGACAAACTGCAATGGGCTCCCTCAAAGTTTACAGATCCAAGCCCTTAGCCTATCTTGGGATTATGCCTGCAAGGTGCTCAAGGTCACCGATCCCTACCCTTTCTTGGGACAGATAGCCATTGCTTGGATTTATACAAGTCCCTCCTTGAACATATGCCTGTCCTCTTTTCTCAGGATTAAAATAGTAATAGGCCTCGAGTGTGTGTATATATATATATATACAATATGATCTATATATAATTTTGATGTTATTCTTATCTAATATTATATATATGAATGATACATATTAGACCCTCTAAGGGTTCCTTATCATTACTAAGATCCAGATATATCCTTATGTAAATCAGGAATAATCTCATAGACGTGTTACAACATTGTTCACTGTCACACAATGCTTACCGGCATTGCAAATTGTTCATTTCTTTCCAGTATTGCAAATGATTAATTTCTTTCCTTATCTCTTCCTTGAGAAGATTAACAAAAATATTTTATCATTTCCCAATTCATAATCTGAAGATAATAGATCATCTTCCTTTTATATTCCTTACTGCCAATATGTCTTCTTGTTCAGTGGTCTGCTCTATATGTATCCTGAAGAGTCGCAGCTTATATAATCATCACATCCCTTTTATAATCCAAGCACTGCATGTCAAATAACCTTTATAAGGTGTCACTACCAATTGGTTGGTGATTAATTATAGATCGCTGCTGTTGGTTGTACATATAATTTATTCTTAAATTATTGTTATGATTATATTTTTGTTGTTTAGAGCAATCACCGAGGGCAGAAGACTAATCCATGACTTTTCGATATATTTTTTGAAATATGATCATTGCCATCTTAGTGTATTAATCAATCTGTAATAGAATCGTTGTTTTGTGCATTCATTTGCGAAGGATGTTATTTGTTCCATGTTGATATATTTGCGAAATCGATATATTCGTTGTTTTGTTTCATTGAGTCTGAAGGTGTCCACGTTAACAATTTAATTACTATATATCTATATGTCTAATATTGATTTAATAATAATATTATAAGTAATGTACATAATTTATTAATAACATTATTGTTAATTTTATTGACTAATAGAATATTCATTATATATATTTATATAAAATTGATATCGACTAATCTTGATTTTTTCAGTAATAACATTGATCACTTATTTATTTATATTTAAATTTTATTATGACTTAAAATTAAATTTCATTAGTAGAGGGGGGTATTATGTTAATGTTTGAAACAGAATACAAAAACACAATATGCAGAAATACAATAACAGAAGACACAATTATTTTGTCCATGGTTACTGGGAGACTCGTCTCCCCCCTAAAAGTCGCGTCTCGGAGACTTTTCACGTCTCCGGAGACCTCAAAAAAGGTTGGAGACTTCATGACAAAGTCTCCTGAAGTCTCCCTGTCTCCTAATCCAAAAAGTGAAGTTTCCCCAAAGTCTCCTGGTAAAATATAAATGTAAAATATAATATTAAATAATTTTATATATTTTAGCCCTCATTTTAATGTTTTTAATACAAAAATTAAGACCACCGACAATTTAAATGATTAAATCATTTAAAATATTTTATTTAATAAATTAATAACTTTAAAAATATTATAAACACTTATAAAAATTTATGTTTATTCAACAATTTAAATGATTAAATCATTTAATATATATTTTTGGAGAGATGATTTTTTGGAGAGCATGATAGCTGAAGACCTTGGGATGGATGATCACAACCTTGTGGAGTAGATGATAGTACCATTGACATACTAATACTAGATATATTTCTGTTTTTTGTTTATTGTACAAAGCGTTCATTTTTGTTTGCATATCGGCAATTCAGCATCAAACTATACTTTTTTGAATTTAAAATTTGAATATGTAATGATAATCTCAGCGATTATCAATCTGATATGATGGTGATCATATGCAATATTCGAAAAACAAATATGTCTATGAGATACAATATTGTGATCATGTGAGTTTTGAAATCTTTGACTCTACGAGTCTATTTTAATTTTTAATGTGACATTACTATTATTATTTACTTTAGTCTTACAGTATTGCTGTTTTCAAATTTTGTATTTACTTTTAGTATTAGACTCTTTAAACTATTATTATTTTTTTTTTTTTTGAAATTGCCGTCTCCAAGTACCCCCGTCTCCTATTTGAAAAATTGCCGTACTGGTACCAGTACCAGTACCGGAGACCTTGAAGTCTCCCCGTTTCCCGGTGACCTTGTTATTTACCTTGGGAAAACCCTTCTGCTCGAGGGAAAATCCCAGCCAAACCTGGAAAATAGTTCCTTTATTGAATGCTCCAAATTGGATAAAATGCTTCACAATCTTAATTCAATCCACAGCAAGCTTAATGATTTTCACTGATTCTCAATATGAGAGAGACCAACCCACAAAATAATCACATAGAAAAAATATAAAAGATCTGAATCAACAACAACATGGACGCCTGGTCCAGATACAATGATAGACTCAGAGATTTCTATCTCGGATACAAATCATTCTTCCAGACTTACATTAGAATAATAACCACAAAAATAACACCGTCTTGATGAACTGAACGTCACCATATAATGATCACTTGGATCATCCTATTTAAGTTCTCTGAATCTTATCATCATTTTAACCTTTTTTGGGCTGAAACAAGAGTGATACATATACTGTAGAAACCCAAGAACTAGCTTTTACAAATCCAAGTTTCAACGCTAGTTGAGGAATCATCGTCACACAAGAATACCAAGAGCCAAGGAAACCGAAGCTAAAATGTCTTCTTATTCACAGACAACAATTACACTTAGTGTCAATACCATGATAATCCTTCAAAAGGAGCTCGAGCCATTTTGTCTAATTCCAAGCAATGGCATTCAAACTAAAGAGTTGCACTGAATACTGAAGGAGAGACGTTCAGAATTATGCATGGCAATGTTAATGAAGAAACTGATGCTATCAATATGAGAACCATTGACACCATATGAAAACTGAAGACCATAATAAATGCGATATAACCATGACATGTTAGCACTGTCATAGACTTTCGCACGGTGTCAATTTGGCACTGTTGAATCACATACTGGCATAACTATATATGTTCACACACAAGGGGTTACGTGTGATGCTTCGCTGTGAGATAAGGAAGTCCAAATAAATAACTTTGTTGCAGCTATAAAACTTCAACACTCCCTCTTAGCAAGAGAGATAATTTATTCCATAGTTTGTCTCATCGTGACAAACACAATGGACTGCAACTAAAAAATGTCTATAACAAAATCTCATCAAATATTTTCTCGACATAATATTGTCATCTTGACATGACATTTACCCTGGCTACTCTTAGGGGTTGAAGAAACAAAAAATTAAGCCATGGAGTCTCACACTTGACTTCCACCATGGCTACTCCCATGGGTTGATGAAACAAAAAAATTAAGCCATGGAGTCTCACACTTGACTTCCACCATGGCTACTCCTAGAGAATGGATCCTCCATGGCTACTCCAAGAGGGTGGAACAAGGTTCTCCTCAAGCTTCTCTTGCAAAGAAGAATGCATTAACAAGAGATTTCACCTCGAACTTCTCTTGTAGAGAACTCATTAAAAAGGATTGTGCCTTGAACTTCTCTCGCATAGAAGAAATCATTAACAAGGAATTGCACCTCAAACTTCTCTTATAGAGAAGAGTTCATTAACAAGGAATTGCACCTCAAACTTCTCACAATGAGAAGAACTCATTAACGGATTGCACGTTGACTTCTCTCACAAAGAACTCATCAACAAGGGATTGCGCCTCAAACTTCTCTCACATGGAAAAACTCATTAACAAGGGATTGCACCTTGAATTTCTCCCTCACGAAGAACTCATTGAAACGCATAAAGATCATTTGAATGCCGAGACTCCCTCTCAATAGGGACAACGCACAACTTTGATAATCACAATAAATCAATCAATTCCAATGTTTGACCAACAAGGAGCTTTTGTAGTCACACTGCTACACGAGCTTGCTGATCCTCAACAAAGGAGATTCAGAGGGAGCTTGTGTAAAAGAGGGAGAATGCCAAATTCTTTGCAAGCTAGTGTGGCAGTGTGATTGCTAAAGCTCCCTGTCAGGTCAACTTGGAATCAATTCTCTTATTATGATACTCAAAGCAGTGAGATTGTTGCCCTTGCTAGAGGGAGTCTTTGTTAAGTGAGAATCACAACCATTCTTATACATGTTGTCAATGAGTTCTTCTCTACGAGGGAGAAGTTCAAGGCAAAATCCCTTGTTAATGAGTTCTCTACAAGAAAAGTTCGAGGTGAAATCCCTTTTTAATAAGTTATTTTCTGCAAGAGAAGTTCAAAGTGAAATCCCTTGTTCCACCATCTGCAAGTAGGCATGGTGGGGATGCATTATACTCTGGGAGAAGTCTGAGGTGAAACCCCTCGTTCCAACCTCTGTGAGTAGGTATGGTGGATCCAACCCCTACGAGTAGGTATGGTGGATGTTATGGAAGAAATTCCAAGATGTAGCACTTTAATTTATTCACCTTCTGGTAGTAGCCATGGTGAATGTCATACTGAGATGACAATATTGTGTTAAGATTTTTTTTGATGAGATTTTGTTATTGACATTTTTTTTTGCAGCTCAATTGTTCGTCAGGTTGAGACGCACCATGACATATGAACGATCTCTCTCTTGCTAAGAGGGAGTGTTATGTTTATGGTAGCTGCGAGAGAGCTCCACCATACTTGTAGAGAGCTTAAAGATATGACTTTAGTTGTTGATGAACAGTCTCTTGGCAGCTGGAGAGATCTTGCGTCAAATCACAAGATAATAATATAATAATCTTCCGTGTCTAGTGTATGAAGGGTCATGCTCATGGTATTCAAAGAGACCACTGTTTGAGAAGACAGAGGGTCCACCCCTTGGAGATGTGAAGAGTCTCTGTGTGAAGATGTGAATACTATTAGCCACCTGTTTCGAAATTGGAAAGGTTTGCAGCTGATTAGTCATTGTTGTGGCCTATCAAAAGGCCTCTTCTTTGATATATATGCAGTTGAATATTGCTCGGGTTAATTGCAAAAAGTCTCAGCATGTGTTCTGAGCATTGTATTTAACATTTCTTATTACTCAATAAAGGATTGAATTTCTTGGTGTGGGGTTTTTCTCTTGAGTAGGAGGGTTTCCCAGGGTAAATAATTGTGTTAATCTGTTATTTGTGTTCTTTGATTTCTGATATTAGTGTTATTGCTATTCTGGTTCTCAAATCTTTAACAATAACCACCAATATGATAAAGTCTCAATGAATCAAACGTCACCATACAATGATTTTGTATCATCCTATTTAAGTTCTTTGGATCTCATCATAATTTTAACCTTTTTTTGGCTGAAATGAGATTGATTACATATACTGTAAAAACCCGACAGCCAGATTATGCAACTCCAACTCTCAACACTAGCCAAGGAATCATCATCGCACGAGAATACCAAGAGCCAAGAAAACTGAAGCCACAATGTCTTCTTAATCACGGATTAGAGTTCTTAGTGTCAATGAAAACATTGTAATGATAATCCTTCAAAAGGGACCCAAGCCATTTTGTCTAATTACAAGGGATGTCACTAGATATGAAGAATTGCACTGAATACAGAATGATAGACATTCAGAATTCCACATGGCAATGTTAATGAAGAAACTGATGCTATCAAAATAATTGCGATGCCAGCATAACCATAACATGCTAGCACTGTTGTAGATGTTTGCATGGTGTCACTTCAGCACTGTTGAAATTACATGCCAGCATAACCATAGATGTTCACACACAAGGTGCTATATATGACGCTTTGCTGTGAGATAAGAAAGCCCGAATAAATAACTCTCTTGCAGCTATAAAACTTCAACATATTACGTGAGTCATCTCTCTTCAACCGAGACATATTCACTGTTTTGTCTTATTCCCCAATTTAATTGTATATGCTGCCACCTAGTAACAGCTGAGTCATTGATCATGGTATCGCTGTTCATCACAAGTGGGTGTCAGTTTAGATGGATGGGTACATGATTTTATTTATACTCCAGTCAGGTGTCGACGATTCTTGTCAATACTTCCTTATTCACTGATGAGGTGAATAGCTGGAGGTGATGGGTGAAGGCTTATTACAATTTGTATAATAGGGGGTCATGACATCCTCTGGCTCATCAATTAGCCTATGGGCAAACTTGGAAAATAGATTAATTGTTTGTAACCTGATTATGCTTGTGAATGGATCATCATATGCATTTTTGGATTTTGTAAATCTTATGAGAATCTTTGTCTTTTTTATGTTCTTCACTTTGCTGAATCTTTCCTTCTGAACTTATTTTTGTTTTTGACTTCGATAAGATGTTCTAGGGCCTATGAGCAAATTTTCCCAGTGGTGATGATACATTGTCTGTCTTTTAATTTGTATTGTTATGGTTATTGAAGCAAGTTATTCTTGCTTGGCATGGGCTTGTTTTTTGTTCCTGTATTCTACCTCCATTTTTTTCTCGTACACTTTTAAGTTTTGTCTACATTCTATAACTAATGCAGCAGTTTGAGAAAAAAACCGTTTGCATGTCAATCTATTGTTTGCTGCTGCTGTTGCTGCCAATGAATCACGTTTTCTTGTCATTCAGTGGCCTGTAATACTTTTTTTTGGACATTTGTGTTTTGAAATTTTGGTTCAAACTTCACACTTTTTATTTTAGATGGCATTTGGGATAAATCCGAGATCTCAAGTTCTCAGAGCAACTTATTTGGTAGTCCGTTGACCATGTCAAACATTTTACTGCCCTTTTTTCATATTTTACAATCACATTCATACTTCTTTAATATTCTCATTTAAGTTTTTTATTGATATCTGTCTAATTCAGCAGTGCAAAATTTTATAGCAGAGCTTTTGCAAAGTCTGGCATTGACAATGACTTTTTTCTATGAATTCTTTACAGATATCATCCTGACAAAAATGCAAGTAATCCTGAAGCATCAGAGCTGTTTAAAGAGGTTGCATATTCTTACAGCATTCTCTCTGATACAGAGAAAAGAAGGCAGTATGATACTGCAGGATTTGAGGTACATTTTCTTATTTACTACTAATCTCAGTGTTATGCTTGTATTTTCATGTATATGCAAATGCCTGAAAACTGTAGTAGTATTTAATTAACAGAAAAACATATATTTGCTTATTCGGTTATTTGTAGACTAATCTTTTATCATGCCAAATCGTTTGACAAATAACTTCAAGTGGTTTAAGTTTATGCATTATAGATAATGCAATTTGTCAACCTTGTTAAATATTGTGGATCAATTTTTATTGAAATAGATTCAGAACAGTGCATTATTTCAACCTAAGAGTAATGCTAGGGGGCTTATAAGTTATAACTATCTTCTGTCATATACTATTGGAATGTAAAGGTTTATCATCTTCTGTATTTGTTTGTTTCTTGCAAGTAATGCACACAGTTTGTAAGGGATTTTGCTTGTGACACAAGTAGAGAAAAATATGTGTCTGCTTGATATTGGCATCATTATGCAAGTAAATGCAGGAGAATGGTGTATTATTTAGCCTCTAATGATATTTTGCAAGAAAGCTCTCAGCTGACACAATAAATACTTTTTGGAATAATCCATGTTTGTCCATGTGTGAGACAAAAGGTAGATGATTACAGCTGATGACACTTATAGCAAATAAATGCAAGCAACCGAAATAAATCTGTTCCTTTAACTTCACATTTAGATGTCACAGAGATGATGACACATTTAGCCAGAGTGATTGCAAATAATAAATGTAAATCTATTATTTCTTGTTTACGTTAGCTCTCCGTTTTCCCTAGCCTATGTAGATGCCTTGTATCTGCAAGCCAGATTTCGTCCTATGTAAGTTGTGTTAATATACTTTTGCCAGATTGAAAATGTCATTTGGCCTCATCTTTTTAGGCTTCTGCATTGCCATTTTCCTTTTCTGTAATGGTGCAGGATCTAGAAGCCAAAACAATAAATTTACCAATGTACAGAGAGAAAGAAAAGACCCTTTGCAAGAGGGAGCTGGTCAAATCAACTCAAACATAGCAGAATTCTTTTCACAGTCTTCTTCTATAATTTGGACACTTCAGCTTTTATCTAGCCATTAGCAAGATTATTTTCAATACGATGTCATCAATCACTAAATAAATAACCAAGGAGGAGATCTAAAAGTCAGTACAGGAGGAGACCCAGTATGCAAACCATGAGCAAGCATCACTTCTATCTGTGATTATGTACCATCCTATGTTATTACAAAGGAAAATGGTTAATACCTATGGTACTTATCCTGGACCTGGTTTGTGTTTGGCTTTTTGGGTACAAGGGTATGGTTTGTGGGCTTCATATAATTTTAATATTTTATTTGTGGTTGGTTAATATTGGGCTCATCCACAAAAACATATAAAAATCAGAAATATAAACATACTTGCAGCAGTAATTAAGTTCAAAATACACCACACTAGGAATGCTCCTGGTTCGTTCTTTCCAAACATTCCAGACGACTTTTAGTCCATAATGCATTAGTCTTAATTCTTGGTTAACTGGTAATCATCTTCACTATGTCTTTTTGATGTGGCCTGCAACTATTTTGTAACCAATCCCAACATTTTGCAGCAAATGGACAATAAAATAGAATGTGATTGTTTCACTGTTATTCATACATAATTGGCATCTTGATGGCTCACATATACTGATAGTCGTCACGGAATCTGAAGTAAGGGTGCGTTTATGCATTACTGTCCTCAAACAGGTACTCACCTTTGCTAATACAGAAGAGTGCCAACACAAAGTGTGGGTGCAGTATGCGTTGGATTGAATCTCATTTTGCATACAATAACCTGCTTTGACTGGTGTAATCCCACAACTTTGACACACACCAGATAATCTCATTCTTGTGTTGGCCAAATTTGACTTTTCTTTGACTTAGTAATGCCTGAAGGAAATGTTACACCTTTTTAGGGATCAGATGTATCAATGCATCTATCCACTTGTGCACTTCATCGGTTGAACTAGTCTCCACCACTAAACAATTTGCTACTTTTGAACCATAAATTAAAATAAATTCTCCAAGTTTTCTGTGATTCCTTGGATCTTTATTAAGGGTTTGTGGCCATTCCAAGAATTGGACCAGAACTCCGCCCTTTACCCATTATTAATCCTCTATGGTAGGTGATCTGTAATCAGCCATCTACTATCCCATAAGAAATTTCAAACAGCTGAGCCCCAAGAAGAGTTGACTATGGTTAAAATGCCACTGGGATCAAAGCAATTGAAATACTTCTGAAATGTTCTTTACCGTAGCCTCTGGGGATCACAGTGCATCTTCCAGGTCAATTTTGTACCTGACATCAATTTTTCAGCCCTCATTCTCCTTAAACCCCCATCCCTGGCCCCTCGCGGGAGGCACACTTTCTTCCCCTGGATATCTGGAATTTTCTTACCATCTGTTGAGCCTTCCCAAAAGAATTTTTGAGTACACTCTCCATACAAGCTTCTGTTTATGCATAATTTAGTACCATGCATGGCATTAGAATCTTAGATAGATAGGAACAATTGAGATGCCAAAGCGACAATTGGAAAGCTTAAAATATTTGCAATTCTTTTTTGGGTAATTTTGTTTAGTGTTGAAGAACAAAATCTCTGATTTCTCCTTATTCATTATCTGCTCTGACATTTTGGAGTATTCCTCAATAGCTGCCTTAATTATTTTTGCATCTTGAATGTTTGCTTACCCAAATAAATTAGTATCTTTAGCGAACTGCTTGTGGATGATTGATTCCATATCTTGGACCACCTCGATCCACTTTCAAAGCCCATAGTTTCTTCTCCACTTGATGCCCTTCCCATCGCCTTAGCCATGATTACAAATTATAAGAGCCATATGGAATCTCCTTGCTGGATTCCATTGATTGCATTAAACAGGCCACACAAAGAACTATTGATTTTGTGCTGAATATCTGATTAATGAAATGCAAAGTTGAATCAATTCTAATCATTGTTTGTCGAAACCAAATTTCTCTGGGCAAGCAATTGGAAGTCCCTGATAAGTGATAACCCTATCATATGCCTTACTCGCATTTAGCTTGAACACCATTCCCTTGATTTTTTATGCCATCTTCGTATGGATAGTTTCACTCAAAATGATAACACTATCTGTGGTTTCTCTTCTGGTCAGAGATGCTTGATCCTAAAATATTTTTCAACCTATTAGCTGGCACATTTGTGATGATTTTATAGATCATGTTGCAAAATGATACTGGTCTCTAATAACTGAAGATTTTCAATGCTTTTTTCTTGGGTATAAGAACGATGGCAGCATTGTTGATATCTTTGGGAAATTTCTGTTTAATTGTGAAATTTTGCAAGAAATCAATTTTTCCTGGAGCCTTATGAGTGTGGAGCTGGAAAATAGTTTCCTTCACTTCGTCAAATGCTATGGGTTCAACAGGCATTTTATTATCTGCCTCTGTAAACACTGAAGGGATTTAGTGAAGATCAAATTGTTGCCACTTCAATGTTTGCACTCCTATAAACCACAGTTCAGCTGGTGTTTCTTAATTGATTTGATTTTGTTATTGGCGCTTCTTTCCTTTGAAGAAGCATTAAAGAAGATTGAATTGCTGTCCCCAGACTTGAGCCAAGATCAACTCTCTAGAACTCTTCTTCTCTAGCAAGCATTTCCTTGTGTTCTTTGGTATGTATTTTTTCTTTCCCAAAATCCTCCTCATACATGTTAGCAATGACTTTGTTGTTTAATTCCTTGAGAATTCCTTCAATTCTAAATTTTCTTCAAAAATATTTCTAAAGGTAGTCTTGTTCCAAACCTTTAGTCTTGCCATTAATGGTGCAATTTTTTTGAGAGTTTGAAACTCTTGGTCTGTACCAACTTGCTTGTTCGACGATTACTATAATAGTCCAACAAAACCCTCCACCACATTCTTTCAAATTTGAAAGTGGGTAGATTACAATTTTGTTCATCTGTCTGCATCATGATACTAATTGGAAAGTGATCAGAAATTCAGGTAGTGCTTGATGCAAGAGCATCCTGGGTGTAAGGGCGATCTTGCATCACCCCCCAAAAAATTATTTGTTTGTCAATAAGGGCTATTTCAATGCAAAGTTACTATTTCTAGGAATTTACTGTTTTTAGTAAGATGGTCGTTGTAGCTCAGAACTTTCTATTTTCTTTCCTAGAGGTTCACCTTGGTTATATTGGCCTGCCAGTAAAGTTTCATTGCAAGATCAAGTAAGTTTTGAGCTATAGGAAATTTTCGGTTTTGGCAGAAGGGTAGAAAACTTTGAACTCAGTTTCAAAGGCTTTAGAGGCTCCAAAAAGGGGTCAAACCTTGGTGTGAGTAGCACTTTGCAATTCAAGCCTGTAGAGCACTTCGTACCACTTTTGAGATGGGGTAATAATAGCCAATTGTATCAACTAGCAAAGAGTTACGGTCTCTGGAAGTTGCACTACCTGAAATAGAAAAATGAAATTCCTTCAAAAGCTCATTTGAGTTCCGAAATTTCTTTGGAGTCTATTCAAATGTAATAAAATATGAATGATAATATCTTAGGGATAGTAGGCCTCAAAGTTTAGGTTTAAAATTACTAGAATTTTCTTGGGTGGTTAAAAATTGCCTATATAATGAAGGCCTGTAGGGTTATTGAGGACAGTTCTGAGAATGTATATGATGGCTTTCACTGGCAGAATATTGTAATGAAAATACCTATTTAGCTGTGCATGTCATATTTCTGAATGTTGTAATTCCACTTCATTGGAGATAATAGAAAGCTAGTTCCAGGTTCTTGCTTTTTGCTGTTATTTCTCTGTTCTGTTGTGGGTGTTTGTGTTAATAAAGGGAGTACCCTTTGCCAGAGGATGATGCATGCTTCAACAAAAAGTGAGCCATATAACCAATCAGGAGAAATGAGATATCTATCCAATCTTTCTCAAATATTTGTGAACCCACTACTATTTATCGAGGTGTATGGGCCATTCTCCGAGTGTATCTGTAGAACTGCTCTCAGTTTCCTCTTTGGAGAATTTTGTATTAAGGGCTCTATTCTGCTCTGTAGAGATAATCCTTGGTATATTTTGTACAATCATCTCTTGATATTATATGCTTGAGCATTCTAAGTTATTTACTATTGTTTCAAAATGTTTAACTGCTTCATTTGCTATCATATGAGGATCCTCCAGAGTGACTCCATTGACTATCTTGTTTATATTCCTTCTTTGCTTGGCGCTATTGTGGAAGAATTGTGTTTTTGTCCCAATTTCAAGTCTTGTTGCCCTGAATTCCCTATACAATTATTACACCTGAAAGCCTTGTCGAAACTAACTTGAAACTAACACCTGAATTAACTACATATATATATATATATATTGTTAATTCAGGTGTAATAATTGTGGAAGGAATTGTTTGTGAAAGTAATCTACTAATTTCAGAGTAAGGCTTCCAACCCTGTCATGTACATCTTTTGAGGGACTTTAATGAAAGCGTTTTTCACCTTTTCATTTTCTTAAAGGAGGCATTATCTGAGCTATTGGCGCATACCATTTAGGATTTAGAGCATAGGCTGCCACATGAATTGGTGTGTTAAAAAAATTTCACCATTGCATCACAACAGGTCTAATGCTTCCCATATATTCTCAAATTAGGGTAATTGGTATTAATTGTATGTTTCTTTTGACCATTGTATATATTTTCAAAATGGACCAGCAGCCTGTTCTTAGCTAGGTTTTCTTCATATTTCAAATATTTTCTTTCAAGGATTGGAATCTATGTTTTCAAGGCGGCATATGTTGGGTCAATGCTTTGTCTATATCAACTTGTTCTTGAAATATGGAGGATATGTCACATGAATTGAGATGCAATGGGCATAAAAAAAGTGGGCAACATAATCATCTGGCTCTTGTGATTTTGCGTGTTCAACATCCCTACAATTGTGCCTTTCCTGTCACCAATATTCATGGTTTCTTTTGTAGAACCCTCATGAACAATGATGACATAGTGGATTGTATAAATTCTACCAGCATGCATTTAAATTTTAGATGTTGCTTCAGCTGCTGTAAATACTCTAGAAGGCTTGCTCTTCTCAGATAGAATCATCTTTCCACAAATCCAAACCACAATCCACATATGCACAAAAGATGATTGGATCCTACTTTTATTTTTCCAAAACTGTCATAAATTTGCACGTGGGGTTTGGTGAGACTGAGTATGCTCTTTGTGTAAGGTTTAGTGGGAGGGGGGCGGTGGTGGGACATTCAAATGGATAATGTGACTTCTTCTATACCTACAACACCTAACATCTAAAGAGCTCCCAATTTTGGTTTGATTGTTCAGTCCCAACAAACTCACTATCATATCTCTTATTGCTAGTAAAGTTTTCTGGGTTTCAAAACTGTATGATCCTTGGGGATATCAAGTTGTGAATAATGCTCAGATCTAAAGTGAGACGAATTCATCTTGGGCATGGTCCCGTTTATTAGATAATTTTTAATTTCTTAGGCTCTTGCTATATTTAGCTTGTTATCTAAAAACCTTAGTTAATGGTCATTTAGGCTTTATTTTTAGTTATTTTAATATGGTCTATGTTTAGATGTCTTTATTTAGACAACTTTGGTTTTTAATTAATGTTTTTTATAGCTTCTGTAAACTATATATATTTGATGTATTGTTAATACAAACAATTTTGTTTTTGAAAGTTTCATAGTATCAAAGTGGGAGCTAGTCTATGACTCCTTTATGGGAGGGTTTTAATAATTTTTTATTTCAAAATTTGTGTTTGGTTTTGTTCGATTTTTCTCCTCAAAAATCGTTTCTGGTTTCTATAATTCGCTAAGTTAGTGTGGGATTTTCTGTTAGGGATTTTATTGTTTTTTTTTCTTGAAAAATGATGCTTTGTTCACTTCAAATCATGGTGGTATCTTGCAGTATGTTTTGGGGCATTCTACTCATTTGCAAAAGTTTGGAGTGTCCGCTCCGCTGAATTTTCCTCAAAATTGTGGTAGTTCTCAATATTTGTCTCTGTCTACTGGGAAGGACAATTTGTTATCCAATACTAGGTTGGGCATTTTTTGAATGATTTCTGGTAAGAGGTTTTGCCTAAGTCGCTGGTTTGGGTTCGGGTTCGGTTCCAAGTTTGAAGTTCGAGAACTGGTTCACAAGTTTGTCAAAATTTTGGAAAGGGGTTTGGGTTCGTTAGTACAGATACATGTAAAAATAAATAAGTATATATATATATATATATATATATATATATATATATATATATATATATATATATATGAAGCATGGGTTAAAATTAGAATGTAGCATAGTAGCATAAACACATTTAAACAACAAAAACACCATAAACAGTTAAACTTGTAATCATAGTGATCAATACCATCATATAGTTCAGTCAACTTCAACATCAAAGATTCAAAACGTTATAAATATTAAGTTCAAGTATCATTGTTTCACGTTCATTTTCAACTAATGGAATGAAAATCAGAAAACTATAAATATTCTAAGTTATATTCTCTTCCTTAAGACAAAATAACCTGTTTGGAAACATAAAATGACAATGAGAGGCCACCAAAAGCATTTCATAACAACTTTTAAGGTTGTGGACACCAAAAAAACATTTCAATTTTGCCCAAAAAAACACTTTCCAGCCGTCTGTGGGGCCCAGTTCGCTGCGGGTTAGAACTTTTTGGTGTGGGTTTGTTCAGGTTCGAACTAGATCGTACCCGTAGGGCAAAAAAAAATCCTGCCCAAACCAAGTTTGAACCGAACCAGAACCACGAACCGGTTTGAACTTTTTCTGGTCTGGGGGGGGAGGTACCATGGTAACTTAGGGTTTTGCAAATTCTAGGAGGGTTAGTAGCAGACTAATCTCAGTGGCAGAGTCAATGGTAGGCTCTACTCTCTTGTTGCAGACCACTGTGAAGAAGAGGACGATCTTCTCTGTTTTTCACATGGCTACTCTTGGTCATTGACATTTTGCAGATGCAGGGAGTTTCTCAGCAGCAGCTGAATGTTTTGAAGGGTTTAAGACCACTAGATGTACAATCCTCTCTAAGGTAGTTGATTGAATGATCATTAAGGGAGGGTATTAGATTATTTTCAGTATCTTAGGTTTTTCCTATGTTTAGCTTGTCATTCTAAAAGCTTAGTTAATGGTCATTTAGGCTTTAATTTTAGTTATCTTAATCTGGTTTTTAGTTAATGCTTTCTATGGCTTATGTAAACTCTATATATTTGGCGTATTGTTAATACAATCAATTCCATTTTTTAAAGTTTCACCATTTGCTGTTAAACCTGGTAACCTAAAACTTTTCTAAGAAACTTTATATTGAACAAGGAGTCTGAACACATCCAAGGAATATTCAATATAGTTTCTTTCTTTGGGGGATCAGTGGCAAGATTCAGTTGTTTGGAGCCTTGACCATGTTATGGGAATTTCTAGATTCTTCAACCATGGTGGTAAAATTTTTCATTTTTCTTACTAATGGTGTCTTAAATTGCATTCTGGATTGTATCATTTTGATCCCAAATTATGTTTGCTTATGACATGCGAGAAGCTAATTAACCTTGCTTGAATAATTTTAGTTAAGGTTTTTCTGATAATTTTCTTGAACTGCCCTGGCAGGCTTTGGAAACTGAGGGCATGGACATGGAAGTTGATCTGTCAAATCTGGGCACTGTAAATACTATGTTCGCAGCATTGTTTAGGTAAGCATGAAAGAATTGCTTTTTTATCATATTGAGATGTATGTAGTTGAATCTCTTATAAGGATCCCAATTGCTGACGCTAGATTTTGATCTTTCAGCAAGCTTGGTGTGCCTATTAAAACAACAATTTCTGCTAATGTTCTTGAGGATGCTCTCAATGGAATAGTGACCATTAGGCCTTTGCCACTTGGAAGACCTACCAGTGACAAGGTAGCTATTGCAAGTTTGATCACAGCTTGAGGTTGTCTAATATATTCATTTGAAGTGTTTATTGACACATTTCTTGCAGGTGGAAAAGCAAGGGGCTCATTTCTTTGGGGTAACTATCACACAAGAACAAGCTGAAGCTGGGATAGTTGTTAGAGTCACTTCACCTGCACAAAGCAAATTTAAGGTATCTTCAAAAAACGCATTATGTAATAATCTTATATCAACTGAATCTGCCTTAATAGTACATCCTGCATGATACAATGTGTTGGTTTCTTGGCTTAGCAAATTGGAAAATTCCTCACAGGATCGTAGCTCAATTAAGAGGGTAATTAATAGATGCTTTATATTTCTTGCAGCTTCTTTATTTTGAGCAGGAGGCAAATAGCGGTTATGGGCTAGCTATACAGGTAGCTTCAAACATGAAATCGCATCTGTAACTCGTTGTGTTGTTAAGTTTCTTTTGTTCATTGATTTTGAAACCAGTGATAGAGCATTATTTGTTTTGTACCAATGTCCCAATGTAAACTTGTTTGCCAATTTGTGGAGGCTGAGGATTTCATTGCTCATCATATTCCGAAGGGAACTCTAGGATTAATTTTTTTAATTAGAAATAGATGAATTTCATGACTGTTACTGGCAGATACTATCATTCACCCAACAAATTGACCATTAATGATGAGGATAGTACGCTGGATGGACGTAAGAATAGATCATCAAAAGTCAAGGTCAATA
The DNA here is from genome assembly GCA_028749045.1 of Cupressus sempervirens. NCBI lineage: Eukaryota > Viridiplantae > Streptophyta > Pinopsida > Cupressales > Cupressaceae > Cupressus > Cupressus sempervirens. The sequence goes on along the minus strand of CM053784.1, from coordinate 232,710,464 downwards.
TAAAATACATTGACTAGCAATATTATAGAGCAAAATAATGAGATGGAGGTTTCTAGTTTTCTATGAATCGGTATTTACCATGTAGCATATACAGATTGTAGAATGGATTTTTTTTGTTTTCTTTAAACTGATTTGCTACTTTATACTTTTTTAAATGGTCCACCGTCTGATTTTACTACTTTGCTTTGACATGTGAGATTGTTCTACATAAAATTATTGAAGATAATCTTGCAGAAATCTAATCTATTTTTTTGGCAAAAAGAGGGGTAAAAATTTATTAAGACAGAAAGGAATACAACAAGGAGAGCTCAACAAGGAGCTCGATCCTGAGCAACAAGATCATCAAATTCTTGCACCATCTCAAAGGACAGTTGCCCCCTATCCCTAATATTCCAACCCGGATCATGACTAGAAGCCCATTTGGCTAAACAATCAGCAGTTCTATTCCATTCACGAGGAATATACATGAACCGAATGAACTGAAAAGAGGAAGAGAAGAAAAGAATCTGCTTAACAACAGTGGCCAGCTGCCAACTAACATCCTCAAGCTCTTGCGAAGAAAGCATGTTCACCACCACCTGGGAATCAGACTCACAAATAATCTTACTCCATCCCCGCAAGCAACACTGTTCCACAGTATATAAAATAGCCTGAGCTTCCATGAGATTGTTAGTATAATCACCCTTATGAACTGAGAAGAAAAATTTAACATCCCCAGAACTACAACGAGCCACTCCGCCAATACCAGCTGGACCAGGATTCCCACGGGAAGAACCATCAGTGTTAATTTTCAGAACTCCACAGGGAGGAGGAGTCCAGTGCCCATCCCGGTTAACTCGACCCTTCCTCTGATGGTGAAGCTGCCTGGACATAGAAGGAAACCTATGAGCTGCAACCCCATCCTGCAGATGAAAATTGAGGTGATTATAGATAGCAAGATCAACCGGATCCATACTCCCATCAAGCTCACACTTCACAAGAATAGTTTCCTGAAGAGAATGTGATATTTTTCACCAAAGATGCAAAACACCAAGCCGAACATCTTGGAATATGCGACGATTCCTCTGCAACCAGATATGCCAAAGCATGAAAGATGGGCCAGCAATCCAAGCAGCATGGAGAGAAGAAGACTTGGAGGGAGCACTACCCAAGCGGGCCCAGAACTCAGGCAAAGAGGAAGCATGCCGACAGGAGCAACCCCAAGCGCTCCACCAAAGGTGCCATATCTGAGTAGAATAGGAGCAATGGAAGAACAGATGGGAGACAGACTCCTCGCCATTACCACACAAAACACAATAAGAGGGGCCCTGAAATCCACGTTTACAAAGATTATCCCAGGTAAGACAACGGTTGTGAGCCACTAGCCACATGAAAAAATTGCACTTGGACCAAGAAACTTTATTCCAAACTTGCTTCCACCAAGGGACCTCAGCATCCCCAAATAATTGTCTAGTTATCTCCTGATACCCAGCAGAGACATGATATTTACCAGACAAGGTACCGCCCCAAGCCAAAACATCTGGACCAAGCAAAGAAGAACACTCTCTAGAGGCCAGAATTTGAGAAAGCTCCTAACGATCCATGTCTGTACCTCCAGGAGGCCAATCAGAGGAATGCTTCCATCTGTAACCAACAACAGGTCCCAATTGATAAGGAGTCTTGTAATGAGCCACTTTATCCCATCTAGCGACAAGAAAAGAGTCACAAAGAGGCTGAAGATGAGGGTATATGGATAAAATGGAAGGGAATCCATCCCAAGCATTAGACCAAAACAAAGCCTAAGAACCTCCTTTACATATCCAGAACAGACCCCTCTTCACCAACATCGCACTTGTCTTCAAAGTATGCCAAACCATTGAGCCACGACCTTCAAGAGGAAGTGCAGAAACAGAGCAAGGATCAGCACCATGAAAATATTTATGAGTGATAATACGAGCCCAAAGTTGATGTTGTCCAGAGCACCATCGCCAATAAAGTTTAGCAGCCAAAGCTTGACTACTCAATAGAGCAGATCGAAGACCAAGACCACCCTTCTTTTTAGGCCTACAAACAGTTGCCCAATTAACCAAGCTCCATTTAGTACTACGCAAATTACCACTCCAAAGAATTGTCGAGAAAGAGCATCAAAATCCTTGAGAAAGTTAATAGGTGCAGCATGAACCATGCTTCTATAAGTAGGAAGAGCTTGGATAACAGCTTGAAGAAGAGTAACTCGGGCAGCAGTAGAAAGCCATCTATGAGTCCAATGATTTACCTTATCCTGAAGCTTGGTAATCAAATTTTGCCAGAAGAGACGTGGCTGCTTGGAAACAGCAATAGGAATGCCAAGATAAGTCAAAGGAAGTGAACCTATCTGAAACCGTAGGATACCAACAATCCTGTGCTGAATAGAATCAGGAGTGTTAAAAAAGTAAATGAAAGATTTGTGCTCATTAACTTTCTGGCCTGAAGCTGCCAAATAAACGTCCAAAGCATGTCGAAAGGCTTCAGCTTCCTTGATCCTAGCAAGACCGGCAAGAGCAGAATCATCAACAAATTGAAGATGGGAAAGAGAAGGTAAGTCATTACCCCACCGCCAGCCTTGAATAGAATTCTGGGACACTTGATGCTTAATGAATCTGCCCAAGCCTTCAGCCATGATGATGAATAGATATGGGGAGAGAGGGTCACCCTGGCGGAGGCCTCTAGAAGCACCAAATAGTTGTGAAGGTTGACCATTAATAAGAATAGAAAAAGAGGCAGAAGTAACACAACTCATAATCCAACTCACCCAGTCAGAGCTAAATCCAAAAGAAAGAAGAATACTCCTTAGGAAGCTACATTTAACTCTATCGTAGGCCTTAGCCATATCTAGCTTAACAAACATGGCTCTCTCCCTTGAAGTGGCCATAGAGTGAATAGCCTCAGTAGCAATAACCACCCCATCCAAAATTTGTTTGCCAGCAACAAAACCACCTTGTTCTTCTGAGATAATAATGGGAAGCCACCTTTTCAGTCTCTCAGCAATCAGCTTAGTAATAACTTTGTAAACCACATTACATAAGGCAATTGGTCTAAAAAACTCCAATTGATTAGCACCCTCTCTCTTAAGAATAAGAGTCAAGAATGTAGAGTTCAAAGCTCGAAGCATCTGCTTGCTAGCATAGGATTCTTTAACCACCTCCAACAAATCATGATTAATGATGTCGCAAAATTCCTGAAAGAATTCAACTGGAAAGCCATCAGGACCAGGAGCCTTCCCCTTAGGCATGCCAAAGACCACCTCCTCCAGCTCTTCCAAAGAGATAGGACGCATGAGATAATCATTCATTTCCTGAGTGATAAGGGAAGGAATACAGGACAAAATAATATTTTCTTCATTATCAGCCAGAGGAGAGTCCTCAGAGAAGAGGGTAGAGAAGTACGAAATAGCCTCCTGAAACAAAGCTGGCAAGGAATTCAGTTGGATACCTTGAGAATTAACCAAAGAAGAGATAGTGCTCTGATTCCGGCGAGATTGCACTGTTTTATGGAAAAAGGCAGTGTTTCGATCACCTTCCTGGAGCCAATCAACTCGAGCCTTTTGCTTCCAAAAAATTTCCTCTCGAAGTTCCCATTCTTCTAGAGCTCTAGAAGCAAGGGATTCAGCCTGGCCAAGATCCTCTGAGAAACCTCGATCTCTAATCTCCCTTGTGATGACATCAAGATTTTCTTGAGCAAGCCTCTTCATAAAGTGAAGGTTCCCAAAGCATTCCCTATTCCATATCTTGAGCTGCCTTTTAACATATTGAAGCCTTTTAGAAAATGAAAACATTGCAGTACCATATGCAGGAGCACCATCTTTCCACCAACAAAAAACAAAATCATGAAGAGAGGAGTCACGAAGCCACATCAACTGGAATTTAAAAGGAGGATGCTTCGGAACATAAGCCCCTATAGCGGAAAATTTGATTGGCCAATGATCTGAACCCCTCTAATCAAGGATTTCTGAAGAGATAGTAAGGGTGCCACTAAGCCAGAAGCAAGAAACAAGAAATCTATCCAGACGTTCTGAGATAGTAGCAACACCAGTCCTGCGATTATTCCAGGTATAGAGGCCATTAGAAATCTTAACATCAGAGAGATGCAAAAGAGATATGTGTTGCCGAAGAAGAGCAGAAGAAGGCCCCAATCTAGCCAAACCACCATGCTTCTCTTCCAAATTTAAAACTGAATTGAAGTCCCCTGCTAACACCCAAGGATGATAAGGATGACAGTTTCTAACATATTGAATATGTTCCCAAAGTTCCTCCTTTCCCACAAGATCAATAGGTGCATACACATTAGTAACCATGATTACCTCTCCTAAGTCTAGAGCAGAAGCTACCATAGAGAGAGCTGAGCGAGAAGACATCCAGCCAAGAGGAGAAATTTTTTGAGGATCCCAAAATATAGCTAAACCACCAGCACTGCCTGTTGCCCGAACACACTAGCATTGGCCACGAGACCAAATACTAGAGGCATGTTGGACCATAGACTCCACAGAGAGCTTAGTCTCTTGGATACAAAAAACATCAGGACTATGATCAACCACCAAGTTATGAATAGCCTTTTATCTAGGGATGCTATTCAACCCCCTTACATTCCATGAGAGAATAATCATCATTGGGTAGAATTGGGAAAATGAGAATCCAAAGGTTTCACTGAAAGACTCAATCAATAATCATTAGGAACAGATCTCTCATCTGGGCAAACTGGATCAGAAGAGATAGGAGGAGGAATACCCTCCTCTAGAACCATACTATCCAGCACCTCAAAGCGGTTAAAACCTGAATCAGATAATCTTTCTTTCAAAGGCCTCTTTTGACCACGTCCCTTAGCTCGAGGGCGAATAGGGGTAAATCCATCCTTATCCTGCATTTGAGCCTTACCCTTATCTATAGCATCTTGTGGATTCATCCCCTTGGTAGTATTAACCATTTGAGATTGTCCTTTCCCTGTAGTATCTGCCAAACCACCAGCATTGCCAGCTGTAGAACGATCCACTCCTTTGAAACTCGAGTTACGGGGGCACTGCCGTAGTAAATGACCATACTCATGACAAATCCGGCAACGGAAAGGGAGGGATTCATAATCTAATTGCTGCACCCAAGAAGAATCCCCCAGACAAATTTCCAAAGAATCTGGTAATGGGTTATTCAAATTAATTTCAACACAAATTCTAGCATAAGAAATAACCTTTTTATCGAGGGATTGATGTGCGATCGCAGCCGGCTTCCCCAACAAAGCAGCAATTTGTCGAAGGATGTCTTCACGCCAAAATTCCAAGGGAAGATGAGGCAAGCGAACCCAAACTGGCACTGTTGAAGGGAGATCCTTAGCAGAATTAAAACCTGAATGCCAAGGTTTGACAAATAACCCCACATGGTTGTAGAAATAAGGGCCTCCTTCAAAAACACGATCACGATCAGACATGCAAGAGAATACAACAAAAAAATAACTATTCCCTGCCAACATAATCTCCATATCGCCTTCCACCTGCCAAGAGCGGCGGATCCATGCCTCAAGAGCGGATAGGGAAATTCGGATTCCAAGAAATTTGCATATCAAAGCATGCTTGGTCCAATAATCAATGTCCTCCATTACAGCCGTTGGAGGAATAACTAGAACAGGGCGATCATGGCTACGCGGAAAACAACCATTAACTTTTTTCAGCTTGGAGCTCTCCCCTGAATAAAACGATTCAGATCGCATTGCATGCATAGTTGGAGAAGAACCATCTGTTCTCACCAACGGAGAAGAAATCCCAGGCCCTGCCATGCAAACAATAAAACCCCAATCCAAAATTGACTGCAGAAGATCTCCAAAAACACCGACGCAAATTATGTCCAGTAGCTAGCAATCCAAACAGAACAGAAAAATAGTAAAGATCAAACACCAAGAACAGGCTAGGGGAAAAACCCTAGCCCAGCCGGCAGCCAACGCTTCTCCACATCCTCCAGCCAATGCTCAGTGTATTTTTATTTTCAGTCTAATCTATTTACTAGCTAATGAGATTATCTATTAATTGAAGGTTGGAAAGTTTAATATTCTATGTTCCATTTGAAGATTTTGGTGTTTAATTAGTTCTTTAGTTTTGCAGGAAGATAGTGAAAAGACGGGTAAAGTTACTTCAGCTGGAATGTATTTCTTGCATTTTCAAGTCTATCGTCTTGATTCATCAATCAATGCGGTATGCACCATTAGGCCATGCTATTATAGGTTGATATTGGCCTTGAAATTGTTTGAGATTGACTCTTAAACAAAACCATTTAATGATGCAGTTGGCTATGGCTAAGGATCCTGATGCTGCATTTTTCAAAAAATTAGAAGGCCTTCAGCCCTGTGAAGTCTCCGAGCTCAAAGCAGGCACACACATATTTGCAGTATATGGTATAGAGCATTTTTATTTCAATTTATATTAGTTTGGTGCATACCCCTCATGATGGGATATATTGAGCCATTTCATTTTATTACAGGCGACAATTTTTTTAAGAGTGCGAGCTATACCATTGAGGCTATTTGTGCAAAGTCTTTTGAAGATTCTACAGAGAAGCTTAAGGAGGTAGAGGCCCAAATACTAGCCAAGCGAAATGAACTGCGACAATTTGAGACAGAATACAGAAAGGTATTTCATATGATATTTTGAAGTTAGTGATTACTTAGAAATAAAAAATAAAGTGTCTTGCAATCTGAATTTCAACACCTTGATGATATGTAGGCTTTGGCTCGCTTTCAAGAAGTTACAAATAGATATAATCAAGAAAAACAAGCTGTAAGTTTCTGAGGTTTCTACAGTTCTCACGGTGCTCTTTTGCTAATGCACAATTTTTTAACTTTTTAAATTTTCCTTATCATTTAGGACCAAATTTTCTAAGACAGACTGTGTTTTATAACCTCGTGAAATTTCAGGTGGATGACTTGCTGAAAGCACGTGACAACATTCAATCATCATTTACTGCTACTGCTGTGTCAAAGGGTACAAGCAGTAGCAGCAATACAAGTAAGGCAGCAGTTGAAGATTCTAAGATTGGAAGTCCAAGAGAAGATAGCCTATCTGACGGAAAGGATAAATCAAATAAAAAGAAGTGGTTTAATTTAAATTTCAAAGCAGAGAAGAAGGCTTGATAAACATAAATTGAGAAGGAATGGATTTTGATTAAAATTTCCAAGAGTTATTCCATGGAGGCTCTTTTCGTTGCAGTTTTGCGTGCATAATATCACAAGATCTCATATGGAGGCAGGCCTTTTCTTTTTAGAAGTTATATCCCCTCCTATTTGCTTATTTCCCAGCAGAAAATTGGTTTGATGGTGCTGCATTTAGCCCTGTTATGTACGTTATTAAGTCTGTTCAATCTGAGTATTCCTTTTCTCTCTGGATAGCTCAACTGGAGAGCTTTGTAATTTCCCCTGTGATTATGGTTAAACTTTCATCATTTGAGTTTGATGTAAATCAGCAAGGCCACATTTCTTACTTTCTGGAGTGGCTAGGTGCTTTGTTCTCAAGGCGCATGGGCCATTTCAGCCATGTACCATTTAGTGTTTTTGACCAATTGCATTATATTTAATAAAGCCCTTTCATTGTTTGATAATTTATTGCGATTTTATTTGCTAGCTTGCAAACCTGTATCAATGTCTCGCTAAACAGAGGTAATTTGATTGTTATTGCGGTTTATCCGGCAGGGCTACTTTTTGTTTTTCTTATGAATAGTCTATTGGTGTACAATTATTCTTGTTTTCAAATTATTTATAAATTTTTAATAGAGTACAAAAAGCTTCTGGTAAATTCAGTGGTCAAATGCGATTGATGTGTAAATCCTTAATGTTATCAATGGATATTTGTGCTATGGCACAGCCTTCTATAATGCTTGGGCATGCAATGAAAGATGGACAACCCAGATTACTGGAGATGAATGACACCAAATAATGAACAAAAAAATAAATTTAAAAGCCATTCATAAAGGTGAAATAGAAGAAAACACCCACACTAGTACAGAACAAAATGGCCCCAGTAACCTTTAAATGGGCTTAGGATAATTTCATTGAGATCAGGTGTTGATTAAAGTGGTCTGTTGCTCAGTGAGTATAAATAGTTTGTTGATTGTGCTTATTCCTCAATATAACTTTGTTTGAGAGGCCTTTATTGAGTTATATTTATGCCTTCGGGTTGAAACATGGGAGCAAACTGATTTTCGAGCCTTCAGCATATAATTATTGGTACAAAGTTATATTTGAACAAATTTATCAAATAGGATAGGTTAGAATCTTGTAATTTAGGTTGCATGTATTAGGTCAGACTTAAATAGCCTTTTGACTTCAAATTTGAGAGCCTACAATGTATTGAGTGGATTCTTTATCTAATCAACAAATCAACCAGAATATTTCCAAAATGCTGGATTCGTCTTTCAAAGAAATGTTGTAGGGTGTGCTACAAAGGCAAACATATGGTGTGAAATACAATGTACAAAGGTCTTTAAGCTCATTGAGAATGACCAAGCAATGAATAATTTGTATGCTTATAAAATGAAAATACTCAAATGATGATAAAATAAGAGAAAATTTGGCCATGCGGTATGTGTGATGTCCAATATGAGGTACATAACACTATCTCTTTATTCTCAAGATTCAGTAAATTCATACAAAATATTAGTGTGATAATCTAAGTAGTTCTTTAAATTAGAATGAAATGTTACAGCACTTCTCAATATTAGAAACTGTACGACAATAGTTGTTTTAAACTTGTGTCAAATGCTTATGACTATAATTTGCAAGGTTAATTTTATCGTCCTCAATTTTCTTTGGATTTTTACTGTGTGAAAGTATATTTAATGCTCAGAGCAACCAAAAGCATGATTGAGCATGATCGTTTTTCACTAGTCATATTTTATTGTGGTTCATTATTTACATGCATTTTTATTATTGAATAACGCATATTGCACAGAGATATGAAGAGGTGAAAATGATCCCCAGATTTAGACATTAAACTCATTATTTTGGTCCATTGGCAAAGCTTTTGGTTCAGAGCGTGTTACACAATTCTTGTATACATGACATTTTTACAACCTGTTTTTGCAATGTTTTTTTCTCCCTAGCTAATTAATCACGTGTAAGTAGTGAGATGGATCACAGATTTAGGCTTTAATTCAGTAATTTGCTCCATTGGCAAAGCTTTTGGGTCAGGGTGTCGTACACAATTTATCTGTACTATATCTATGAGGCCTTTTTACAACCTTTCTTTTGTTGTAAGTGATAGAGGGGACTTCCCAAGTGAAATGTTATAACTAGCAATCACACCCAAGGCTGCAATAGGTATGCTGAAGATTAATCGTTTCGATTTGAAGGATTGATATTAATAACAGAATATTATTGTTTCTTTAGGAAATATATAATGTGGTAAATAGTGTAGTTGATAATGAAGAGATTGAAAATTTGACTATATTGTGTTTTAGAGTTTAGCTATATGTTTTCGTCTGTAGCATAGAAAGGTAGAATTGGCAGAGTTGTTATGTGGAGATAGTGAATTAGTCGAAGTTCAATGATTAATAGCCCAGTTAAATATAATTTCGGACAGTGATAAGTCTCTAGTTTAGAGTATCTAGTTAAAGGAAGAAGATTTAATGTAAAACTTATGACAACAGTGAACATTGAATATCATGAGCTGTCTTAATTTGTAATATATGGCATAAAACCGGATACATCAGCCTTGTATATAAGTCCATTCCATTTGGGAATGACTACAATGTAATCACTTCGAAAAGTTATGATACTACATATTTGAGTAAGAAACCTTAATAATATTCATTGTAGGTGTGGATCAAGTTTCATAGAATCTGAAAAAAAAGCACAACATAAAATTGAATTTATACTGTCCGAAACCAATATTTAGCAGTGGTAAGCAACATTTTTGAAGCTAACTACTACTCATGACATTTTACATAAGAAATGTCCTTGCAAAATGAGTTTTCATAACGTGTGACTTTGCTTCTCATGGTAAAATTTCAGATGCACCATATATTTTTTAAGAACCCAGTTCGATAGAGGTAAAATTTCAGATGCACCATATATTTTTTAAGAACCCAGTTCGATAGAGGTCTTCGTATAATCATTGTGTTAATGTTATTAAGTGATCAGTGTTATATTTTGTAGCTAACAAAAGTATGGAATCCCATCTACAGAGGCCATTTATAAAATGAGAAATCAACTTGACAGCTTACAGTTTACAAAATTTTTGAAGCTAAATTTCAGTGTGATGTTATGTTGTTTGGCTTGATAATCCACAAAGTCTAGATCATGCATAACAGAGAGATGGAAATTGTTAATAACAGACAATGATAGAGCAGAAAGATAATTAGGTGAAAACTACAATGAAGGAAATTATAAGATCAAACATGAAATACTTGATAATTGATTTTTTTGTAGTTACCAACTTATGGGATCCCATATTTAGAAGCCATTTTGAGAACGAGAATTCATCTTGTGAGCTCACAAACTTCCTCGTACTACGATCCCAACTTACCTTTTTGATGAATGCAAATGTCAGTGTGATGTTATGATGTTTGGCCTCAATAACCACGAAGTCCATAGCCTGGGTAGCAGAGATATAAATTCTTTAGAAGAAGCAAATATAGAACAGAGTGATAATTAATGGAAAACCGCAATCGAGGAAGTAATAAGAATTAAACTTCAAATACTTGGCCATCATATATAGAAGAAGTTTCCAATGCCTTAAACATTAATCCACCTCCCGTGACAACACTATTTGAAAACAAATTTCATTGACTTCAATCCTTGCCCACGATAGTAGGTCAGTAATGTTTTGTTAAAAAAAACTGTCATTATCTATTGAACTAGGTTTACCACAAACCCTTTTTGAGGCGTAGTGTTAGGCTAATGATCTCGGTGCTACGCATCAACTCCGGTTCGAGTCACACTAGGTTTACCACAAACCCTTTTAAAGGTAAGTGAGTAGCCGAGTTGGTGTGAAGGCGAGTCGTGAGGCGTAGTGTTAGGCTAATGATCCCGGTGCTACGCATCAACTCCGGTTCGAGTCACACTAGGTTTACCACAAACCCTTTTGCCAATAGTGGCATGTTGTGATGGTTAAGTTGTTATGTTGTTATCCTTGCCATCAAGGTTCAAATCTCATGGGGATGAGTTCCCCCGTTTGTGGCCTCACTGGTTCATAGCTCCAGGTCAAAGCGTTTACCCCTCTTAAAACAGAACAGAATGTGCAACACTTAAAATATGCCAATGTTAAATGTCGAAGTAAGTAAACCAACACATCAAATTTTGAGTGTCATTTTCTCAAAAAAGAAGAAGAAGAAATTGATATGATCATGAAATTTATTATTGTTGGTAAATCATCGTTAGATAAATATTTTTTTATATAATAATAATAATTTATATATTATATATATGATTATTAATATACTTATTAATGATGATTAAATCCTGGAGAAATTTATTATTGTTGGTAAATCATCACTAGATAAATATTCTTTCATATTATAATAATAATAATTTATATATTATACATATGATTATTAATATTATTAATACACTTATTAATGATGATTAAATCTTGGAAAAAATTATTATTGTTGGTAAATCATCATTAGATAAATATTTTTTTTATATAATAATAATAATAAAGTCGAGAGGCTTTCTACAGTGGAAGCATTCATCAATGTAAACAATTCAATTTTTTTAAAAAATTTGACATCCATTTAAACGTCCTATGATGAGTTGGGGGAGTAGTTGAAAAATCAGTCAATGAATATAAATTTCTAATATCAAATAAAGAAAGAGTTTGTGCAACTTCTCTACATGAAGCTAAAGCAGATAGAAAAGAGATGAGTTGACTTATAATTAGAATGATAATTATTAAATACACCTCTTATACGTTACTCGGGCAAGGGAAAAAGATTGGCGTTATTCCCAGTTTATTGCATTGATTCCAAATAAAATTTGCATGAAGTGTTATGATAGCTAATGAAGTGACATGGTAATGAATGGAAGAATGCGCGAAGCTTCTACATATATGAATTTGTCCATCGACATTTTTTTTACTTTAGAAGCAAAGATTTCTTAGCTTTTATCATCAAAGTTTTTTTTACAGGATTGCTTCATTGCTTCATCTTCGATTATAATCACGCAGCACTTGTTATGCTTTATTAATAATAATAGTGCGACTTTAGGGATAATTCTCTGCTATTTTCTTCAATGTTGTTAAATCTGTACAGAATTGCAAATATCAAATGATTTCACGCTATGTTCTATGCACAAGCCTTTGGTTGTATTCATAGTGTTTTGTTAATCTATTTCATTCTCTCAATGGCTGCTCCCTATAAGTGCAATAGTCCATACATCAGGCGTATTTGTCATCTTTATCAATGCCTCTCTCTGGGAATACATGCCGCACTGGCGCTTCTCTATATCCACCAGCTTTGAACTATTCCAGGGCGCCTTGTTTGGTCGTCTCGTCTTCCTGTTGGTGTGAGGGGAAGCCTTGATAATGTAGAGGAAGGCGATTGACTGGATGGACTAAAAAAGAGAGAGATCGGTGGTATATATGTCTGCTTCAGTAGCATAACAAGTTTTCTGGAGATACAGACTAAATCTATTGCAGGCAAATTGGATTTTATTTCCATGAATAGTCATTTCATGCTATAATACACCTGAAGGCAACCACTATGATTTTAGTTAGATGTGATGCACATGTAAATCATTGGACAGGAAACTAGCAATGCATGTAAATCATTTGCAGCATTTGTAAATCATTTGCTTGCCACTCTCATCACTATCTTTTTCCATTTTTAATAGTGGTTATTGGTTTTGGTTTTTTCACCAGGGTTTGTATTTGCAGGAGGCCCAAGTTACCAGACAATTTATTTATTTGATTCATAACATAAAAATTAGTGTACCATTATTATTTCATTTGTTTGATTTTTATTGACTCCATACTAGAAGCAAGGCCATTGAGATAGAAAACAAGGGCGTTGAGATAAAAACCAATTGTAGGCCTTAGTTTTGGAGGTCATAAAATAATTTTGACAAATTAGAGCTGAGAACATACTGATAAAAACATAAGAGGTTTGGATTGTTTTTCCTTAAATTCTATTGTTTTTAGATGGAAAATCTGGTAACTAAATTTCATTTATTTGCTTGTTATCTATTTGATTTTTGTTTTAGCTTATGAATAACATCATAAAATTGATTTTAATTTCCATTATATAAATTTTATAAAAAATCTTTTAAAGAATTTGTGAGTTTGTATGAAAATCTTATTTATAGCCTTAATTTGAATACCATCACCACTTAAATAACATAGCAATTGGTCAACTCAAAATTAATTTATAATTTTAAAACAATTTGAGAGATATCTTTCTACATGCACCTATTCTCAATTTGTCTCAAAATATTTAAGAAACATCTCAAACTATTTAAGAAACAAAATATTTAAATGTCACCCTAAGCCTAAATTTTAAATGCCCATCCCAAATGTTAAACCATAAATCTTAAATATCAAGCCAAGTTATACTATTAAATAGTAAACTCCAATCTTGAATGCTACACCCCAATTGCTAAAACCACGCTCACATCTAAATATGGAATCTACATCTTATATGATAAATGATAAAGTTACTATGGAAACATTCTATTTTGTTTCAATATTCATTGAATTGATCAAATAAGAAGCTTTTAAAATACAATAGAAATCATTTTAAAATTAGAAAGTATGGATGTAAAAAATAAATTAAGAAGAAATAATAAAATAATAAGTAATATTAAGTTTTTAAGTACATTTTTAACTTGATAATTAAAAAAGCTCTTTATGAAAAAATAGAAGTTTCATTTTTAAGGAATATTTATGGACATATTTGATTTAGAAGATATCAGAACCACTTAATCAATTATAAAGTTTGAGTTTTAGTAACTAATTTTAAACCTTAATTTGAACACCATCACCACTTAAATAACATACTAATTGGTGAACTCAAAATTAATTTATAATTTTTAAACAAGTTGAGATATATCTTTCTAGAGACACCTATTCTCAAGTTGTCTCAAAATATTTAAGAAACATCTCAAACTATTTAAGAAACAAAATATTTAAATGTCACCCTAACCCCAAATTTTAAAAGCCTATCCCAAATGTTAAACCTTAAATCTTAAATATCAAGCAAGTTATAATATTAAATAGTAAACCCTAATCTTGAATGCTACACCCCAATTGCTAAAACCACCCTCACATCTAAATATGGAATGTACATTTTATATGATAAATGATAAATCCTACTTGAAACCATAGTCCTAAATGGTATTGAAAATTATGAAACATAATGAACCCTAATCCTAATAGTAAATTTTAAGCCCTAACTTCAAACCTATTTTTTAAAAGCTAAAATCCTAATCCTAAATGTTAAACCATATTACTAAACCTAATTGATGAGATACACACACACACACAGAAAGGGAGGGAGGAGGGGGGTGTAATTTGGAGCCAAGAGATGGTGATATGCCACAATAAATCTTATGGTAATGTAAATAAAAGGCAATAGATAAGATAGAGCTCAAAGAGGATGATAATTAGAGCTCACATACACATAAATAGTGATAGGGGATGGAAGATGGGAGAAGGGTAATTACATAGGGACGTGTGAGATATGGTGAGCGACATGAGATAGAGTTAGAGGGTAAATAATGAGGAAGCGATGGAGACCAAAGGGACGTGTGAGAGAGAGATGGAGAGAGGGAAATGAGATGTTGAGAGTAGTGAGTGGAGAAAGTACATAAGAGGTTGATTAGGAGGAGAGGGAGAGAGGGGGAGAGGAGGAGATGATGAAGAATAGAGAGATGGTGGAGACGGGGGTGGGGGGGAGGAAGATATAGGGAGGGGAGGGAGATGGGAGAAAGGGAGATGATGATGGGCAAAAAGATGAGGTAGACAAAGGGAAAGGGGAGAGTGAGAGAGATAAGGTAGAGAGTGAATGCAAAGATTCATAGATATGAGATAGATGAGAGATGTAAGAGACATGTGGGAGTGAAGAAATATAGAGAAGGTAAGAGACACGAGGTAGAGACAGATGGTAAATAGAGAGAGGAAGGGGGGGGGGGGGGGGGGGGGGGCGGGGGGTGGGGGTGTGTTGAGAAATATGTCAGAAAAAGGGTGAGATAAGGGGGAGAGGGTGAAAGATATGAGATAGATATAGGTGGAAATTAGGGGGGAGATATGGTGAGAGGTGGGAAAAAGAGAAAGAAGGAGAAGTGGGAGAGGAGAGATGAGGTAGACAAAGAAAATGAGGGGACAGGATCAAATAGATCACAAGAAAGAGTATCATTAGGGTTCAAGATAGATAGGTATGACGAACAATGAGAGTAATTATATATATATATATATATATATATATATATATATATATATAGAGAGAGAGAGAGAGAGAGAGAGAGAGAGAGAGAGAGAGAGAGAGTGGGGAGGCTCTACATTATAAGGGGTGGAGGAGGGGGGGGGGGGTGTAATTATAGAATGGGACATGTGAGAGAGTGTGTGACAAGGGGATGAGGGTGAGGCATGAAGTAAACACTATGCAAGAGAGCAAGAGATAAAGATACACAAGACAAAGAGAGTAAATAGTAATAATAAGAGGGGACACAATAGAGGGTATGGGCGGGCATGAGAGACACAAGGTAGACATAGAAAGAATGTGGGAGATAAAGAGATATGAGGAGAGGACATGAGAGCATGATAATAGAAAATATGGTGAGAGACATGTGCAAGAGATATTGTGAGAGATAAAGATACATGACTGAGAGATGTAGGGTAGATATAGAGGGTAAATGGGGGGAAGAGATTGTGAGAGGAGGGAGAGGAGAGACTTAAAGAGATTAATGATGCCAGGAGGGGAGAGAGAGATGATGTAGAGATAAATGGTAATAAAGAATAGGATGTGGTAAGAAACGGTTGAAATAGGAGAACAGGAGAAATGAGGGAAGGAATAAGGTAGAAAGAGACAATATTGAAGGGGAGAGAGATGAGGTAGAGAGAAAGAGAATAATTAGGGCATCAAATTGATGGAAATGATGATGGGGGGAGGAATTTTGGAGAGAGAGAGGTGGGAGGGGGGGAGAGAGAGAGAGAGAGAGAGAGAGAGAGAGAGAGAGATGGTAATATGTGGTGGGAAACATGACAAAGGGAGTAGACAGGAAAGAGAAAGAGAGAACATGGAGAGGGAGAGATATGAGGTAGAGAACAAATAGGATAATTTGATAATCAAAGAGAGGGGGTGGGGGGATACTTTGTAATAGAGTAATTAGCATGTGATACATATGAGGGAGAAAGAGAGAGAAGAGGACCTAGAGGGTGAGAGAAATGGGCTAGGGATATATGGTAATCAAGAGGAATAGATGGTGAGAGGGGGATGGAAATAAGAGAAAGAAGGAATATGAGAGGAAATAGGGAAGATATGACATTAATATAATAATTAGGGCATAGGATTGATGGACATAGTAATGAAGGAGGGAAGAGAGGATACTGATAAGTATGGAGGGGAGGGAAGGGGGGGTTAAGTACGAGAACACATGCTGAGAGGAGGGTCAGGAGAGAGGGAAAGAGCATAATTGTGGGGGGAGATATATGTATTTATATGTTAAGGAAAGAGAGGTGTGTGTGTGTGTGTGTGTGTGTGTGTTAGAGAGAGAGAGAGAGAGAGAGAGAGAGAGAGAGAGAGAGAGGAGTGGGGAGGCTCTACATTATAAGGGGTGGAGGGGGGTGGTCTAATTATAGAATGGGACATGTGAGAGAGAGTGTGACAAGGGGATGAGGGTGAGGGATGAAGTAAACACTATGTAAGAGAGCAAGAGATAAAGATACACAAGACAAACATAGTGGATAGTAATAATAAGAGGGGACACAATAGAGGGTATGGGGGGGCATGAGAGACACAAGGTAGACATAGAAAGAATGTGACAGATAAAGATACATGACTAAGAGATATGGGGTAGATATAGAGGGTAAATAGGGGGAAGAGATTGCGAGAGGAGGGAGAGGAGACACTTAAAGAGATTAATGATGCAGGGAGGGACAAAGATGATTAAGAGATAAATGGTAATAAAGAATAGGATGTGGTAAGTAACGGTTGAAATAGGAGAAGGGGAGAAATGAGGGAAGGAATAAGGTAGAAAGAGAAAACATTGAAGGGGAGAGAGATGAGGTAGAGAGAAAGAGAATAATTAGGGCATCGAATTGATGGAAATGATGATGGGGGGAGGAATTTTGGAGTTGGAGAGAGAGAGAGAGAGAGAGAGAGAGAGAGATGGTAATATGTGGTGGGAAACATGAGAAAGGGAGTAGATGGGAAGGAGAAAGAGAGAACATGGAGAGGGAGAGATATGAGGTAGAGAAAAAATAGGATAATTTGATAATTAGAGCCAGGGGGGGGGGGGGGGAGGATACTTTGTAATAGAGTAATTAGCATGTGACACATACGAGGGAGAAAGAGAGAGAATAGGACCCAGAGGGTGAGAGAAACAGGCTAGGGATATATTGTAATCAAGAGGAATAGATGGTGAGAGGGGGAGGGATATAAGAGAAAGAGAGAATAGGGAAGAGATGGGATTAATATAATAATTAGGGCATAGGATAGATGGACATGGTAATGAAGGAAGGAAGAGAGGATCGTACTGATAAGTATGGGGGGAAGGGAAGGGGGGCTTAAGTAGGAGAACACATGCTGAGAGGAGGGTCAGGAGAGAGGGAAAGAGAGTAATTATGGGGGGAGATATACGTATTTATATGTTCAGGAAAGAGAGATGTGAGAGAGAGAGAGAGAGAGAGTAAGAGACATGATGTAAAGATATATCAAGTATTTAGGGGGAAGCAATGGCTAGAGGGAAAAGGAGATGGAAGAAAGGTAGAAGGGGGCGCGGGGAGAGATAGAGGTAAATATAGAAAGAGGAAAATTCAAGCCCAAAATAGAGGGGGGAGGGGGGGA
Source organism: Cupressus sempervirens (assembly GCA_028749045.1). Taxonomy (NCBI): domain Eukaryota; kingdom Viridiplantae; phylum Streptophyta; class Pinopsida; order Cupressales; family Cupressaceae; genus Cupressus; species Cupressus sempervirens. The sequence continues at coordinate 232,692,477 of CM053784.1, read as the reverse complement.
GAGAGAGAGAGAGAGAGAGAGAGAGAGGGGGATGACGGTAAGGTGTGAGGTATACATAGTGTGAAGGATGAAAGATAAAGAAACACGAGAGAGTTGTTGAGACTTTAATTTAATGATTAATAAGAAAACTATGTATTATAAAAGTTGAAGCCTTAATAACTCTCTAACTCTTGATTTCCTTAAAGAAGTCCCACTACGACCTTTGCTCTATTGCAAATAATTATCTAGCTTTAAGGATAAAACTTATGCAAATGGAAACTCTAATCTCAATCCAAAATTTAACTCTAATTACTTGAATAAAAAATATACATTTTGTTCATACTAATTATTATATATGGTGATTTTTTAAAATTTTTTGTCTCAAAGGGAGTCTATTACATTAAGCATATTTTTTAAGTGAACATCAAAATTATATAATGTATTATAAAATATATTTTATAATTATTATTTATTCTAATAGATTAATAACAATAATGTCTTTCATTCTTCCGTTGCGAGTGCTACTAGCTTATATATATTCTATATATATAAAATAAGCTGAGAGATATCCTCGGCTTATTTTATATATATAGAATATATATAAGCTAGTTTATATATTATACATATGATTATTAATATTATTAATATGCTTATTAATGATGATTAAATCTTGGAGACACGTTTCTTCAAAAGACACACTTCCTCTTTTCATATTTATATGAGATTCAAAATTACATTTGGAACATATCAATTACAATGGTTATATTATTACATTTGTAGAAATGATCTATGTTACTCAACATAGCATCAGACTGCAAAATCTAGAAAATGGAAAGAGGAATTATAGAATTAGCAGGAGGAATGAGAAATGGAAGAATAGTACTAGGAAAGATCATACAATCATAATTAAAAACAGAAATTGGTTTAGCATATATGGACTCTCAGTCTTAATTGATTGAGTAAAGCAACGGCTTGGTGGACTCAACAAGGAGCTATCGAACGGGCATATCCTTCCTATTTCCAGATGTGCATCAGAGACAAAAGCAAGAGAAAAGTAGATTCAGTGACAGAAAGACAAGGAAAAAGAACAGACGTGATGGGATACAAAGATTATTATTAAAATAGTCATTGATAAGATACGACATAAACTCAACATCTTCGTAGATAAAATTTAGGGAACTGGAGAAGGCTTGAAAGGTATAAGAGAAGTTTAATCACAATCCAATGCCCGTTAATAACCTGGGTCAAGAATAGCAGATCAGATGAGAGATGAGAGAAGGAAGAATAGGAAATTCATTCCCAGCAATGGTGGTTGTATGACGAGATACTCCATAAAAGAGCGACAAACAAATATCGACAATCTCATCATTGTGATGCGAAAAAAAGAAATAGGTATAATACGTGGTGCAAAATCTATACCCATCATAAAAAAATAAAAATAAAATTCGATTCAACCATGCACACAGAGAGGAATCTAGATGTTTGAGTAATTGATGCAAAATAGGCAATTACAGTTAGCGAACACGAGAGATCATAGAGACCATATTTGAATGATATAAAGCATTAAGAAAGCAACACAATAGAGTTCAAAGAATTCAGAGAATCATCCAATCAATAGAAGAGACGGATAGCGATTGAATGATCAAACAGAAAACAAATTAATGCATTCACAAAATACAGGTCGGAGATCACAGTCAACGACAATCTTCATATCTGTCATTGTGTATATTCATACGCTGGAAGATGTCATAAGCAAAAGGTTATCTTGGGGGAGAACATATCAATATCATATGCCAATCACGATGGAGCCCGCATGGACAATATTTGATTCAATACATCCAGTTGGAGAGCCAAGTAAATACAATCATAAAATCATATCAATATGACGGGAGTCTATCTTAAATAAATATGAATACCTATCCAGGAACATAAAGTTGTGAAAATTGATACCTGGTTGCGTTGAGAAATAGATCACTCTATAGGCCTTTTTAAAGGAAATAAGTGGAAACCAGAAAATAGGGTCACATGAACAATGGTTAATTAATCACAATGACTTGTTACAAGGATGCATATTTAGAGATACATCCTTTCAATCTATAGACCGCAGATCATATATCTTTGGAGTTAAACATAGATAAATATGGAGCAACGAATTGGAAGAGCATCATATTAATAAAAGACCGTGTCTTACCAAGCACAAGTTCGAGCATCTATTGAGGTATGAATGTTCCACTATTACTAAGGGAGGTAAGAATGTAGGGGAACATTATAATTTATTGTTTTATGAATATTTTATTAAGGAAGATTATTTATAAGGAAGACATGAATATTTATTTTTGTGAATGATTTCTATTTATACGCAATGTAAATGAATAATCTTGATGTACTAGGAAATGATGGCATTTTTATTCAAAAACAAAATTGAATAATTTGATAGTTGTATCTATTATCAGAGTAGGATAAGTAATAGATTAAGTATTTTGTTATCTTACTTTCATTATTGAAAATACAAAATAAAGAGTTATGTTACTATCATTTATGCTATTATTAGTAATAAGCATGAGTTAAATTACTAACATTTTATTTACATGTTAACATTGTTATTTCTATATGAGCTATGTGCCTTGATTTTTTCCTCTGAGAATTTTATTGCAGAAGGAGGGAGATTGAGAATCAATGGGAGTTTGATAGTCCATTAAAGGCAACCTTGGACAAAGAGAACAAGACGTTGATACTACGTATACTTGAAGCTTAAGAAGGGAAGCATATTATATTTTACTATTTTCACTCATGTTAATATAAAATCAAACAAGTACATTTGCATAAGAGAGTCATTTATAAACACAAGTTTTTAAAGCATGAATATACTCAAGATATTGAATCAACAATATCATTCACGTTGATCTTTGAGATCATCAAGTCATACATTGGGTATTCTAGAAAGTTAAGAATTTGTGTAGAGCTTGAATATAATACAAAATTGTGTAGAGCTTGAATATAATACAAAATTGTTTGACAACATAAGAGTGGGAATTTCATGTTGTAGGGGGGAAATATAATAAATAATGTTTTATTTTTACTTGAACCATCTTTAGAAAGAAGATGTTCCAATGTGTAGATAAGTTTTCTTATCGTTTACATTTATCTACTTATTATAGTCTCTCTCTTATTTGTAATTCTATAAATACTACAAGAGTTTTTTTCCTTGACCTTTTCCTTTATGTTTGAGGATGTTCTTACATGAAAAGAAGGTTGGTATTTTACACATGCTACCAAATATTGTGTAGACTCAATCTAATGAGAGTAGCTCCAAAGACCCAGATGATCAAGATGGATAAAGTGAGGCTCTTGAAGCAAACATCTTCGATGATTGAGATCCTTTTATAATAAAAAGGAGTATGCCACTTCTAAGGAAACATGAGCTTAAAAGATTGATACTTAGAGGGAGTTTAGATATACATGTGTGTGATTGCATGATGTTAATGGACCTACTCCTGTGTATATCATGGGGAAGTGATCACTTATCACCAGAAAATCAAAAAATTGATGTTTCAAAGTGAGTTTGACAAGCATCCTTGGGTA